>OX276338.1:37626626-38871626 GCA_946251815.1 Dasysyrphus albostriatus | reverse complement strand
AAAAATAGAAATAGGAAAAAAATCTAAATGGATTAGAAGAGGCCGAATGTGGGCTTTGTTTATTGTTTATTCAATAAAGGGGACCATAAGGCTTAAACCAATTTGAATAGTATTTTAGAGAAATAACTTCTGAACGGCTCGATATTTTTATTTAAATAAAGAAAAGGTTTCCATAGTCTTTTTTAATTAACATTAATTCTGCACAAAAAAAAAAAAATGTTTTACATGAGTGTTTATTGAAAACTTTCTAGTTGATAATAAAGGTGTTCATGACATTGGTAATACCATCGTTAACATCAGAAAGTAAAAGCTTTCCCCCACTGAAGTTTTCTTTAGTGTTACTACGTTGAATGAATATTTTTAATGATCTTGTCATTTCAAATTTCTCTTTTAGTAGAGCCAACCTGTGTGGTTATTTTAATCGGGTTGTTCTTAAAGATAGAATGAGACAGCACATCGGGAATATAGGCTAGCTTGTATGGAATTTGTTGGCACACAATATTTGCGCCAACACATGACCGAAATTGAAAGCAAAATATTACTAGGAGATCCTTTGTATGGGATTAATATAGCACGTAAGGGTTGCAATAAATGATTCGATACGAATAGGTTTTGCTGGTTTTATAATGTTTTTTTTTTTTTTTAAAGGATATTATAAATCCAATATGTTCAAAGGGTAGACACGGTGCATTCAAGAGGACACAAGCGTCCACAAGCTTTTTTACAAAGCGAACCTCTGTCTATCAACTCCTACTCTCACCTCCCCGTGGTGAACATCGGGTGCCTAGTACCCCTTTAGCTGAAGATGGGGTTCCAATCCCTGTGGACGGTTTTAGGGGGCAGCAAACGAGAGAGGGGGGGGGGGAGGAGTGTTCCCACTAAGGCACTTCTCCTTTATCCAGGCGGCAGCGGAAGAATTCCCCAGATGGAATCAACGGTGGCGTCTACAGTTCCAGTTAGGTTGAACTACTTAGTGAACACCTTATATGGGTTACTACGACATATTCGTAGCTCAGGCCTATAGGGAGCGGTTTACCGGCTCCCACCCTTGGAATTATATTAAGGGTCTGGCCCTCCAGGTTGGGGGTTGTGCGTCGGGGTAACTTCCCTACCACGGAAAACAACAATGGTTCCGAAACAACAACAAGCCTCGGATATGGATGGTCTTAATGTTGACGACCCCAGCAAACGAAACAAGGACAATGAATTTCGGATCTGCACGTGGAATGTCCAGACCTTAAACAGACCACGTGCAGCCGAACAATTAGTGGAGAACCTGGATAGGCTAAGGGCTGATATAACAGCCATCCAGGAAGTGCGATGGGATGGAGAGGGCATACGAAGGATGAAGTCGTGTGACATCTACTTCGGCGAGTGCTGCAAGGAGCAGGGTCAGCGGCTTTTGGTTGTGGTTTTGTGGTAAGGGGAAGACTTAGGCAAAAAGTCTTGGGCTTCAGAAATGTAAGCGAGTGCCTGGCCACAATCCGCATCAAAGCTAAATTCAAAAACATTACGTTGATCTGTGCCCACGCCCCAAGGAAGACTTTTACGATCTCCTCGAGAGTATGTATGATAGGTGCCCAAAGTACGACGTCAAGATCATTCTTGGCGACTTCAACGCCAAAATCGGAAAGGAGGGCATCTTTGGGCCGATAGTCGGAGGACACAGCCTGCACGACAACACTTCCGGTAGCGGACTCAGGCTGATTGACTTTGCGGCGGGTCGGAATGCCATCATAGCTAACACTCGATTCCCACACCTCAATATACACAAAAGTACCTGGCGGTCTCCAGATCAACGAACCGTCAACCAGATTGATCATATTGCGATAGACGCCAGACATGCTTCCAGTATCCTGGATGTCCGAACGTTCCGAGGGGCCAACATTGACTCGGACCATTACTTGGTTGTAGCCCAACTACGTATGCGGATATCTTTGACGCCACAACACCGAACGGATGCTGTGAAAAGATTTGATGTCGCAAAGCTAAAATCGCAAGAGATCGCTAGGACCTTTGCGAACCGAGTCTCCCGTAACCTTTCAGCAGCTCCGCCACCAGCACAATCTGCAGAGGACCAGTGAAAACACTGTCAACAAGCCATTAGAAGTACCGCCACTGATGTGCTGGGTTTCACTAGGTGACCACAACGAAACCCCTGGTTCGATGAAGAATGCCGGATGGCGCATGCAGCCAAGAACGAGGCCTACCAGTCAATGCTGCAAACTAGAACCAGAGCTGCTGAGACGGCAGCCCGTGAGCTCTACGGGCAAAAACGAAAAGAGGAACGCCGACTTCTCAGAAGGAAAAAGAGAGTGCATGCGAAGCGGGCGGTCGAGTCTATTGAGGACTGTTGCGGCAGGGAGGACGTTCGAAAGTTCTACCGAAGGGTGAGGCAATCTACCCGGGGTTACAAGGCTAGAACGGAAGCCTGCCGAGATGAGAGTGGGAATATGGTGGTAGACACACAGTCAGTGCTGAGGATCTGGAAACAACACTTTTCTAGACTGCTAAATGGCGATGACAGTTCAAATTCCGCTGTGAGGCAGAATATTCCATTCAACCTGGACGACGATGGTCAAAATTTCCGTCCACCCAACCTAAAGGAAGTGCGGTTAGCGATAGCTAAGCTTAAGGCGTTCAAGGCTGCTGGTGCAGATGGTCTGCCAGTCGAGCTATTCAAAGCAGGGGGAAAAGACTTGGAAGGGAGTATACACCAACTTATCTTCAAAATTTGGTCGAAAGAAAGTATGCCTGATGAATGGAACCTCGGTATAGTGTGCCCCATCCACAAGAAAGGAGATGCTCTGAATTGTTCCAACTACAGAGGTATAAGTCTCCTCAACGTCGCATACAAAATTCTGTCATCTTTACTGTGTGATCGCTTAAAACCATTTGTCAACGATCTGATCGGCCCCTATCAGTGTGGTTTTAGGCCTGGCAAATCAACCGTCGATCAAATGTTCACAATCCGACAGATTTTGGAAAAAACCTAGGAGTTTCAAATCGATACACACCATCTCTTTATCGATTTCAAAGTCGCGTATGATAGCGTAAACAGAGACGAGCTGTACAGAGCCATGTCGCATCTCGGCATCCCTGCTAAACTCGTACGCCTATGCAGGATGACGATGGAGAAATCTCGCTGCTCCGTCAAAGTCGGTAAGAACACCACCGACCCCTTTGATGTCGAGAAAGGTTTGAGGCAGGGCGATGCATTATCATGCAACCTCTTTAACATCGTACTTGAAGCAATTGTACGCAACTCGAAAGTCAACAACCGAGGTACAATTTTTCAAAAGTCCGTTCAGCTACTTGCTTATGCAGATGATATTGACATCATGGGAAGAACGAAGCGAGCTGTTCCCGGCGCGTTTGCAAGTATTGAATCGGAGGCGGCGAAAATGGGTTTGGCTGTTAATGAGGACAAGACGAAGTATATGCTATCATCGAGAAAGGAATCTCAACATCGGCGACTCGGGCAAAACGTCACGATGGATAGGTACAACTTCGAAGTTGCCAAGGACTTTGTCTACCTGGGCTCCACTATTACATCGCAAAATGACATCAGTGCAGAAATCAAACGAAGAATTACTCTGGCCAATCGCTGTTTCTTCGGGCTAAAAAGGCATTTGAGTAGTAAAGCCCTCTCTCAAAGAACCAAGCAGACTTTATATAAGACCCTTATCATCCCGGTCCTGCTGTACGGGGCAGAAACATGGACTCTGTCAAAAACGGATGAGAGTCTGCTTGGGTGCTTTGAAAGGAAAATTCTTCGGGTGATCTTCGGTCCAGTCTGTATCGATGGAGTATGGAGGAGAAGATTTAATAATGAGCTCTACGGGCTATACAGCGACGTCGACCTGGTCAAAAAGCTGAATATACAGCGGCTGAGATGGCTGGGTCACGTGGAGCGTATGGACACCTACGCACCAGCCCGACGAGTCTTCGAATCCACCCCTGATGGTCTGCGCAGCAGAGGAAGACCCCACCTAAGGTGGCCCACACAAGTGGAGAGCGACCTCAACCAACTTGGAGTGCGTAACTGAAGGCAGTTAGCTAGGGACCGAGCTGGCTGGAGGGGCTTGTTGGTTGAGGCCGTAGTCCATCCTTTACTGTGAGCGCCATCTAAAGTAAAGTAAGTAAGCATTATAAATCCAAACAATTTGTAGTAAGTTTTTAAGTTGAAATCTTAGGGTTGGCGCAGCCAACCTAGCCAACTGAGAGGAATCGCCACTGCAATAGACGAGTCAATATAAGTCTCAAAGTAACTTTTAGTGGGACAAACTCCAACAAAAGGTTTTTTGATGGTGTTTTGCTCTAATAGGTGCTGTATACACGAGAAAAAAGTTTACCAAAATCGGGCCATCGCAAGTGACTTTTTTTGAAAATGGCAGCCGGTACAGAAAAAATCTGTAACTTTTGTAATTTGTAATTATTCATAGAACAATGATTTATGAATTTCATTGAGGATTTTAAGGGCCGTAGAATTTATTTCGAAAAATAAATGTTGTCTATGGGGTCGAAAAGTGGCATATTATTAAGCAAATTCTTTTGTATGTGGATTTTGTCTAAAAAAACGTGTCCCAAACAGTAAAATGCACGTGCAAATGTATAGTTATAAATATCAAGTATAAATACAACAAATTACGTAACAGTAAAACCTGTCAGATAGCCAGTCATTTAATTAATTTTCTCAGTTGCTTGCAACAGAAAAAAAGCTCTACTAAAGCATTTAATTTTATATTTTGTTAGATCAAATACTGCATTTATTTGGTCATAATATGTAACGAAAAAGTATATGCAACTAATCGGGTATGACTGTACATACAGTGATTTAACTTTTAGATTGAATGATTAGCAGAATGATAAACTTTTGACTATATATTTTTTATAAGGTAAGATATTTAAATGAAATTTTAGACTCGATAATAAAATACTATTTTAACTTTGTAAGAAAGGTAAGGAGATCAGAATTCAACCGTTTAGTCAATTTGATTGAATGAAAGACAAAAATTAACATTTGATCAATGAATTGACTTTTTGGAACTGTTCCTGGTAGGTGCTTTCCGTGGCCTCTTTTTGCTTTCCTTTGCTTCCTTTTACTTTGGAGGCCACTTTTTACTTCATGACGTAGATTTTTAAAATATATTTTCTACTGACTTGAAACGAAGCTTTGTAAACACTTCCAATGCGATGTCAAAATGATTGAAAATCAAAACAATATCCAAGTAGATCTAAAATGACATATTTATCTTGAGCCCAAAGATGTTCGATTGGACTGCAGTCAGGATCTTTTGTGGTGGCCAATCATGTGTTCGTAATTGGTTACTTTTCAGCCACGAGTTGCTTACTTGAGCGGTGATTTTTGGATAAACGTTCGGAACTCCTTAGGGGTACCATGTCCAGGGTGATGTACTGGGCATCACATGAACTACTACTACACTATTTTAATACATTCATCAACTCCTTTCATAGGCGTGCACCCCCATAACATTAGGCGTGGTAATCGCAGATAGGCTCACTATTTGTCCTCGCTAATAGAAGACTACCTGCCCAAATTATAGTGTTAGTGACTGAGGAAGATTAATTTTGTGAGATTTTTTTCTCCAGAGCTATGGATATGTAATACACCACTCAAGTGATCAAAGTGCGGCTGCAAAATTACTAAATAAGAACACTTGATTAGCCACCCCAAAATATCCTGATTCTGACTACAGTCCAATCAAATATCTTTCGGCTCATGATAAACATGCCATTAGAGATTTACGAAACCTGCATTGGGATTGAGCTTATCATGTGATCTCAGTGGTGCGGTGTGTAGTGCATCGGCCTACTAAATACATCTCTTTTTCTACTCAGCACTGAAAACCGCAACAATTTTGTTTTGGGAATATCGCCATCCAAGGACATTAAGGTGGGAAGTTGGAGGCAGAAAATCGTTAAAATCTGGTAAAGTCACTTTGGATGCTAATATTTTACTAAATGGACCTCGGAAAAAAAGTTGGCTTTCATGCGTCGATTTGGTTTGAATAGACCTTTCCAGTAAGGTACGGCATGATTTATTTCATTAACTTTGAAAAAAAATATATTTTTTTTTTGAAAAAAGGCAAGGGGTTAAGCTATGATTTTTCCCGAAATCGATGAAAAATTTGCTTGACGAAATTTTGACGTTTTTAGACATTTTGGAAAGGTGTATTAATTTCCTATTCAGAACTGAAAACCGCAACAAGTTTGAAAGCTTGGTTCTTTAAATATTCGCATTTAACGGATTGAGGCCGAAAATTGTTAAAATCTGGTAAAGTAACTTTGGATGCTAATATTTTACTAAATTGACCTCGGAAAATTTTTTTTCTGACGGTTTTGGATAGGTGAGCTAATTTTCTACTCAGCATTGAAAGCCGCAATAATTTTAAAGGCTTTGTTTTGGGAATATCGCTATCCAAAGACATTAAGGTGGGAAGTTGAGGCAGAAAATCGTTAAAATCTGGGAAAGTCACTTTGGATGCTAATATTTTACTAAATTGACCTCGGAAAAATTTTTTTCTGACGGTTTTGGAAAGGTGAGCTAATTTTCTACTCAGCATTGAAAGCCGCAATAATTTTAAAGGCTTTGTTTTGGGAATATCGCTATCCAAAGACATTAAGGTGGGAAGTTGAGGCAGAAAATCGTTAAAATCTGGGAAAGTCACTTTGGATGCTAATATTTTACTAAATAGACCTCGAAAAAAAGTTGGCTTTCATGCGTCGATTTGGTTTGAATAGACCTCTTCAGTAAGGTACGGCACGATTTATTTCATTAACTTTGAAAAAAAAGTAGAATTTTTTTTTTAAAAGGCAAGGGGTTAACCTATGATTTTTCCCGAAATCGATGAAAAACTTGTTTGACGAAATTTTGACGTTTTTAGACATTTTGGAAAGGTGTATTAATTTCCTATTCAGAACTGAAAACCGCAACAAGTTTGAAATCTTGGTTCTTTAAATATTCGCATTTAACGGATTGAGGCCGAAAATTGTAAAATCTGGGAAAGTCACTTTGGATGCTAATATTTTACTAAATGGACCTCGAAAAAAAAGTTGGCTTTCATGTGTCGATTTGGTTTGAATAGACCTTTCCAGTAAGGTACGGCACGATTTATTTCATTAACTTTGAAAAAAAAAGTATTTTTTTTTTTTTGAAAAAAGGCAAGGGGTTAACCTATGATTTTTCCCGAAATCGATGAAAAATTTGTTTGACGAAATTTTGACGTTTTTAGACATTTTGGAAAGGTGTATTAATTTCCTATTCAGAACTGGAAACCGCAAGAATTTTGAAATCTTGGTTCTTTAAATATTCGCATTTAACGGATTGAGGCCGAAAATTGTAAAATCTGGGAAAGTCACTTTGGATGCTAATATTTTACTAAATGGACCTCGAAAAAAAAGTTGGCTTTCATGTGTCGATTTGGTTTGAATAGACCTTTCCAGTAAGGTACGGCACGATTTATTTCATTAACTTTGAAAAAAAAAATATTTTTTTTTGAAAAAAGGCAAAGGGTTAACCTATGATTTTTCCCGAAATCGATGAAAAATTTGTTTGACGAAATTTTGACGTTTTTAGACACTTTGGAAAGGTGTATTAATCTCCTATTCAGAACTGGAAACCGCAAGAATTTTGAAATCTTGGTTCTTTAAATATTCGCATTTAACGGATTGAGGCCGAAAATCGTAAAATCTGGGAAAGTCACTTTGGATGCTAATATTTTACTAAATGGACCTCGAAAAAAAAGTTGGCTTTCATGTGTCGATTTGGTTTGAATAGACCTTTCCAGTAAGGTTCGGCACGATTTATTTCATTAACTTTGAAAAAAAAAGTATTTTTTTTTTGAAAAAAGGCAAGGGGTTAAGCTATGATTTTTCCCGAAATCGATGAAAAACTTGTTTGACGAAATTTTGACGTTTTTAGACATTTTGGAAAGGTGTATTAATTTCCTATTCAGAACTGAAAACCGCAACAAGTTTGAAATCTTGGTTCTTTAAATATTCGCATTTAACGGATTGAGGCCGAAAATTGTAAAATCTGGGAAAGTCACTTTGGATGCTAATATTTTACTAAATGGACCTCGAAAAAAAAGTTGGCTTTCATGTGTCGATTTGGTTTGAATAGACCTTTCCAGTAAGGTACGGCACGATTTATTTCATTAACTTTGAAAAAAAAAGTATTTTTTTTTTTTTTGAAAAAAGGCAAGGGGTTAACCTATGATTTTTCCCGAAATCGATGAAAAATTTGTTTGACGAAATTTTGACGTTTTTAGACATTTTGGAAAGGTGTATTAATTTCCTATTCAGAACTGAAAACCGCGACAGTTTAAAAGCTTGGTTCTTTAAAAATTCGCATTTAACGGATTGAGGCCGAAAATCGATAAAATCTGGTAAAGTCACTTTGGATGCTAATATTTTACTAAATGGACCTCGGAAATGAAATTGGCTTTCATGTGTCGTTTTGTTTTGAATAGACTTTTGCAGTACGGTACGGCACGATTTATTTCATTATCTTTGCTGTACGGGGAGCCCTCTGTAGTAGGGTGAACAACTCAAAATGAAACAATTTTAATTTCAAATTGTAAAAGAGAATGCAAAGAATGTATAGAATTATGAATTCTCAAAATATTACATTCAATTGATTAATGTGAAATGAGCCGGAAAAAAAATTATTGTAAACGTATCAATGTCAAATAATTGGTGGAATTTCAAGCAAAATCGATCAATCAATTTTTTGGATTCAATACCTAGATGATTTTGGAGATTGTATTCACAAAATATCACATTCTTATTCAACCCTGTTGCAGTATTCAGACTGAGTTTCACACGCAAATTCCACCCAAATAATATTTTTGTCCCCGAAAAATTTTAAAAGCTATTACTAGTTTCGCTCGAACTTCTCTTTATCTAAAGTAAACAAAAAACTTGCGCAAAGGTCACCAGTACCCTCTGTTTTTCTTTCGTTCGCCCGCCGTCATAAAATGAACGGAAATCTAAGCTTTTAATTACGATACACTACGACCGAAACTAGTATGAACTCATAAAAATAAATAAATTTGGTGGCACAACTGCTCGTGAACAGCTCGAGAACCAAGGCCTAGTGACTTACAAATCTCAACCATTCCTGTGTGCGTATTTTTGGCAGGAATGGAGGGGACCTCTTAATTGTACGCCATAGTTAATAAATTAAATTAAATTCGATTGAATTGAATAGAATTTAATTGAATAGAATTGAATTGTATTCAATTTAATTGAATTAAATTGAATTGAATTGAATTCAATTGAATTGAATTGAATTGAATTCAATTGAGTTGAATTAAATTGAATTGGGTTAAATTGTATTGAATTATATTAAATTTAATTTGAATGAATTGAATTCTGTTTGTTTTGAACTGAAAATACATTTTTCATCTAACAACTCAAGTTTGAATATCAAGAAGGAATTGTGGAAGAAATGGCCCAAAAAAATCAATAATTAGTTTTAGTAAAGGCTACCTTTGGTAAACCATTTTTGTTCCTATTTAATTTTTTATAAAAGATTCTAAACAAAAAAAAAAGTTTTTGTAAGAAAAAATTTAAAAAAGTATATTTTGGATCTCTAAAAAATATCTATTCTAAATTTTTTTTTTCGAAAATCAAATAATTTAAAAACTTTTTATATGGTCGATTTTTTTTTAAATTGAGTATTTTAAGAAAACATTTTCTTATATCATACAAATGTTGAATGTTAAAAAATTAAATTTTTTCTTTAAAACGGCTCCTACGAGATTCTTTTAAAACCTTTTTTGTATGCTAAAATTAGTGCAATTTTCTATCAGAAATTGTTAAAATTACCAAAAATTGTTTATTATTATAAAATGTATTGTTTAAAACCAACAATTATTTTCATTTTTCCTTTTTCTTGGCACAAACATTTGTTTTGTATTTCTGTGGTTTTTGTAAAATGTTAGTTATTCATCAACTCCCGAAAATTTCTTGAGGAACATAAACATACACACATTTTGTTATTTGGTTTATCTTTTTTATCTAAATGTTCAATACTACTAACCTACAAACTATTTTTAATGATTTTCAAAAATTTGCATCACATATCGTTGTGCGTGCTTAGAGGTCAATTTCCAAACCATGACTTCAGGGTCAACCTTATAAGAACTCTAAATGGAAATCCCCTTATTAATCCCATTCCCAGGTCCATCCATTTATTCTAATCTTCTTCCAAATCCTCGTATTGAGCTTATTTTAGATTCGAAGCAAAATCAAAAAATGCTAATCGCTCCTATTAATTCATCCAGCCAAATGGAACACAAAAAAGGTCCAACGAACAGGAGTTCTCCTTGAAACCATCGTCAGCAAAAAACTCTACATCCAACCTAAAACAAAACAAAAACTAACAATAAAATATGCTCCGTCTTCATGCGATCTGCAATTTAGTTTTTTTTTGTTCCCAGTTATAGTTTGTGAGTAAATGTTGTTAATTATAGAGTCATAATTATTTTTCTTTTTGATCAATGGAAAGGTTATCAAGCTTGTTTTACTCGCTTCAAATCTTACTTCCAGATGTAATAGAAGCCATTTTATGAAGATGAAAGATGACTGGTATAAACAGAAAAGCGACTGTTAGGTCCACATTAATAGTGTGGGGAGTGATAATAATTTAAAAACTTGATTGCAAAAATTGATTGGTATCAACAAGTTTTCTGAACAAAGATAACAATTGAAAGATAGCAACCGAAATCAATGATATGAAGTATCAAAATTCAAGTACGTAAGCTTATTGTGATTTAATAATTAATAGACTTTAATACTGACTGGTATAATCGAATTACTGCTAATGACACAATATCAATTTATTTACATTAGTCTAGACGGTAATATTACGATCATTATTATTTTCAGTTTCCACTGAATCGATAATAAAATATAATCAAAAAATTCAATTAAATGAAACCAAACTAGTTTAACAGACTTAAAAGACTCAAAAAATACTGGATGGTATAATTTAAATTAAACGTTTAACAATAAATTCATAGTTTGGGATATATTAGCATTTATATACTTTTAACTAGATGTGTTGGAAAAGATCATTTTACCACCTATGTATACACACGTAATTTAATATATCTTTATTTGTCTACTGAATGGTATAAACTAGTATAACGCCTTATATTTAATACCTTAATAGTAGATTTAAAATACTCTTTAAAAAGAAACTAATATCCCTGCAATAATTGCCACGACGGTCACTTGCATAGACTTTTGCCCTCTTTATATTGATTGGTATAAACATTATGCCTTATATGAGCTTGAAGTGGCACTCTCCTAGGAATAACCACGCCAAACATTAGACAATTTCCATTTCCACTCGGATTGGTATAAACTGGTCTAACGCACATGAGGAATCATTATAGTCATTAAAACTTTATCTTTATCTCCCGAACTATTGAATGTGTAGTTTTTTTTTTGGTGAACATCTAATTTGAATAAATACCGCGAGCTAAATTTAAAAAGCGTTCAATGTTAAAAAAAAAATTTGCATAGAAAACGGACTTCAAGAATTTAATTGCACCACACCGATACAAAAGCGCATTTGACTGCAAAAATCTTCTTTCTGTTTAAAAATAAATAAAAAAAAAAAAACAAAAAAGTAGTTACAACAACAAAACATTATTAAAATCCGAAACCAATTCGAGCAAAAAAAAAAAAAAAAATAACGAAACGCAAACGCGCCGGAATCGGACAATTTGTAGTCCTATACGACCAACAGGAACCTATTCAAATTCATCCCATAGAAAACCCACAGAGCCTTCGACTGCGATTCCAGTCAACTGGTGCTTCTCTTATAAATTGTTCATTGGAAATTGCAAAAATGCAAAACAGTCTGTACGTTATTACGGTGAAAGTCCAAATTGCTCGACCCAGTGCTGCTCGGTTCGGTGCAGGTATTCATGAGATTCATGTCAAGCCATACAAAAGCCAACCAAAGACGACACACACAAGAGCTCTTTGACAAAACGGAAACGTTACGCTAACGCATCGACCATCGAGTAGATACAAGTGAAAAAAAAACTTGGAATTCGAACAATCGGATTGTTATAGGAGCAGGAGAGTAAGAAAAAGTTCCAATTTATTTACGAAAATCACCACTGACACAGAGATCACCGAATGATCATGATGATGATCTGCATTTTGCCAACCCAGTAAGGAATAAAGTAGGCGAAGATCATGTTGAAGATCGGATATGATCTTCGTGGGTCGCAATGACTGCTGTTGGAGCGTGTGGCAGAAGTAGATCAGCTGGTGTTTTGCTATAATTGGATTTGTCGAAATTGCTTCAGTGGGCAATGTAGGTAACGCTGCAAACAGATGGCGCTTTCTAGTTTGATAGAGGATTTAAGAAGAACTCTAAGAAGTCTGACAATTTAGACAATTTTGTTGAATTTTGGAAATTGAAAGAAACCATTCACAAAGCTATCCTATCGGTATAAAGACTTTAATACAAAAAATATTATACGTTGGTTAAGTGGCATTAGAGCCTTTAAACTGATGAGTTTAGTGATCAGACGATCACGTTCGGTCTGCTTTCTTCCAACATTAACTTTAAGTATGTAATGTGCTTGGTTTCTGAAACTAGGTATAAATTGTTTTTTGCCTTAAATTAAGGATTATAACAATATTATAATGAGATAAATAAATTAAATTCTTGATCCACTTAAATTCAGGGCCACGGTGCACACATATTTCTAAGAAAAAAAATTTTTTGAAAGGAAAACAATCTTGGCAGCAGTCCCAACTAACCAAATTGCTCGCATTTCAGACATTTAAGTGTTATTTGTTTTTATAGTGCTCCATTTAGCCCTCTTACAGAAAGTAAATACTTTATCGGAGCATTACTGAATCCTTATATATTTTCTGGTGCAAATTATATCAGCTTTATAGAAGCGATATACCAATGTTTCTTTAATCTCTCTATAATGCTCTTATGAAGTAACACAGATACTATCGCTTCAATAGTCATCCCATAAAATTATCGTAAGATCTTTATGTTAGTCTTTGTTTCTATATTTCTTGTATTAGTGAATATGGTGACGCCAAGCTATAATCGCCCATTTTATAATTTATATTCAATTTAGCGCCTGAGCAGTTTAATGCATTTAACTGTATATCTGAGGTTGGTGGAGCGGTTAGCGAGTAAGGTAATTGGTTTAGAGGGACACGGGTTCGATTCCTGGTTCTAGCAACAAGTTTTTTTTTATTTAATTTAATATGAACTTCTTTAAGACCATTATAAGTAACTCCATAAAGGTACAATAGGAGTGAAAAAAGGTCACCTTTCTCACTCAATGGAGTTTTATGCAATGCTTATATGCATAGGTTGAATGAAAACGAAAAGCATCTACATATGGAGGAATATAGAGGCGAAATTGTTAGTTATCCAGTGTATACCTACGCAGAGTTTTTTGTGTTACTCAATCCGACACACATATGCACATACATAGGATAAGGAAAATCCGTTTCCAATGATTTTGATTATTGCACAATACCATAGGCCAATGATCAGATTCATATTCAGTAGAATATGAACACAAGAATGGCCTATCGTATATTGTTCACTGTATAGCATTAAGGAAGGACCAAAACCAGAAACTGTATAATGTGTTGCCATGTGTTTGCAACGATTTAAAATTCTCTTTTGTGAAAATCTTTTCAATTTGGCAAACTTAAATGAAGTGAAGTGAATTTAATGATGCACTCGATACTCACTGTATTGATGGATTTCTCTTATGAATTAAGTTCAAGAACTATAAGACTGTCCGAATTTTGGTGAGTTTCAAACAAGGATGACTTGTAGAAGAGAATAATAATGATATGGAACTTGATTCAGGATACAAATTCAGATGGATATTTCGTAGAGTTGTTTGTACAGGGTGGCGCACCAATTGTGCTACAATAAGAAATTCAAATAACTTTTTTTTTAATCGATGTATTTCATTTATTTTTTTTTTTATTGGTTAGAAAATTAAATTTTATTTTAAATAGTTAGTTGTTTTTAAAGATTATAGACCGCAAATGACCTCCACGCTCTCCCACGCATATGCGGCACCTGATCAAAAAATTATTCATTGCGGCCTCAAGAGTTGAAGTTGGGATCGCCTCAATTATTGTCGTTATGGACTGCTTTAATTCAGTTAAATTCCTGGGCTTCGTTTTATACACCTCTTGCTTGACATAACCCCATAAAAAGAAGTCTGGTGCAGACCTTGGGGGCCAGCGAAGAGTGGAGTTCCTAGAAATTAATTTGTTTGCGAATTTTTTGTTTAGCTCCGCCATAACTGGTCTGGCTATATGTGCAGTTGCTCCATCTTGCTGAAACCAAACGCTGTTGAATGGTATACGTCTTCGGCGCAGTTCTGGGTAAAAAAACTCCTTCAACATCTTTAAATAACGGTCCCCATTGACAGTAACGGTTACACCACTTTCTTCAAAGAAGTACGGCCCGACAATACACCTTGATGAAACTGCGCACCACACAGTGACTCGTTCTGGGTGCAGTTCCGTCTCATGGAGCATTTCTGGATTAGACTCATTCCATATACGGCAATTTTGCTTGTTTACATTGCCGTTAAGATCAAAATGGGCCTCATCAGATATGAACAAACAATTGATCAATGTGTTGTCTTCTTCGGCCATTGATATCATTTTTTGGCAAAATTCCAGGCGAACAGGCAAATCCTGAGGGTTTAACTTGCTAGTAATTTGGACTTTGTACGGAAACAAGTTTTAATCGTCATGAAGTATCCGTTGTAATGACCGTCTACTAACTCCAATTTTTCGAAACGCTCGGATTGGCCTGTATTGCAGATGCTACTGCTGCGATTGTATCCTGAACCCGAACATTGGCATCTCGATGGTACGGCCTTCGTGCGATGCTTCCAGATTCGGCAAACATGTTTACAAACCTCATAACGGTCCATCTACTCGGGGGATTACCGCCAAACTCCCGCCTAAAATTCCCTTTGGACGGAAATGACGGACAGCAAAGCATGGTACCGTTGCACTATCAAAATTCTTTTCTCCGTATCCCAAGCATCCATTTTTATAAATCTAAATAGTAACCTACAAAATAAAAAAAAAAAAATAAGCCGATTACTCACACAGAAAAAAAGTTATTACGTTTTATTTTTGTAGCACGATTCGTGCGCCACCCTGTAGATATGATGATGGAATGCGAGGTTAATTTTGTAGAAACAGAAACATAAAAATACGAGTGTCTATGACTATATGGATTGAAAACAACTTCTCTGTTTCTCGGAAGAATGAAGAATCAATATTCCAATGTATCAACTAGATTTGGATATTTTGTACAAGACTTTGAATAAATAAGGCTTAGAAAACAAAGCGGCATTCATCGAAGAATTTGTTATATTTTGAGGAGGAAACATTTTGTAAAAATACGAAAAAAAAGAAGAAATATTGTGAAAACAATGTAGATTTCTTATGTGTGGCATTATTTTGTACGTGAAGGAATGCCTCATATCCCGTCAAGGCCTTGCATAACTCTTGGTACGCACTATTGAATATTCCCTTCATCATAGAGAGTATACTCTGTTTGGATTCTTAGATATCGAAGGTGCTCTCAACAATGTCAGCATTATAGCCATAAAAACCGCGCTTTAGAACTTGAATGTTGATAGCTCACTTAGGGAGTTAATCAGCCTCACGCTAAGAAGCAGAATAATTAGCTAAACATTAGGTGAATCTTCTGTTAGAAGATCTGTTAGCAGAGGCACACCGCAAGGTGGAGTCCTATCCCCAGTCTTATAGAACATCGTGATTAATGAACTATGAACGGATGGTTTCAAAGTTATTGCATATGCTGATGACGTTGCCATTGCAATATTGGGAGAGCATCTTCAAATCATTAAAGAATTGATAAAAACCGCTCTCAACAAACTACTTTAATGAACAGACAAATGTGGACTAGGTGTAAATCCCCACAAAACTGAGCTTGTCGTCTTTACAAGAAAATATAAAATTCTGAATAAAGACCTTCAAATATATAAGAAAGAGTTAGAAAGGCCTCAGTGGCACTTTTCTCTTGTAAAAAAGCTATTGGAAGCAAATAGGGCTTGTCGCCACATATCACTTACTGGCTACAGACCGATACTCACTTATGGGGTGGCAGTATGGTGGACTGCTTTTGATAAAGTAACCTATCGTGATAACCTAAGCAAAGTACAGAGATCGGCTTGCATGTGTATCAGCGATGCTCTCCGTTCGACACCTTCCGCTGCTTTAGACATATTGCTTAACATCACACCCCTAGATGTATACACTAAACAAGTGGCAGCGAGCACAGCTACTCGTCTCAGAGCCATCTCTCAATGGTCCAATAACTCTATTGGCCTCACTATCATTCTGAACAAATTCGAATCAATCCCTTAACACTCCGACTACACCATCCCTCAGCCAGTTTTTGGCAAAAATTTCTAAGTCACAATTGCAACAAGATCAACTTGGGAAGATAATGAATTTTTGAGAGATGAAGCAATTCACTTCTACACGGATGGCTAAATATTAGTCTCTCCTTCCGTCTCCCTGATTATTGTAGCGTTTTCCAAGCGAAAATCCTGGCGATAAAAGAAGTTTTATCTTGGCTCAAAGAAAACATAATATCTACTTTGAATATCCGTATCTTCTCAGATAGCCAAGCTGCCCTTAAATAATTAGGCTCTGTTCCTAAAAACTACGTAATTGTCCAAAACTGTCGATCGTCTCTAATGGAGATGGCAGAACAGTTCAACATTCACCTTTTCTGGGTGCCGGGACACAGAGATATTCTAAGAAAGTGTAAAGCCTATGAACTCGCCAGGATAGGAACCAATACACCAATATCACCTAACAAGATGAATATTGGAATACTGATCGCTACTTGTAAATTTATACTTAAGCAAGATTCCATAATGATGACAAACAGCAGATGGACAGGTATCACAACTACGAACAGATTGACAAAACAGATCTGGCCAACACTGGATCCGAAGCAATCGAAATGTTTGTTATCTCTAAGTAGATTACATATAGCTCCACAATGGGTGTCATTTCTGGACACTGCCTTAAAGGTAAACATGCCAATAGACTTGGTGTTTTTTTCAAATGATTTCTGCAGAAGCTCCATGGACGAGGAAACAACTATTCCACACCTTCTTTGCTCATGTCCTGCTCTTTCTCAAAGACGCAAAACACACTTAGGACATTTTTTCTTTGATGATCCCAGTGACTTAAATAAAATCGACATTCACAGTCTTCATCGCATTATTAAAAGCTCCAATTGGTTTAATTAGCGAGGATTACCTCGCATTCTTTATGTGGTATCACAATGGGCCTATTTTCTGGCCTAAGTGTGTCAGCAGTTTTCCTGACAGCCACCTTAACCTAACCTAATCTATGATATCCCGTATAACTCTTGTTTTTGGGAGGAAACTTTTTAGAACCAAAGTTTTGTGAGATCAATGCACTTCATGTTTGGGATATTCAGAAAAAATAATGCATCTAGTTTTGATACAAAGGCACCAGTTATGTGCTATTGAATAGACCGGAATATGAAGAGGAAATTTGAAATTTTCAAATACCAATCATACCAAATAACATATCAAAAATTTAGATACATATATTGAAAGGACTGGAAAATGAAGGGTGCAAGGAAACATTTACGTACAAGAGATTTTATTATTGAACATGTGTTTGTTTGGCTCATAACAATAAGCTTAAAACTAGAAATGCTACTAAATTAATGCATGCGTTTTTGAAAAAATTGTCACACTGCCAACTTTTCAATATTTTGTTAAAACTCGAAAAACAAGCCGAATTTGACAGTTAATAAAAGATGAATTTAAAAGTTGCTTTTAGTTTTAGGTAGTGGGTCATAGCTACTTATTTTAGAATTAAGAAAATTTTTTTTATAAAAATCGTAAGAGACGTTTTCAAGAAAAAAATGTTTTTTTTAAGGTTTTTTGAATTTTTGTATGGAAAGTAAAAGTAAATTTTGGAAAACCACGTGTTAAATATTTAAGTCTAATGATGTTTCCCTGTAATCGAAACGAGTCTATTGAAAAAAAAAATAAAAATAAAGTAAATAAAAAAAAAAAAATAACTTAAATATTTTGACTTTGTTTTACATATTTTGAATGAGTATAACGTTAAAAACTTAACAAAACACAACTAAAATATTTCTTCAAGTTTTTTTTTTTTATATTCCGAATTCTGATGCCACTTCTCTCAAAGATTTCTTTTAAGATAAAACAGTTCTTACAGCTAAGACTACCGTTTCTGAGACTCCCCATCTTTTCCAGTTTTTTCTATTGTAAAATTAAACATGCATTTTTTACTCAGGGGGGCAAGTTGCTCTAACAAGTTACAACAACTTCATAGCTGGATGGATATTTTTTGTAATTTTGAAAAAAATAAACACTTAAAGCTGTTTAATTTCAAACATGGAATATACTAAAATTCAATTACGGGACCCACAAAAACAGTAGAAATCATTGATTGTAAAATTCGAAGGTTTTTACCATAATAGCATTGAAGAAACAAACACTTTTTATTTACTTTTGTACCAAAAAAAAATTGAAGTTACAGCATGGATTTCCTTCGACATGCAAAATCCAATTGAGATCAATCTGACACGTGTGTACAAACAAAAATATTAACAAACAACTGTCACAAACTTTCATCAACGCACCAATTTTGGTAGGTGTTTAATGGTAGTACACCGAGAAAAAAATTAAACTCATTCATATTTAAATCAAACTCAAATACAAATGATTTGGCATGGAATCGATTTCTATTTAACTTTAGTAGAATCGTATTAATTCATCGTTGAGACGGTTTGAACATAATTTTGCTCAAATTTACCATGCTTTCTATTTAACATAATGATATTTCTGTTTGTTTTAATTAACTTCATTAATTATTTTAAATAATTTCGTGTTTGGCTCGAAGATGTTTTCTGTTTAAATCAAATTATTTCAATGTTAGTTTTTCCAAATAGATGCTAGCTCCTTTTAACAAAATACAAATGTTTTCTATTTGTAATGATGGTAATGTTTCCTATAATACATGCAACATTCATATATATCGTGGGTTCAAAGTTAAAGCTAACTTACAAACAAATTATACTTTTGAATCAGATTGAAACCTACTTTTTGCAACTGAAAAGTCACTTTTTCCTTAATTTTTTAAATTAAGTTTTCCGTATTTTATAAAACCGGGTAAAATGATTTTTTTTGATTTAAAATACATTTCAGACAAACACTTAGCGAGTTTTAATCTTGGACCGACCGACGTTATTACGGTGGCACTTATTTGGAACTAGTGGAATATCTTTTCCGTCCGATGGAAGAGATGGACTTATTTGCAAATATCTTAGACGCTAAACGCCTTTACTACTTTTAGTTCAATTCAAATTGATTCGAGTTTAAATTTAAAAATTCTGTTCAATCTCTTCCTTTTCTTAATATTTTAAGTGCATTCGTATTTGATACCAACTCGTGCATGTTGATTTTATGTTAAAAATTTGTAAGTGAGTAAAATAATTTAACGGGTCTTTCAGAAATCAAACTTAAATGGGCTTGAATTCAGGTAAGAAATTGCGTGTAGGTTCCAATGTAGTTATTAAATATTAATGTTTTAATTTTAAACAGATTTAACCCAAAATAATAGTATTTTTGAATCTGAACTGAATGGATAAGAGTTAGATTTAAATCGCATTCTATTTGAATTAATTTGAACATATAGTTAAACATATTTCGATAAGTCATAGTTCAGTTTTCTCAGTGTAGTTAAAAAATTTCCAATTTCATTGAAAAAAAAACAAGAATATAAATATTTTTGTAGACGCTTTTGATTCTTGTTGCTTTTGACAAGTAAAATGGCTATGCGGACCAAGTTTCATCAATATGCTGTTGGAACTTGTTAATATTTTAGTTTTTTCACCAAAAATTCAGTCAATATTTATGTAAAAATTATAACTTTTGTGTGGTGGCTGTATTCAGCTCCATTTTTATTCAAGATTGGACATTAAAAAATAAATAGTCGAAGTCAGGAGCTAAGTCCAAAAAAAATGTCTTTGAATGTATGCTGTCATGTACAAAATTTAAAAACGATAGTTAAACTGTAGTTTTTTAAAAATTTGTTTCGTAGAAATAAATTTTAAACCTTATTTGATTGAATCTGAAAGATATTTGACAATTTAAATTTTGGAATATTTTTTAAAAATTCGAAAAAAATTTTTTAGTTTAAAATACACAATATTTTACAATAGGTTGGTTTTTAAAATGTTAAATTGGACATTGTCTTAGATAGCCCTCACTCGATTCAAATTATTGAAAAACAACTAACCTAATTTTTTCAGATTTTCATTTTAGTCACCCTCTTTTCACTATAAGCTACTTATTGTGGGGTAAGGGTAGCATAGACTATAGATTCAAACGAAAAAAAAAATCCTATTTGAGAGGTGTTTACTCGTATTTCACCCGTTCAGGCGGGTGGGGCCATGTTCTAAGAATTAGACTCACAACTGAAACAAAAAAAAAAAAAATATAAAAAAACCGGAACGCTTGCAAATCCACGTTATAGCCAAAAATTCAGTCTATAACATGCTCTCTAAATAATGAAAAAAAAACTTTTAACAATACAACTTTGTTCAAAAACCGTATTATAGATTGAATTTGTAAACTTAAAAAAATAAAGCGTGGCATTGTAAGTGTTACCGCTTTTTTTTATAATTTTTATTACTGTTTTGAGTAACTTTTTTTTGAAAACTACCCCTTTCCACCTGAACGGGGGGAAATAGACCTCCACCAATACGATTTTTTCTCGTAGTCTATACAAGAAAATCAAAAATCAAAAAATGGATGTCTCGGAGGTATAGGTATGTGGGTACCTCTATATGCTTACTATTTTGAAAAATTGTTTGGTAGCCAAGTAATTACTTTAATTTATATTTTTTTAATAAGAAAATGGCCCTGCTTGTGAAATTTAGCAAAATTCAAACTTTATTATTTACTATCGTCGGTCTTTTGAAACTTTTTGATACTTTTTTATAAACTTAAATATGTACTCTCGTAAATAGGTAGGTATACGTCATAATTTAAGCATATTTTAAAAATAAATTTTTCTAAATAAATGGTGTATAAGTCTTATGTTGCTCTATTTCTAAATGAAAAACTCTTAAAATACTAACATTTTCCAAAATGTCATTGAAAAGTCTAGTGTATGGTACAAAGTTCAATACTCAAATTACCTATCTTTACTAAGAGAAGCGTAAAAACTTTTCAAAATCTTCCAAACAGAATATGAAAACATTCCGCCGCCAAAAATGCCATCCTAATTTACCTATAATGATCTTATATTGAAAGGAAATCTCATCCGTAAGTGAATGCAACATCATAAGTGAATACAACATCAAAGTGTTGAAGTTAAAATAGACGAAAATATGTATAGTTATAGGTATTAGTAGGTAGGTATGCATAAACATCCTTTCCCAATGCAAACCGCTCTGGAGCAATTTCATTCTTATACTGATGGTATAAGATCTGCATGTAACATCATCTTGTTCATAATATTGCAGATGACAACACTTATGGTAAGCTTTCCGCTTTTTTAGTACCAACAACCTTATAAAACTACTATACACAGACACTCGCTTTGCAAGCTTCCTTCCGTTAAGATACTTTAATGTCAATTTAAAAAAAGATAAAAAAAAAATGTTAAATTTGATTGCACTTGAACGTTGTTGCAACATCATCAACTTCATTGCAAAAACATCCTCATTCTGACTTAATTTACATCAGCCAGCATCCATCTTTCTGTTTTTGCTTTTTATACGACACCACACCCCCAGAAAGTATTTAGAGTGTTGCATAAAGCCCCTTTCCCTCCTCTTTTACCATCCCTTGCACCTACAAAGACATCATCTCTTATACAAAGGGGACGAGGAGAGCTTTTTCTGCATCAAGGACATGCAATGCAAGCAAATTGTACATCGTACATTAGTTTTCATTAAGTTGCACTAGCGTAACGACATAACGTGTTGTCAAGACTTAAGGACATGACACGAAATGATATGCTGCAGGCAGAGGATTATAAGGAAACTACTTCCCTCTCGTAAAAATAGTTGGCGCATAAGGACTTAAACATTAAAAAAAAACACACACACACACACACACACATCGCATATTAAAGGGAGGTGTTTAGGTTAGGTTGAGGTACTCTCAATGCATCCTAGTGTATTTATCTACAGTGGGGTGCAAAAAATTAGTTTTGTTATATATTGGCTAAGAGTCATAACAGTTTTGGCTTAGAGCCTTTAAGCTTTGTATCTTTTAGTAAGACCACATAATAGGGGTACTATCCGTAGTGCAGTGAAATTTTATATGAATTACAAAAACAATATCGAATCGCTGCCTATATAAGATAAAGTAGGATCCTGCTACAGATAAAATTCTGACATTTGTTCCAGTATCGAACTGGATTGAATAGAATCTCGTTATTGGTACGATTGATACTTTTATGTATCTCGATTTCTTGATGGCTTTGTTCGTAGAGTAGAGCTTTGTTGATTGATTGAGCCCTGTTTAGAATATGACTTTTGGCTTCCTCATGACAATGGTTTGTAGTTGAAATCGGTGAGGAGAAAACCTTATCTATAAGCTCATGCCAAGGCGTAGTGAGCAATCACAGTTTAAACTGGGTATTTCATAAGTGCATTGATGCTATTTTTTAACTCTTAGACAAAGTAAAAAAATGATCCTATTCTATATTAAAAAAAAAACATGACCTTAAATTAGTTTTAGTTGTAAGATTTAGCAATTCTTTATTTTATAGGCGACTACTAACATAATATTCTGCATACTGTCAAGCGTTATGAATGAAAAATTCATTCCAATTTTACTTCACACTTTTTAGCACTCATTTCGCCACATATTGCCAACCAAATAAATTACTCATGTGAATGGAATCTAAAAACTCACGATCATTGGCAGTTCGCTTTTCGCAGCTTCTATGAAAAGCATTTTACATAAATAATAAGTAAAACTTAAGCCTTAACTACATTGGACACTATTTGCAAAATTACAAAAGTAAAAAAGAATATACAAATTTTTTCCTAAACCAAAATTTAAGTTTTCTGCATCATTTTTATAAATTTTCCAGTGAGAAACGCTATCCCAAAATGAGGTTGAAAACTTTCACTTTTGTACTTATTCACTTTTTTGACATTTGCACCCATTTAGTTTCGATAAAAAGTCCTCGTGTAATAGCAGAGTAATTGACAACTTTTTTGCTTTGACCATAGTCTACCAACGCACCCCTGCACCTTTCTATACTGGAAATGGCAAACAAGGAAAAAAGAGATAAGACATTCAATTTGAATCTTAAATTATTATAAATATATAGTTTATATTTTCCATTTAACTTGAATATAAGTTGGTTTTAATTAATAATTTTTGTTTATTTCTACTTTTAACTTTCATTTAATTCACTTTTGTGTTCTAACAGCTGTTCAGGCGGTGCAGGGAAATAATTCCTCGGGCATCTGCTCCACATGGGAATTTATTCCACCTTAAGTGGGAACCTGCTCCACTTTTCAAAGTGCAATTTATTCTCACTACGAGAGGGTACTTACTACACCAGAAATTTCCCACCTAAAATTTGGAATTTGATATATTATTGGGGTTGGCTACGTTTTCCGCAAACGTGATTCGGAAAAATGAATTTCGGGCAAACGTAATGTTCCCAGTGAGATATGTATGGGGGGGCATGCTCCAACCTCTCTGCTTGGGCTCATTATAGGATTTGGAGTAGGCGCGAGGCTGAGTGTGTGCAAAGTTTCTTTTGCATTTAAAGAATCTGATTTAAAGAAACTTTGAATTTATCCTTTATATTCAACAATAATGGTAACTGTATCATTTTGATATCTTTATATAGAAGAGTATTCAAAAGAAGAGGTATGGATCATACTTTCGCATTTCAAATAACACTAAAGACTATATGTTATACAAAAAATACCTCCTAAGAATGAATCAAAGAAAAAAAAGTGAAATTGATTCTCATGCCAAGTGGGCAAAACTCCACTTTCCAAGTGGAGATCTTTCTCACTTAAAAGTGAATAAAATCCCTCTTTCGGTGAGAATGAATTCCACTTTGAAAAGTGGAACAGATTCCCACTTAAGATGGAATAAATTCTCATGTGGAGCAGATGCCCGTGGAATTATTTCCCTGCACCGTTCAGGCGTACCATATATCAAATGCAAAAATATAGGCAGCAGCGGATGCGTTTTGTTGGGAGTTTTCACTGTACAATATATAAAAAAATAAAAAAAAAATTGTGGCGCAACAGCTCATGGAGAACCAGGGCCTAGTGATTAACAACAAGTGAGAAGCACTTATTCATGACAAGTACACTCTTGGAGGATTTGTCAGTCCCTCGCATGAGGCAGTACCTCGGAAAAATACATTTGTTTTTAGGTGGCAGTGGCCGTGAATAAAGAACCCAGACCTTTGGCATGACAGTACTAACCATTATGCCACGAGGTACTACGAATAAATAAAATATATAAAACCCCAAAAAAACACGCCTAATATCATTTCAGTATTTCGGAGCTCCTGATCTTTTAATAAGATTTGAAGGTAGGTAAACCAAATTAAATTTGAATCAATTTTCATTAAAAACACAATTTTCTTTCCGTCTGTGAAGTTAGCAGAACAATTCTAAGCTAGACCAATGGGACCACGGCAGAAACTTGCAGTTTTTTTTTTTTCAATTTTGTATGCATTTCTATTCCGGATTTTGCAGTTCACCAGATAGTGGGTGTAACCCACTGCACTGATAATTTTTCTGTGAAGTTAGCAGTGCATGTGCTAGCTATGAATTTGATATAAAGATCTGATCTTGAAATTTAATCAGCATTTTAAGAAAAATTAAGGTCCAAATTTTGAAGTCCTAACTTGAAAAAAAAATAGAATACATTTATTTTTCACTGTTAACTTCACTGTGAAGTTATCAGAACAATCCTTTTCTCTGTAACAGAAGTCCAAATTTTAAAAACAAATCCAAAAATTCATTTTGCACTGTTAACTTATCTGTAAAGCTAGCAGAACAGTCCTTTTCTCATTAATGGAGGTAGCTAGAAAATTGCTCTACGTCCCAAATTTGCAGTTCTTTATTTAATTTTTAAGAATGAACTCAGTTCGAATTGTGAAGTCCAAATTTGACGCTGTTCTGTGTGAAGTAAATAGTGCAAAATTGATTTTTCAATCAAATTTGGACTATAAAATTTAAACTGAGTTTTGTATTGAAGTACATACAAAACTGCAAATTTGGGACGTATTTGAAATTTTCTAGGTTGCTCAGTTACTGAGAAAAGGACTGTTCTACTAACATCACAGCGAAGTTAATAGTCAAAAATGAATTATTCCTTTTTTTTATAAATAAGGACTTCTAAATTTGGACCTTAATTTTTCTTGAAATAGAAACTTAACTGCAAATTTTGAACCTTACTGTAATTTTTAGCTAGCCGCTATTGAGAAAATGACTGTTCTACTAACTTCACAGTGAAATTAACAGTGCACTATTTGGTGAAATGCAAAGTCCAGAATAAAAATGCATACAAAATGCAAACTGCGAATTCCTGCCATGGTCCCATATGGTCTTGCTCTAAATTGTTCTGATTACTTCACAGACGTATTTTTCTTTGCTGATGGCTTCTCTTATATTCATTTTTCTATCCAATTGATAATAACTGTCTAAATCTTTTAAAAGATTAACAAAAAAGACCAATTTTTTTAAATATTTTGTTTTTCCCAATCCACAATACATCACAGCACTGTATTAATATACATATGTAGCAGCTTAGACCAAGGTGAATGCTCTATTTGCATGTGAAAATGATGCTTCTTACGCGACGAGGAACACATTTTCATTCACGAGAAGAAGAAAAAAAAAAGAAAATAAATAAATAAAAACAGATGCTAGACAAAAATGCGGATCTAATTCATGTAGAGAACAATATAAGGATAGTGATGTGGGTTTTTAATCAAAAGGACTATTTTATAAATGGTGTGGCCCTTAGCTGAAGAGTTTTCGTCTCTATATTTAAAGATTATGTTTTTTTTTATTTCATACAAAAAAGGATTAAATCTTTTAACAAAGAAAATATTACGTCCTTTCAACAACAAACTGACCATTTTTCAAGATTAATCTCTAAGGACATTAAACCCTGACTGAATTTATAGAATCCACATAGTCAATAACCCAAAGCAGTTCTTAAGGAAAAATAGAGATACAAAATATTAAAAAGACCATTTAAAAATGTCTCAAAGGATATATGGTTTGGTAATGTTTTTTATATTATCCTTGAATCTATTCAATATTTTTTTTTATACCTATAGGGACACGGACGCACTTATTTTGTAAATAATGTATTTTTTTAAAGAAATCAATTAAATTAAATCTTATTGTGACCACACGTAGGAAGATAATAGTAGGAACCTAAATAAAACTTTTTATTTTTTGAATGGGGAACCATCATAGGTAGGAGATTTTTAAAAAAAAATTTAACAATGAAAACTGGGGTAAAATAAATCCTTTTGAAAAAAAAAACAACTCTTTTTAACAAGACTCTTTGTCTCTATAACGTTCGATTGTTATCCGTCTTTGATTGATCCTCATATCTATTTATTTGGATTTGACATTCACCTTTTTTTCGTAAGTCAATTGCGATATAAGAAATAAATAGCATTAGTATAAAATTGAAAGGATTACTATACGACCCCTGAAAGGTATTTAGTCAATAAAAAAAATCTTTTAAGAGTGCTTGCCTATAGCCTATCAATCAAATTTATTTTGACAACTGGAACCTGTCGTAAAGGTGAAAGAAATTCTATCAGATAATTCTATATTTTTTTTTTAACATCTGCTCTGGATCTTTAAGGATAAGGCGATAAAAAGGACGAAAAATTAAAAGAATGTTTTTGAATACAAACTATTATGGTTAATGAATATTTTTTATAGACGAAGCTACCGCGACGTGTCAAATCTGAATCTGACCCAGTTTAATTCCATTTTCTTGACTTACTTTCCCTACTCTCCAAAGATCTATGTACATACGTATGTATGTAAATCTATTTGGCCGCACTTGATTGCTCTCTCTTTTCCTAGGATTTTTAAAGTGTCTAGAATTTTCATTATTTTGAGAAAAGACGGATAGGCATTTTGTAACTTGCTTCAAGACTAAAACGGAGTTGAAGTTGCCGCCAAATTTTTAAGGAGTGGTACATTTTCAGAGCTAACATACCAAAGGATTTGGAACTTTACAGCTCATTCAATGAAATTACTGTTTATTAGATATTGGCATTTAAAGGATTGCCTCAAAATGCGTTAAAAAATTCTTTGGGTGCAACTACTAAATAAACTGGTAGTTGCAGAAGCTTTTCGTTTTCAGCAATAGAAAGCTTTTGATTAGGGAATGTATGATTTTGAAATCGAAATTATTTTCAAGGCTTGACGGCGAAGATGAATCTATCTTAAGGCATAATGTCAGTAATATCGCTTTGAATGCGCATGTTTCGAGAACCAGGCATCATAGAAAGTTTAGGTTTTCAGTTTTGAAAAGCTCTTAGAATTTCTTATCCATAATTTCTTCCGTTCTACAAGGCTTGGTTTCCAAAATATCGCCAACCAAAGACATTATGGTAAGTAGTTGGGGGCAGAAAATCAGTAAAATGGCTTTGAATGTGAATATTTCCCCAAACGGACCATGAACAAAAATTTGGCTTCGATGTATCGATAGGGTTTGAGTAGATCTTAGGTCTAGAGATGGTTTATTTTATTAACTTTGAAAAAATGATACACTTTTCTTAAAAAAAAAAACAATACAAGGGGTTATCCATGCTTTTTTCAAAATCTATGAAAAAATGTTCGTGGTGACATTTTTTATTTTTAGAAAGGTGTGTTCATTGCCTAATTATCACTGAATTGCTCCTGGAATGGATGAATTACTTGTTATAAGTTGTACTCTCGTAAGTCAAATTTTATATAAACTTGAAAGTACAATAACCCAAAATGATTTGAAAAGAAGTGAAAAAGTGCTAGAAATCTCTCGTTTTCATTTCCCACCCTGTTTTGCTCCCATATTAATCCCATATTATGGTACGTAGAATCACGTAAAATTATCTTCTGCACTGCAAATTTTTCAAATATAAAGAAGATGGCAAGTAGAGCTAAGGTGCCTTTCACATTAGCCGTAAACTGCGAATGCGAATAAATTGGTTAAGGCGAGTCCAAGCTCAAATATCACCAAATTCTTGTTTTAATGTTCGAAAAACTGAATAAACGATCCTATCTACAGTTAAAAAAAAAAAACGGTTTAAATTGTTAAATTTAGCATTTTTATATTTTCTACACTACCAAGGAGATATTTTCTGTGAATTGTCAAACGCTTATTCGCAATCCACAACATCAAGACGCATTAGACAAATCTGGGAATGAAAAACTCGGTCGAGTTTAACCTCAATTTTCTTAGTACCTATTCTACTGGTTTATTTTGTATGAAAATTCACATCTGTTTGCTACCAGTCATGTGAAAGAAATGTCAAAATTTACGCCCATTCGCAATTCGCAGTTCGCTATTCGCAGCTCATGTGAAAGGCACTTAACAGTTGCCGGAACCACTGAAATCAATAGTCTCGTCATTGCGGAAATTAGGGCTGGCCACGATACCAGAAAAGTCTCGGTATCGTTTGGTATCGGTATCGGAAACCAAAGTGATACCGAGATGATACCAGCTCCAAAGCATCCAAAACGTTACCGCTAAGATACCGATATCAAACCATACTTTTGAGACGGTCATTTTCCGATACTTTCAGTAGTATCGTTTGGTATCATCGCAGACAAATTATATTTTTTAATATTATTACTTTTGTAATTCTTATATTTAGTTTCTTGGAAACGGATCTCACGGTTTGAATAGCATTTTCATAGTTTTTTCTCTTTATTTAGGAGAATGTTTAAGCAATTAATTAAATAAGAACCACCCACTTCCACGCCCATTTTTCCTTCGCTTTGTTTCTCTAAAACCAATTATTTAGATGACATTTTCATAATTCTAAAACCAAACGTTTGGATGACATTTACAGACTTGGTTTTTATCTGGAGGAAGTGACTCTAATGGAATCCAACAACTGCCTCTCATATTTTTTCGTAAATCATGGTTTCTCGAAAACGGCTTTATTTTATGTTTGTCTGTGATTGAGACAATACCGAAGCCAGACAAGACCAATACCGATACCAGACTTTCTTATACGAGACCAAACGAGACTGAGTCATACGAGACCGGTACCGATACCGAGGCGATACTAAAATTTTTCGATTTTGACGATAACGAGACGATACTTACAAAAGTATTGTTTGGTTTGGTATGGTGGTCAGCCGTAGCGGAACTGGACATAATATAATAAGAACCGTCCGGACCGTCCATCATATTTTGAGTTTTTAAAATCAATTTTTTTATTTATTTTAAAACTATAGCCTTGTTTATATTTCAGAGCGAAGTGAAATCCAATTTGAAATGAAACATCAGTAACTTATGCACTAAGGCTCTTTCAAAAAAATTAGTTTTCCTCATAAAATTTGGCTTAAAAAGCCCATTGAGTTGCATTTTCTTCAAGACAAATTTGCTCGTCCTTGTCGCCAAAATAATTGCATTTAGTTTTTGACAGTTTTTCACGTCTAGGAAAGAAAAAAGGATTTTTTTAAATGAAAACTACACTTCACATGGATGTATAAACTAGGCATATTTTATAAAAAAAAAACTTCGATTATGTACCTAATTAGAAAAATTTTGTGTGTGTCTACTAGGGTGGTCCTCATAACGGTCACTGTGAAATTAAAATTGGTGCACCTAATCTCTTCCAAATAAATTTTTTAAAAATCCTGAAAAATTTAAGCTCATTATTTTGCCCATAAGACGAAAGCAGTTTTTTTTATGGAAAAACAAATTTAAAATTCAATAAAACGTTTTTACTTTGGTCATAATTGATTGACAAATTTCAATTTTGGTAATAAGGTTCTTCCCATTGGAAAATATTATAATCGGTCCGATTTGTTAAATCGAAAATTTTGACACATTTCCACGTTTCGAGCTCTCTAGGATCAGAATCCATCGTTTTCAGAGAGATGTCTGTGTTTGTACGTTCGTACGTTCGTACGTTTGTACATGCGTAAGTTCATACGTTCTTTCGCTAATTTTCGTTCACCGTACTTTACGAACGTACTTTCAATAGGCACAAAAAAGGACTTTAAAAAAAAAAAATCAATCAGGTGTTTTTTTTACTGTAGTAATTTAAAAAAAAACTTTTTTAAAACTCTTTAGTCTCGAATATCTCAAGAACTGATGCTATCGACTCCGGTTTAATTTCATTCTACGCATATATTGACGCAATAAAGAATAGGTAAAAATATGAAAATAGATCAACTTACAGTTTTTTAAAATAAAAAAAAGCTGATGAAATTTTTTGAAAAAGTTTTTCGGCTCGAATATCTTGAAAACCAGCATTGATATTGGCTTCAAGGTAATTTAATTCTAAACACTTGATAGTCTAAGATCTCGCAACATATTTTTAACGTGAGAGGAAACCAGACTACATTTATGTTACATGTTGTCCTAGTGCACGTTATAATAAATACGTTCGTCTCACTCACACTCTGTGGCAGTGTTGCCCTCCTACTATAACTGTAGCATTTTTACAACAATTAATTTCTTCAAAAAGTCACTACGTACATTCGTAAAATATTTACAAAACACTACATTTTCACAAATTGGAAATATTTCAATTATCCTTCTCTTTAAGAACAGCCTACCACAAATTTGGAATGGGGGAGACGGGTATTCAGTAATTTAGTATCCAGTGCATATTTGACTTTTTTCCAGTGTTTGTTTTGTTTGAAAATTGCAGTTTTGTTTTCGGGTTCATAATCCAATTCAGTGTTGCTAAACTGTATACCTAAATTAATAATACACAATTCGCGTGTTTTATTGGAAAATATTATAGCTACCGCAGTAAAATTTCCGTCGGTAAACATCAATAAATCCCAGAAAGCGTCGATAAATAAGTCAGTACTAAAGTGGCTTTGTTGTTGTTTTACTTTGTTTAAATTTTACTGCGCAAGCTATTGATCACCCAATAAAACACACCTTATATTATATTTCTTAAGTACCCCTGCAATAAAATATATTTTAAATCCAAAACACTATATTTTCGATCAATAAGGGGGGCAACACTGCTCAGTGGTTTACCAGAAAAAGTGCATCAAAAGTACAACTTTTTCAAAATTTTAATTAGTGAGGGCAACGCACTTCAAGCATAATATGCCCTCGACTCATTGATTACAAATATGGTCACGACAGACGTTTAGGTGGCCCTAAGATCCAAGACCTTTCATGTGATATAAACTTCAATTGGTTTTCTAAAATTTAAAAAAATCGAAAAAAGATGCACTTTCAGGAATGTCTGTCACATATTTATTCGTAGTTCGTACTTAGGGAGTCCAGACCTTTCATTTTGAGTATATTTTATATGGTTTCCTAAAATTTAACAAAATCCTAAGAAATTTGCACTTTCACGGTCGTCTGTCAGGGGTTTTTGGTCCACCTAGGCGTCTGTCGTGATCATATTTGTATTCAATGAGTCGATGGCTTCAGGGTTTATTATGTTTAAAGCGGTTTTCCTCACTAATAAAATTTTTGAAAAAGTTTTACTTTTGATGACCTTTTTATGGTAAACGGGAACACTACCTGCTGGTACTCATGACCTTCACCATCAGGACTATCTGTAACATTAATATGGTTTCCTCTCACCAATTAATTTTGATAAAAATCAAGTTGTAAATTTATTACTAAGAAACTGCTTAATTTAAGGAAAAATAAATGCTATTAGTAGATTTTTAGCCTAGCACTATGCACTTAACTCTGCAAACATGTATTTATTTTAACACGTAGAATTTTATTGCATATGATACACTGCAATGAGTTAAAAGGTCCTTCTACAAAAACTACAAATGTTTTATTTGAAATTTTCTTCTTATATAACCTTTTTATTTAAAGATCTCTTGATTTGAAAAAAATGTTTTGAAAATTAAATAATTTGCAAAAAAAGTTACATTGGCCCGTTTTTGAAATTTCGTTTATTTTGAAAGGACCTCTACCAGAAGTATTTAGAATTTTGGATATTTGATGTGATGAGAGCTATAGTACATCAGATCCCATAAAAATCTATGAAATATCAAAATTAGTTTAGTTTTTTTTTTCAAGAATAGGACTTAAGCCGTTTTTTCCCTCCACTTGTTTATAATTGATAGTTGATTAGGATTTGTTGGAAAATTCAACAAAAAAAAAACTACAAAAGAAACGTTACAAAAAATTGTTGAAATTTATTTTGTCTCAAATATCCTGACAATACACAAAGGTTTGGCTTCATGTTAATGAAATTCTATACACTAGTTTATATTTGATAAATGATGCCTTGATATTGAATAGTATTTTTTAGAGGCGAAAAAACTACAACAACAACAAAACTACGTTTGGTTTCCTCAGTGTGTGACCAATCCATTGCCATTTACGCTTTCTTATGTCAATGTCCAGCCTCTCTTGACTTGTCCTGCGCCACAATTCTTCGTTTGATATAATTTGCGGCCAGCGAATTTTTAGAATATGGCGTAGACAGCGATTCACAAAAGCCTGCAATTTCCTCGAGGTGGTAGTCGTGACTTTCCAGGTTTCGCAAGCATATAATAGCACGGATTTGACATTGGATTCGAAGAATCTCAACTTAGTGCGTAGGGAGATTTGACTGGATTTCCAAATTTGGGACAGAGAACCGAAGGCTGCGCGAGCTTTATTTATTCTAGTTTGAACGTCCAGATCAGTACCACCATTTGCTGAAACAATACCTCCAAGGTAGTTAAACTGTTCAACCTCTTCGACTGGCGTCTCCTGTATAAAGATACGCTGATGTGTGGAGCGGCCTGTGAGCATTATTTTTGTCTTTTTACTGTTTATTTTTAGACCACTCGACTCTCCTTTCACCTTCAGAGCTTGACACATCCCGTTCAGCCCGCTGATGTTATTTGCCAAGAGACATATATCATCGGCATAGTCTAAGTGACTAAGCCTTTCAAACGGTCTCCATTGAATGCCCTGTCTCTCAGCTGTTCCAACGCTGGCCGTCAAAACATCATCAATCGCCAGTAGAAATAGAATTGGCGACAGAACATCCCCCTGTCTCACACCCTGCCGCACTTCGAAAGAGTCGGATAGCTGCCCATTGTGTAAAACAAAACATCTTGCATTGTTATAAGACTCTCTTATAATGGCAACAATTTTTGGGGGAATTCCCCTACCAAGCAGTGATCTCCATATACATTCACGGTTAACTCGGTCAAAGGCCTTCTCAAAATCCACGAACATGAGGTAAAGCGGTGATTGAAACTCCGCCGACTGCTCCAGAACGATACGCAGAGTGTTGATATGGTCGACACACGACCGCCCACTGCGGAAACCAGCTTGATGCCTCTTGAGTGTAGACTCGATTCTAACCTTTATCCGCTCGAGAATGATGGTTGCCATTAATTTTGGAAAAACGGACAAAACTGTAATACCTCGCCAATTGTTGCAATTCTTAAGGTCACCTTTCTTTGGCAGCTTAACAATCACACCATCCTTCCATTCGTTGGGATAGATCTCGTTTTCCCACACAGCTTGTATCAACGGGTGTAGAATACTAGCTGTTCTGACTGGGTCAGCTTTCAGGAATTCAGCTGGTATTCCATCAAGTCCAGCTGCTTTGTTGTTTTTGAGAAGAGATATTGAAGATTGGATTTCCAGTACTGTAGGGGGTTCGATGTCAATACCCCTATAAGATATACGCATCTCGTTCAGCTGGGGCACTGCAGCACTCTGCTCAACGGAAACCTCATTAAGCAAGGCACAAAAATGATCCTTCCACCTGCGTAGCTGATCCTCAATTGATACCAAAAGTGTGCCATCCACATCCATTACAGGATGATTGGTGTTGCTTTTTTTCCCGACAACTTCCTTGGATATTTGGTACAATTCCCTCATATCTCCTCTTCTTGCAGCGTTTTCCGCATTTTCTGCGAGACCGTCTAACCTCATCCTCTTGTCACGTCTCACACAGCGAGAGATCATCTTATGTGCTAGGCGATACCCTCTTCGCAGTTCAGCCTTTCGTTGAGCATCTGCTTCGGCATTTATTTGCAACTTCAACGACTTACGAAGCTCTATTTTATCCCAGGTGTCTTGGGATATCCAAGAATCCCTTGCTCTCGTCCTCTTGGGTACAGTTTCGGATCCAGCCTCCATAAAAACACTTTTTATATCACCCCACATCTCATCAATTGTTGAATGCTGAATTCCGCTTAATGACGAAGCTCTGTCGTTAAGGTTGGTGACATAGTTACGACATATGTTGGGATCACTTAAAGCATTCCTATTGAACTTCGAACTCCTTACTGCACCCTGTGATTGTCGTTGTACAGCTGCGGTTCGTAGCTTGAGACTCAAGAGAACCAGATGGTGGTCGCTTCCCACGTCGGCATTTCTAATACTTCGAACATCGCACATTGACTTCCTCCATCGCTGCTGAATCATGATATGGTCAATTTGGTTTTCGGTTTGACCATCCGGATGTACCCAGGTGATTTTGTTGGAAGACTTATGTTTAAACACGGTCCCACCCAGTACAAGACGATTAGCGTTACAGAAATCGACCAGCAAATCGCCATTTTCATTCCGTGACCCCAAGCCATTTTTTCCCATCACGCGTTCCAGACCATAGTTGTCTGGTCCGACTTGGGCATTGAGATCTCCCATGACAATTATAATGTCGGCTCTCGGAACACCTCTGTAAACTGAGTTAAGATGAGTGTAGAAAGCGGTTTTGTCTTCCTCGGTCGCTTCATTTGTGGGGGCTTTACCAAAAATTATTAAACAAAATTTTTCTTCCCAAATATCTTTATTCTATTCATTTTTAAACAATGTTTTGGTCTCTGTACTCTGTCTTTGCTCTTCACTTGATTGCATATTGAACACCTGAAAACATTTTCGGAGACCATGAATTGGCGATTTTTCAATAATAAATAACATCGGGCCTCTTGCTTTCGACTTCTGAGGGCACCAAAAGGCAGTTACCAGTTTAGGTCGCATCCAGCCTCTCTTTTTTTGTTTGCTTTGAGTCCTCAGATCTTATACAGATACACACCATAGTCCTTGTTTCTACATATTTAAATTTTATATCTTTTTCAATTTTCTGCTGAGAATTTTGAGTGTCTTCCCATTTACTTTGCATACCTCCCGACACAAAAGACCATACACAAAACAAAAACTTTAAAAGTTAACCCCATCTTCATACTACCCTCAGACTAAATAATCACCACCACGATTACACCAAAACTTTGTAAAAATATTCCCGTGGAATGCATTATATTAAGCTTATCAACTTCTCTCATGAATCTCCATTAGAAAAGTGAAAGGTTTTACTTTCCGGGGACAAAACTTTCCCCATAAAATTTACAATAGAATCAGAAACTATAAACAACAATGAACAACAAAAAAAAAAAAAACAACAACTTATTCCAAAGAAGTTCGAAACCTATTGTATCTCCGCATGTATGCAACTCATCCATATCACTCGGCCTCTCTGGAGCATTAAAGTGCAACGAAAGGCTACCAATTTGTCATTTTGAAAATGAAGGCCGCCACTATGTAGTTGTCGGTCGGTTGGTCGCTGGGGCGGTCAGTCGGTGTGTACGTTAAGAGAACTATATATAGAGAGATGCCCAAGCCCACCCTCTCTTACTGATGATGGATGACCGCTGCGATTTATCTTGCTCCTTAGCTCCACTAAAGCGACATGCAGACGGAAAAGTTCACCAAAAAGCTGTTCCGAAGTGTCCGGCGGGAAGTAGACAAATGGCCTCCCCAGAGTTTATGTTTTACGGGAAAAATAAATAACTCAACAATATAACCATAGTAAGTCGGGTCAAGAGGAGATGCCCTGGATGGTAGAAGCTCTGAACTCACCATCAGAAAATATGGTAGCCAATGTTACAAAGTGTACGGCAAATGGCTTGACTCTAGGGTATCTTTTTCAAACTTAAAGTGGCAACACTCTTTAATTGGATTGAGTTCTTTATATTCACTAGCACCGCTGGGATTGTGGAGATGGTTATTGGTGGAGGTGGTGCTTCTAACAAATGATGGTGCTTCCCAATGATGATGGAGTCCATTAAAAAAATCTTTTCTTTCATTGAAAAGTTTCGAGTGAAAGTTCAAAGTTTTGATATATGACTTGCCTCCAAGAACAACAACTGTTCTCCCTCAAATTGGAGGCTTAATGCTTCCTTTGGGGTAACCCATCCAATCCAATGATGAAATAGTAGATATGGAGTTCTCTTCAATGTGCGACTTTCATCATGAAATTAATTTACCAAACCACCTGCTATGATTGGAGTTCGAAATAGCATGCGTGCGTGCGCGTGCATTCGATATCTTGGTAGGTCATCTACACCTTTGGCCCTAAACCACAGTCCCTATATTGACTCCCTAAAGGTTTTCAAACTTGGATTGATTGCTGGAATTGACAAAAGCCTTCGGTTTTTTTGTATTGTCAGAAAATATAAATCTATAGACACTTTGAGACTGGGTCGTGATTGATGAATGATGATCATGCACGCGTTGTACTCACGAAAAGGCTACTAAAGAAGTTTTACTAATTTCATTGCTTTTCATTCGGATAAGGAAACTTTTTTAAGTTCAAAATGTCGTCTATGCGGATCGGGAATGATTTAAAAATTTTCAGCTGGAGGCTGGTTTTTAGTGTTTGTAAAATCTCGTTGTGTGGAAAAGAAGAAGGCGATTCATTTTTGTTCAATTTATTGGATTTCGTTTGAAGTGAGAATAAAAATGTGCGCATGATGAGATATTAATCGGTTGGGCGTGAGGAAGAAAATTTAATTTGACTATAATAAGACTACTGAAACCAAATAAATAAAAGAAGGTATGTTATCGTAAATTTTTGTTGGAAGATTCATCAGTTTTTAATCCGTCTTATGTATTCAATTTCCTAGAGAGTCACATATCCCCCAATGAGCCCTAGAAGTACCGAATAGTGGCTTAAAAGTTATTGCCGCAAAGTTGTAGTTTTGGGATGATGTAATCAATGTGACTTTTAGACATGAAATGATGGAATAGCCATTAGCCAATGAATTATATTGTAGATTTATTGTGTGGAGTCTTTTAGGCAAACGGCTGTATAAGCAGCCACCTGTTTGCTTAAAATATGAAAGGGTATATAAGGTGAAGCAGAGCGTAGTACGGCCGATGGTCGGTTGTGCTCCCCTAATGCTCAAGAAAGTCGAGCATTCGTCTTGCCAAGTTTGACGGAATTTACTGTGAAGTATGCAAGACAACTTTCACCCCCGCAAATGGGATCTTAACAAGAATTTGCATTTTTGTTCACATTTTTTTTTGCATTTCTATTTCTAACTTCACAGTGAAGTTACCAGGTCACAAAGACTATCAACGTTCAATCTTTTTATGGAACCAAGTAGGTATGCTAGGAATTTACTAGGGCTCCAAATTAGCAGTTTTTTTGCATTTCAGTGATAGGTTAGGTTCAAAATTTGAAGTCCTCAATTTTGTTCTTATCTGATGGAAATCTTCAAAAGATACTCGGTAAGAATCGGTACCGAATAGTGTGGGACTCTTACCACACTAAAACCACTGATGAATCAGGACCAATCTATGAAAGATCGACAAATGATTTTTCTTTCTAAATTTATCAGTCGCATTATGGGAAGTTTAAGTTATAACACTTTCCATAGCTTTTAGACCATCAGCTCATGAGAATTGGTTCTTCTTAATCTCCGAACATTGTCTCGTACATTTAAGACGGTCTCTATTTCGGAGCTGGTATGTGTGTTTTGAATCACTTCTGTAAGCATTACAATTTGAAGGTCACGATGTAGATCGCTATTTCTTATATACCATGGGGCATTTATTATTACGCGAAGAACCTTGCTTTGGAATTTTTGGATGAGTTCAGCATTTGTTTTCTTTGTACAGCCCCATAGTTGCCATATGTCCAAATGGGTTTCAGTACTTGCTTATATAACATTAGTTTGTTCTGGATAGATAGAGGTCAGAGTTCATTCCTAGTTACCAGTACATCTTTCTGTACATGAAGTTTAGTTCTTCTCTTTTCTTTTTGATGTGCTCTTTCCTTATAAGCTTTGCATCCAAGGTCATTCCAAGGTATTTGGCATTATTGGAGTAAGGTACTGTTGTACTGTTTATAAGAATTGGAACATTGTTTATTATTTTGTTTGTAAAGTTTATATGCGTCGATTTTGTTTCATTTAGTTTGATTCGCCATTTTTGCGTCCAATCACTAACTTTATCGACTGCATTTTGCAGTTTTTGTGTAGCCTTCGTAACGGATTTATCTGGCACCAATATTGCAGTATCATCAGCAAAGGTGGCCATGATAGCGTTGATGTCCACTGGAATATCCCTTGTATATAACAGATGAAGGGTTGGTCCTAGGACACTTCCTTGTGGTACACCGGCTTCAATTTTCTTTAGTTCCGAGTAATTTTGGTCGTACCGTACTCTAAAGAGTCGGTTCGTAACGTAGGGTTTCAGTATTTCGTAGTACTGCCTGGGAAGATCCCTTTGCAGTTTGTACTCAAGTCCCAAGTGCCAAACCTTGTCAAAGGCTTGAGCAACATCTAAGAATATAGCCGAGCATACTTGTTTTTCTTCAAGTGCCTTTTCCACAACATCCGTAATCCGATGCACTTGGTCTATCGTGGAATGTTTATTTCTAAATCCAAACTGATGGCTCGGAATTATAGTCTTCTTTCTTCTATTATTTTGCTTAGTCTTTTCAGAAGCAGTTTTTCGAAAACTTTTGCCATGATTGGTATAAGCGATATAGGTCTGTAAGATGTTACAATAACTTCTGCAATTTTCCAATGATGTGGCACATATCTTTGTTTAAGGTATGCATTTATTATAAATTGGAGTTTTTTGAAGGCTATAGACGGCATTTCTTTCAAAACCTTAGCAGTTATTAGATCCTACCCTGGTGATTTTTCGTTAGACAACTTATGTTGACACATACTTCTTACTTCTTTGAGCGTGACAAAATTAATTTCACATTCATCGTTTCTATCAACAAACTGTAAGGGATCTGTAGCTGTGCTTGCTGGAAATGCCTTAAAAATATTCGCGAGATGTTCAGCCTTTTGTTTTGGGTTTCCGATCCATTGACCATCTTGAGATATTACTGGCGGGTTTTGTGCCTGTGGTCTTTTTAGGCACTTAGATGCTTTCCATAAGGAGTATTCCGTAGAAGCATCCGCCGTCAGACTATTCAGGAAAGTGAATCACTTTCAAATTCACAGATTCTTTTCTTAAGTTCATTGTTAAGACAGTTCAAAGTCCCCAATTTGAAAAAAAATTTAATACCGGCCTGCTTACTTGACAGTAATTAAGAATGTCGCATAGTACAGGGTGGCGCACGAATCGTGCTACAAAAATAAAACGTAATAACTTTTTTTCTGTGTGAGTAATCGGCTTATTTTTTTTTTTTATTTTGTAGGTCACTATTTATATTTATAAAAATTGATGCTTGGGATACGGAGAAAAAATTTGGATAGTGCAACGGTACCATGCTTTGCAGTCCGTCATTTCCGTCCAAAGGGAATTAAGGCGGGAGTTTGGCGGTAATCCCCCGAGTAGATGGACCATTATGAGGTTTGTAAACATGTTTGCCGAATCTGGAAGCATCGCACGAAGGCCGTACCATCGAGATGCCAATGTTCGGGTTCAGGATACAATCGCAGCAGTAGCATCTGCAATACAGGCCAATCCGAGCGTTTCGACCCGAAACTTATCGGGGCAAATTGGAGTTAGTAGACGGTCATTACAACGGATACTTCATGACGATTTAAACTTGTTTCCGTACAAAGTCCAAATTACTAGCAAGTTAAACCCTCAGGATTTGCCTGTTCGCCTGGAATTTTGCCAAAAAATGATATCAATGGCCGAAGAAGACAACACATTGATCAATTGTTTGTTCATGTCTGATGAGGCCCATTTTAATCTTAAACGGCAATGTAAACAAGCAAAATTGCCGTATATGGAATGAGTCTAATCCAGAAATGCTCCATGAGACGGAACTGCACCCAGAACGAGTCACTGTGTGGTGCGCAGTTTCATCAAGGTGTATTGTCGGGCCGTACTTCTTTGAAGAAAACGGTGTAACCGTTACTGTCAATGGGGACCGTTATTTAAAGATGTTGAAGGAGTTTTTTTTTACCCAGAACTGCGCCGAAGACGTATACCATTCAACAGCGTTTGGTTTCAGCAAGATGGAGCAACTGCACATATAGTCAGACCAGTTATGGCGGAGCTAAACAAAAAATTCGCAAACAAATTTATTTCTAGGAACTCCACTCTTCGCTGGCCCCCAAGGTCACCTGACCTGACTGCACCAGACTTCTTTTTATAGGGTTATGTCAAGCAAGAGGTGTGTAAAACGAAGCCCAGGAATTTAACTGAATTAAAGCAGTCCATAAGGACAATAATTGAGGCGATCCCAACTTCAACTCCTTAGGCCGCAATGAATAATTGTTTGATCAGGTGCCGCATATGCGTGGGAGAGCGTGGAGGTCATTTGCGGTCTATAATCTTTAAAAACAACTAACTATTTAAAATAAAATTTAATTTTCTAACCAATAAAAAAAAAAAAATGAAATACATCGATTAAAAAAAAAGTTATTTGAATTTCTTATTGTAGCACAATTGGTGCGCCACCCTGTATATCTTAGGGACCAAGCATGCTAGAAACTTGCAATAAGGCTCTAAATTTGCAGTTTTTTTTTTGCATTTCCATGATACTCTAACCTACGAGTAGGTTCAAAATTTGAATTCCTCAATTTGAAAAATTTCCCAAAATTGACTTAAATATGATGTAAGTTTAAGGTAATATCGTGTATCTCAGGAATCAAGCATGCTTGGAACTTGCAACAATGCTGCAAATTTTGAGTCTTACTACAAGTTCCTAGCATGCTTGGTTCCAGGTGACTCAATTACAACTTTATTTGGCAAACTGCAAAAATCGGGAATAGAAATGAAAAAAAAACTGCTAATTCCTGTGAAGGTCCCATTTGCGTGGGTGAAAGTTGCCCTGCTAATTTCACAGACGTTAATTTACGGCTTGTTAAATGCACTCTATCTAAAAAAGCGGCCATGGTGTACTCTTTGATTTTTCACTATCCTTCCAATATGCTTTTTAAATCAAAGACTTTTGGCTAACAAGTTACTCAAATTTGTGTTCAATGACTGACCTTGTAGTTAAAATTGAATATCCCATATGTAAAAGGCTTAAATCAGCTCTAAGCTAAATAATTTACTACTTAAATTCTAAAAACCTTCACGTACCTCCTAAAGAACAAAATGTTTTTAAGTCAAATGAAATATAAGTAATACTCGATCAACCGATCAACTGGTGGCGGCGGCAGGGTTATATCGGAAAGGTATCAAATTATAGTTCTAAAATCAGAGGGGCAAACATTTAAGCCATAATTCTCTCTTAGTGACTTGCATGCCGGCTTCAATTGACGGGGAATAGCTATAGTAGAAATCGATTATACTTCCAAGGTTCCGAGTTATTAAGGAATATACAATATGATAAATTCCTAATGGAATTCATTGACCCAATTAGTGCCAAACCCTGGCCCGAGAAGAACCCAGTCCTTGCAAAATACATTATTTCAACATAATGATTTGGTATTTCTGCAATTTCGATTGGATTTCAAAAAGGAATTTCGGCGGAATTCAGATAAAAGAAAATATCACAAACTTTATCATCCCAATAGCTAGTCTGCCAATGAGTTCTTATGCAGCAAGCGTAAGCATCACATTCCCTATGTGCGTATTGCATCGGAGATACCATTCGTTCAACATACCGCAAAATTTCTAAAATTATCTGTAACTTTTTCGAGTATTTCGCGTGTGATTCTGCATTTAGCTCTCTCTCTCTAAGACTCGAGAGACCAACAAAAAAAGGCATCATCTGACAAATTGACGTTTCAGGATTTATGTATGTTGCACGAGTAATTAATGCTCTGGGAGATGAATAGAGCTGGGATGCCCTTCTGTGGAACAAATTAGTTACATGATCATGTGGCGGCGGCGGGCGCCTCATTCTGGTGGAACAATTGTAAATCTTCTTGTGAAGCTTTGTTTTGTATGATTTTATAGTTGTTGCTCTCTTGGATGCACTCGCTGTTCTATCTGTCAGTTTGTATAAATGAGTATGTCTGATGTTTGTCTGATGCTTAGGGTTTATAATATGATGATGACGCCCTTGTATACGTTTCTCAGATGGAATGTTCGCGGGAATTTTATGTAGATACTTCAATTGTTTTTCACATTTCATGACACTCTGACTCTTTTATACGGTGAATGTTGACAAACCAAATGGCATCTTGTATTATATGCTGGAGGAGTTGATTATATGAAACTTGTCACATAATGTGACATGCTGTTTATCAAAACATTAAAAGAGCAACTCGTGAATTGTTTTTTGGTGTTTTTTTTTATTACTCCCTACTTGGGAAATTGAATTTTCCTAAAAATATCACAGATTTGTGATGATTGAAAGATAAACATCTGGGTTCGAAGTTTTTGTTGTTGTTTTTTTGTTTTCTGAATTAGTGCTGCGAGGAATAATACTATACGTAACGTCCCCTTTCTGTGAAAATCTCAATCAATAGGAATTGTAACTTTTTTCACGAGACAAAAAAAATATTTTAAGAAAAAATAACGTATGCAACTGTTAGAGCTTAGCAAATTTTCGGACAAAACATGACTTTGAAAACAGAGCCCTTCTTCACTTCTTCGTCCTTCGGAATGACATCACGCAATAGCGATCGGAGAATATAAGTTTCACCAGGTTCAATGAAGATCATTTGGCAAGCGACATAATCGTCGTGTGAAATGGGCCCGGTTTTCTGTTAATTACAAAGGTGGAGCTCCAGCTTATCTTCAATTCATTGAAGAGGAAGAAGTTGGCTCTGAACCTTTAGCACCTCATACATAGAAGATTTGAAAAAAGAAACTAACGTCTAATTGGGCAGTAATCGGTCATAAAAGGTCAACTAGTTCAAGAAATTGGTCAGCCCTAGATAGCTTGTTATCAAGCCCTAAAACTTCTCAAGGTCACGCTTGATTTTTAGCACCAACGTTGTGTACTTCGAAATTTACCGCAAGAAGCCGTGAACCTTTATACCACAAAGCTTAATAATGCTATGAAGTTTGAATGATGGATATTACATATTCTGTGTGGTGGAGTGGAACACATCTGTGGTGCATCCTCTTCCAAAAAGGAAAAATGGCAACTCTAATCAGGTGAATCTCCGGTTGATAAGTCTTCTTCGGAGTATATCAGCAAGGTATTTGAAAAATGTATCAATACCGCTCTGTCTAAGTTAGCAAAGGACAATAATATAATATAATACCGCATATTAAGTTCAGTTTTAAGGGGTTATCTTCTCAAGACCTTAGAAAGACTAGTGGAGACTCACATTCGCCTAAAACTTAATGACGGCGTGCTCTCGAAGGCCCAACATGCATATATGAAAAGCAAATCTGTTGAAACAGCCCTTCATGAAGTGGTCGACACAATCGTAAAATCGATCCAATTCAAGGAGTTCACACTGGTAGCATTCCTTGACATAGAAGGAGCATTTAACAATGTTGATAATAGCGCAACTCGACAAGCCCTGAACTCGATCAGCATCGATCCCTTACTGATAAACTGGATTAACTCCATGCTTCAAACATGACTTATAAATGTAGAAATGGGTGATACAAAGTTAAAAGTTAGAACATGCAGGGGGATTCCGCAAGGTGGAGTTCTATCTCCTCTGCTTTGGCTCCTTGTAGTCAACCAGATATTGGTAAAACTTAATCTGAGTGGCATCAAGGCCATTGCATACGGTGATGACATTGTGTTAATGACTTCGGGAAAATTTGCCCCAACCTTATGCGACCTTCTTCAATTAGCCCTCAACAAGCTCAGTAATTGAGCCAGCACTTGTGGACTTAGCGTTAACCCTCAAAAGAAATGGTGTTGTTTACAAGGAAAAACAAAATTCCCAACATATATCAACGGAACTCCACTTCAAGTTTCGGGTACCGCCAAATACCTTGCTGTTGTACTTGACCGTACATTGAACTGGAAAAAGAATATTAAAGAAGGGGAGCAAAAAGGCAAGCCTCAGTAGCATTCTACACGTGCAGTCGAATTTTTGGTAGAAGATGGGGTCCCAGCAGTAGAACCATTCATTGAATGTACACAGCCATTATAAGGCCAATCCTAACGTACGCATGTATGGCCTGGTAGCCAGCCTTAGAGGAGGAGACCAATTTAAAAACCATGACTAGAATTCTAGACTAGCGTGTATTGGCACAACCAGTGCTATAAGAACCACAACAATGGTCGCCCTAAAAACTTTCCTTTCGCCTGCCCCACTCGATCAAAAAGTGCTTTACGACTTCAACAATGTAATAATTGGAAAAGGGGCCTCTTCGGTCACAGAACTATAATGAATTTTACCAACATTGTCATTTAAACAGACAACGTATCACCATACACATTCATATCAACCCAGTAACCATGACAGATATCCCCACCAGGGAACTCTGGAACGAAAACCGGGTCATAAATGCAAATCATGTTTCGGTCTTAGACGACGGCTCCAAAACCTTGGAGGGTGTTAGGTCAGGCATCTATTCAGATAACCCACCCACAAATAAATCAATGAAGCTTCCAAACTTTTGCAGTGTATTCCAAGCGGAAGTGCTGGCAGTTTGTGAAGCCGCGAAGTATCTTGCCTCACATGAATTAGTCAACAATAATATTGACATTTTCATAGATAGGCAGGCGGCAATTAAAGCCATTTCCTCAATCACCATAAAGTCCAAACTGAACGATCGTTGCCGAAATGAGTTAAGAGTACTCAACGCAACGAACACAGTTACCCTAAAATGGGTCCCAGGACATAGGGATATTCACGGAAATGAAATGGCAGATGAACTGGCCAAAAGCGGATCATCTCTTGATCCGAGCCAAATCGTAGCCTCGGTGCTCATGCCACTGGAGGAAGAAAAAAGTAGAATACACCAGGTTTTCTTGGAAGCTGCAAATGTCAGATGGTCATCTATCGACACCTGTCGGGTTTCAAGGAACCTTTGGCCGAATATTTCGAAGAAAAAAACTGAATACCTACTCAAGTTAAGCAGGCCTTAATTATCACTCATAGTTGGCGTCCTAATGGGCCACAACTCTATGAGAACCCACATGAAAAGAATGGGCATCAGCTCATCGCACTTATGTAGAGGGTGTCATGATGAAGAGGTGGAAGAGGGCTCCCTTCACTTCTTGTGTGAATGCCCCAGCCTAGCTAGAACCGGAAAAGCAGCCCTATGGCAATATTTTTTCGATGAATTGGGCTCGCTAATTTAACCAATTGGAGCTTTTAATAAAGCGATGGAGAATGTGAATGTCGATTTTATTTAAGTCACTAGGATTATCAAAACAAAAAATTTCTTTCCGCGTCTTTGAGAAAGAGCAGGACATGGGCAAAGAAGGTGTGGCATAATTTCTTCCCCCTCCACGTCCATGCAGCTTCTGCAGAAATCATTTGATAAAACACTGAGTCTATTGGCGAGTTTACCTATGACGCAGTATCCAGTAATGACACCAACTTTGGAGCTAATATACAATATACTTTGAGATAACAAACCAGTATGTTTGGTTGGTCAAAAGTCTTTTGATACCATATGGTAATGGTAAGAGAGTCTTTAGCTGGCCAGACTTTGAATTAGTAAACAACTTTTAGATTGGCTCTTTGAATATGTATAGTGGTAGAAAGTTTACTGCCAAAAGCTGCAATGTGACTTCTACGACAACTTTAAATATACAACCTTATTATGACTTCCTTACTTACTTACTTTAGATGGCGCTCACAGTCCAGGATGGACTACGGCCTCAACCAACAAGCCCCTCCAGCCAGCTCGGTCCCTAGCTAACTGCATCCAGTTACCCACGCCAAGTTGGTTGAGGTCGCTCTCCACTTGTGTGCTTCACCTTAGGTGGGGTCTTTCTCTGCTGCGCAGACCATCAGCGGTGGATTCGAGGACTCGTCGGGCTGGTGCGTAGGTGTTCATATGCTCCACGTGACCCAGCCTTCTCAGCCGCTGTATTTTCAGCTTCTTGACTAGGTCGACGTCGCTGTATAGCCCGTAGAGCTCATTATTAAATCTTCTCCTCCATACTCCTTCGATACAGACTGGACCGAAGATCACCCGAAGAATTTTCCTTTCAAAGCACCCAAGCAGACTCTCATCCGTTTTTGACAGAGTCCATGCTTCTGCCCCGTACAGCAGGACCGACATGATAAGGGTCTTATATAAAGTCTCCTTGGTTCTTTGAGAGAGGGCTTTACTACTCAAATGCCTTCTTAGCCCGAAGAAACAGCGATTGGCCAGAGTAATTCTTCGTTTGATTTCTGCACTGATGTCATTTTGCGATGTAATAGTGGAGCCCAGGTAGACAAAGTCCTTGACAACTTCGAAGTTGTACCTATCCATCGTGACGTTTTGCCCGAGTCGCCGATGTTGAGATTCCTTTCTCGATGATAGCATATACTTCGTCTTGTCCTCATTAACAGCCAAACCCATTTTCACCACCTCCGATTCATTACTTGCAAACGCGCCGGTAACAGCTCCGCTTCGTTCTTCCCATGATGTCAATATCATCTGCATAAGCAAGTAGCTGAACGAACTTTTGAAAAATTGTACCTCGGTTGTTGACTTGCGAGTTGCGTACAATTGCTTCAAGTACGATGTTAAAGAGGTTGCATGATAATGCATCGCCCTGCCTCAAACCTTTCCCGACATCAAAGGGGTCGGTGGTGTTCTTACCGACTTTGACGGAGCAGCGAGATTTCTCCATCGTCATCTTGCATAGGCGTACGAGTTTCGCAGGGATGCTGAGATGCGACATGGCTCTGTACAGCTCGTCTCTGTTTACGCTATCATACGCGACTTTGAAATCGATAAAGAGATGGTGTGTATCGATTTGAAACTCCTGGATTTTTTTCCAAAATCTGTCGGAGTGTGAACATTTGATCGACGGTTGATTTGTCGGGCTTAAAACCACACTGATATCGGCCGATCAGATCATTGACAAATGGTTTTAAGCGATCACACAGTAAAGAGACAGAATTTTGTATGCGACGTTGAGGAGACTTATACCTCTGTAGTTGGAACAATTCAGAGCATCTCCTTTCTTGTGGATGGGGCACACTATACCGAGGTTCCATTCATCGGGCATACTTTCTTCCGACCAAATTTTGAAGATAAGTTGGTGTATACTCCCTACCAAGTCATCTCCCCCTGCTTTGAATAGCTCGGCTGGCAGGCCATCTGCTCCAGCAGCCTTGAACGCCTTAAGCTTAGCTATCGCTAACCGCACTTCATTTAGGTCGGGTGGACGGAAATTTTGACCATCGTCGTCCAGGTTGGAATGGATTATTCTGCCTCACATCGGAATTTGGACTATCATCGCCATTTAGCAGTCTAGAAAAGTGATGTTTCTAGATCCTCAGCACCGACTGTATGTCTACCACCATATTATGAGTTTCACATGAATAAAATTCCACCACATGGAGAAACTTATATTTCACTTTTCATCTATTTTGAGTTTCACCAGAAAAACGAAAATTCTTCATTTCTGTAAGTACACAATTTGCATGAAATTATTGGTAATTAAGAGCTTAAACTGTCTCTTATTATTTAATGACAAAAGGAAGAAAAACAGAGGGTACTGGGTGCCCTTTGTGCATTTTTTTTTGTTTATTTAGGACAAGAAAAATTCAGGTGAAAGTCATAAAAAAAAATAATAATTCATTATTGTTTTTGTTTTTCCTTCTTCTTCTTTGAAATTCACAATAGCTTTTTAAATTCCAGGGGAACAAAAAATTTTCACGTGAATTATTAATTTTCCATGAGAAATTCATAATAAGGCTGATTATAAATAGCAGGGAGCGGTCAATTCACTGATTTTATGATATTTCATATTTTGCTTCCACACTATTAAGTTGAACTAAGTCTCATATTTTATCGACTTAATAAATTTAATTTTGTTTCTCTCTTCTAGCATTATAAGGCATGGACAGCTGTAAGTAGGCAGTGAAGAAAATTAGAGCAAATCCAGGAGAAAACACTGTGTCAGCTTGATACTCTGATTACATCCAAGAAACCCGCTCCAATTGAATGTTCAATTACGCCAAAAACATCGATTTCACAATTTTCAATCATTTCTGAGCTATTTGTGGATAACATGTCGTTTCTACAGACTCTTCGAGTTATATAAGAGATTGGGTATTCGACCCAAAACCATCAAACCGGAATATGTCTGGTTCAGAGAACCTAAGCTAAAAAATTCCACCGCATTACAACGAGATCCGAAATGGAAACTTCTATAAGGGTCTTTCATAGCACCGAAACTTCAATTCAATCCAATTAAATTTTATTTGTACTCCAAAAGGTTTTACAATCATTTGATATCTACAAGGCCTTATAGACTTGCCTGCAGAAGAATGTGTACAAAAGCTTATAGGTTTTGTTTTGAGTTCTTAACTAAAACTAACACGCAACGTGAAGCATTAACTTGGAAAGCCACTTGAACGAATTGCTAAGATTTAAATTAAAATAAATAAAATAAATTAATTCAAATCAAATTAAATTAAATTGAATTGAATCAAATTGAATTGAATAAAATTGAAATAAAATAAGATGAATTGAATCTAATTAAATTGAAATAAATTAAATTAAATTTAATTGAACTGAATTAAATTGAATCAAATTGAATTGAATTAATTTTAAGTGAAATTAAATTGAATTAAATTGAATTGAATTGAATTGAATTGAATTGAATTGAATTGAATTGAATTGAATTGTATTGAATTGAATTGAATTGAATTGAAATTAATTTAATAGAATGTGTATTGATTAAATTAAATTGTATTGATTAAATTAATTTTACTTAAATTAAATTAAAAATAAAATTTTATTCGAATTGAATTGAATTAAATTTAGCCAAATAAAATAAGTATCTTGAGGAATCAAAAACATTTCACTCATTTAAGGCATATTTTCTCCGGAAAAATTAATAGTTGATATTATAGCCTTTTAATCTCACTCAAGTTAAAACACACCCACTAATTCCGGATAGCAATTACCTTTAACGTTGTGCAACTATACTGTACATTGATTTATAATTATTCACGTATCCTTAAATTGAATCATCGGAAACACTATATAAACCCAAAGTATACATTCACGCAAATACCTCACCCAATATTTTAAACCTATATACCATAAACCATCTACTTTGGGGAAAACAGCCTTCTTATGTCCACAAATCCTGAACAATGTCCAGCCTATCTAATAAATTTCACATAAAACCATCTGTAGGCGTTCAGCAAACCCCCGCATCTCTCTCTTTCTTGGGCTTCGAAGACTTGGTCCCCGTCCTTCAGGATGGGATGTTGGATTGCTTGACATTCTTCTTCTTGTGCTTCTTCATTGCCAGACAACGACTATACCGGTGGTTAACAAATTAATTGGTGTTTACTGCGATTTGCATAAATTTCCATTGAAATTACCTCCGAAATTACTGAGTTGTTTGTGTCGATGAGATGCGATGGTGCCACCACTGTATACATATACACACCATCAGCACATTAGGCATCCGAAATTAATTTGTCGTCCAAAGTTGCAAGCCCCGAAACCATAAAGAGACTGAGAGAGTGAAAAACGACAAAAACCTCAGGCTCAGTGAGTGGGCGGTTTTGCTAATGACCAAACGTATAAGTCCGAAGCAACCTGTTCCTATAGCTGTACCTATTTAGCAGATATATGTAGGTCCTTGAGTTTGGTTTTGTTTGGAAAGATGGTGTCATCGATAATTGCTGGTGTGCACGCATAAATATCTTCCTTCTTCAATGTGGACAGAAGAAGAAGAAGAACAACAAGACGCAGCCACGAAGCCATCATCGAGAGATTGAAGACAACACAAAAAAAAACAACTGTTTACCTCGTCCCACTTGAGTTGGAGTATATATGCTGAACCACTTGAGGGGCACTTTTGAAAAATGTTTGCTCTCTTGCCTGCCCTTGGAATTCTCGGTTGTTTTTGTGGTAATTGGCTGTTGTATCAGAGTGATTCCTAAACAGGGTGACACATCTCAAGTTCGAAGAGTTGAATCCCATCAGACAGGCTGGAAACACACACATGAAGAAGGAGGTTTTTTTTTTGCCACATAATTTTGTTTTTGTGCTATTTTGTTTGCTGCCATCATCCATCATTTGTAGTCATTAATCTTGGGGCATTATTGGAGTCAATTAGACGAAGTGTATTGCAGAAAAAAAAGTCAGTAGGGCAAATTGGCTGCAGACTGAGACCATCATCAAGGAAAGTCAAACTAAATATAAATAAAAAAATAAACACATTTCCCCAGGGTTCATTGCATACTAGCCATTGAAAGTGAGATTATCGTTGGTAAAATGGAAAACTCTATGAGCTTAACATATCAAAGTGTTCAATGGATGTGTGATCCAGATGTTGGCAGAGTCATATTGTTACTAAAAGAAGTAATAAGTTTTGAAATTTAAGAGTGGAAGTCCCGAAAGTCCCGAAAAGTTTAAATCCCAGACATGCAAAAATTCCCAAATGCCAAAATCCTATTTGAAGAGTATTTCAAGCTTATGAGGGGAAATTTTCAATTATTTTAGGGGAAATTTTCAAATTTTCCTCATTCACTTTTAAGAAAATGAAAAGAATTTTCGCTTTTTTGTTTTGAATAATTTGTTAGACCTTGAAAATCTGTACCTTAATTGCCAAATTGATCTATTGGAATTGGTCATACCTCCACCATGATTAACAGCAATTGTGTTTTCCTCTGAGAATGGGTAACTATATTGCATTGGCCTCATGCTGACCGTTTATCATCGATAAATTCAATTAAAGAAGGCGTGTCTGGTGTTTTCTCTGTGAACCCGCTGAACCCCATTTATGTTTAAATAAAAGTTCGCCATTTATTGCACTCAGATCCAATTCATGTTTTCAGATATTTCTTCAACCCTCGCTGCATACATCAGAGAACGGCTGCTATTCTGCTGCTGGTCACAAATAGAAATTAAAGATTTTCCCTAAAATATAATTTTCTCGGAGGGTTGCGCTTAAATGCCTAAAGTCCTTTTTAGAAGGTGTAACGAATTCACCGCCCCATTATAAGGAAATGAAAAAAAAATGAAAAAACAAAATGTATACTGCATATTCCTGTCGTTGTAAACCCAAGCTATTCACTGTAAATGTGTCATATCAAATCAAATTCGTTCCACAATGACAATAAAACATTTTTCCACCAGTTTCACAGGAATTTTTATTTTGTTCAATGAACAACAAGGGTAAGGTTTGGTTAGGAATTTGCGTTAGAAAAACACCACCAACCCTCTTTACTCCATCTCTGGTGGCACTCGCTAGGGAGATTTTGTTCGAATTTCCCACAAAAAAAGGACAGTTCTGCTAAAAATTTATATAAATCGCTGTGAGAAAAAAAGAAAGTTTTTTTTACCTTACTTTTTCGAGTAAAAACAAAAAAAAAGTATGATAAAAGCGTTTCTTGATTTAGGATCTATCTATGGACTCAAATTGTCACTATATAATATGATGAGGATGAGGGAATCAAAAGATGGGCGTAGCCAATTGAAGGCAATTTTTGTTCAATTTTCTATATCGTTCTATGATTAATGGGACTTTTGCGAGAGCAAGGATCGTTTGGCTTGATGACCAATGTTACAATTACGAAATCAAAATCATGGCATTCTTTGGAATGTGGACCAAAGAGGAGGGTACGTGAAGTAGTTACTTCATTTATGTTAACATGTCCTTCTTTAGTCAGGCTTTATTGTTGTATGTGGTGTGAGTGGGTATAAGGAAAAAGATTGTATTCTGACCGATACTAATTAGCCAAATAAAACAGCTTGGACATCCGGCACGTGCTGTAATAGTACGTACTTTAGTTCAATGTTGTCAATCAGCAGATGCATTCATTGATTTAAAAGAAGTTAATTTTAACAAAAGTTTAAACTAATGCCATATGGGTTTGACGAATTTTGGAATTTCATGGTTTACACAACATGCTGGTCGATGAAAGACAAAACCGCTGTACTACTCGCATAGGGACTGTTCATGCGGTATCTCGGATATGAGAAACGTGTATCAAAGCCTCAATACCCAGTCATCAAATTTTCTTAGATTAATTTAGTAAATATTGTACCAAAGTGAAAAACTGAATTGTTAGCAATGAGGATGTTTGGGGTAAATATTACTTAAATATTAGCTGCTTTTGAAATTACGAGTATTATTGATAGTTTTAAATAACTTTTAATAATTTTTGCTTTATTTTTTTTATAAAAAAGCTTCTTAGAATTTTTTTAATAAATAAATTTAATTCTATCTTACTAGCGAAATACGGGATATTTGTGAATAAAAAGAAAAAAATTAATATTTTCATGGTTTCCAATGCTTTCACTAAGGTGACGATCCTAAAGGTTGCCCTTGAACGGCCAAGAGAGATCCAATTTTCGATATATAGGACGTTTCAATTTGACTGCGCTATTTCATTTAAAGATTTAAGTCCATTTTAATTTAAGTGAGTATTGATTTGTGAATTGCATTGTAAAGTAGACATGTTGTGATTCACTATTTAATAAAATATTCGTAGGATGACTTAGATCATTCATCTTTTTTTAATAAATTGTTTATGTTTTTTTTTTAATATGTGGCTATATTCTACCGATGTACAGTGATCCGTTAGTTGAATTTTAGAGACAAAAATCATTTTCAACTCCAATTTTGAATGAAAGTCAATGAATTCTGATAGGGTAAGGTCGGGTGATATGGCACCATGGGAGATATGGTACCCTTTAAATATTTCCTACGTTATTACTTATTTTTAAAAACAAAAATATTAAAATATCAGTAAATTTAACGTAAGCTCTCAATTGATGCAGAATTTTAACTGAAATAGCGTCCTTAACTTTCAAATTACAAAGTGTCTAAATTTTAGTAAATTTTTTTTCTGTGTGCATAACTTAATAAAGTGCAGCCACTGAAGTATTTGGCACCAGGTGTTCGGTCTAAAAAAAACAAAGAGGGATGCGTGTTTAATTTTTTTTTTTATTTACAACTATGGTTAAGCGTAATTGTTTTGTTTGAGTAATTTGGATAAACAGTGGTAATATCAAAAGTGAGATATGGCACCCCTAAACTTAGTCTATATTGCAAGGGTGTCATTTCACCCTTGACTTTCTAGGACTTCTTTCTTTAACTTTCAAGTCGAACAAGTGTATTATTTGATTTTTCTCATTGTAACGGGTGATTTTTTAGCTGGTTTGGTTTTGGCAACACTGGTTTTGACAGCTGACGTGTGTTTAGTACCTTGTGTCACTGTCAAACAGCTTCAGTTTGGTTTGCAATTTAACCATGGATCGTCTTACAAATGAACAACGCTTGCAAATTATTGAATTTTACTATCAAAATTCGTGCTCGGTTCGAAATGTTCATCGCGCGCTGCTTCCATTTTATGGTCGGCATTCTCGACCTTCTGAGCAGTCTATTCGGAAGATTGTGACCAAATTTCGCACCAAATTTACTTTGTTGGACATTAAACCACCAACACGTTTACGTACTGTGCGTAGTGAAGAAAATATTGCGGCCGTATCAGCTAGTGTGACAGAAGACCGCGAAATGTCGATTCGGCGCCGTTCCCAGCAGTTAGGCCTTTGTTACAGCACTACGTGGAAAATTTTGCGGAAGGATTTGGGCGTAAAGCCTTTTAAGATACAGCTGGTGCAAGAACTAAAGCCAGCTGACCTACCACAACGCCGAATTTTTGGTGAATGGGCTCTTGGAAAGCTGGCCGAGGATCCGCTTTTTTATCGAAAAATTGTGTTCAGCGATGAGGCTCATTTTTGGTTGAATGGGTACGTAAATAAGCATAATTGCCGCATTTGGAGTGAAGATCAGCCAGAAGCATTGCAACAGCTACCAATGCATCCCGAAAAAGCCACTGTTTGGTGCGGTTTATGGGCCGGCGGCATTATTGGGCCATATTTCTTCAAAGATGATGCGAATCGCAGCGTTACTGTCAATGGCGAACGCTACCGAGCGATGATAACAAACTTTTTTTGCCCGAAATGGAAGTTCTTGACTTGCATGATATGTGGTTTCAACAAGACGGTGCCACATGCCACACAGCACGCGAAACAATGGCGCAATTGCGAGGCGAGTTTGGTGAACAGTTAATTTCACGTTTCGGGCCGGTCAATTGGCCACCTAGATCGTGCGATTTGACACCATTAGATTATTTTTTGTGGGGGTATGTCAAGGCTAATGTCTATAGGGACAAGCCCGCTTCGATTGACGCACTGGAAGCCAACATCCATGCATTCATTCGTGAGATACCGGCCGATATGTGTGAAAGAGTATGCCAAAATTGGACTCAGCGGATGGGCTACCTGAGACGCAGCCGCGGTCAACATTTGCATGAAATTATCTTTAAACATTAAATTGCAAGGTTCAAACTATCGATTCAAATAAATATTTCATTCATTTTTTCGAATTATTTGTGTTTTTTTTTTTTTTTAAAGTTCTAAGCCTCTTAAAAAATCACCCGTTATTTGAAATAATACTGTATTGAGTGTGATAAAAATCCATACGCAAAGTAGAGTTCCATATCACCCGCCATTTTTTGACATGTCATTTCTTAAAGTATGTATTTTAATTTTTCTTGAAAAAAATTGTTTTTTTTTATTAGCTTTTATGATCAACCTATTTTTTGTGTTTAAAAATTAATAACAGAATACGTTTATCAAAGTTTAAAATAAAACCCATCTTTATTTTTTGAGTTACAAAGAAAACTAAAAATGGGTGCCATATCTCCTGACTTTACCCTATACTACATGATTTTGGGATACTTAATTCAGGGGTACCCCCTATTATTCTTACTTTAGGGCAAGTTTTTTGGATTCGTGCAGACAAACAATTTAGAGATAACAATCAAAGATGACCTTAAGACACCAAAAAAATGGGTGGCACAATTCTGTCCGACCTACAGCCTAAGCCACTAAAGCAATTTTCTTCAAATTTTGAAGGTTTTTTTTTGTAACTCTTCAGACGGGAAATTGAAATTATTTGTATAGCTCCAAAAATAAAGGTACCTACTTGCGCTACAACCGGTAAATGAAAAGCTTATTTATCCCAAAAACGGATCAAATGATTTTTATAAAAATATCTGTATTACTGTAGGTGTAGGTATGGTGTACTTTTTGATAAGAAACAAATTTACCAAAAAACTTTACTAACGGTACCTGCCATCTAATGTTTTTTTTTTAATTTTTTTAATTTTTTCATTAACAGCTCATATGATTAGAATACAAATTTGTATGCAAAATTATTTTTAAAATGTTAATAATATTGCATATCAAAATTAAAAAAAAAAAAAACACTTTTGTAAAATAAGTTTGGTTGCGCAAATGCTCGTGGAGAACTAGAGCTTACAACTCTCAACCATTTTTATGTACCTGTTGTTAAGTAGGAATTGAGGGGACCACCAATATTTTGCCGAGTCCAAACGGCTGGGTGATACGCACTTATTCATGAAAAGTGAAGGATTTGTCAGTTCCTGGCAAGAGGCAGTACCTCGGAGAAAAAATTTCTGTTTTTAGTTGGAAGTGGCTAGGAATTAAACCTTTGGCATGACTGTCCAACAAACTAATCATGCCATGAGGTACTACAAAAATACAGATTTGTACAAAATTTAAAGAAGATAGTCCAAAATGTTGAGAAAAATATCCCCAAGGGATAAGTGATTAAAATTGGGAAGCTCCTATTTGAAGTAGAAGAAATATTCTGTATTAACTGGATTCAGCATCCCAAAAACGTTGAGTGTACATAATTTCATTTATTTGCGTTTACAATGTTTTTTTGTAGCTAAAATTCAACAAAACAAAACAACTGAGTGATGACGCACTGAATTTTGGCGTTGAGCAAAGGAATTGTTTTTGGTCGGAGCCATTTTTACATAGCTATAATTTCCCGCCGTTGTTTTATAGCAGCCGGCTTGACAGCAGGGTGAAGGTGATTTGCTACATGGCCCTTATCCGGCCGATGATTTCCTGTGGATGCCCGGTTTGGTTCAACGTTGCCCCATCTCAAATGGAAAAGATTCGGGTGTTTGAGAGGCAGTGTCTTCGACGCTGCCTTGGATTGCACAGAACACCAGAGTCGGAGTACAAACACTACTATTCCAACCTGGCTCTATACAACGGGGCCAACATAAACAGGATAGATAATTTCTTGCTGAAGCTTATTCGAGGTCACATTGCAAGAGTGATGTCCTCGTCTAACAGCTTAATTTTCGGGGCTTATTACCCTAAATACGAATACTACGAGAGTGTGCGTCTAAGCGGCTTTATTCCGCCCGATGCATTCCTCAACATAGACAGTCGAGGGCTGATCCAGGATAGAGCGGCGGTTCCGCTAATCTACCACGTCGGCCGTAGAACTGTAGATCGGCGGCTCCTTTACAGTCGAGACGTCCTCGCACAAGACGGAGCTGAGCACCTTCGGTTCAGTAGGACTGTGTCCGAACGGGACCGAAGAGATAGGGTAAAGCAGGAGAACCAGTTCTGGTGGTTGAAAAACGAAGATGAAGTTCCTTCAGACATTTAATAGTTGACCTTGCTATTTTCTCTTGTATGGCCGACTTACATAGGTTTAGGTAGTTAGTTTTAAGTAGGGACAGTCAGGGTGGCACCAAAAAAAAAAAAAAAAAAAAAAATATAAAACATACAAAAACAGCAAAAAAATTATAAAATCAACAAAAATACAAAAAAATCATAAAAACCGGAAAATGCTTGCTGTGGCTGTTCTAGTTTGTAAGTAGCTTATAAGTAGGTTGTAATTAGTTTAAAATTAGTTGTAAGTAGTTTTAATTAGTTTTAATTTAGTTTTATGTAGTTTGTAAGTTTTATATAAAACCCAAAAAAAAAAAAAATAAAGACATAGATACCGAGTTTTTTGTAAATTCTTCTCGGTAAAAAATAAAACCGACCTGGATTTAGTATTAAGATAGTTCTTAGGCCGAAAGGCATTAGCATTAAGTTATTATAGTTTAACTTAGAGCACCCGACTGGGGCCAGTAAGTTAGTTTTAAGATATTGATAAGTAGGCTAGTTTTTATGAATTTTTGTCTAGCTTTAAGATAGTTTTAAGAAAATTGAAAATTGAAAAATAAAAATGAACTATAAAAAAAAAAAATAATTTCCCGCCCTCGACAAATTTTTCTATGAACCTTAGTACTCGCCTCTTGTGAAATGAAAATTTTTAACCGGTTCAAAATATACGTGAATTATCCTTATGAAAATATCACTGTTTTTACTTGAGTATTTGATACTTAGTTTGGAATTTTTAATACTCACTTTGAGTGAAAGTATAAATTGATTTTAATGAAATTTATTTAACTGAGTCTTGAAATATTTTTTTTTTAGAGATTATTTATTTTTATTTATTTTTTTGTTGTATTTTATTCTTCATCTCTTTATTTTTCCTAGTGGTTGTACATTGGAAAATGAAAATCATTTCGTGAAATATATATCGAACCGGTTCCTATTTCATTCTTGAATTTGGGTACTCACCTCTCGTTGTGAAATCCCTCACTGTGAATAATTCGGCATTTTTGTATGGCACTTTCATTTTCACTCAAACTGAGTACTAGGCTTAACCAATTAATTTTTTTGAGAAAATAAAATGCACTACTAGCTACTGTCATGTTTAAGAGGATAACCGTTTCGAAAATTTTAACTATGCAATTTTATTTAAAGTAAATTCAATTGGACAAAATTGAGAAAATTCAAAAACGGTTCTCTCATGCAGAGTTTAGTAATTTAAGCCTAGTACTTTCATCTTGTCGAATGCAAATTTTAAACTTATAATAATTTTATTATTATGAAAATATGATTGTTTTTTCACGTGAATTTTTGATACTCAGTTTGGAATTTTTAATACTCACTTTGAGTGGAAAAAATTAATTGATTTTTATGAAATTTATTTGACAGAATCTGAAATATTTTTTTAAGGATATTTATTTTGGCCATTTTTGAAATAGTTATCTGCGTCAAAAATGCATTTGCAGAATGTTCTTAAACACCAACTGCAAAAGTCTTCTGTTCGAAAACGCAAATATAAATTTTGGTGCATTAGCATTGTGTTCAATAACGCAGCTTGCTAAAGTTAAATGTTCGAAAACATCATCTGCGGTGCAGTTGTGCAGTAAAAAAATTGAGTTGATGAACAAAATTTCAAAAAACCAGAGATCATGTTCGTGGACGTCAAATGCGCTTGCAAGTAAATTGGCTGAAGTTGATCTAATCGATTTTGTGCAAGTGTGAAATTAGCATTTTTGACGATTGCAGTACTTATGTCAAAAAATTACTATCAATTGACGCTTTTATTTCGTATTTTGTTGTATTTTTGTGCCTTGTGTCACGTTCGTATTGTCGATAGCAGAAAAAATAAATGAATTGAGAAAGGTAAGACTTTTCCAGTTCTCCTTATATTTTCCTAGTTGTTGTCTTGGGAAATGAAAATCATTTTTTTAAATATGTATTGAAACGGTTCATAATTCACTCTCAAAATAGGGTACTCATCTCTCGTTGTGACTTAACCGGCATTTTTGTATGGAAATTTAATTTTCACTCGAACTGAATACTATGCTTTAAGTCATAAAGAACATTTTTTTTTCAAAATCGCTAAAGACATTTTTGAGAAAGTGAGATATTCCTAGACTATTGGATTTTTTAAAATCCGAAAAAAATGTTTGTATCAAAATCAGTTTTCTTGGAAATCCAAAATAATAAAAAGTTTTTTTTTTGCCAAGTCCTATCAAAACCTCCATAAGATGTAACTTGAAAAAAAAAGTGTAATGTTTCCATAAACAATAAAAATATCTATGTTTAATCACAACAAAATTACCTTCACAACTTGCTATTTGTAAGACATCTGGAATCTTCAGCCTATTTGTAACAGAATACAAGGTACAAAACTGCATCTTCATTTTTACAGCCAAAGTTTAAAGCAGGCTTACTTAGATATTATTTAACGTGAGGAATATTTAATCAACAATTATAATTGGCTGTTTTCGGAATTTTAGATAAAATTTGCAAATTTTAGTCTTTAAAATCATTCAAAGTTTTCAAGCGTTACGTGTGCGACAACATTTAAAGTTAGATTTCACAAGAACTATTCAATGTAAATTAAAATTTCCTTCGGATTTAAATTACAGTAAATAAACTCTGTTTTCCAATATATATTATATTTCTGAAACTTTTTTTTTAAATCCGAGTAAGCTAAGAAAACGTACTATTAGCGTTACGTGCGGGACAGGCAAAATACCTTCATTCCAACCTGAAAACAATAAACGAAGAATTTTTTGTTTGTTTTTATTTCCGGAATTTTAAAATTCCTTTTTTTTTGATAAAATTAAGTTCTTATAATAAAACAAAAATACCACATCGGAGCAACTATTTTAATTATCGTCCATATTGATAAAAAAATCCGATGCGAAAATCTGAATAGAACCAGCTGGGGCTTATTAAGTAACTAAGGGTTATTTGAAAAAAAATCTAGTTGTTTCATTAGGGTAGCATGAGAAGCTTCACATCTCCATAAAATAATTAATCTCGGAAACAACGTTTTAAATTTCGGATCTGATTTTCATTTTTCGTTGAATTCTCCTATAGTGATTTTAGTTGCTTTTAGTCAAAAATGTATGGTTTCGATAATTTCTCCATTTTATTTTTTTTCCTTCAATGTTATTTTAAATATACCTACCTAAAGGTACATTATCTAATAAGAAAATAGTTTACCCATTTTAAATTTTGTCCGCGTCCAGTTCACATTTGCTGCCGTCACTTAGTCGTATACGTAAATTTTTTTATTACATATTTGAAAAGTAAATTTTAAACATTTTGGTTAAATTTTATTTCTAAAGAGTATTTGAATAAAATATATATCATTCCAAATTGATATTATTGCAAAAAAATTATCTTTGCACCACCGCTCATTGGAAGCAAATCTTTGACTTATTTAAGTTTAAAAAAATCGCTATATGGAACTCTTATAGAGTAAATTCCTCAATGATTGGTCAATAAGCAGCAAACAATTTCTTTTTCACATCGTTCTTTGAAAATACCCTTTTGACTTACATAATTAGATCCAAAAACCTTTCTTTTTTTTGTTGAACATTCTTAGGTGTCCTAAGGTTAAAATACCCAAACGTACACTATACACTAAATCAAATAAACAACCCACAATGTACAACCAATCTAAGCATCAACACCATCCCTTGACAAGCCTTAATACCAGGCACTTAAAGCTGCTTTGTGAGAGAAACACACATATTTTCAGCACAGTTTTTGATATTCTTTAGAAATGGCTGTGCATACTTACTTTTAAATCTCTAAAATTATCTCTTGAACGTTTTTGATACTCGTATCTTTAATAAAAGCATTTTTAGAGCTATGTTAAACAGAATTGTGCCATCAACTTTTTTCGTGTTCTTTATCATCGTAATGTCATGTTTCATTGTTTTTCCGATTTTTTTTTGCGCGAATCCAAAACTTTCCTGTATAGAAGGTACCTTTTGTATGTACTTACTTTACTTTAGATGGCGCTCACAGTCCATGATGGACTACGGCCTCACCCAACAAGCCCCTCTAGCCAGCTCGGTCCCTAGCTATTAAGCTGCCTCCAGTTGGTTGAGGTCGCTCTCCACTTGTGTGCGCCACCTAAGGTGGGGTCTTCCTCTGCTACGCAGACCATCAGGGGTGGATTCGAAGACTCGTCGGGCTGGTGTGTCCATACTCTCCACGTAACCCAGCCATCTCAGCCGCTGTATTTTCAGCTTTTTGACTAGGTCGAAATTGCTGTATAGCCCGTAGAGCTCATTATTAAATCTTCTCCTCCATACTCCTTCGATACAGACTGGACCGAAGATCACCCGAAGAATTTTCCTTTCAAAGCACCCAAGCAGACTCTCATCCGTTTTTTACAGAGTCCATGCTTCTGCCCCGTACAGCAGGACCGGGATGATAAGGGTCTTATATAAAGTCTCCTTGGTTCTTTGAGAGAGGGCTTTACTACTCAAATGCCTTCTTAGCCCGAAAAAACAGCGATTGGCCAGAGTAATTCTTCGTTTGATTTCTGCACTGATGTCATTTTGCGATGTAATAGTGGAGCCCAGGTAGACAAAGTCCTTGACAACTTCGAAGTTGTACCTATCCATCGTGACGTTTTGCCCGAGTCGCCGATGTTGATATTCCTTTCTCGATGATAGCATATACTTCGTCTTGTCCTCATTAACGGCCAAACCCATTTTCGCCGCCTCCGCTTCAATACTTGCAAACGCGCCGGTAACAGCTCGCTTCGTTCTTCCCATGATGTCAATATCATCTGCATAAGCAAGTAGCTGAACGGACTTTTGAAAAATTGTACCTCGGTTGTTGACTTGCGAGTTGCGTACAATTGCTTAAAGTACGATGTTAAAGAGGTTGCATGATAATGCATCGCCTTGCCTCAAACCTTTCTCGACATCAAAGGGGTCGGTGGTGTTCTTACCGACTTTGACGGAGCAGCCAGATTTCTCCATCGTCATCCTGCATAGGCGTACGAGGTTAGCAGGGATGCCGAGATGCGACATGGCTCTGTACAGCTCGTCTCTGTTTACGCTATCATACGCGACTTTGAAATCGTTAAAGAGATGGTGTGTATCGATTTGAAACTCCTGGGTTTTTTTCCAAAATCTGTCGGAGTGTGAACATTTGATCGACGGTTGATTTGCTGGGCCTAAAACCACACTGATAGGGGCCGATCAGATCGTTGACAAATGGTTTTAAGCGATCACACAGTAAAGATGACAGAATTTTGTATGCGACGTTGACCTTTTGTATGTAGGTAGTTAAAATATTGACCATGTGAGATTTGTGCCAAACGAACATTGAACCCCTAATATAGAACATTAACAATACCTCTTTCTCCTTTCTTGAAACTCTTGAGGGAAATTATACATCATACTCAATTAACATTAATAAAAAACTCTTAATTTAAACACATTTCACAAAACGCACAATATTCAAACTTTATTTTGACGATAAAAAGAAAATCCTCTAGGTGTTATGCAATATTCAAGCCATATCGCTTCCACTCGATTTACCACAGAATCCTTTTTTTTATTCTTTATTTCTCTGTGGTCTTTTGTTTTATCTTTCCCCCAAACAAAAAAATCTTGTTTGTTTGCCATATTGATGATCAACGTCACACTCAAGTGTCGTATTATCCTTGAAACTCTTATCCATCTCCATCTACATACATATCTATATAGGTATAGGTAGGTACATACATATATGAATTCTTCATTTCTGAGCACGTCGTCCATTATTATTGACGGTGATGATGTCCTTCTCATCGTCATCGTCAGTCAATGATGCGATTAACGATGTTCGCAAATATTTGGCGTTACTGTAACAGAGTCACACAGAGTGAGTCTGAGTTGAGTATCCTTTGCAGGACCCAAACTCTACTGTTTATATAGGGGGGGGGGGGGGGGGGGGGGGTAGGGGAGATGTGTGAAGGATGTTCAAAAAGTTTGTATGCTGATGCTTCAAGTGTTTCTTGTTATGATATGATATTACGCTTCAAAAGTCCTTTGAAGCAGTATTTTGCAGTGAAGAGTGTGTGCTTTAGGTTGTTGTTTTTTTTTTTTTAGGTAGCAAGTTCGGTTTGTTTGAAGGAAGATGACTTTCGTCCTCGAGCTAAAAGCATTCAAGTGCAAATGTATTGCTACTACCAGAGGGCAATATTTCATCATTTCTCTTCATCTGGTTGTCCCTCGCCTTTTATTATGTTTGTCTTTCAAGGAATTTATCTTATATCTGATCTCTCTTTCTCTCTTCAAACTTCAACGTTTAAGAAGAGAAACAAGGAGATTGAGAAAAAAACATCAGTGTGGATACTGGATATAACTTTTCCCAAGGATGTATGTGGAGCATTCTATTGTACCTAGTGGATCTTTTTTGCCTTAATTGTTGGACAAGAGCTTATGGATGAACGATAAAGCGTACGTTTCTTTCTACTTTTTTTTTTTTTTTTTTTTTAATTCTATTGTTGATGCTTAGACAAATGGAAGACAATTGATGTTTTTGCTTGCTTGCTTTCATAATTTTGAATGAAGATTTATATTGTTGGAATTTTAGGCACCTTGAATGGAAGATTATAAAGGTTATGGTCAGCTCTTTAAGGAAGTAGGTCAAGTGTGAGAAGGAAATATTGCTTAAATATAAATCTGAACTTTTTCATTTTGAAGAGAAACAGGAAAATGTGTAGGATATTTTATAAAAACTAAAAACAAAATAGTACATTTTTTGTTTTATATTTTACGCTGACTCAAGGGATTATGACTACCTCTAAAATGTTAGACACAGTGCGAGCGTTAGGCAATTTGGAGAGAATTTAAAAGGAGATACCGATGCACATTGGTTTTGAATGTTTGAATATCACAATGGGAGGGACAAATTGAGTCGGATAAAGGATTCCACATTCGTGTAGTGCGGCTGAAGAATGAATCTCTATGCTTAACAGTACGACTGAAGTTGGGCTAAATGGTGAACTGATGAGTATTCCTGGAAGTACGAGTGTTACGGTTGAATTGTATTAGGGGAGGAATGCTACCGGCTATTTCACTAGAGCACTGTTAAGAGAAATAACGGTAATTATAATGTAAGACATGAAATATTAAGGGGGTGTTCGAGAGATGCAAAAGTTTCTGTTTCTCTTTCTTTTGAATCCTATCCAATGAGCTGAGGTGGGTTATTGGAGCACCTGCCCAAATATGAGAATTATTTTCTAGTTTTGAACGAATAAACGCTTTACAAGTTACAGCGAGGAGAAGTACTTTTTGAATGATTGGGATGGCAGATGAACTGGCCAAAAGTGGATCATCTCTTGATCCGAGCCAAATCGAAAACTCGGTGCTCATGCCACTGGAGCAAGAAAAAAGTAGAATACACTAGAGTTATTCTTGGAAGCTGCAAATGTCAGATGGTCATCTATCAACACCTGTCGGGTTTCAAAGAACCTTTGGCTGAATATTTCGAAGAAAAAAACTGAATACCTACTCAAGTTAAGCTGGCCTCAATTATCACTCATAGTTGGCGTCCCAACTGGCTACAACTCAAAGGGAACCTACAAGAAAAGAAAGAATGGGCATCAGCTCATCGGACTTATGTAGAGGGTGTCATGATGAAGAGGCGGAAGAAGGCTCCCTTCACTTCTTGTATGAATGCCCCAGCCTAGTTATAACCAGAAAAGCAGAAGAATATTTCTTGGACGAACTTGGGTGACATCTCTGTCTTGCCACTAAAAAACATCCTGAAATTCATTCAGAACTCAGGATGGTTCAAGGAGGCCCTCCACAACTAAAACTTCCCCTTAACCCCCTCCCCATCCCACCCACTTTTCACCCTGGGGAGCGCAATGGATCCACTGAAATCCAAGTGAGATGATGCGGCTCACCATATTATCACCCCTTCTAACCTAAAATAACCTTTCCTTGGGAAAAAGTTAAGCACTTAGCAGCGTTTATGGAGACGTCAAATATATGATCACTCCACAAAAGGTGGTCTGTGATGCGCTAGTGAGAGCTGAAAGTTTTTCGATTTCCTCAATGCAAGTATCACAAATGGATAGTGGCATTAGGGGAGGGTTCCGCTTTAACGACAGAAGACAGCTTTGAGTTTTTAAGCATTAAATTCCACATGGTTCTTAATTTCCCATTGGACAATGCTGTCGAGGTCAAAATTGAATGCTTTAATCGTACGTTACCGTTAAAGTTCCACATCCGAAGCACAAGGCGATGTGAATCTAGAAACAAATATGAAAAGCTGAGGGTACTATCGTCAGCGAAACAATTTAATGGATTAGATGTTTCAGACAAAAGGTCATTTATGAATATTAGGAAGAGCTTCGGAGACAAATTTGCAGCCCTGGGGCACACCAGTATTTATGTTATGATTTTCAGACTTGAAACCGTCCAACACGACTTATATTGATCAGTCCCAAGCTAAATCTCTAATCTTAAGAAGGAGAAATTGATCGATATCGTTAATTCGATAAGAGAGCTTGATGCCAAGCTCTATCAAATGTTTTTGAAATATCAAGTGTTATAATCTTAATTTTTCCATAAGGAGGTAATGATTTGTGGCACTGTTTGGTGAGATATACCATCAGATCACCAGTGGACCTATTGCTATGAAAGTCATAATTTATCAGTGTTTGCATGATCTTGGAAAAAAGGATCCTAAGCGCAATTGAATGGTAGTTAGAGGGAGAAGAAGATTCGGCATTTTTAGGGACAGGCTGAACAAATGCTGTTTTCTATCCACTCGGAAAGAGACCAGTAGAGTAGGACGGATGAAAAAGTTTACGCAAAGGTTTTGCCAACGTTGAAGAACACCTCTTCAGGACAGTGGAAGGGATACTATCAGGGCCAGTGGATTTATCGTGTTTATCGAGGTCTTTTAGAACTCTTGCAACTGCATAAGTGCAAAAGAAGATTCGTCCCATAGAATCATTGGCGCTCTCAAGTCAAAAGGCTCTCTGACAGCATCGAATTTACAGCGAAGTGTGCTGCATGAAAATTGACTTTCTCTAGTGAACTGACATAGGGAGAGTCATTGAAGACGAGTGTTGGAACCGAAGGCGAGGTAAAACTATCATTAAAGGTTTTTCTAGCTTGTTTTAACTTTGTCCAGCTTTTCTCAAAGGGGTTGGTTTAAAACATCGGAAGTTTACTTCCTTGATCTTGATAACCTCTTTACAGCTCTAATCAAACCATGAGTTCTCGTTTGGTTTGATAGTTTTTACCCTGGTTCGGGATAGAATTTTTCATACCGTAAAGAATTAAATTTGTAGTCATACCTGCAATGGAGTCTACGTCACTATCGAGGAAGCAAAGTGATAGTTAAAGTTCCTGAAGAAATCATTGTCCCAGTTGGCTTTCTCGTACTACCAAACGGTTCTCTTAGGGGATTTTTCTTTAACTGGATTTTATTGGCACAAGAAACTCGCAGATATAACAGTATGGTCTGATGTGGCTAGAGACGAGTATTTATAAGGGTCAGAGGTAAGAAACAAGTCTAGAGTGTGTTGGCGGAATGACCTGCAATATCAGGAATTCAAGTTAGCTCGTCAACAAGCTGAGTCAGATGATTTAACTCAGCAAAAATCTACGCATACCTTTCTTCCAGTGTTGACTGACCAGAATAGTGTAGCCACGAAGAATTGTGAGCATTGAAATCGCCCGTAACAACGATTTCACTGTGTGGATAACGAGAAACGATTCTCTGGATGGAGTCAGATAGCGCATCAAACTCATAAGAAGTATCTAAGCTATGGCTACGATAAATAAAGCATCTTTATATTCAAAACATAAAACACACTTTAGATATATCGAAGCTCTTATTCAAACAATAAAGTTCTAATTCAGAGATCAAATGCGATTAAATTTGTTGAAGAAATGAATGAGATTTCAATCAATTTTTCTCAACCAAATTCTAAGTTAAAAATTTTTATTTCTGAAAAATTGTGATTTTTCTATTTTAGGAAGATCGTCAACAATAAATTTTTCAAAAAAGCTATGTTTCACACATTCCATAGTATATCAAACGGCAATACGTAATTTGATCAGATTTAGTAGTGAAAAGGTAATTCCTTATACTGTTACATATCACACCAATACTTTCCCGGGAATCATAGATGAATTTGGTATGTAAGTATGTTACTCGCGTACCTTCTCAGAATTCTAAAAAAGCTCTTTCAAGACAGAAAACAAATAAATCCCAAAAGCAATTTTTGAATATCTTAAACATCCCTCTTTTTTCAGCCAGAGAAATTTGTTTTCAACAAGAAATTACATTCAAAAAAGTTAATCGACAATACTCCCATTTGTAATAAAATGCGAGGGCTTAAAATCAAAACGCAATTTTCAACTAATTCAATACCTTCAGTCTTCTATACAATAGAAATTCATGGAATAAAACCCCATACATAAGCCATTGTATATCTATAGCTCACAGCTCACATGGGGATAATAAAAATTCCATCATCGTCACCGGAAACGTGTAATCGGTAACATTGGTGTTGGTGTAGGTGGCAGTGGCAGCGGAGCAGCGGTCGCTGAGTAACTTTTCCATTAAACAAATTGTTAAAAGGATTTCAATTCGTAATGATGTTTTCATTTCATTTTTATTATCCTTTCTAGCCATCTTTGCTAAGAAATTTTTTCTTATTCCACATAAATACAACCTCCATTCCATATATATACCTTACCTCTACAAAAACGACCGACGTCTTACTGTTTGGCAAAAAAAAAAAAATGTTTATCTAACCTTTGGGGCTTACATCAAGTAACCTCTGTAGATTTTTGCGAAATTCGAAATTCTTTTTGAACAATATGTGCACAAAATTCTACTCCTTCATCATCTTTTATCATCCTGCGGCATTGCTAAGAAGTTCAAAATCCTAACGCTAAGAAAACACAACTCTCACCCATACACTGTTGTATAAGTACATAGCTATGTATAATTTGTTTATATGATGCGTATGGCGTATGGGTGAAGATATAACATAAAAAGTCTCGAAGGTGTTTTCATTGTCAAATCCATTCCGAACCCAAAAACCATCAAACATCAGTCTTGCAAAGAGTGTTGAGTCGTTGAGAGCGAGGGGTAAAGTAATGTTGCGTATGTTTGTTCAGCCGCGTATTTCCAAGACTCACTGAAATAATATCAATCAACTTTCTAACCAAAGACCAAGGACGAGGATCAAGGATAATAAAACATCCTAACAACTTTGCGCACAAACTTCAGTGTGATGTTATTTTTAAGGCTAATCCTCCATTAAGCACAACACACACGTACAGAGAAAACATACAGCATTTTCAAAGTCCCACAACTATAGGTATAGTTAGTTGAAAAATCCTTTCAAAAAGGATATTCTAGAATGAAGAATTTGCAAGAAAAATAAAAGGATAAAAGAATGCGTGTGAATGTACCTAAACCTTACCTACCCACCTAAGTTGTTGTTCACTTTATTCGAGTTGAGAAAACTTCTTTAAATTATCCCACATCCTTTAGTGCAAACGTAGTAGATATGCAGTTAAAAAGGATCTTCAAAAAGAAAAAAAAAAAACAAAGATGGAAATTGTTATTTTTTTTTTTTTTAAGAAGGGATAATAACGGTGTGTGAAGAGTGAATTTAAATTGACTATTGGGTTTGCTTTTCTATTCCAAAAGGATATGAGCAGTAAAAAAAAGTCGAATTGGAATACTGGTCCTTCAGGGATGTAATAGACATTGTCCTTTCCAAACCGACACAATACAAAAAGGATTACAAAAAATTGAGTCCTTTCATATGGTGCGTGTGTTGTTTATATTTGAAAAGGATTATCCCTAAACAATGTGTTAGATTAATTTTTAATTTTGTTGTTCTTTTCATTTCAACTCATCTCTCTTAGTTGTACAGTACAAAGGTATGGGCTGCTATAGGGTGCATATGCAAAAGGGGTTTTTGTTCTCATTATTGCAATGATTATTGTATGTATATCAATCATATAATGACTTTAAATGGTCATAGAGATGGTTTGTATTTCATATTATAAAAATAGCTAAAGTAAATCTAGATTTCTTTTATACATATATCATGTGCGTGAAGATGAAGTAATCACCGCCATTTTGGTTTTTCAAAAATAAAAATTGTGCTGTATTGTGCTCAGATTGTGCCATCTTTTGCCATAAATATTAAAAAAAGAAGGTCGCAAGTTTGTAAAAAATCTTAAATGTGCTGTTTTGTGCTCACTTTGTGCTGCCATATACGAAAAGATAAAAAAACATTCGCATGTTTGTAACTTTAACGATATAAAAAAAAATTAGGCTTTATTCTGCTTAACTTGTACCACCTTGTGTTGTAAATATTTTTAAGAAAATTGCAAATTAGTAAGTTTTACAAATTAACATTTATCAAATTTTGCAATTTTGTAAATAATTAAAGTTGTGCCGTTTTTGGCTCACTTTGTGCTGCCATAGCTCGAAAGACTAATTTTTAAAAAATATTTACGGCACAAGACAGCAAAATACAGCACAACTCTTTTTTCGAAAATCGTAAAGGACGATGCTAACTTCACTCTTCGCAAAACTGTTTTTTGGCGGTAAGAGTTACAAAAATGTGATTTTTTTATGTTTTCGGACTATGGCAGCACAAGGTGAGCACAAAACTGCACAAATTCAATAATTTACAAAATTGCAAAATTTGAAAAATGTTAATCCAAATGTTCATGCAAATTTGCAAATTTTTTAAGGCGGCACAAATTTAGCACAATACAACACATTTTTTTTTTGTGAAAATCGAAAAAGGTGGTTCACGTTTCGCAAAACTGTTTTTTGTCCGTAAAAATTAGATATATATGATTTTTTTTTTAGCACATGTTAGTTTTTAAGAAAAATGTGAAACTTAAAAAAAAATTAGTTTTGGGCACAAAAGTTAAAAATATGCGCTTTTTTATCTTTTCTGAATATGGCAGCACAAATTGAGCACATAACAGCACAACTTTCACTTTTTAGTAATACTTAACAATATTTTAAAAAAAAGTAGTGGTAAAATTTTTAATTTTTATTTTTTTTTTTAAATATTTACGATACTTTTGCCGTCTTAAAAGTTCAGCACAATGCAGCATAACTTTTGTTTTTAATCCAAAATCGGGAGCTTTGTTTTGGCCATAAGATTTGCAATTATGCGATTTGTTTTATTTTGCTAAAATTTCATTCGTAAAATTTCAAAATTGGCGAATCAAAAATAATTAACGGGCCAAGCTAGCACAACTTTTTTTTCGAAAATCGTAAATGGCGGTGCTTACTTCAAGCTTAAAAAATATACGGCTCCATTGATTTTCCTTAAACATTGTGCAGAGCGTTCTTTGGTCATTTCTCTCCACAGGTTTTTTTTATTTTTGAAATCAAAACATAAATCTTTTTAACTATTTGGTTTGTATACAAAATATTATTTTTTCAAAAACTGTCTAAAAAATATGCAGCACTGAAAACCGCAACAATTTTAAAAGCTTGGTTCGTTAAATATTCACATCTAACGGATTGCGTCGAATTTCATTAAAATGACTTTTGTTGCAAATATTTAATCTTTCTCTTTTTCTTTGTGGTTATTTTCCCGTGGGTAGGTACACAACCTGCATAAGGCTCTATGAGGACCGAAAAATGCGTGCTCATAGAAGTGTGATATTCTTACTACACTAAAAACCACCTCCACTTCCCGATTGCAACTAAGTTGAAACTTATCTAGCAATTTATTTTTAACGAAGTTAAGTAACAGGTAACTTTCCGGTGAAAGTTCCTGCTTAATCCGCGATTTTAAAGCGGTTTTCTGTTCACCGCACCAAGTTGGAAGGTTTTGTTCTTCGCAGACGGCGTACTAAATTCGACTCGTCAAGAATGTCAATAATCGTTGAATTAGCGTGTTCTAATAATCGATTTCTATATTTTCGCGCGAAACTTTTTATTTCCTCCCGCACCGTAGGAATCCCGAGATCCCTATGAAGATCTTCGTTTCTTATATACCACGCAGCATTTACAAATGACCTTAGCAATTTATTTTCAAACGTTTAAGTTAAGTTATTTAAGTTTGTATCGCAGGTACAACCCCAAAGTTGTATACCATAAGTCCAAACAGGTCTAAGAACCTGTCCGTATAAAATCAATTTATTTTCAATATTAAGCTTTGAATATTTACCGAGTAACCAGTTCATATCTCTTAATTTACTTTTTAGTTCTTCGCATTTCTTTTTCACGTGCGGCTTCCATTTTAATTTCGCGTCTAGAGTCATTCCCAGATACTTTGCCTCATTTGCAAATGGAACACGAGCGGTATTAAGAAAGACGGGTAATCTATTTATTTTGTTATACGTAAAGTCCACGTGGACTGACTTTTGTTCATTGAGCGCTATTCGCCATGTTTTCGTCCACTCATTAACATTATTAAGAGCATTTTGTAATTTAATTGTAGCTTCGCTAATCGTTTTGCCTACTGCTAGTATTGCAGTATCATCAGCAAACGTGGCTACAATAGTGTCATCTGTTTGAGGTATATCGCGTGTAAATAAAAGGTACAGAACTGGACCTAATACACTTCCTTGTAGTACCCCAGCCACTATTTCTTTGAAATCAGAGTAGTCATTTCCGTGTCTTACACGAAAAAGTCTTTCATTTAGATATTCGTTTAGAATGTTGTAAAGTCCTTCAGGCAGAACTTGTCTTAATTTGAATTTGAGGCCTTCGTGCCACACCTTGTCAAACGCCTGCAACACGTCAAAAAAGACTGTGGAACGGATTTTCTTTTCTTCAAGAACTCTCTCAATTACGTCAGTAATTCTATGCACTTGATCAATTGTCGAATGCTTGCTTCTAAATCCGAACTGATGTTCAGGTATTAATTGAGTTTCTCTTCTATTATCGGTTGCAGGCGCAGGAGTAGTATTCTTTCAAAAACTTTTGATATTATAGGAAGATGCGAAATCGGCCTGTAAGACTTCTTTTCGTGAGATGGTTTGCTAGGTTTCAAAACCATTATGACTTCCGCAACTTCCCATTGGCTCGGAACATACTCTAATCTTAGAGCGGCATTTATTATGTAAAGGAGGTTAATAAACCCTTACGAGGGAGCATTTTTAAAATCTCTGCCCAGACAAAGCTCCAGGATATGACTTAATATATCCTGGAGCTTTGTTGGAATTAAGCAAATATTTAATGAACTAGAGAATATAGAATTTGAAAACCGAAACATTTTTGACAAGGTTTGGCGAAAATTATATCTATCCAAAGACATTTTTAGGCTTAGTGCAAATAATGTACTATCACTTTGGAGCGTATATTTCGAGAACCAGATTTTATTGGTGTTAACGCCATCTATGAGGAGGCACAATTGTAGCTCACTACAATTTTGTCTCACTCCACGAACAAACCCCTCATAACGTAACGTAATGTCAAAGAGAGAATCCATATAGGACAAAATATGTCTGCCCTTCCGGCCTCATGAATTCTTTTTCATTCTTCCATTAACTTCGGACATTTTCAGACGTGCTTTTACCTTGGCCCTTCTGGCAAATCTTTTTCTTTACAAAAAACTAATTGTTATAATTACGCTAAGTAAAATAAAACGAAAAATAAAACAAAACCATATAACTAAAAGTGTACTATCTATGAACAAACAAAAAGGAAACAAAACCAAAAAGAACAGACCCGAGCCAATTGCGCAGAAGAAGCATACCTACCACGAGCTACCAGCGCTGCTGACGTCGAACAAAAGGTGGTTGTTCTGTTATTGTTGTTGGTTGCTGCAGTTGTTGCTGCCGTCGTTGCTCAGCTTATTGCTAAGCTTTTGTTTGGCCAATTATTGGCTGAAGCATTGGTCCATACGAGCCGGATTCAAAACCGCTCCAAAAAGCACACCACGTACCAAGTAGCACCAACAACTTTATTACCACAAGGGCGCACATATATAGGTACTAGTATCTGGACAGAAAAGTGACGATATAGGCCACACCAAGACCACGTTGCGATCGTACATATATATGTACGTCATCATCTTCGCCATCGTCGCCACGGCCACCATTTTCTTGCCCACACAAATCGCAACGTCAACGGCATCATCATAAGTAAATATATACATACATACGATAGCTTCGTCTTCGCTATCAAGCCATCGACATCGTTCTATGTACCCATACCATATATGTATGAACATCAACTCATAGTCACGTCAGCGTCATCATCCTTAACCAAAAACTACCCCATTTGGGTCGTGCTATTGTATGTACATATTATTTATGTATGTATATTCGCATCAAGGAAGTCTTGCCTACGTCGTCATCGTTCATGGTTGTAATCACCCCATCTTTAATCGTCGTCATCATATAAGAAGAAGGAGAGCGATAATTCCACTACGTCATCAATCGAATCATAGTCTACCATCAGTTCACCAGTTCGAGAATCATCAGAAGCAGCCGTAGGAGTAGAACCAGGTAATCATAAGTACAGTGCATATTTCTTTTTGCTACATTTAACAAAAGTAAATTCTTACTGGAAAATTAATCATATATAATAAATCATATAATCAAGTCTATTTAAATTATTTACTTTTGCGGTCTGGTTGCTAACTATTTTGGTGGGTGGTATTTTTTTTTTTAAAAATTATTTTACCTCAAATTGGTGATACCATTTCTCCGGTCCTTGGGTGCATTTTATGCACTTGTAAAAAAAAAATAATTTGAATTTTTGTATCGGTGTAATTGGTCAGAGAAGTGCCATTTTTAATTAGAAACATGACTATGCAAATATTCCTCTTTCGTTTTTAGTTTCCACGAAGTTTTTAAATACCTATATCCCTTTGGGTTTATTGTTCAAACACGAAAAGGGTTGCCCTCCTACAGTTCGTTGACTTTAACAAAACTTTTTTTTAAGTGTTTTAAACATATGGAAGGATTTATTCCAAATATTTTCTTATAACCTTTTCTCATTCTCTATAGTGAGTAGGGTTACCTTCTTGTTGTTTAATAACTTTTTTTTATAAGTTTTGAAATATATTTTTGCGGAGTTTTTCCCAAATATTTTCTTATAACCTTTTCTCATTCTCTATAGTGAGCAGGGTTACCTTCTTGTTGTTTAATAACTTTTTTTTTATAAGTTTTGAAATATATTTTTGCGGAGTTTTTCCCAAATATTTTCTTATAACCTTTTCTCATTCTCTATAGTGAGCAGGGTTACCTTCTTGTTGTTTAATAACTTTTTTTATAAGTTTCGAAATATATTTTTGCGGAGTTTTCCCAAATATTTTCTTATAGCCTTTCCTCATTCTCTATAGTGAGTAGGGTTACCTTCTTGTTGTTTAATAACTTTTTTTATAAGTTCGAAAAATATTTTTGCGGAGTTTTCCCAAATATTTTCTTACAGCCTTTTCTCATTCTATATAGTGAGGAGGATTACTTTCTTCTTGTTTAATAACTTTTTTTTAAGTTTTAAAAAAATATTTTTGTGGAGTTTTCCCAAATATTTTCTCATAGCATTTTCTCATTTTTTTTCTGTGCGCATCGGGTTGCCAGCCGAACTTTTCGTCCCTTTGATAACTTTTTTTAAAAAAAAGTTTTGAAAATATTTCTGTGAATTTGTAGAATCATGAATTTCCTTACCGATTTTATTCATTCAGCCGATCAGCTGGTGAAATATAATTCAGTTTTAAGTCAACTCCCTGATTCAAAGCATTCTCTGCTCACATTGAAGGCACGGAAAATTGAATTAAAGGAGTTATGGGCTGAAGTGAAGTCCCAATATACGATATGTGTTCGTGAGGGATTAGGGACTGATGATTTTGACGCCGCGACTATAGAGGAAAAATATACCTCCTCAAACGAAACTTATGTTAACTGTTATGCACTGATATTAGAATGGGAAGAAAAGCTTTCTAAGGTAAATGAATCCAATTCCACTTCTTCTGGAACAATTACAGTACCCATTCCTGACAATACAACTCATTTGAAATCATATGGTGTCAAACTACCAGTTTGCGATACTGAAACATTCAGCGGTGACTACCTAAAATGGCCAACCTTTCGAGACATGTTCGACGCAATCTATATAAAGCATCCTAGATTGGGGGAAGTAGAAAAACTTTTCCATCTTAGATCTAAAACAACTGGAGATGCTTTCAGTATTGTAGAAAAATTTCCTTTGCTTAACTCCAGTTTTGAGTTGGCTTGGGAGTCATTGCGATCCACCTACGAGAACAAACGAATCATTGTCAATAATCAAATCAAAACCTTACTTAATTTACCTTCATGTTCTACGGAATCAGCAAAAGCTGTTAAAAATCTTCAGCGTCACATAAATGATTGCTTAGCAGCGCTTAAGGCCCATGGCATCAACGTTTTTGGTTGGGATCCAATTCTTGTCTTTACTTGTTCTAACCGGTTGCCCCCGAATACTCTTTCGCTATGGGAGCAATCCTTAGCTGATCCTACAGCCTTACCTACGTGGAAACAAATGGATAAGTTCCTCAATACTCGTTTTCAAGTCCTCGAAACCATCGCCGATGTCACATCACCTGCTGTTTCGACCTCTGAAAAATTTGTCAAGGCTCAAAAAATTGTTTCGCAACCAAGGCATCGAGTGAACACTTTTCACTCCAAACCCCAAACTTCCTCTTGTAAGCTTTGTTCAGGGAATCATCTTATTAGTAAATGTTCTCAATTTTTAGCTATGACTCCTTCATCCAGATATGAAATTATTAGAAAAAATCATATGTGCGTTAACTGTTTATCAGCGAAGCATAGTTCCAATGCTTGTCAAAGTCACTATTTGTGTTCCACCTGTAACAAGCGACATCATTCGTTGCTTCATTTCCAAACCAACACAGGCCCACCGGTATCGAATGACGTGCAAAATAGTTCATCGTCAACTTTTCCAAATTCTCAATTACAGTCCACTGCACAACCATTTGTACCCCCGATTACCGGGCGAACCCATTTCGCTTCATCACACAAAAATGTTTTGCTTGCAACAGCAATGGTTAACATCATTGGACAAGACTCAAAACATTTAGTTCGTGCCTTAATAGATCCCGGATCTGAGGTATCATTTTTGTTAGAATCAGTTCAACGTCGTTTTAAATTACCGACATTCCCAATTAATATCTCCATTTCAAGTGTTAATGCAACTCATGCTGCTTCGTCTAAGAAGCTTTGCGCCTTTTCGATCTACAATGCAGAGAATCCTGATGTTCCTATTGTAGCACAAGCTATCGTTTTGAAGCAAATAACTAATGCATTGCCAAGTACGTCGTCTTCGAATATTGATCCTTCTGAACTGAAAGGTCTTAATCTTGCTGATCCCGCCTTCAATTCATCTGCACAAATAGATTTACTCATTGGTGCGGATTTATATCCGGCCATTGTCCGTAATGGACTTCAAAGAGTTTGTGAAACTCTCGTTGCTCAGAACACTGTGTTCGGGTGGATTCTTTCGGGCCCCCTTCCAAAAATTGTACACACTTTTAGTACTTTCGTAACTGATCAACGAAATGATTCACTAGATGAACAGATTAAACGATTTTGGGAATTGGAGGAGGTACACGATGGCCAACCAATTTTATCCGCTGAAGATCAGTATTGTGAAGACTTTTTTGCCAAAACAACATTCCAAAGACCAAATGGACAATATGTTGTGCGCTTACCCTTCAAGCCAACTCTGGCATCCACACCACTTGGTACATCTAGGGGCATTGCTCTTAAACAATTTCTACGTACTGAAACCAATCTCACATGTAAACCCGATTTGCAACTTCAATATTCCAATGTTTTATCTGAATATCTTAACCTTGGACACATGCGAAAGGTAAACAACAATGAAAAAGTAAAGGACGGAACTATTTCCTCCTTTTATCTCCCCCACCATGCCGTATTAAAGCCTGAAAGTGCTTCTACCAAGGTTCGTGTGGTGTTTAATGCATCTAGTGCATCTACTAGCGGTGTTAGCTTAAATGACCTTCTATATACAGGTCCAGTACTTCAACGTGATCTTGCCTCTTTAATCATCCGTTGGAGATTTTTCAAATTTGTATTCAATGCCGACATTGAAAAGATGTATCGGCAAATTGCCATACATCCAGATGATACCGCTTTTCAACGAATTCTTTTTAGACCTCCTTCCTCATCTACTGTGAATGACTATGAGTTATTAACAGTGACATTCGGAGTGAATTGTGCGCCATACCTAGCTATCAGAACCCTTTTGCAGCTAGCCAAGGACAAACGCAATGAGTACCCCCTCGCATCACAAATTATCTCGACCGAATGTTACGTTGATGACATTCTTTCTGGTGCCCATGACCTCCCAACAGCTCAACAAGCTCAGCGAGAGCTGATCGCACTGCTCGATTCTGGTGGGTTCCCTCTTCGAAAATGGACGTCCAATACGGCTTCACTTTTGAACCATCTACCTCCAACCCACGTTTTAAGCGAAAATTTTCTTAAATTGGACAAAGACAGCACCACAAAGACCCTCGGCATTCGCTGGAATGCCAAGGAAGATTATTTCTATTTTACAACACCTTCATTTAAACTTTCGACAACTCCGAGCAAGAGAGAAGTTTTCTCTCAAATCGCTCAATTGTTCGATCCTGCGGGATGGTTGGCACCCATCATAGTAAGAGCAAAAATGCTCATGCAACGAATTTGGGTAGAAGCCACACAATGGGATACTGTAATCGAAAGTGACACTTATACAATATGGGAAGCCTTTGTTGAAACACTCTCCGAGATCCGGGAAATTCAGATTCCACGTTGGCTGGAATATTCTCCATCGTCGCAGTTACAAATTCATGGTTTCTGTGACTCTTCAGAGAAAGCCTATGCAGCAGCGTTGTATGTACGAATTGAACAACCTGGTGGAGTGATTAGTTCGCACTTGATTTGTGCCAAATCTAAAGTAGCCCCTATAAAGCCAGTGTCACTGCCGCGTCTAGAACTCTGCGGTGCAGTTCTTCTCTCAAAACTTGTGAAAGCTCATCTTCCTAACTTTCCGGTGTCTTCTTACCAAACATATTTTTGGACTGATTCCTCCATAGTGCTTGCATGGCTTAACAAGCACCCAAGCACTTGGAAGACCTTTGTGGCCAATAGGACAAGCGAAATAATTGATAACATTGGAAACACTAGCTGGAAGCACGTGAAATCAGGGGAAAACCCCGCTGATCTTGCTACCCGCGGACTTAATCCGAAAGAATTGCAGTTTAAAAGCCTCTGGTGGAACGGACCTTATTGGTTACGAGAACCTCAGCAATGTTGGCCAAGTACTCCTCCGGAACCACCGATTCACGATCAGTTAGAACATAAGACTGTTTCTTGTTTTGTAGAACAAATACATTCCAATGGCGTCCTGGAGCGTTTTTCTTCTCTTCCACGCGCATTGCGCGTCTTATCTTATCTGTTTCGTTTCCGCTACAATTCCGATCCCACAACAAAAGCCTCTATTTTCCGCCACAAAACTACAAATATTACACAGCAAGAAATGAATTTCGTTAGAACTCGCCTTATTTTGTTGAGCCAGAAATCCCATTATCCTCGCGAATATGATTCTTTAATAAATGGTAAACCCTTATCTCCTAAGAGCAGTATTTTGTCTCTCAATCCTTGCTTGGACTCCGATCAAATTCTTCGCGTCAATGGTAGACTAACCAATTCTGATCTCACATATGCTGAGAAACATCCAATTATTATTCCTTATTCCTCTCATTTCGCTAAACTCCTTGTCGACTTCATCCACAATTTGACTTTACACGGTGGCCACGCACTTATGCTTTCTGTCACAAGACGAATGTTTTGGATTCCAAAGCTTAATAATTTAATAAAGTCTCGCATTCGACAATGTACAACCTGTGTTATCCACAAGAAACAACTGAGAACTCAGATTATGGCAGCCCTTCCCACTGAAAGGTGTACGTTTTCACCACCCTTTACTTATACGGGTGTTGATTTTGCAGGACCGTTCCTAATAAAGAGCTACCTTGGCCGAAGTTGTCGCATAACAAAGGGCTACGCATGCCTATTTGTATGCTTTGCCACTAAGGCCATTCACCTTGAGGCAGCTTCCGATCTATCATCTCAAGTATTCTTAGCAGCCTTTGCCAGATTTGTTGCTCGACGGGGACTTCCTAAAGCGATGTTTTCTGATCATGGTACAAATTTTACTGGAGCAAATGTGACGTTGCAACGTGAGTTTAAGAAGTTTTTATCCTCATCATCGAATGAGACTCGTTTAAAATATGGGGTTCAAGGCTTAGAGTGGAATTTTATCCCACCGGGGGCTCCTCATATGGGTGGCCTTTGGGAGGCTGGGGTAAAAAGCCTTAAAACTCATCTTCGCAAGCTTGGTGATACCAGCAAATTTACTTTTGAAGAATTTACGACCATCCTCGCTCGCATCGAAGCGTGTCTTAATTCGCGGCCAATTTCGCCCATGTCTCATGACCCGTTAGATCCTTTAGCCTTGACTCCCGGACATTTTCTCCGCGGCAGCTCTTTATTGACGTTTCCCGAACCTTATTGTAAAGAAAATTCCCTTTCTCTTGTAAATCGATGGGAAAAGCTAAAATGTATTCAACAACAATTTTGTCAGCGTTGGAAAGAGGAGTATTTGAAAGAGTTACATAAGCGTTTCAAATGGCAATTACCTGACGAAAATGTTAAAGTAAATGATCTTGTTGTCGTAAAACAAGAAAATTTGCCTTGTAATGACTGGCGAATCGGCCGAGTAATTAAGGTGTGCCCAGGGATCGACGGACTGGTAAGAGTTGCGACTTTGAAAACTCAGCAGGGTGAAATCACTCGACCTATAGTGAAACTTTGCGTCTTGCCAAATACTTAATCAGTTTAAAATCATAAGTTTCATATATCATACCACCAGAGTAAACTACTTCCTTTATTACTTACCGCCTTAACTTTAATAGGGTGTATTGACTCTTAACTTGAGTATATGATATCTCAGATAATCTCTATAGTAACTTTTAACTAACTGCTTTGAATTTTCATTTAAGCACTGCATTTATGATTCCTGTAGATATAAGTTATCATAAGTAATTATAGTTTTTCATTTGTTGACGCAATGCGTCAAGGGGGGCGGTAATGTTAACGCCATCTATGAGGAGGCACAATTGTAGCTCACTACAATTTTGTCTCACTCCACGAACAAACCCCTCATAACGTAACGTAATGTCAAAGAGAGAATCCATATAGGACAAAATATGTCTGCCCTTCCGGCCTCATGAATTCTTTTTCATTCTTCCATTAACTTCGGACATTTTCAGACGTGCTTTTACCTTGGCCCTTCTGGCAAATCTTTTTCTTTACAAAAAACTAATTGTTATAATTACGCTAAGTAAAATAAAACGAAAAATAAAACAAAACCATATAACTAAAAGTGTACTATCTATGAACAAACAAAAAGGAAACAAAACCAAAAAGAACAGACCCGAGCCAATTGCGCAGAAGAAGCATACCTACCACGAGCTACCAGCGCTGCTGACGTCGAACAAAAGGTGGTTGTTCTGTTATTGTTGTTGGTTGCTGCAGTTGTTGCTGCCGTCGTTGCTCAGCTTATTGCTAAGCTTTTGTTTGGCCAATTATTGGCTGAAGCAATTGGCCTTGGTTTGCCAAATAGGATTAAGTTCTTTTTTACTCAAGTCAACATTAGAATAAACAAAGTTAGAGAACTATGAAAAAATTACATAAGGTTTCTGGTTGACATTAAAAAAAATCATTTAAAAATCACTTCTTTTTCAAAAATGATTTCTTCAAAATTTAACTTTCCATAAACTGTGTATTTTTTCAGAAAAAAATTTAACTAAAACCTAAACCCTCCTCACAGTAAATCAATTATGAGATAGATACTCCGCTAACCTGAATTCAAATCAAGGCAAAATATAAGTCTGGGATGGACTTTGTCTCTATAAACTAGAGTAGCCCTAAACTGTCGAGTTTCTCTGTTCAGGAAGACGCAACAGTTTAATATGACCTTTGTTTGATGCCTGGTCATATTGACAAAAAAAGGTAATTGTAAAGCTGATGAACTTGCTTGAAGTGGAACATTACTTCCAATTTAACCTGAAAAACTTATTATTGGTAACGGGTGATTTTTTAAGAGGTTTAGAACTTAAAAAAAAAAAAAACACAAAAAATTCAAAAAAATTTGAAATATTTAATTGAATCGATAGTTTGAACTTTGCAATTTAATGTTTAAAGATAATTTCATGCAAATGTTGACCGCGGCTGCGTCTCAGGTAGCCCATCCGCTGAGTCCAATTTTCGCATACTCTTTCACACATATCGGCCGGTATCTCACGAATGAATGCATGGATGTTGGCTTCCAGTGCGTCAATCGAAGCGGGCTTGTCCCTATAGACATTAGCCTTGACATACCCCCACAAAAAATAATCTAATGGTGTCAAATCGCACGATCTAGGCGGCCAATTGACCGGTCCGAAACGTGAAATTAACTGTTCACCAAACTCGCCTCGCAATTGCGCCATTGTTTGGCGTGCTGTGTGGCATGTGGCACCGTCTTGTTGAAACCACATATACACATATCATGCAAGTCAAGAACTTCCATTTCGGGCAAAAAAAAGTTTGTTATCATCGCTCGGTAGCGTTCACCATTGACAGTAACGCTGCGATTCGCATCATCTTTGAAGAAATATGGCCCAATAATGCCGCCGGCCCATAAACCGCACCAAACAGTGGCTTTTTCGGGATGCATTGGTAGCTGTTGCAATGCTTCTGGCTGATCTTCACTCCAAATGCGGCAATTATTCAACCAAAAATGAGCCTCATCGCTGAACACAATTTTTCGATAAAAAAGCGGATCCTCGGCCAGCTTTCCAAGAGCCCATTCACCAAAAATTCGGCGTTGTGGTAGGTCGGCTGGCTTTAGTTCTTGCACCAGCTGTATCTTAAAAGGCTTTACGCCCAAATCCTTCCGCAAAATTTTCCACGTAGTGCTGTAACAAAGGCCTAACTGCTGGGAACGGCGCCGAATCGACATTTCGCGGTCTTCTGTCACACTAGCTGATACGGCCGCAATATTTTCTTCACTACGCACAGTATTTAAACGTGTTGGTGGTTTAATGTCCAACAAAGTAAATTTGGTGCGAAATTTGGTCACAATCTTCCGAATAGACTGCTCAGAAGGTCGAGAATGCCGACCATAAAATGGAAGCAGCGCGCGATGAACATTTCGAACCGAGCACGAATTTTGATAGTAAAATTCAATAATTTGCAAGCGTTGTTCATTTGAAAAATGATCCATGGTTAAATTGCAGACCAAACTGAAGTTGTTTGACAGTGACACAAGGTACTAAACACACGTCAGCTGTCAAAACCAGTGTTGCCAAAACCAAACCAGCTAAAAAATCACCCGGTATATCCATCGCTACGTTTATAATCTTTTTCTGAAGCAAGATGCTTTGAAAAGAACCAACACTAGGTGGAAAAACATCACTACTTGTTCGTCGCCCGGAGCTCTAAATAGTTTAACGAATAAGGAAGGAGTTTCAAACATTCTTTTGGTATCACAAGGGACTAACTTTGGTCCAATTGTATCACTTTTAATTACTGACAGACCCACTTCTGCGCCACAGAGGGGGAGATAAAATGTCCCCCTTTACAATTTTTTTGTTGATTGATCCCAAGAATCATCCTTCAAAAGAACCTTCGTGCAAGAACCATTCGTACATTATTTTTTTTTACAGATTTAATAATTTATTTGTAGTAACAAACCAACAATAACGAAGCTCCTGTTGAATCTGGCACATCGTTTGATTTTTGAAATACGAAATGTATCGTTTTTAAAGTTTATTACTATTTAAAATCTTGATACTATTTACCAGCTTTGAATTTTAAATGCTGGTACTATATAATTTTTGACATATCCGTGGTAAGAAAAATACGAACTTTTTCCTCAGTAAAGTTTAAAAAAAAAAGTTCCCACCATGCACAACACCGATTTTATTTCATTTCCCATAAGAATTAAAATTTTATTATTATTTGTAATACCAGCACTAAAAATTATTATAAATTCTGGCAAACTTTGGTAAATTATATCTAAAATTCGAATTAACTCTTGCCCAAATCATAAATCTAATCGAACCCCAATCAAATGCATAATCCTCCAAAAACCTCCAATCATTTTAAATCCCTGCGTAAGCTGCCATACACAAACACAATTCCATTCTAACCACGGAATTAATTAATTTGACACAAACGGATTCTCATTTGTGTATCAGCTTTCAGTATCGAATTTCCCGGGTGGCCATCACGTGCGTAGCCCCCCATGTAGATTGTGTGGCACAACCCTATATAGATATTTTTGTAATTAAAAACCTGATGAAAGAGTTGACCTTTTCCTCCTCTATATAACAAAATACGTTAAGGAAAATCAAAAAGAAATTCTTTCTGCTGGCTTACAGTCTGATTTCCTGATCTTTCCCATCAACCTTTGGGACTCATACAACAACAACAACAAAGTCGAAGATTATGTCAGATGATGATCTTTTCCTTTCAGCCCAGAGGTGCGCAGTGATAGTCTTGTTGGCTCTCTACCTGCTAAACGTAGGTAGGTATAAGGTACCTCTATCTGTCTATAAACTATCTAACAATATGGCCAATCCCCCAAAATCCAACGTGATTTCCGCATTTATAAATGCAAAACGAGTCTTGCAGCAAAAGTTCATTCTGTAGGTCAGGGCTACGATGATGACGCCAACGACGACGACGATGACTATATGGACGGTCTCGTCTTTGATTCACGCATTTTCCTGAATCTAATCTTGCGTCGCGTCCACGGTCGTCACGTATAATCTGTATATACGCAACCTGATATATCCATGAATGGTTTAGAGTAAATCCCGTGCCCTTTAAGCTTCGGAGCTACATAGAAAGAGAAAAAGGTTAAGGCTTTGCGAATATTTTCAGAATTTGTGCTTGATGCGAGAACAAAAGGTGATTATGTTGAAGCGCGGCGCATCTGAGGCTTGACAGAGTGGAATTTTTACAATCGAGAATAGATAAAGGTGGAGCTCAACTGGGACTTAATGTAACTGCGAATGAAATTTGTGTTTAGATAGAAGATATTATTTTATCATTCAAAATGACAGCAGAATACCTCTCTATCTCTAAGGTATACTTACATAAAGCAATAACAATACATTAGGTAGAGTCTAAGCTATGAATGTAGCTGCGATGGGAGGTTCTGAAACCTAATTGAATTTTTTCTCTTGTCTACAAACATTTTGAAAATTTCTTTCATGGTTATTTTGTCAATGATCTTTTCAAAAGCAAGGGGTATTTTATCTATAACTCAAAAATCAAAAGAATGTACAGAATGAAGCTGAATTAAAATGATAACAATTATTTTAATGTCAAATAAATGAGCCGTTTATTTTGAAAGTGGTCAAAGTAAAATTTTAAAAATGGAGATTACTAAGGCATCTATCGTATGTCAAGTTAGAAAAACAAGTCCCAAGGATCGAAAAGTAAGTAGGTGCATAATTTGTCATTAATTAGTTGTGACAGTTTCGAATTTGTTGTTCTATGTTTTTTTAAAAAGTGCTAAAATTTTGTTTAGATTTTATATTTTAGTGCCTATATAATAATTAAAATAATAACTCTTTAATAATTATTAAGTAGGGAAATGTTAAGCTTTAAAAGTTCTTACCACCTTTAGAAAAAAAAAAACATAGCGTACATAGAACAAAAAAGTCGAAATCATCAGAACTTACTATCTACTAATTATCCATTAGTAATTTGTTAAGCTTTAATAGAACTTTTAGAACAAAAAATTTTAAATTGTAAAAATTTACTAACGACTACCATTAATTAACCATTAGGGTCAAGGGGGGTAATTGTGAGCGGGGGTAATTGTAAACACACTTTATTCCCTTAAAACCGTTTATATTTCTAAGTATGGCATGATATTATTTGAAAACGCATTATATTTCTAATATGCTGACGCGTGGATGGCGTCATCTGTCAAAGAGTTATTTGTGTTTTGGTCGTTGGCGTGAGTCATTCATTTTTCTGTGTTTTCAAGTTTTTCGGTGTTTACAAAAATTGTTACAAAACAAATACAAGTGATCAAAGTAAGTTAATTTTTATTTCAAAAGAAGTCAAATATAAATGTTAATGCATGCCATATGTTATTATTTTTATTCAAAACAACATTTTAAAGTTATTGGCTGTTTACAATTGCCCTATTTCTTTCATACCGTGGGTAAATGTAAACATCGAAATGGGGTAAAAGTGAACATTTTGGGGTAATTGTAAAAATCCATTTTTGAATTACTTTGGTTTTGATCTAACATTTTTTATATCAAAAAAAGATGCCACGTACATATCAACGAAAAACCACAGGCTCGTCATACACGTCAGAAGATATCGTACGTGCAGTAAGTGATGTTATCAACAAAAACAAAACCTATCGACAGGCCACAGAAGCGTACGGTGTTCCCATTTCGGTTATTTATAATCGAATCGGTGGCAGGAAAAATCCTACTGCCGTCATATCTCGAGGCAGAAAACCTGCACTGTCCTTAAGCTTAGAAGACACCATAGCAAAGTGCCTTATTTCAAGATCACGTGCTGGTTACCCTTGCGATAAGGAGGACCTCCTTGATTTAGTGGGTACCTGCGTAAGAACCATAAACTTGGTTACCCCTTTCCAAAAAGGGAGGCCCGGAGATGACTGGTACAGGAGCTTCATGACATGGCATCAGAACCTGTCTTTAAAAAAACCAGAGCACTTACTAAAAGCGCGCCAAGATGCTCGAAAAGCTGATATCATATTCGACTTTTATACCAAATTAAAGAAAGTGCACAATGAGTTCGTTTTGTTAAGTTCCGATAAGGCAGCTTTTATTCTAAACGCGGATGAAAGTGGTTTTGGCAGTGATCCAAGCCGTCTCAGAGCCATAGGAGAAAAGGGTGTACCCTTAAACCGGGTTTCTGGTGGCTCTGGCCGAGAGTCTACAACTGTACTGGCTTGTGTATCTGCTAGTGGAGATAAGCTACCACCGCTAATTATTTTCAAAGGCGGCGCAGTTCAAGCACGATGGACATCAATTGATTGCTTTTCAGGAACTCTTTTTGCTGCTTCAAAGGAAGGCTGGATGGAAGAGCCTCAGTTTTTCCATTGGTTTTCAAATGGACTCATTCCTTACGTACAAACAATTCGCAGCGAAAGAGGTCAATTAGATCAAACTGCTATTCATCTCTACGATGGCCATTCTAGCCATCGGATCATTGAAGAGGCTCTCAAAAATAAAATCCAATTGGTTCGTTTCCCAAGTCACCTAACGGATAAACTACAACCGCTCGATAAATGTGTTTTTGGCCCAGTCAAAACAGCTTGGGACAAAGCTCTTGGCAATTATGGTAAACAAATGATGGGCCAAGGAAGTTGCCGGCTACCAAAAAGCGACTTTTCTGCAATGCTGAAACCAATTTGGGAAAATAATTTAACGTCTGCTAACATTATCTCGGGATTTGAATCCACCGGGATTTTCCCATTTGAACCGACAAAATTTAAGGCGTAAAAGAAAGGGCGATTTACCATGAACTATGTAAAGTGTGGTCAACTCCTCCACCAGTACATGCAGCTCCATCTATTGCAGTACCTCAACAAGAACCAACACCTTCCTTTCCACTTGACTTTGTTGAAGCTATGAGATAATCAGTACATATTCCACAAATATGTGTCAGCCCTTCAGTTCTGTCATGTTCAGCCCAGATAGAGATGCCATCCACATCAAATGGTAAACAATTTACAGCCGATTTACTTTATTATTTTCATAAGGTACATATGTACATCTACTTTTACTTCTAGGTACTTGTCAAACTCTCGAGAACAACAGAGACTCAGGCCTTGTTCAGACTGAATCACCATTATCTCCACAAACCATGATACCTCGTCCTGAAGGTAAGTTCGTACTCTTGTATTTATCTCTTGGCTTAAGTTTGACTGTTTTTATAATTTTCTTTTTTAAAGAACTTTTGGAAAATATCTTCGGTCTACAAAATGCATCCCCGCCAACTTTCACTAAGCCCGAAGAACAAAAGAAGGTAGTTTCACGCTTAAAGCAAATGCAATATGGAGAAGTTCTAACAACAAATAAAGTGTTAACCCGTTTAAAGCAAGTTGGCGAACTCAAAGCGGAAAAGTTGTTGAAAAAGCGACCTAAGAAAGAAAAACCTTTGCAACAAAAGAAATTAAAAAGCTCAAAACCAAAAAAAAATAAGACTAAGAAGACAAATCTAGGCTCATCATCAGATGAAGACGATGTATCTATCCGAAGTATTGAATCCGTGTGGAATGAAGGTGAAGAAGTGGAGATAATTGAATGCGTGGACATTGATGGAATCAACAAATTGAAGCAAGGAATGTTTATTATTGTCAACTTTAAGGATGGAAAACGGTTTGCTACTACGTATAAGTACGTTTGTGTGGTTTCCAAAGTCCTGGAGGAGGAAGAGGAAATTGAAGTGGTTGGTACTAAGAGTATGAATTTATCAAAAACAATGTTTTTCGCTGTCGAAAGCGACAAGAGCTTCGTTTCTTTAAACCAAATCTGTGGATTGTTGCCAGAACCAAAAACAACTGTTATCGAAGGAATTACAAGTGTAGAGTTTAGTGCAAAAGTACCAGTTTTTGAAATGTATTGTTTAAACTTAACATTTTTTTTAAGAATTTATCCTTATTTATAATTTATTTTGAAATAAAACAATGAAATAAACTTTTTGCCTATAATTTTAGTTTTGTAATAAATTTTTTTTGGGGTAAATGTAAACATCGTCATTTTGATTTCATTTTTTCATATAGGTTTTAGTTTCCTTTTTGTTCACTTTTATACCAACAATTTTTATTCTACCTGCTCTGGGTACTGAGTTCCATGTTTTCATTTACCCCATTTTTCTGGATTTGCTAAAAAAAGACGGGGTAAATGTAAACACTAAATTTTATGTAAACTAATAAACAAACACTTTTGAAATAATAACTTTTCAATAGATAATAGAATCCAAATGTAGGCAACATCAGAAACAAAAATTCAACAATGCATAGTTAAGCTGTTATAAACTCTTCAAGTTTAAAAAAAAAAGAAATTGTAGAATCCATTACAATTACCCCCTTTGACCCCAATTATTTTTATTTCATTTCACTTATTTATTTATTCCAATCCCTTTTTGAGGTTGATGTTCAAATAAGCAAAGCACCCAAAAAACATAGAAAACATTTTTCGACAACTCAAAATTGTCAGAACTAATTAAATACTAGCTAACTTAAATTTATAAGACGTAAACCAATTGGAATGAGCAGTTTTTACCCTTTTTTTGGGTGATGCTTTGCTCACTTGATATCAAGACAGCAAAGAATCGAAAATAAAAAACATAAAAAACCTTGCACGATTACATTCAACTTTTCACAACTAACTAAAAACTTAATAACAGCAAATAATTCAGCCATAAGAATTTAAGTATAAGGAGTTAGTATCGCTTTTTGAGTTATGTTAAGGAAGCAAATCACTTAAGAAATCATAGAAAACATTCAATGACAAATAACCCAAACAAACATAGAAAATATTGCACAACAAAATTTATTTGTTCACATCTAATTAACAACTTATTAAGGGCAAATTATTATTAGAGGTTCTTACCACTTTTCAAAAAAAAAAAAACATAGAAAATATAGCATAGCACGCAAAATTTAAAATTTGCAAAACTAATTAACAACTTATTAAAGACAAACTATACTCCGCCCCATCTATCAATTCGTGATTCTGACTTATGGTCATCTACAAAAAAAACATAGAAAACAATGAGCGATCAAATTAAATATGCAACAACTGACTCACGATACTAATTAATTGCAACTTAATAGGCCATAAACCATCAGGTATAAGAAGTTTTTACTAATTTTCTACATAGAAAATATTGAAAAACTATAACTCGACACTTACAATCGACCAATTAACAGCAAATAATCCACCACCCATTTTTAAACTCGTCAAAGTTGCTTTGCTAACTTGAAACTCATCAAAAAAATGCCGGTTACAGAAATTGAAATCAAGTCTCAAAGTGAAGTCACTGAATGTAATTTCTTCATTGAATACAATAATAATGATTTTTAATGATTGCACTCACAAAAGATTGCATTCTTTTACAGTTCTGGTCACGAGTCTTTGATTCTCACGAGCTGTCCAATTTAGTATATTTATTTTCTATCATTTTTAGCTATTTGATTGATTATATATGAACTCACCCGAACTTCAAGTTAATCAGTAATAAAACTTACTTACATATTGTAAAAAAAAACGTGTGTAAGTTCGAAAATATTAAGCCCCCTAGCGTGTTCTTACAAAAAAAAATCATATCTCCAACCTTCTTTAGTCTAAAACTTGTCAATCACCAAGACTCTTTACAGATCCTCCAATGTTTCATTGCATTTAAGTATTTTTAATTAGAAAATAACGACTCTCTTTATGTCATCACAAGCAATTTGAATATTTTAGGATCTAAAATTAAAAATGTTTGCTTTCCCCCTTCGTAGGAGCAAATAAAAAGGAATATAGCAATGCATTTAGCTGTATAAGAAAAGCAAGTGTCTTTCATCACTTTGCCAGCCTCCTGCAAGTGGGTCCTTAACATTGCTGCAATATCAAACTGACGACGACGAAAACGCCGCGCCGGCCGCGAACACTAGTGATGCTTTAGCTACCAGGGAGACAATTTCTTGATTTTACGTATAATGGACCCAAAACAAGAATGAATGACATATGATTTTCATCTTGCACGCTATTTTAAAATCGGAGCAAACCTAGCGAAACAGAGGACCGCAGAGTTGTTGCTCGCTGCCGTTTTGTTCCATTTAGACTCAGACTTCAGTAGACACACCATCTGCTTCCTTCTTTGCGAGGAGTGACATTTTCTTTGAATGTTTTTATAGCTTGGTGGTTCTCTTTCTTTATCCATTTCAAGTACATGCCACTTATATGGGAAAAAAATTCAATGTTAAAAGAAGCAAATGAGCAAAAAAAAAACAGTTTATAAGACCAAAATGACAAATTTACTCGAACGAAGGCTTCTTACTTCCAAATGCGGCCCTTGAATTGATCATTATTATCATTATCATCGCCATTAGAGCAATCGTTATCATCAACATCTCAGTAGTCAGTACATACCTACATCTCATTTTTGGGATTCTCCTCTTCAAGTGCCACATGGATGAGTGAATATGGAATTCTGAAAGGAGCACTTTTTTTTAGTGTTCGTTGGTAGGTACACAAATGAAAACAGCTCTCATCGAGTTCTCATTTTTATATCAAGATTTTTGTTTGTCCTTAATGTCGATAGCGTGTCACTGATGAGCATAAAAGAATCCTTTTGAAATTATTTTTTTTGTTGATGTTGTTTTTAGATTTTTAAAAATAAATCTAAAAAGAGAACTGCGTTTCAGGACACAACGACAAGAAAAATAAAAAAACAGAAATTCATCCATTGATTGCGATCTTTTGCTTTGTTCACCACAATTCTATTGTTTGACAATCTGGTTGACAAATGTTTTGAGGTTATGAAAACATTTAGGGGTATATTTTTTTTTGTATTCATAAAGAAAAACTAGAATTTTGCAAATAAGCTGAAATAATATATATGCCTATGTGGACTTGCTACGTACCTACATAATGTGTATGTGTAAGTACATATATTGTTCGTGATATACATACGAATATACGTATAATGTGCCTTATTTTTTGATATGTTTTCAAACAAGATTTGATTTTACTGACGTTTTAAAAAAGATATTTTTGGAAGATATTTTTCTATTCTATAGATACTTTAGTTTAAACCGGGTATGCTAACTTTCAAGTTTATAAAAGAAAGTCTATCTAAAAAGATGAATTTGCTTATAATTAATCTTCTCTAAATTTTTGGTTTTTTGTTTTGTAAAATTCTGAACCTTCGCACTTTTTTTTCCTTAGATACCTGGCTCACTAATTAATCAGTTTTGAATAAGAAGAAGCATATTTCATTATTTACAAAAATATCTAACAGCTGGCAGCAAATTTCAGGGGTGAATGCAGGCTATGGACCTTTGACACCCCATATATGGGAATTTAGATATTTGAGAATGCCATCCAATTGGTCAGTAATTGATCAGAAAAGGTCAACTAGTCCTAGAAATTGAGCAGCCCTAGATAACTAGTAATAAAGGCTTAAAGTTTCTCAAGGTTACTCAAGGTCACGCGTGATTTTTGGCACATTATTTATGGGAAATTTACAAAAAAAGTATATCAACCAAAATATATCTAGATCGTGATAAAATTTCAATTATTTTCAGTAATTGGTTAGTTTCTTTTTCTATGAATTTTTAAAATTAGTTTCAAGGTCACAAAAAAAACTTTTGACACTTCAATTGGGTCACTTTAAAAAAATAAATATTCAATTTGAAAGGCCACCTCACGGTCATAAAAGGTCATTGCTTACCATCTGAAAGATCTCTTCATCTATATAAAAGTTTTATTAATTGGTTTGCTACAGCTTTTTTTTAATGAATTTTAAAAAATTGTTTGTGACCATGAAAAAAAACTTTAGGAAATCGTTAAAAGAATCTATAGCTTAGCTGACCAATTACTGAAACAAGCTGACCTTTTTAACAGATCTAGAGATCCTTCAGATGGTACACAATTTTTGCAAATTTCCCATAAATGAGGTGCCAAAAATCGTTATGACCTTGAATTTTTTTTTAAATTCATTAAAAAAATCCCTTTTTTGCATACTAGGTGATTCGCGTAAGGTCTGCCAGAAATTTCAGGGCATGAATATTAGAAAAAATCAGGAATAAATCCCAGAAGAGGGTGTAATATTTCCTCCCGCTTGGAGAGGAGGGGAGATTTTATTAAAAAAAATACATTCAATAGAAAAAATTTATTACAAATCAACGGCAGTTGTTTTGTAGTTTTTCTTGGAAATCTAGAAGTTTACAGTTTTTACATAGATTCAACAAAAAATGTTTTTGAATAAAAAATAAAAAATAAAAAATAAAAAATTTTTTTTTAAATGTTGAGTTGATACAGTTTTATGTCAAGACTATTCCTCAAAAAAAACTTAATTTGAAAAAAAAACTATAAAAATGGACTTTTGCCTTTCCAAAAAGCTGCCAAATAATACTGTACCTATATGTGTTTTTGTTTTTCAGTTCACTTTTTTACTTAATGTAATTTTTTTTTATAAAATTGCATCAGGCATTCATGCCCCAAATTTGGGAGATTTTATGCGAATCACCTAGTATGCAAAGCAAAAATAAAATGCATTACAGGATCGCAGGTACTTGCTCTTATGTTCAAGACGATGAGAGCATAAGAAAATTATAAGTAAAGATATGGAAATTAAGAGAGAAAAATGTTTAGAAGCATGAAATACCATATTTAAAATAGATAACACAATTTTTTGAGAGTTAGAGATGAAAAAAAAAGAACATTATCTTAATTCTTGATTAAAAATGATTTTATGAACAAAAAATTCCAAACCATTGGAGCAGTTTTCTAAAAAATTATTTTTTTATATATCAAATTCTTAAAATATTTTTAAGGAAAATTTTTGCTATGCTTTTACTTGTGTGCATATTAAAATAAAAGTTCCAAAAATACTGTCAACCCATTTTTGAGATATCAAATTTAAAAAAAAAGAAACTTTTCTTTAAAATTCAAAAACTTTTTTTTATAATATTGATATGCAATATTTTGAAATCTTATTTGAAATTTGTACACAAGAAAGTTTATCTAAATCTGTTCAGCTTATAATAAGAAAATTAAAAATTTAAAAAAAAATGTTCTATGAAAAATACCATTGTAAATAGTTGCTATTTGTAAATATTTATAATTTTGTGTTGTATATCGCATTAGTTGAGCATTAACAAAAAGTTTAATAAAAATCGAAAGGAGCCTTTTTCAGGAAAAACAAATATTTCCCCCCACGGATTTTTAACAATTGTATGGAAAGTACCGTTATTTTTTTATAGAAGCAAAATTTTCTCTTAAAAAACTTTGAAGAGTATAAAAAAAAACTTATATACCAAGCTTTATAAAAATTGAGCTTTCAGGATGTTTGATTTTCAAAAGAAAAAAATTGAAAATTTTATTAAAAATCCAAAAACTATTTTTAACTTCCCATTGGAAGTAATTGCAATTAGTCTGATTTGTCGAATCGAAAATTCTTGACATCCCCAGAATCGCAATCCATCATTTTTGGAGACATGTCTGTGTCTGTGTTTGTACGTACGTTCGTACTTTCGTACTTCCCTTTGCTTTTTTTCATCCACCATATGTCAAGAACGAATAAAAATATTGACTTTGGATGAATTTTATTTTATAGATAGTAGTTTCAATACGTGGCAAAAAGACTTTCAAACGAATTCATTGAGCTGTTTTTTATTGTAGCAATTTAAAAAAAAACATTGCTGAATTTCTTTAGTCTCGAATATCTCAAAGAACGATGCTATCGACTCTGGGTTAATATATTTCTACGCATATTGATGCAATAAAGAGTTTATATAAAATTGAAAAAATATCAACCTACAAATTTTTTAAAATAAGAAAAAAACTGCTGAAAATTGCTGAAAAAAGTTTTTCTGCTCCAATATCTTTAAAATCAACAAAGATATTGGCTTCCGGGTATTTTAGTTCTACACACTAGGTTAGTTTATAATTGATAGCATATGTAAAAAATTCAACATGCAATTTTTCTTAAACTGAAAAAAATTACAAGAAACTTTACGAAAAAGTGTTAAACAAAATTATTCTTCCCAAATTTCCTTATTGTACTCATTAATTCAACAATATTTTGGGTCTTTTTTTGGTCTTCACTGAACACCTGAAAACTTTTTCGAAGATCTTAATTTGGAATTTTTTATTAGTAAAATAACAACGGGGCTTAAGCTTCCGAGGGCACCAATGGGAAGTTACCAGTCTGGGTCGCACCCAGGCTTCTTTTTTAATTTTTGCAAGAAAAACTATTTATATTGTTAAGAAACTTCTGCATTAAAAAATTTTTGAAATAAAAATGGCCGTTATAAAAATATCGAAAATGGGGAGATGGTTGATGGGAGAGGTACCATTAAAAACAATATTTTGAAAAATGATTTTCCATTCAAAGGTAGCCTTTACTGAGAAAAATAGATTTAGTTAATTTGCTAAAAAGTTGTATGGGAGGTACTATTATTTTAAGTTATAAGAAAAATAAAATTGAGATGGCAGAATGACCAAAAACCATTATGAACCAATTGTTAAGAAAATCGATCAAGTCGTTTAGGCTGTAGCCAAACACACATACAGGCAGACAGAATTCTGAGATCCACTTTTCTTGTCTTCCCTATCATCGTTATGACAAGTCTGATCAAAATCTCGAGTTCAATATTTTTTACGAATGGATAACTTGCAATATAGAACCTATATATCGCAAGTAAAAATGGTTGCTATGCTTATTTTGAAACAATAATACAGGGTGGCGCACCAATTGTGCTACAATAAGAAATTCAAATAACTTTTTTTTTAATCGATGTATTTCATTTATTTTTTTTTTATTGGTTAGAAAATTAAATTTTATTTTAAATAGTTAGTTGTTTTTAAAGATTATAGAACGCAAATGACCTCCACGCTCTTCCACGCATATGCGGCACCTGATCAACAAATTATTCATTGCGGCCTGAAGAGTTGAAGTTGGGACTGCCTCAATTATTGTCATTATGGACTGCTTTAATTCAGTTAAATTCCTGGGCTTCGTTTTATACACCTCTTGCTTGACATAATCACATAAAAAGAAGTCTGGTGCAGTCAGGTCAGGTGACCTTGGGGCCAGCGAAGAGTGGAGTTCCTAGAAATTAATTTGTTTGCGAATTTTTTTGTTTAGCTCCGCCATAACTGGTCTGGCTATATGTGCAGTTGCTCCATCTTACTGAAACCAAACGCTGTTGAATGGTATACGTCTTCAGCGCAGTTCTGGGTAAAAAACTCCTTCAACATCTTTAAATAACGGCCCCCATTGACAGTAACGGTTACACCGTTTTCTTCAAAGAAGTACGGCCCGACAATACACCTTGATGAAACTGCGCACCACACAGTGACTCGTTCTGGGTGCAGTTCCGTCTCATGGAGCATTTCTGGATTAGACTCATTCCATATACGGCAATTTTGCTTGTTTACATTGCCGTTAAGATCAAACATGAACAAACAATTGATCAATGTGTTGTCTTCTTCGGCCATTGATATCATTTTTTGGCAAAATTCCAGGCGAACAGGCAAATCCTGAGGGTTTAACTTGCTAGTAATTTGGACTTTGTACGGAAACAAGTTTAAATCGTCATGAAGTATCCGTTGCAATGACCGTCTACTAACTCCAATTTGCCCCGATAAGTTTCGGGTCGAAACGCTCGGATTGGCCTGTATTGCAGATGCTACTGCTGCGATTGTATCCTGAACCCGAACATTGGCATCTCGATGGTACGGCCTTCGTGCAAAGCTTCCAGATTCGGCAAACATGTTTACAAACCTCATAATGGTCCATCTACTCGGGGGATTACCGCCAAACTCCCGCCTGAATTCCCTTTAGACGGAAATGACGGACTGCAAAGCATGGTACCGTTGCACTATCCAAATTCCTTTCTCCGTATCCCAAGCATCCATTTTTATAAATCTAAATAGTTAGTAACCTACAAAATAAAAAAAAAATAAGCCGATTACTCACACAGAAAAAAAGTTATTACGTTTTATTTTTGTAGCACGATTCGTGCGCCACCCTGTAGCAAAGCATTAGTAAAAATTTAAAATTAAATTAAAATTTCGAGGTTTAAAACAAACCTTATAGGAATGTATTAAGGTTTTGAATTTTCGAACTTCGATATATTGGAGTGCCCCTCTCGAGTTTCTTCCTAATTTTTTGTTTTGGGTAAAAAATTAGTTAACAATAAAAATGAAAAAAAGCACATAAATCCCCTTTGTAGCATTTTTAATTTCCAGATTATTTGAAATATGAGAATATATTTCATATTGAAGAAAAATTGAAGAAAAAACATATTTAAACACAAAAATACCAAAAATTGGGAGTAACCATTTCGAAGTTTCATAATTGTCTTCATCAAGTTTAACTAAAAATAAATTCTTTTTGGGCTCAATATATTTTTTTGGGATTTTGAGTCACCTCAATAGGAGAACTGAAAAGCTTGCTTGTTTGTCCCTTAAGTAGTAGTAGTTAGTAGTACTCGTAGGAGCGGTTAGTGTTCTTTTTTTAATTTTTGTAACGATCAGCGGTATTCTACATATATTCTCGTTTAGATTTTAGTTCATTGTTGGAATTGTTTAGGTATTAGGTATACTAAAAAACCTTATTTCTTAACTGAATGACGAGATTAAACGCATCACCAACACACCAAAAAAATTCTAAAATAACATCGAACATTTCGTTAAGAAGACCAACGAGTGCCATCACTCATGAGGGGGCCATTTATCAGATAATTTATTTCTTACATACATAACATAAACTCCATGCTGCACATCATAAAAATAAAATATGAGAACTTTTGAAATAAACAAATGGCTTTTTTTTTGCAATTTTCAAATTGGCGTTCTCAATGGGACGTTCTTTATAAAGCACATCAGTGTACTTCTATCAAAATTCATCGAAATATTGTACAAAATGTATAACAATAAAGAGAGTGCCATAGATTTTCTTTTTTTTTTCTCTTAAAAACCTTATAACAAAAAAATCATATCAATTAGTTTTGTTTATTCAACTGAACTACATTTTGTTATTTCTCACATCAATATTGCATGACAAAAATTCGCCCTGCTATATCACCACCCATTACAACATCCTCCATCCTCCGAATGCACTCTCAATTCTCATGTGTGTGTATTTCAAAACCCAAATGTAAACATCGGAAGCTGATGCTTCAAAAAGTTCAAAGTATCCATTATCTCGTGGAATTTGGGTGCATCCGGGAATTAGGGAAACAATGATTTTGTTGATTTTTTTTGCTTGTTTTTCTATTTGGTACTAGATGCACTTACATTATTTTCTATCGTCCTTTTAATAATAAAAAAATCCAAAAGGGAATTACTTGCTGATTTTGTAATTCGAATACAACACATACATTGGACAAACAGTGTCAACATGTCATGCGATATTTTTTTTTTTTTTTTTTTTTTTTTTAAATTTTCTGTGTTCTTTTTTTTCAAACCACGACAGGATGATACAATGTTGATGACGACGAGGACAACATTGTTATTTCTGCTGTCAATTGTGTCCTCTGATATGGATCCACTTCTATGCACATCGACATAAGGGGCCGATACATTTTTATTTCCTTAACAAAATCAAACAACGTTTTGGGTTTTCTTGTTTTTTGTTATTTGTTTTTGTTTTTGATATACCAACCAACCCAACAAAGTTTAATGTTTTTTGAGGTTTGAAATACCCAAAGGGACAATTGTTTTTAGAAAAACCATGAGGGTGGGGAGATCTAGCCCAAGGAGCGCATCATATTGTTTGTCCTCATGCATTTTCGGTATCTGGGAAATTGTGCACTTGCTCTCTGCCTGCTACTTTATGCATTTTGCCTGTTAGGGGGATTTGTTTTCATAACTTTTTACATGCAGCAGTTTTTGGCGGTTTTGTTTTTCATATATTCTTGACATGTTTTGTGTACATTTTTGAACAAAAAAAAAAGTTTGACTCTGGGTGAATTTATTATAATATTTTTTTTTTTCTATTTTAGCTTCTGTCACATATTTTGTGTTTGATGGATCCTGACAGTATATGACAAGGATGTGATCTGAATAATTGTAGATCTTTGGGATTTAAAGATTTATTTTATATAAAAGGACTCTGATTGAATCTTTAATGCCTTCAAAGTTTTATTAAAATAAGAAACTACAGATAAGAGTAATTGTAGTCAAAGGCCGCACTCAGAAATAGTTTTAAAAGGGGGGCACTTTGAAAAACTAAAATTGGACCATTTATTATTAATTTTTATTAAGTAAGGAACGATAAGTCGCTCTTATTGCATTTTCAATTATAAACTGACGATAATAGTTTGTAGAATAAGTTGTGTTTTTGTTTCGTCGTTTCTAATTCATTTGTGATTTGAGGGTAGTTTTCAGTTCCCACGCGAAAAAAAAATCAAAATTTCCAAAACAATTTTTCACATATTCTGTGCACGAAATTGTAAAGGGTTTTTCAACAGGGATGCTACAAAAGTAGAGCGACAGGGACAGCAAACGATATTTCTTGCCGCTCTTTTGACATTTCTCTTCAGTAAGGTTTGCCATTTCATGATGGAAAGATATACGAGCCAACGTCAAGTGTCTAGTCTAGCGTCTAGTGGAAAAATTTGAATCCACCAGGCTCAGTACAAAATGTTCCCGTGCCAGTGAGACAAAGAAGTGCCTGTAGTGTCGAGAATATTGCTGTCGCTGAGGCTTCAGTTTGCAGAAAGCCCAAACGTGTCTCTCACACGTCGTTCTCAAGCGTTGGGCATCTCTGTGACGTCGTTGTGGCGAATTATGCGAAAAGATCTTTGCCTACAATTTTACAAGATTAAATTGACGCAAGAACTGAAGCCGCTTGACCATCAGAAGCCTCGTATGTTCGTGAATTGGGCTGAGCAACAACTTGAAAATGATTCGGATTTTCATCGAAAAATCATTATCAGCGATGAGGCTCATTTCTGGTTGAATGGCTTCGTCAATAAACAAAATATGCGGTATTGGTCATACAGCAATTCGCACGTACTCCATGAGTCACTATTGCATCCCGAAAAAATTACGGTTTGGTGTGGTTTATGGGCCGGCGGCGTCATTGGGCCGTACTTCTTCCGTGATGATCAAGACCGGCACGTTACTGTGAATGGGGATCGCTACCGTTCAATGATAACCGAAGATTTTTGGCCCTAATTGGATGATATGGACTAAGAAGACATGTGGTTCCAACAGGACAGCGCCACAAGCCACACAGCGAATGTCACAATCAATTTATGGGAAACCAAGTTTGGAGAACGTGTTATCTCACGAAATGGTCCAGTCGCTTGGCCGCATCGGTTCATACGGCAAGTCTATGGTCCATGCCAACAAGCCAGTGACGATTGATGAACTTCGTACGAATATCGAACGTGAAATTGCAGCAGTATCGGCCGATTTGTGCTTGAAAACTGTCGAAAATTGGGTGCAGCGCCTGGACTTCTGCAAGCGTGCCCGTGGTAGCCAAGCAAAACAAATCGAGTTCCATACATAATGGCATCGAACGTACTTTCACAGGAATAAAGAATTTCATTGATATCCAAAACCGTTTTTGTTTTATTTAAAAAAACTGCGCTCTTATTGAAAAACCCGATATAATATTCAAGGTAAAAATGTTTTCTGTGCACGAAATTGTATAATATTCAAGATAAAAATATTGCCTTGGCCTAAACAACCCATTGAGTAAAATACGTTAAATTACTGAACTGCAGTTCAATATATCGGAAAATTACTAATTTTGGATGCAAAAACCATTTGCATGCAAATAATGCCTTAAGCTGATTTTTTTTTAAGTGTAAACCAATCATAAAAAAAAAAAAAAAATTATTCACCAAACTTCTTTGCGTATGCAAAACAATTACCGTTCCATTGTTTTGCATGATGTTTCATGACAGCAATGGTTTTTTTTGCATGAAACTGTGAACCAATCTTGCAAACAATTAATTTTGCATTTCACCCTACTATTTTCACATGCGAGAATATTTGCATATATTTTTTTTTTGCGCACGGGAACTGTAAGTTAGTCTTTAAATAAAATTTACAGTTACGATGCAAAAAAAAAAAAAAAACAAAATAATTTTCCACGTATTCTGTGCACCATATTGTATAATATTCAAGGTGACAAATGTTTGCCTTTGCCTCTGTATGCCTCCCATTGAGTCCATTATTAACCAATAATAAATTGTAGATCTAAAAATAGAAAGCAATAATTTTTGGAAACAAAAACCATTTCCATGCAAATAATACTTGGAGATAAATATAAACTCTCTTTTGAAAATTTGAACTTTAAACTGGCCCTCAAAAAAAAAAATATTAACCAATTTGTTTTTGCATGCAAAAATCTTGCCGGTCCATTGTCTTGCATCACATTATATGACGGCAGTGGTTGTTTTTTTCAATAAAACTGTAAGCCAATCGTGCAAAAAAATTATTTGGTATTTCAACTATGCAATTATGGACGTGCAAAAATATTTGCATATATTTTTTTTTTCATATGGCAACTGTAAACTAGTATTTTTTTTTTGTTAAAGATAACTTTTAAATATATTTGTTAAAAATATAGTATCTCTGATAATTTGAGTTTTTCCTTCGTTTTAAAATCTACTCCGAAAATTTTTGATTTACTCAACTTTTATTTTTACAAATCTGCTCCGAAATTTTGCTACTGAGGTTCGAACCCTGGTACCTATCCCTTTTTTGACTACGGCCCAGCTGGCGTTGCTCATACAAAAAACCAAAAAAACTTACAAGTATCACGCCTGGGCCTGAGAATTGTTGGTCTTGTTACAAAGTTGATTTGCACTTTAAATCAATCCCAATTGTCACCAGCAGCTCTAACAACTTCAGCAACATAACATTTTCAATCCTTTTGTTAACCCATATCCATAGATGGGGAACAAGCTATTTATTTGCCTGCACGTTGTCTAGTCAATGACGTTCGCCGATCGCCATTGTTTCTTTCACATTTTACATTCACTAAACTTTTTGTTAAATGTTGCCTTAGTCCACTGCCTACAACTTGGTTCCGTAGGTAGGTATAGGTACCTACACTACTCGTCCCCATACCTGCAAGTAAGCTCTTCGAGTTGAAGAGTCCTAAGTGAAAGGTGAAATCCTATGGGTGACTTGTCTAAATAATGTTGAACCTATCAACGGGTTCCGGAGATGTGAACAAATCCCTTATGTCTGTGTCCTCTCCTCTTTCTTCGTTTTTATTTTGCTTCATCACTGACTTGTTATCCCGAATAGAACTTTTCAACAACACATGTACATACATACATTACGGGAATTTATTTATATGCAACCCTCTTGTCTAGGTTAGAGTTTATTTTCGTATCCAGAATTTATAGAAAAAAACAAAAATATAACCAAACTGGGCCAAAATGTGGCACATAGAGAAACTATCGAACCTAGAAATGGACAGCTTTAGGACACAACACAATAGACTTGATTTGTGTAGTTTTGCTTTTTTTTCTGTTTTATATCACCGTTCTCTTTCCGTCGTCGTCGACCTCAGCTTGTTTCCGACTACCAATACCTACAACTTTTAGGATTGTCCGACTGTCCGTAAGGCCATTTGCTAGCTTGCTCTTTTTTTTTTTTGCATTTTTTGTTTTGTTAACGTTTTCATTTAAGTTTTGTCAAAACTTTGACAAAAACACATTAAATTTATTAAAACAAATTCAAAATCGAAAAAAAATTGATTCCATAAGGTGCACCTCAGTTTTTGAGATTTTTCGCACATTGTTGGAGACGACGATATACTCCACTGTAACTGTAATGGACATGCTCTATGCTCTTTGTGTTTAACACGTAATAAAATAAGTTAAAATTTATTTGACGGATGATGGCGGATAGAGTTCGGGGGCAATGGAAAGCATATAAGCATTTGGACAGTGCTGTTTTATATTGTAAGATATTGTAAGCGTTAATGTTACTTAGAGACAGTTGACAGTTTCATATTGATTTGATAAGGTGTGAAAGAAAAATGGTTGCAAGAAAGTGGAGCACAAGAATTTCAAATAAGTTCTTACTCAGATATTTCATATGTAGGTATATCGTCCTCCTTCTGTCAAAACAACTTAAGCTCAAATGGAAAATTAGCTTAGGAGACATAAGAAACCGATTCAAAATATAGTAACATGGAATTCCTAAAGACCCCTCAAAGTTTTTAAAAGGAACCATGACACAGGTATGAGACATCATCATACTTGGATTAAGTAATTTTATTTTGATCTGAAATACATTGAGACCTACGAAGTTAAGACGCAGAAAGCCGATGATATGCGGTATGTGGCAATAAAAGATTGCTGTGTAATAGAATAAGTAGGTATATCGTATAATCTTTACCCTTAGGCAGGCGATGAAAAAATGTCTTGAATTCAACATTCCAACATACCATCTGTTTATAGACTTTAAGGCCGCCTATGACAGCATAGCCAGGGTAGAACTTTACAAAGCCATGAGAGAATTCGGCATCCCAAATAAATTGACACGACTATGTAGGTTGACCATGACCAACGTAACAAGCCAAGTAAATATAGCCGGATTGCTATCCAGACCAATCAACATCTTTAATGGACTCCGACAAGGGGATGGTTTGGCCTGCCTCCTCTTCAACCTGGCGTTGGAGAAAGCAATCCGTGACTCTGGCACGGCAACAAGAGGGACCATCGTCAACAGGTCCAGCCAGATACTGGCTTACGCAGACGACATCGACATCATCGGAAGAACCGAACAAGCTGTACACAATTCCTTCATCCAGATCAAGCAGGCGGCACAAAATCTGGGGCTGCACATTAGTGAAGGTAAAACAAAGTACATGGTGGCGTCGAATGCGAGACGAACAGTTGGTCAAACAATCAAGGTAGCGGAGCACGAATTTGAAGTGGTGCAATCCTTTAAATACCTTGGGTCAACAGTAGCAGCCGATAACAATATAGAAGAAGAAATACGCGGGCGGCTTCTCAAATCCAACAGAGCCTACTACAGTCTGTCAAAGCTATTCAAATCTAGAAATCTAACCATAACTTCAAAACTGCTGCTGTACAGGACCATGGTCCTGCCAGTACTCATGTATGGATCCGAGACTTGGGTGCTTAGCAAAAGGCATTGTGACCTCTTAGCCGCGTTCGAGAGAAAAGTCTTACGGAGAATTGTTGGCCCCATATGTGAGGAAGGACGATTCCGGAGACGGTACAACCATGAGTTGTACGCAATCTACCTTGAAGCAGACATAGTGACTAAAATTAAGCTCGGTAGACGCCGGTGGGCAGGGCACCTAGCTCAAATGAGCGAAGAGGAACCTGCTCGGAAAGTCTTTTGTGGTACATTCTATGGTAGACGGCAGCGTGGTAGACCATGCTTGCGCTGGAGAGATGGCGTAGACCAGGACGCCCGAAGCCTTGGGGTGCGCAACTGGATGGCATCGGCTCGAGACCGGGATAGGTGGAGAGACTTGTTGAAAGAGGCCAGGACCGGGCCCCGGTTGTCGAGCCGATGATGATGATGATGATGTAATAGAATAGGTTAGCAAATATTCGGTAACAAAAACAGATCAACTTGTTTAAGAAATTTGTTAGCTATGCAAAATATTCACTTATTTATCAAACATTTTTAATGCCACCGAGCGATGTTTGGAGGCGCAGGGTTTAAAGTCCAGAAGCCAAAAGTTCACAATGGGCTTTTGCCTCACTTGGGTGGGTGAGAAGTCCATAAATGCATTATATGAACTTATAACCCGGCCAAAAGTCCGGAAAAATTCTAATGCGCTACTGGCTCAGAGTTTATGGAATTTTGGACCACTAAGATGAGCTGGACTTTTGGCTTCTGGACTTTTAACCGTGCGCCATGTTTGGCAACTTATTTAGAGGATACCAAAGCAATATATTATGTAACTCTTTAACTTTTCAACTATTCGTGTTACTTTTGATTTTTTTTTTTAATTTTTCGTCAATTTTGAAATTCTTTTTTATCTGCATGAGACAATTATTATACCTAATCCAAATATTCAGTTACCTCTTAATATGCTTCATAGTTTATCTGATATGGTTGCTGCAAAATATGTATCAAATACATTTTATTCTTGTTTAAAAAATTCATCTCAATAATTTATACACGTACCTAGATATTTTAAAAACAATAAATTAAAAATTATAATCAAACAATTTTTAAATAAACAAAACAAACATGAAAATTGCGGGTTCACAACATGCTTTCCAAGTTGATTGATGTTTCTTATAATAGCCTATTTTGAATCATGTTTTTTATTTGTGGTGCAACTTATCAAAATAAAATTTTATTTTTATTTTGTTGTTTTAAAACTAAATGTAAATAAATAAAATATTTCAGAGAGGTCCGAAATATGATGATCGATTCAGTATACTTTGGCATTTCGTTGTAGAGATATTAATAAAACTGTAATATTAAATTTAAAAAAGGATCCAAATAAGATTAGTTTTTGTTATTTTAAATTAAAAAATAATTCTTGACAATCAACCATTTGGTTTCTAAAACTTGTTGAAAAGATCCCAGCACTAAATCAATACTGCCACAGCGTCATTGGACAACCGGGATTGAACCCGAGGACGACAAATTCAAACCGACTTTTATATTAAAGCCTAGTACGCAGATCGAGCTAAAATTTCATTCATTCTTTTCTCTCCAAACACCAGCTAAAACTCCTAGCTAAATTTTGACATAAGATTTTTGTGGAGATTACATCACAAAAAACAGCTGTTCTCTGAAAAGAAATTATATTCAACAATTTCAAAGAATTTTATTTCAATGTTTTAAGTGAATGTAACCAAATAAAATAGATTTTTACCTTTGGCGTTAATAAATCGTTTGTCTTAGAATATTTCTCGTTCTTAATTTTCATTTTCATAAAATAAAGCTCACGTAAATCTCACAAATATAAGAAACGAAAAGCACGTAAAAAATGGCAGCAAACCCGTGCTCCTCAACACAAAGCTCATTTAAATCGCTTGAGTAATATGCTAAAAACGGCGATATCAGATTTCAAAAACCTTGAAGTTGAAAATTACCTTGAAGGCTCGACAGCGGGGAAAGAATCCAACTACTCACTTTGGAAAGCTATAAAAACGACGAAAAAACCAAAGCTTCCAGTGCCCCCGATTAAGAAAAGCTTAAATGAATGGGCTAAAAGTGACAAGGAAAAAGCGACGGTATTCGCCGATTACTTAGAGGAAACATTTAAGCCGTTCGATGGGCAAAAACTCAACGAAAATATAAAAATGAATTTTACCTCAAGTGAAAGCTACATAACGAGAAATGCTACACTTGCCGAATTAAAAAGAGAAATAAAGAAGCTTTAGTCCAACGAAGCTCCAGGATATGACTTAATAAGGGCCGAGATTTTAAAAATGCTCTCTCGTAAAGGGTTTATTAACCTCCTTTACATAATAAATGCCACTCTAAGGTTAGAATATGTTCCGAGCCAGTGGAAAGTTTCGGAAGTCATAATGGTATTAAAACCTGGCAAACCATCTCTCGAAAAGAATTCTTACAGGCCGATTTCGCTTATTCCTATAATATCAAAAGTTTTTTTAAAGAATACTAGCTACTCTTGCGCCTCCAACCGATAATAGAAGAGAAACAATTAATACCTGAACATCAGTTCGGATTTAGAAGCAAGCATTCGACAATTGATCAAGTGCATAGAATTACTGACGTAATTGAGAGAGCTCTTGAAGAAAAGAAAATCTGTTCGACTGTCTTTTTGGACATGTCGCAGGCGTTTGACAAGGTGTGGCACGAAGGCCTCAAATTCAAATTAAAACAAGTTCTGCCTGAAGGACTTTACAACATTCTAAACGGATATCTAAATGAAAGACTTTTTCGTGTAAGACACGGAAATGACTATTCTGATTTCAATGAAATAGTGGCTGGAATACCACAAGGAAGTGTATTAGGTCCAGTTCTGTACCTTTTATTTACACGCGATATACCTCAAACAGATGACACTATTGCAGCCACGTTTGCTGATAATACCGCAATACTAGCAGTAGGCAAAACGATTAGCGAAGCTACAATTAAATTATAAAATGCTCTTAATAATGTTAATGAGTGGACGAGAACATGGCGAATAGCGCTCAATGAACAAAAGTCAGTCCACGTGGATTTCACGTATAAAAAAATAAATAGATTACCCGTCTTTCTTAATACCGCTCGTGTTCCATTTGCAAATGAGGCAAAGTATCTGGGAAAGACTCTAGACGCGAAATTTAAATGGAAGCCGCACGTGAAAAAGAAATGCGAAGAACTAAAAAGTAAATTAAGAGATATGAACTGGTTACTCGGTAAATATTCAAAGCTTAGTATTGAAAATTAATTGATTTTGTACCGACAGGTTCTAAAACCAGCAGGGCTGCCAGAAACCATGATTTATCATGATTTTCATGTTTTTTGGACCCAAATAATGTTTTAATGATTTTGAGTCCGAAATCATGATTTTTCTAATTTCAACCATTTTCACTAGTCACCACATACACTTTTTATTTCTCTATGTTCGAAGGATAATTTTCTAACTTATTATTTGGCTTTTGGCATTTCACTTTTGCACTATTTATTATTTTTGCGATGGCGATATCAGGGCTGACAGAAATCATGATTAAGCATGATTTTCATGTTTTTTAGACCTGAATTTTTTTTTAATGTTTTCGAGTCCAAAATCATGTTTTTCTTAATTCCAAATGAAAAACTATTATATTTATAGACACTTTGTAAAAACCAAGTCTTACGTACGCTACAGTCTAAAACAAATTGAGCCAGTCTAAGTATTTGAAGACGAACATAGCGAAATAAAACTTGACTTAATTTTATATAACTACATTTTTGTTTCTGTAAGAAAGAAGCACATCCTATTATACAATTCATCACTTTAAGCTGCTCACCGCGCACACATATTTTCTCAACGTTAAAAATCCAGAATTTGTAATTTACTCTTTGCCATTTTCCCAGTTCCCTTTGAAACGAAATTTTCAAGTTTCTGATGATATTTTTCCAAAGTTTTCTTTAAATTTCTTTAAAAAAAGCTGAATATGGTTTCATTTTTTTTTTAAGATCTCATTTCTCTCTGTTCACTATTTTTTAACTCCAGAAGTGTGGATCATGATTTTTGAACTGAAATCATGATTTAAAACTATGTTTTTTTAAATTTCTGAGTGACAGCACTGAAAACCAGTTTGGACTTACAACTTAGGGGTTGTACCTGCGATACAAACTTAAATAACTTACAAACGTTTGAAAATCAATCGCTAAGGTCATTTGTAAATGCTCCGTGGTACGAGTATATAAGAAACGAAGATCTTCATAGGGATCTCGAGATTCCTACGGTGCGGGAGGAAATAAAAAGTTTCGCGCGAAAACATAGAAATCGACTATTAGAACACGTTAACTCAACGATTATTGACATTCTTGACGAGTCGAATTTAGTACGCCGTCTTCGAAGAACAGAACTTTCCGACTTGGTGCGGTGAACAGAAAACCACTTTAAAATCGCAACCGTTACTTAACTTCGTAAAAAATAAATTGCTAGATAAGTTTCAACTTAGTTGCAATCGGGAAGTGGAGGTGGCTTTAGTGTAGTAAGAATCTCACACTTCTATGAGCACGCGTTTTTCGGTCCTCATAGAGCCTGAATAGCAGGTTTTGCACCTACCCACGGGAAAATAACCACAAAAAAAAAAAAAATGTTTTGTGGTAAATGGTTGTAATTTTAAAGCACTTATGAGTCGTTTTCATGAAAAATTAGATATTCTTCAACTGTTTAGTAAGATTTTTGTGGAAGATACCTAAAGGCCTTTTTAAGTAAATGTGAAATATGTTCTTAAAATGTTCTAAATAGAGTAAAAAATATCATCAAGTACCGAGTTAAAAAAAAAATCAATTGGGTGGTTTCAAATTATTTTAATTTTCATACTCGTATATATTTTTATTATTTTTTTTTTAATTTTGGCAATCGATAGATACATTTTAAACTTTTTGGTAGCACCTCTGGGGGCCGGAGATTTATGGGTCCCAGAGATTGACAGAAAAGATTTTCAAAGTAAAAATATAAGTTTTACTTGTCTTTAAGCAAGTTTTGGCTTGCTTTGTTTTAGATGTTCATTGTCATAATGTACCTACAATTTTCTGGTTTGAAAATAAAGTCAGATCAAACAAAATAGTTTGTATAAGATCCTAAAATTTTGTTGATTTTTTTTTTTAATTTCATTATAAACCTACAGTTTAAAGAGTAGACCACCAGTGACCAGTCCCAATATAAAATGGGTTAAATAATATTTTTTGCTAGAAATATGTAATAATTAGGAAATACCCAAGTCATAAACAATTTTTTGTCATCAAAATAATCACAAATTAAGCTTTCAAAACATCTCAAAATTAACAATAAATTTTCAGTGGTGAGTTTCAATAAAAGCTACAACTGTCGCTAGAGAGTTTTCTTACAATCAATATCATAGTTAAAATAATAAAAATTGCCTCAACTTTCATCACCAACATCATCTAGACAGACAACATGCAAATAGCTTAATCATCTTGGTTGTAAAGTAAAAATCAAATTGGTTCATCATAATTTTCCAAGGAAATGTCTCGCAATCATAAATTTTCATCAACCAACTGAAAAATGTTTCCTTCTCGCGAGGAAAATAAAAAAAAAATCTAAATCCGATGTCGCTCATAAATCCATTGCTTGTTAAAATTAATTAGAGCAGATTAAAATTATCATTTTTATATAGTGGCTAACCGCAAATTTAAGATAAAAAATTATATAGCTATTCTGGTTATATATGTATAGTAAAAAAACTTTTATTTAGTTAATAAAAAAATGCTTTTGAATTGAATTTACCAGGAAGCAACAAAATAAACCAAACGTCTTCCAGTCATTCTATAGCCATTCCATTTCATCCGTCTAATTGTCATTTGTCTGGCATTTATATCTAAAAGTTTGATCATATTTCATTTGGCGGATTAATTGATGACTTTGTTGCCAATAGACATGGACATGTGTTTGTTGAGAGCAGAAGCTCGTATAGTTTTTTTTTTTTTTTTTTTTCTTAATTTTAGATGACTTACGGCGAGGATGTATTTTTTTTTTTTGTTTTTATTTTATCTGAAATTTTTTGTTCATGTTTAAATTTATATACTATGGAAGATTTTTGTTGATGTTGATGTCACTTTCATTTTCTGATGATATCCATTAATCAGTGCGAGAAGAAGAAATAAAATAATAATAAAAAAAAAAAACATATCCATTAAATTTAACTTTTTTTTAAGAAAGGGCATGGTAGGTATTGTATCGGTCCACTTTCGAGAAGTGAATTATTGAAGACATAACAATGTCATTGTGATTAGTGGCAGAGTGGTTTGTTTGTTTTTGTGATTTGTGAGGTATTTAGGACAACATTTTCTAACAAGTCGGCTGCGTATATAGGTTTACCAAGGTATATTTAGTTTTGTGATAAAATTTGTTGGAGCTTAGTATCTAAGTACATAGATATTATAGGTTTTTTTTTTTTTTTTTTTTTTTTAATTCATTTTTATTTTTCAATTTTCTTACAACTATCTTCAAGCTAGACAAAAATTCATAAAAACTAGCCTACTTATCAATATCTTAATACTAACTTACTGGCCCCAATCGGACGCTCAAAGTTAAACTAAATAACTTAATGCTAATGCCTTTCGGCCTAAGAACTATCTTAATAATAAATCCAGGTCGGTTTTATTTTTTACCGAGAAGAATTTCACAAAAAAACTCGGTATCTATGTCTTTATTTTTTGGTTTTATATAAAACTTACTAACTACATAAAACTAAATTAAAGCTAATTAAAACTAATTAAAACTACTTAAGGCTTACTTAAAACTATTTACAACTAATTATAAACTAGTTACAACCTACTTATAAGCTACGTACAGACTACTTACAAACTAGAACAGCCACAGCAAGCATTTTCCGGTTTTTATAATTTTTTTGTATTTTTGTTGATTTTATTAAATTTTTTTTTGTGTTTTTGTATGTTATATATATTTTTTTTTTTGTGCCACCCTGACTGTCCCTACTTAAAACTAACTACCTAAACCTATGTAAGTCGGCCATGGTAGAGAAAAACCAAGGACAACTTTTAAATATCTGAAGGAACTTCATTCTTCATATTTTAACCACCAGAACTGGTTCTCCTGCCTTACCCTATCCCTTCGGTCCCTTTCGGACACAGTCCTACTGAACCGAACGTGCTCAGCTCCGTCTTGTGCGAGGACGTCTCGACTGTAAAGGAGTCGCCGATCTACAGTTCTACGGCCGACGTGGTAGATTAGCGGAACCGCCGCTCTATCCTGGATCAACCCTCGACTGTCTGGGTGGAGGAATGCATCGGGCAGAATAAAGCCGCTTAGACGCACACTCTCGTAGTATTCGTATTTAGGGTAATAAGCCCCGAAAATTAAACGAGGACATCGCTCTTGCAATGTGACCTCGAATAAGCTTCAGCAAGAAATTATCTATCCTGTTTATGTTGGCCCCGTTGTATAGAGCCAGGTTGGAATAGTAATGTTTGTACTCCGACTCTGGTGTTCTATGCAATCCAAGGCAGCGTCGAAGACACTGCCTCTCAAACACCCAAATCTTTTCCATTTTTGATGGGGCAACGTTGAACCAAACCGGGCATCCATAGGCAATCATCGGTCGGATAAGGGCCATGTAGCAAATCACCTTCACCCTGCTGTCAAGCCGGCTGCTATAAAACAACCGTTTCGTCAGGGCAAAGGCTCCCCTAGCCCTGGCCAGAGCAGCATTTATATGTCTGTCGAAATACAAATACTGATCCATCCAGATGCCAAGGTACTTTACTACACTTTTACTCGCCAGTGGATGTCCATTTGGATCTACGATCACCAGCTTGCGCCAGTTCTTTCTCGTATCCCTTGGGGCTCTAAGCAACGGAGTCCTAAACATGATAGTTTCTGATTTCTGAAAGTTGATTTTCAACTTCCAGTCATCGCAATATCGCTGAATCTTCTCGAAGTCACGCTGCAAAAGAATCCTGATGACCTCGACTTTCGGAGCTGTTCTGTACGCAATTAGATCGTCGGCATACGCAATTGCCTGAGTTAGACTACTCATCAGATCGCTGGTATAAATGTTGAATAGAATCCGCGAGTTGACCGCTCCCTGCTGAAGACCATTTTCGAAGGCCTTCTCCAAATCAACCAGACAGGCACCCGTACACTGCTTCTTAGATTTGTTCCATTGGACATCAGAAACGAGTTTAGATGCGGCATGAATGGTGTCATGCCCCGCCTTAAAACCGAACTGATTGTCCGGTATGATATTATTGTCCTCTGCCCACTTAGACAGAGCTCTATTGATAACTTTTTCGAATACCTTGCTGATACTCGGAAGAAGACTTATCGACCGGAGATTCGCCGGATTGGAGTTGTCCTTTCCCTTTTTCGGGAGAGGATGCACCACAGCTGTCTTCCAATGCACTGGATAATATGCATTATTCAGAGCGTTGTTGAACAGAGTGGTATAAATGTCTACTGCTTCTTGAGGTAAATGTCGAAGTACAACGTTGGATATGCCATCGACTCTTGCTGACTTCTTCTTCTTTAATGAATCGAAGATGAGCAGGAGCTCCACCTTCGTAATTAACAGGGAACTGGGCCCATTTCGCTCGGCGATTATGGCGTTTGCCAAATGATCTTCATTGAACCCGGTGAAACCTAGGTTCTCTGATCGCCATTGCGTGATGTCATTCTGAAGGTAGAAGTGATGGAGCAAGGCTCTGTTTTCCAGGTCGTGATTCGGGCGAATGCACGCATTCACCTTGTACACTTGCTGGAAAGCAGCCCCCACAGCCTCCACGTTCTCCTGTGGATCTTCGACAATAAAGAGGTCATCGTCCAAGACGGCGTCCTCTGGATTAATTCCTGCTGTCAGAAGTACGTCTCTGTTGTCTGTTGTTCTCTCAAGCTTGAGACACGAAAGGTCGTTCTGATCATTTCTTCTAAATATCTTGTTAATTTGCGGAAACATACCCGGGTATCTAGAATTAACGGCCCGAATTTTGTTATCCCAAAACAAATTAATGGACAACCGATAGTTTTCCTTTATAAGTTGGTTGATGTTCTTGATCGACGACTTCAGTGTCCAAATCTCCAGATGGTGAGGGTCAGTAAACCGTCGGTACAAAAGTTTGAGTCTTGTCAGCAACTCCACGAGTTCGTTCTGAAGCAGTATTATGGCGGTGAGTCCGCAGTGATCACTGTCGTACTCGATCGTTCGTAAACAGTTTCTTGGCCTTTGACCCATAGTGTCAGTAATTGTCAGTCTTGCGTCTATTAGCAATAGATCCGTTGCCAGCAGGTCGACACCATATTCAACGTTATATTGACTCATCCAATTAAAAAGATGAATACCTCTTGGATTTTGTATTTGATTTCCCCAATCTATGTGTTTGGCATTCAAATCCCCGGCCATGAGAAAGTAATTTTCTTTCAAGCTCAAGTGTAGACAATCGAAAAGTTTTTCAAGCTCTGTTAAAAAATCAGTTGGCTGAGGTGATTCCGGTGCATAAGCCGCGATCACATACATTCGCTTCCCCTGTTGGAGAGGAATGCATACGACACACGCCCCTAACAGCCGAAATCTACGTAGATCACTATTATATATAACTTTAGGATTCATGCCTTTTCGTATGAAGATTGCGACGCCCCCCCCCCCATCGAGTGGAGTTGGGTCGATCTCTTCTAACGATATTGTAATTGTTATTAGTCAACTTATGTTTCTGGTTCAGCTTAGTTTCGCTGGCCAAAAACACATTTGGACTTTGGTCTTTCAACAATTGGAAAAGATTAGCTCTACGTTCGGTCCTTATCAGTGAATTTACATTCACAGCAAGGATCCTAAGAGGCCTCTCCGACAGCGCGCCTTTAACCTCTAATTTGCGTTAGGCTAGGCAAAACAGAGTAGAGATAGTCTACCCTAGTTGCCTGCTCTTTCAACTGGCCTTGAATTGCCAGCAACATGCTTCTTATTTCGGCCTGAGCGTGCGGCGCTTTTGGCACTAGGGCCGGTTGGGCTACCTTAGCTGCAGGCTGCAGATATTATAGGGTAAGGAGTAGACAGTTGACAATAATACTAACGTCACTTAGTTGCATCTGATGACGCTTTGACCGCAAAATGATTGTCCATTGTCTTGTGGAAGGGAGAAAACGAATAAGAAGGGGGGGGGGGCTAAAATCATTGGCTCCGACAGAAAAAAGACATACAAATATGTTGGATAAAGTAGTATTTCCAAAACCAGGGGTAGAAATGATACTCCTCTTCCCCCACCCAACGGACGTCTATGCTTGTGATTTACACTGAATGTGTCTAAAATAGAATTAAATATCACAAAAAAGGAAAAAATAAAGAATTTATCTATCTATCTCACACAAAATAGTATTTTTCTTCCTAACCTAACCTAACCTAGGTATGTGGTATATACCTAAATATATATCGCTTCCTAATGCAAAATCATACCTAGTCCCATGTGTATAGATAAATATCATACCCAGCCACCCGAGATCATTGCATTCGTTATTAATCTTGACATTCTTAATGGAGAGCGATTGATTCTGAAGATGATCACGTCATATTAATGTTTACACGGGGCATTTGACAAGAGTCCCTTCTATCTTCACCGTAGTTACCGGCCGCCACCGCCATCATCAGAGTCCGCAGAATACCATCCGTCATCTTCAATAAGTGTCACTCCAGATGCGAACATGCGTGAAATGTCAGACGTGTGCTGTTCAAAGTGGTGCAATGCAAGTACAGAGGCGCTTCATGTGTTATTAAAAATGCTATGATATCTCTTATAGACTATATATGTTTCAGAAGCCAAGTTGCTGGTCACTCAACTGTCACCTTCGTCACTGCGATAGGGTATCCTACTGAGACCTTGAAGAGGGCTCTCCTCCATAATATCTAGTATCCAGTCAAATCAGTGAGCTGTCAGTTTTCGGGCTTTTCATATTTTTATATGTATACCTTGAAAAGAGCGATCATCTTTGTTAAAGCTGAAGCCGCACTACCACTCCTTCTTGGTTTCGTCATCTACATCAGATGAATATAGAGCTGGAGTTGGAGGATTTTATAAAATAAAATAAAAACAACCATGATGATAAAGAAGCAGTGAAGAGTGATCTAGTATGACAGGCAGTGTATTATAGAGAAGTTGCAGCTCAACCAAGCGGGACGAACCTTAACAAGGTCTCACAGGCGTTATTATACAAAGTTATTAAACTTACGCTATCTCCCTTCGGTGTTAATTTGAATCGTGCCTGATGATGATACTGTTTGTTGAAATCCAGGTACTAACTCTCCTGTATACAAAAAAAACATACATTTTCTACTGTACATATCTATGTATATCATTTTTATGAAGTATGAATTGGAAGATCTTGCTCCCCTATCCCCTATCTCCCCCTCAACTGACAGATACTATCGTAGAACAGAAGTAGGAAATATTTTTCTGCCTTTTTGACTTTCTAATTAGATTTGATATTTCTTTCGTTTTTTGTTTTTTGCTCTAGAATGTAGACTTTCGATATTTTGACTTAAGGCAAATTTTTGACCGAGTTGTGTTTAATTTGATCTTGTTTTAACCTTTAGGGGAGTAGTTAGTAATTAAATTAAATACCGAAGAATTTTATGAACTGAAAAACAACTATAATCAAACCAACGTACGTAAATAAAAGAGTCATTAATACTTTTATTTGGTGTATTTTGGGCATTTGTGGGTTTAAGAAATGCTGAATAAAATAATTGGCATTTTCAAAACGGGGTTAGTGATCTACTTTCATTTTTTTTTTTGCTCAAGAAACTAAAATCTAGTTCGCATGAGAGATTATTTAAACGAGATTGTATGAATAGAACTAAGGGAACATGAACATGGTTAATCTTAAATTTCTGACCGAAAATTATAATACCAACAATATCAGATTTTAATTTCACAATTTTGCAATAAAACCATTCATGGTTGGTTACCATTTTTGTATGTTAATTAAGAATATTTTTGTTAAAGTTATAACTAAGGTGGGAATTATTTCAGCATTTCACAGTGAATGGGTAATTAATTTCGGTTGCAAGAAAAAATAAAAAGTCTTTTCTCTTAATGTATTTTGCTGGAAAATTTGACTAGCTATACGAGTCACAAAAAGTAAAAATTATTTCAAATAAAAGTTGGTTTAAAATTTTTCAAAGCAGAAGAAAGAAAGTTAAGCAAATATCAATTGTTTTTTTTTACATTTTAAGATTAGAATCGAATAAGTGCAAATATATATCTACTTTAAATGTATGTATATAAAGGTTTCATGTATATGGGTTATTCAACAAACGATAGAATTTTTGACTGCTCCACTTATATTTTAATAACCGCTCAAGTAAAAATCTGATTTTTCTTATAACTGTTAAAATTCCAGTCAATTTGTACTCAAAAAGACTCTTAGCAAGCAAATTATGGGGTAGTTTTTGTGTTCCGCCTCTTATGTTTTCGGAGGTGCTGAATCCGAGTCTAGCATATTTGGGGATTTTTTCACGTATGGCTCAAGAACCACCAATGATTCGAAAATTACATCAAAGTTCTATTGAAAGTAGACACAATTTTCAATAAATCTTGGTTCAAGGTTATTTTCTTTGATATCCCATTTGGATGCAAGTTCTAGTTGAAAATTGACGTATTTTTACTGTTTTAGAAAATCCCCTCGAAAATACTAAGTAACTCTATACTTTTTGTGAAAATTTTAAGTATTTATCTGTAACATGAACCATAGATATATTTTTCTGATCGTTTTTGATACACTGAATTGATATTGCTCCAGCTCATCACGTTTTTGAAATATTCGAATCTAGAGATATAAGCATATGGTCTTTTTTTATACAAATTTTTGATTATTTTCTCTTCTCAAAGTATTTTTTTTTTTTTTCAAAAAAAATGTTTATGGTCATTCTGAAGTATATGAACATTTTACTTCAAAATTCTTTTTGAATTTTTCAGATGCCACCCTTCGAGAAATTGTTAGTAGTCGATTTGTGCTCAAAGTCATACAAGGAGATTTGTAAGACTTTAAAAATTTGGTGAAGAAAAACGGTTCAGAATCAATTTCAAAACTTAAAAAAATAATTGATGCTGTAGAAGCCCAAAAATCCACATACCACTGCAAGTCATGGAATCAAAATTTGAAAAGAAACAAAAGATTTACCGAGCGATTACAAAAAGTCGTTTTAAGTACTTTTTTTAAACTAACGTGTCATTTCTTGCAATAACGATGCAGCAAAAAAAAATATTTGCCAGCAAATGTCAAAATAAAATCATAAAGGTGTTTTGTTTTTCAGCTCAATACGACCACTCATCACAAAGTTACAGCTTTCCAAAAAACACTAACAAGAAATCGGAAAAAAGTTCATTAATTTTATTGACTAGTGTACCTACATGTCCTATTTAAATAATTAATATTCTTTTATTTACTTATGCGTTAAAAAAAATACTTTTATATGCACAGGTTGACCATTTTGGTAAACATTAGTCTTGACAGTTCATATTTGGCAGTCGTAAGTAGACTCGTGGCAAATTTATTATGGAAAAATATTCGAAAAGCCAACGTGTGTGTTTTAATCGTTAAAACATTTTATCAAAATCAATCATCGATTACTGTGACGATGAGAGAGTTACGTGAAAATTTTTGGGTGAAACAACGTGCCAACAAAACGCACTATTTATCGTGAAGTGAATGATTTCGAAGAAAAAGGGTCTGTAAGTGATAGGCCCAAGCATGGACCACAACGTACTGCAAGATCGGCTGAAAACATTACTGCTGCTCAAGGAAGTGTTCAAAACAATCCATCGACCTCAATTCGACGCCGTGCTCAGGAGCTTAGTCTTCAAAGAACAACTTTGAAAACTTTTTAACGCCACAACTGCATGCTTTGGGCTTGATTAACATGTGGTATCAACAAGACGGTGCCACATTGCATACAGCCAGGATTACAATGGAATTACTGCGGGACGTCTTTCCACAACAAGTTATTTAAAAAAATGGTGATGTTGACTGGCCTCCACGGTCGCCTGATTTGACTGCTCCGGACTTCTTTTTGTGGGGATATCTGAGAAGCAAGGTTTATGCAAACAAACCAGAAACGCTGGAGCAACTCAAACAAAATATTCGTGATGAAATTAATGAAATAACGCGTGAAATGTGTGAGAATGTAATGAAAAATGTGCTGGAAAGGGCTCGCATTTGTGAGACTAACAGAGGCGGACATTTACCTGATATTGTATTCCATACATAATTGCCGACATTAAATAAAACATTTATCAATATAAGATCCATTCTCCTTCATTTAATCAAAAATTATAGACAAACAAAGAAGTATACCTTTCCGGCGGACACCCTGTATAAATGTAGGTATAAAGATACGATTTGTCATCCCGTTTTTGAAATATCAAGTTTTCAAAAAATAAATTTAAACTATTTTTTAAAAATTCAAAAATTATTTAATTTTATCTGAAATAAAAAAAATTATCAAAATCCGTTTAGTCGTAGTGAGAAAATTCAAAATAAAAAACACGTTCTATGACACTTACTATTCATAGTTGCTAAGTGCAAAATTGTTTAATTTTTTGAAGTAGATCGTAATAATTTTAGTATATGGAAAAAGTTTAATCAAAATCGTAGGAGTAAAATTTGTAAAATGTTTTCTAAAAATATCTTAGAGAGTACTTAAAAAATTTTAAATGTCGAGTTTCAAAAAAAATCGGAACTATCGTTTTGAAATATTTAATTTTCCAAACACAATTTCGAAACATTTTTTAAAAATCCAAATTTTTTTTTAATTTAAGTACACGAACATGTTAATAGTTTTTGGCCTCTGTATCTGTATACAAAAAAATATTGCAATCAGTCATACTGTTTTGAAGAAAATTGAAAATTTCCAAAAAATGGTTCCTTGGGGAGGTACCATTAATAACAATTTTTTTTGAAAATGAGTTTCCAAGCAAAGGAAGCCCTAACAATAATAATTTATTGAATTTTTCTTAAGAAAAGTTGTGGAGTTGTTTTTGAGAAAAATACGATCATGTAGAATTGCCAAAAAACATTGTATGGCAGGTACCGTTATTTTTGGTTCTAAAAAAAATTAAAAATGTGTGGGCATAATCAACAAAAACCACTATGTACCAACCAAGTTTGAAGAATATCAATCAGGCTGTTTAGGTTGCAGACGAACAGACAGAATTAAGCCACCCACTTTTTTGGTGTTCTCTATCATCGTAATGTCATGTTTGATTGTTATCTCAATTTTTTTTTGCAGGAATCCAAAATTTGCAATATAGTGCCTATGTATGACTGTTAAAAACGAATTCCAAAAAATCAACTGGGTCGTTTAAGAATTAGTGAATTAAAAAAAAAAATGTTGTTTATTAATTCAATAAATTCTCTTTTTTTTAAATTTTGGTTAAAAATATTATTTAAACTTTTTGCGATTTTCTGAATAGAAAAAATTTAATACATCTGTCACACGGTTTTCAAGAAAATAAAAAAATAATTCTTCGGATGGTACCTACCATTTGTAATCATTTTTGAAAAATGATTTAAAGAAAAGTTCTGTGTGGAGTTGTTTTTGAGAAAAATAAGATTTTATAAGATTGTTTAAAATAATTGTAAGGCAAGGACCGTCATTTTTGGTAAGAAAAAAAATAAAAAATATGTCCAGTATGTATTCGTACCAACTTCGAAGAAAATTGATGCAGCCATTAGCGCTGTAACCAAAAAAATATACAGACACACATAATTGTGAGAAACACTAATTTTCGTCTTCCCCATCATCCTTTTGACGACAAGTCAGATCAAAATCTCGAGTTCAATTTTCTGTACGAATGCATAACTTGCCGTATAGTACCTTTGGGATTGACCAAAAAGAAAGGTTAAGTCTAAATACTTAACTAAGCTGAATTTTGAAAAAAAAACAATTTGAATATTTTTTTTTCAAAATTATCACATAATCATCTTTATTTAAAAATAAAATAAAAGAGGTATTTTTGGCTTTATACAAAGAGCATAATATGTTGTTGTAAGTGTAACCTATGCTTTTCAATAATTGTTTTATGTTTTAGTATTTTTTTTGTGGAAAATTGCCCCTCCTGCCCAAACTGGGGGAAAAGAACCCCGTGTATGCCATTTTTTTTATAAAGAAGAAGAAGTCAGCAGGAGTCGATGGCATATCCAACGTTGTACTTCGACATTTACCTCAAGAAGCAGTAGACATTTATACCACTCTGTTTAACAACGCTCTGAATAATGCATATTATCCAGTGCGGTGGAAGACAGCTGTGATGCATCCTCTCCCGAAAAAGGGAAAGGACAACTCCAATCCGGCGAATCTCCGGTCGATAAGTCTTCTTCCGAGTATCAGCAAGGTATTCGAAAAAGTTATCAATAAAGCTCTGTTTAAGTGGGCAGAGGACAATAATATCATACCGGACAATCAGTTCGGTTTTAAGGCGGGACATGACACCATTCATGCCGCGTCGAAACTCGTTTCTGATGTCCAATGGAACAAATCTAAGAAGCAGTGTACGGGTGCCTGTCTGGTTGATTTGGAAAAGGCCTTCGACACCGTATGGTTAGAGGGTCTTTATCTAAAGCTGACCAGACTTGGCATTAGTAAACCACTATTGAATATGCTTTATGATATGCTCAATGGCAGAAAGTTTGTTGTCAAGATGGCAATGTAACTTCTGCTACAACCTTTAATATTAAAAATGGTCTTCAGCAGGGAGCGGTCAACTCGCCGATTCTATTCAGCATTTACACCAGCGATCTGATAAGTAGTCTAACTCAGGCAATTGCGTATGCCGACGATCTAATTGCGTACAGAACAGCTCCAAAAGTCGAGGTCATCAGGATTCTTTTGCAGCGTGACTTCGAGAAGATTCAGCAATATTGCGATGCGATGACTGGAAGTTGAAAATCAACTTTCAGAAATCAGAAACTATCTTCTTTAGGACTCCGTTGCGTGGAGCCACAAGGGATACGAGAAAGAACTGGCGCAAGCTGGTGATCGTAGGGTCAAATGGACATCCACTGGCGAGTTAAAGTGTAGTAAAGTACCTTGGCATCTGGATGGATCAGTATTTGTATTTCGACAGACATATAAATGCTGCTCTGGCCAGGGCTAGGGGAGCCTTTGCCCTGACGAAACGGTTGTTTTATAGCAGCCGGCTTGACAGCAGGGTGAAGGTGATTTGCTACATGGCCCTTATCCGACCGATGATTGCCTATGGATGCCCGGTTTGGTTCAACGTTGCCCCATCTCAAATGGAAAAGATTCGGGTGTTTGAGAGGCAGTGTCTTCGACGCTGCCTTGGATTGCACAGAACACCAGAGTCGGAGTACAAACACTACTATTCCAACCTGGCTCTATACAACGGGGACAACATAAACAGGATAGATAATTTCTTGCTGAAGCTTATTCGAGGTCACATTGCAAGAGCGATGTCCTCGTCTAACAGCTTAATTTTCGGGGCTTATTGCCCTAAATACGAATACTACGAGAGTGTGCGTCTAAGCGGCTTTATTCCACCCGATGCATTCCTCCACCTAGACAGTCGAGGGCTGATCCAGGATAGAGCGGCGGTTCCGCTAATCTACCACGTCAGCCGTAGAACTGTAGATCGGTGGCTCTTTTACAGTCGAGACGTCCTCGCACAAGACGGAGCTGAGCACCTTCGGTTCAGTAGGACTGTGTCCGAACGGGACCGAAGAGATAGGGTAAGGCAGGAGAACCAGTTCTGGTGGTTGAAAAACGAAGATGAAGTTCCTTCAGACATTTAATAGTTAACCTTGCTATTTTCTTTTGTATGGCCGACTTACATAGGTTTAGGTAGTTAGTTTTAAGTAGGGACAATCAGGGTGGCACCAAAAAAAAAAAAAAAATTATAAAATCAACAAAAATACAAAAAAAAAATATAAAGCCGGAAAATGCTTGCTGTGGCTGTTCTAGTTTGTAAGTAGTCTGTACGTAGCTTATAAGTAGGTTGTAATTAGTTTATAATAAGTTGTAAATAGTTTTAAGTAGCTTTAAGTATTTTAATTAGTTTTAATTAGTTTTACTTAGCTTTAATTTAGTTTCATGTAGTTTGTAAGTTTTATATAAAACCAAAAAAAAAATAAAGACAATGAAACCGATTTTTTTTGTAAATTCTTCTCGGTAAAAAATAAAACCGACCTGGATTTAGTATTAAGATAGTTCTTAGGCCGAAAGGCATTAGCATTAAGTTATTATAGTTTAACTTAGAGCGCCCGACTGGGGCCAGTAAGTTAGTTTTAAGAAATTGATAAGTAGGCTAGTGTTATGAATTTTTGTCTAGCTTTAAGATAGTTTTAAGAAAATTAAAAATAAAAATGAATTAAAAATAAATTTATAAAAAAAAATGCCATTTTTGTATTGCGTGTCGACCAAACCTGCACGATCTATATTTTTTCACACCTAACGTAAATTACCCTGCATATAACTTTTGGAAGTTAAAAAAGTGGCGCTAAGCCAGATGATAACGAGCAAATTCAAAATAAAGCTCAGTGTTAATTATTTAAAAATTTCACCCCATTTTTGCAATGATGTACTTCTAAAAATTTGTTTTTTTTTTTTTTGATCAACCAACTTTCTGTGACATAAATTTTCTGTTTCTAAGCATGATATGACAAACCATGCCCTCACATCCCACAAAAATGTATAAACTAACCCTTTGCCAAGTGAGTGATCATTCAAATACACAATCTTTAACCTATTTAAAGTTGTAAGTGAAATTTGTAAGTAAATCACCACACTCAATTGGACAACCAACTCATCATTTATATCGTTAAGAAATACCGGAAAACTCTAATGTTTCTAACATTAAAATTCCAGCATTGCATCATTTGAAAAAAATCATCGGCAACATATCATTGTATCGTTGGGCCTGTCATCGCAATCATCTTCATCAAAACTAGAAATCTTCTTTACGTCCATCCGTCAGTTTATGCGCATCTATCATCTGACTTACTCAATTATAATTTCCTATGCAAGTCAACGTGCTTGGGTCGACTATGATTTGGCGTTGTGTGTATAAAAGAAGTTTCTATTTTAGACAAAAAGAAAGCTACTCGTAATTTTCTTTTTTTTTGTTTAATGAGTTTTAAGTGCAAGTGATATTTATGAAGATAGAAAAAGGATTTTTATTTCTAAGATGAGGCCGAAATTTGGTCATTGCATACACATTTAAAAACAAAAATCTTTTTTGTTGATTGGTTTGGGGGGAATTCAAAAACATTCCAATCTGTGTATATCTTCCTTCGATTGACAAACAGAAGGCGACCTATATATTTTTGTAATGATTTTGGATTTGAGTTCAGTGTTTTAAGTGCATGCACTCAGTAGTCCCCAGCGAAGAACTGAATATGACTTGATCAGATTTATTTTATTTTAGAATATCAAAACAACAAATCGCTTTTACAAGTTCTGATTTACAGGGTGTTTCTATTAAAAGATAAACAAATTATTTCATCTTGGCGAATTAGTCCATTTTCTACTATAAAGAGTCTTACCACAAAAGATCAGATGAAAAAAAAAAATACATGAAAGTAAAATTAAAAACTTCCGTGGAAAACAGTATCGAATTTTATATCTTCTGTGTAACATCTTAGTTCATCAGTATAAGATTTAATCTGTTCACACAAAAAACATTCGATAGTAGATATAGCAAATTAAAATTGAATAACCTAGCTCCATTTTATTTACTCTCCATTAAAATAATAGGTGCTTATCCATTTGAGAGAAAGAACCTCCTGAGCAACTCTCAAGCAGCTCCCAAGAGTAAAATTCGTAAGTGGATACATTTATGAAATAAGCTCAAAGAAAGGTAGACAGCAATCAGAGAATCAAACAACTCTCAAATGGAAACTCACTTTAAGGTGCGTATCCATTTTGGAGCACTATCAATACACAACTTTCGCGATTGACTCTCAGATAGCTTTCTATCCCATACATACATACATTTGGTGGCACAACAGCTCGTGAAGAACCAAAGCCTAGTGGCTTACAACTCTCAACCATTCCTGTGTGCGTATTTTTGGCAGGAATGGAGGGGACTTACCATTTTTTGCCGAGTCCGAACGGCTAGATGAGAAGCACTTATTCATGACAAGTATACTCTGGGAGGATTTGTCAGTTCCTCGCAAGAGGCAGTACCTCGGAAAAAAACATTTCTATTTTTAGGTGGCAGCGGCTGGAAATCGAACCCAGACCTTTGGCATGACAGTCCTACGCACTAACTATCACGCCGCGAGGTACTACAGCTTTCTGTAGCTTCCTTGTAGTAGCTTTCTATCGCTCTGTGAAATAATTTCATGACTGTGTCCACTTGAGAGTTTTACTCTTGAGAGCAGTTTGAGAGTAGCTTCCCATTTTTTACTCTCAAAAATGAATTCGCCACTTAAACAATGCGTTTCCATTTGAGAGTACTTTCACTTCAAAACTATCGAGAGTGACTCTTGGATAATGGTTTACTTCTCTGTGAGCTAATTTCATGACTGTCTCCACCTGCGAGTGTTACTTTCAAGAGCTACTTGAGAGCTGCTGGCAGTCTTTTTGCTCTCAAATAGATATACCCTAAAATCGTCTCAAAGAGAAATCAATAAAAATATCATACAAAATTTGTAAATATCCCATAGAAGCCTTATATTTAATGGAAAGTGAATAAAATGAGGTTAAATCTTGTCAATTTTAAAATATTTCCGACATACAAATAATTTTTAATATAACACCCGGTTCAATTCCCAAAACATCTGGAAGCTGGAATCTTTTGAATGAAAATAAAAAATTGAATTAGCTGACTGTATAGTGGAGCAATGGTCCATCGATGATGACTTTATTTTATTCTCATGTCTTCTCATGTCATGGCATATAGTGCCCTCTGTTGATCTTATCCGATATAGAATGTCGTTGTCGAATGAAGGGAGGCACACGAGAGGGATTTACTTGGTATTTTAATTTATAAAAAAAAAAACAACTAAACAAAATTCGCTAAATTCACTGACTGAAGGATTGATTCTAAGAACATGTTTCAGATGATTTTGTATGCCTATAATACATATACAAATATGCCAAATTAAACATGAGATACTTCTGAATCAAACTGATGATTTTATTCTGGGAATAATATTGTGCTGTTCTGCAACTGCACAAACAATCCAAACATCAGACTTTAAAAATAAAATCAGAGAACCACATTATTGTTCCCATCGATTTCCAGATGCCCATGGAATTATTATCCGGGGGCCACTTCAACCGTATTATGATGAGTTATTTATCATTTTAAATTGGCCGAATTAAAAGCTTTTCATACAACGCTTGACTTTTAATTTTTTTTTTTTATTTCTGTTTTTTTTTTGTTTGTGCTCCACATACAACATACCTACTCCAGATTCTTTTCGGGTTATAATGTGAGATCTGATGATTCAATAAATAAATTTGAATTGAAAAATTCAAAGAATGTTGGCATTTTTATTATAAAGAATTTATGATTTATACATAATTTATGGGATATTTTTAAATGTACTGAAGGGAACATAAATGTAAATGTATAACGAAGAATATATTTTTTTTAATAGTTGATATTAATGCTAAGTGCTGAAAACCATTAAGTTTGTTGGCTAGGCTACAAAATTTAAAATCTAATTGCTGAACTTTGATTTCCAGATGCCATCAAAAGTATTTGGTAGGTGGTAAAAAAAAAACTGGAAAATAGATTATTAAATGCTAATGTCTGTGTAGACAAACACACATTAGAATATTGAGACGATATAAGTCAAAAAACTGAAAATTATAAAATTTATATATTAGCCCAAATACGAGTATATGGAATGTACTTACATGAAATGCAAAAAATAAGATAGGAGTATTTTTTGATTTTTTTTTTCATTACGGAGGCTTATTAAAATTCTAACCCCATAGCGTTGGGCACCATCTTTTAAGAAAAGTGAGTTTGTTGTTAAACAACTCGGCTATTTTCAACTTTTGACTAACAATGCATTTATTAAAAATTTAATTATATACAACTTTGGTTCTCTACGATAAATATTTTTCGATTCAATTCGGAAAAAAGATTTTTGCCATTGTATTTAAGTTAACTCGTTAATGAGCGTTTTCGAATTGTATTTATAAACAAACAATTTAATATTTTTTTTTACAGCTGCTTAAATTTGGCCACCATCTTGAATTTAAGGCTTTTTTAAAATATATCGGATTTTTTGCAACAACACTAAGGTGCATAGCGAAACAAAGGTTAGATTGTGTATACTAAGGTTAAAATGATACCAGAAAAAAATCTTACGGAAGAGGTAGTCTATTCCCCCACCTTTAGGGTTAGAGGGAAAATTTTCCTAAAAATTTAATTAAAATGGAAGAAAAATATTTAAAAACATTGGCAATACTTGTAACGGGTGATTTTTTAGCTGGTTTGGTTTTGGCAACACTGGTTTTGACAGCTGACGTGTGTTTAGTACCTTGTGTCACTGTCAAACAGCTTCAGTTTGGTTTGCAATTTAACCATGGATCGTCTTACAAATGAACAACGCTTGCAAATTATTGAATTTTACTATTCGTGCTCGGTTCGAAATGTTCATCGCGCGCTGCTTACATTTTATGGTCGGCATTCTCGACCTTCTGAGCAGTCTATTTGGAAGATTGTAACCAAATTTCGCACCAAATTTACTTTGTTGGACATTAAACCACCAACACGTTTACGAACTGTGCGTAGTGAAGACAATATTGCGGCCGTATCAGCTAGTGTGACAGAAGACCGCGAAATGTCGATTCGGCGCCGTTCCCAGCAGTTAGGCCTTTGTTACAGCACTACGTGGAAAATTTTGCGGAAGGATTTGGGCGTAAAGCCTTTTAAGATACAGCTGGTGCAAGAACTAAAGCCAGCCGACCTACCACAACGCCGAATTTTTGGTGAATGGGCTCTTGGAAAGCTGGCCGAGGATCCGCTTTTTTATCGAAAAATTGTGTTCAGCGATGAGGCTCATTTTTGGTTGAATGGGTACGTAAATAAGCATAATTGCCGCATTTGGAGTGAAGATCAGCCAGAAGCATTGCAACAGCTACCAATGCATCCCGAAAAAGCCACTGTTTGGTGCGGTTTATGGGCCGGCGGCATTATTGGGCCATATTTCTTCCAAGATGATGCGAATCGCAACGTTACTGTCAATGGTGAACGCTACCGAGCGATGATAACAAACTTTTTTTTCCCGAAATGGAAGTTCTTGACTTGCATGATATGTGGTTTCAACAAGACGGTGCCACATGCCACGCAGCACGCGAAACAATGGCGCAATTGCGAGGCGAGTTTGGTGAACAGTTAATTTGACGTTTCGGGCCGGTCAATTGGCCGCCTAGATCGTGCGATTTGACACCATTAGATTATTTTTTGTGGGGGTATGTCAAGGCTAATGTCTATAGGGACAAGCCCGCTTCGATTGACGCACTGGAAGCCAACATCCATGCATTTATTCGTGAGATACCGGCCGATATGTGTGAAAGAGTATGCCAAAATTGGACTCAGCGGATGGGCTACCTGAGACGCAGCCGCGGTCAACATTTGCATGAAATTATCTTTAAACATTAAATTGCAAGGTTTAAACTATCGATTCAAATAAATATTTTATTCATTTTTTGGAATTTTTTGTGTTTTTTTTTTTTTTAAAGTTCTAAACGTCTTAAAAAATCACCCGTTATTATCATGCTATAGCTTTTCTAAAAGCTAAAAATCCGTCCTCAAAATTCTCTTTTATAGTCAAATGGGTTCTGTAAATAAGTTATAAAAAAAAATATTTTTCAAACTTGAAATAAAAAAATTATTTGTTTCTTAACTGTTTTTTTTTTTTGTAAAGTATTCAATGGTCTTATCAATTCTTAATAGAATAAGGAAATAATAACGTAAAATTTTGCAATTAATTTAATTGAAACGAAAAAAGTGTTATTTTTTTTGTTTCGAATGTTTTGAATCGAATGAGAGCCACAATAATGTACGTTTATTATAAAGGGTTTTTCAACAGGGATGCTACAAAAGCAGAGCGACAGGGACAGCAAACGACGCCATATTTCTTGTCGCTCTTTTGACATTTCTCTTCAGTAAGGTTTGCCATTTCATAATGGAAAGATATACGAGCCAACAGCGAGTCGAAATTACTAAAATTTACTACTGAAATTCGGATTCAGTGGCCTCAACGTTAAGAGCCCTACGTTCAATTTATGGTCGTCATAATCCCCCTAGCAGATCAACAATTGGGCGTTCAGTGGAAAAAATTGAATCCACAGGCACAGTACAAAATGTTCCCGTACCAGTGAGACATAGAAGTTGGGCATCTCTGTGACGTCGTTGTGGCGAATTTTGCGAAAAAAATCTTGGCCTACATCCTTACAAGATTAAATTGACGCAAGAACTGAACCCGCTTGACCACCAGAAGCGTCGTATGTTCGTGAATTGGGCTGAGCAACAACTTGAAAATGATTCGGGTTTTCATCGAAAAATCATCTTCAGCGATGAGGCTCATTTCTGGCTGAATGGCTTCGTCAATAAACAAAATATGCGATATTGGTCAGGCAGCAATCCACACATCCTCCATGAGTCATCCATGCATCTCGAAAAAATTACGGTTTGGTGTGGTTTATGGGCCGGCGCCGTCATTGGGCCGTACTTCTTCCGTGATGATCAAGACCGGCACGTTATTGTGAATGGGGATCGCTACCGTTCAATGATAACCGAATATTTTTGGCCTTAATTGGATGATATGGACTTGGAGAACATGTGGTTCCAACAGGACGGTGCCACAAGCCACACAGCGAATGTCACAATCAATTTATTGGAAACCAAGTTTGGAGAAAGTGTTATCTCACGAAATTGTCCAGTCGCTTGGCTGCCTCAATCGTGCGATTCGACGCCGTTAGACTATTTCCTGTGGGGCTAAGTCAAGTCTATGGTCTTTTCCAACAAGCCAGCGACGATCGATGAACTTCGTACGAATATCGAACGTGAAATTGCAGCAATATCGGCCGATTTATGCTTGAAAGCCGTCGAAAATTGGGTTCAGCGTCTGGACTTCTGCAAGCGTGCCCGTGGTGGCCATGCAAAAGAAATCGAGTTCCATACATAATGGAATCAAACATACTTTCACAGGAATAAAGAATTTCATTGATATCCAAAACCGTTTTTGTTTTATTCAAAAAATACTTTTTTAGTGCTCTTATTGAACAACCCGATATAAAGCATTTTATAAAGGATGTCTCAAAATGAACGCCTAATATGAATCCTGCCTTACAGCTGACTAGTTAAGGGTTAATAACAATTAAACAATTAACAACAAATTACACGAGAACAACGCTATATATCAAAAGGAATGGACCAGTGGTTATGGATATTTCTACAAAAAGGTGTGTATTTAACTGCAATAAAGCCCTGATGGACATTTGTCCGATCCGGATGTGCTAACAACCAACCCTAAATTGTCAGCTGTCAAACTGAAATTATTTAGGGTATCCAACTTGCGTTAATTTGTAGGCTCCCTTTACAAGTTTATAAAATTAACTTTTACAGAAAAAAATGTTAAGTAAAGGGTGTTTTTTTTAGACGTGTGGTTTTCATTCTGGCAATACTTTTTTCGGAGTTGGCCTTTTTGATAAGTATAGTGTCATTTGATTTATAATAAGTTTAATTTGTCATTTCATATTGAATAGACTTACTCCTGAACAACGTTTGCAAATTGTGCAAATTAATTAACAAAATAATGGTTCGGTTTGTGCGACGCATCGCGTTAAAATCAATTTATTGAAGGAAACTTTTGATGATGCGTCGAATATTCTCTTCATTCGTCTCGGCCGGGCCTATCTGCGTAGACAAGTTGACTTCACATAACCTCACAGGAAATGAACCAACGACTATAATGCGCTCACACAAAGTTTCGTTCAATAAATTGCTTATTTCGCGAAGAATCGTGCGAACCGAACCATTATTTAGGTAGTAAATTGGCACGATATATTTTTATTTATTTACCTAAAGGTTTTGAGATAGCATCGATCCGGGCTCCATTCCATTAATCATATACGGAGTCCAAGGTCACATGGTATTTCAATTAAAAGTATTTAAAATCGTTGAAACGATTTTCTTAAAAAATTATTTTTATATACGAGTATCAAATTCTCAAAACAATTTGAAAGAAAATTTTTTTCTAAAAAAAATTGTCAATCTGTTTTTGAGATATTGAATGTTCAAAATAAAATTTGAAACTTTTTTTTTTTAAATTTTCTTAATCCCAGCCGATATTGAGAAGACTATAAATTAAAAAAAAAATTCTATATCCATTAACATTGTTCAGAAGCTTCTGTATAAGAAAAATTTCCTAAATCAAAATAATTGTTTTGAAGAAAACCAAAAATAAAAAAATGATGCTTTTTTTTTGAAAAAATGAGTTCCCATCTAAATGTAGGTTTTACCAAAGAAAATTTATTGATTTTTTTTAAGAAAAGTTGTGGAACTGTTTTTATGAGAAAAATTGGATTTTGTAAAATTGCTAAGAAAAATTTTATGACAGGTGCAGTGATTTTAAGTTATAAAAAAAAATTAAAAAATATGTGGGTGGATAACCAAAAACTACATAATGGTTATAGTTTTAAGAAAATCGATCCAGCCGTTTAGGCTGTAGCCGAACAGACAGAAAAAAGTTTGCCATCCACTTTTTGGTGTTCACTGTCATCGTAATGTCATGTTTGACTGTTATCTCAAAATGTATGCATGGGATGGGGGGTTCCATTCTCCCCAGTTTAGTCTAGAGGGGCAATTAATTATCTAAATAGACTTTAAATAGTAAAAAAAATTATTGAAGAATAACGGTAACACTTATGAGCCATTTTATACTTTTTAGTAAAGCTAAACATATCTTCTTTTATTTTAATTTTAGATACAGTTAACTGCTCCCACTTACATACAAAACTATCATTGTACTTTTTGTATGGGAAAATTGAAAATTGGTGAATATTTTTTGAAATTTATTTCGAAGCTTTTGAGCCAAAATTTTGTAAAAAGTAAAAATGTGGTTTCAGTGGCGCGATGTGTACTGCACCGGCCCCTGAATCGCAAGGTTCATGGTTCGCTCCTAGATGATGGCAAAAGTGTCTTTTAATTAAAACGAGCACAACCAGACTAGGCACCACTAAAGGAGTCTGATGGTCGAGGTGGGCACTCGTGAAATAGCTATAACTCCAGCCTATAATACTTGGTGGTAATGCACACAAGTTATTGTTGTGAAATAGACCAGTTGGTAAAAACCTGTACTTAAATTGCAATCATTTGAAAGATCTTAATAGCTATGCAGCAGTTATAAAAGTAACATAATTTATTCGATCTGCAGAGTCACCTTTTCAATGAATGTAAATATATAAAAAATATAACACTATATAAAGAAAGTCTAGCAATTCTTCTATATTTTAAACAGAATTTCTTTAAAACAAATTTTATAATTTTTTTTCTAAAATACCTTCATCTTTTTAAATTATTCCTATCAAAATAAATCGATGTTTTGTATCGATAAATTCCCGCAGATCATTAAATTCCGTATGGAGGTCGTGGTGGTCTAAATGCAATCAGATTTCCACTAAATTTTTTTCAAAACATTTCCTTTTTCAACCCATAGTCGATATTCTATTACAAAAGCCTGTATATACCCAGCCTACAATGATGATACCGCCATAAAAATACAAATACCCCATATACACTCGTATATCTGTACTTTAAAGCATTTAAAAGCGAAAAATCTCTTCACCCTATAAAAGAAAAATTATCTAAGTTGTTTGACATAGTCGTAAAGTTGATAGGTGTGAACGGATCTTAGATGGCCTCGGTCACGGATAATAAAAAAAAAATAACTAAAATAACATGTTCCGCCGCTGCTGGCTGTCTGTTATAGAAATATCGCCTACGTTTCGAATAGGAAAGGAGTGGGTTGTGGACACGATTAACCAGATCTGACCGTCCGTCGTCACTCCGCACATCTTTGAAGCCGCATAGGTACGTATATTAATCTTCAAAGAAGTCTCATCAACAACTAGGAACGGCCTGAAATGCACTCTCTTTCTATGGAGGCAACTTAAATTGATTAGATTGCGACCCGCTCGCTCGCGCCTTTCGTAATTCATAAATCTTCTATTTGAATCACCTCCATTGACGAATTCGATGATAAGGTTAATGCTGATGAGAGGGGAGCGAGGATGGGTGATTCTGATTGGCGATCGCTCAGCTTCGAATAACATCATGATCGCAACGCGGACGTTGCGTTGTCATGTCGCGGATGACACCGAAAGATTTTGTTTCGATTAAACAACAATAAAGAGCTTTTATCGTTTTTGATCGTGTTTTGTGTGGACCGGTGGAGGGATTGTTGATGTTTTGGGTTTGGTTTTTGGCTTAAGGTTGACCTCTTGATTCTTTTTTTGTTGTTGTTGTTGTAGTTGAATATAAACTTTAAGGAAATTGAAGCTGCGGGGTGGAGATGTAAAATTGATTGCCTCATGTTCTAAGATATATAGAGGGCGATATGTAGTTTGTTTTTACAAATAAGGTGGTTTGGTTTGAAGACGGTCGACAAGTGTCTTATAACAAAACGGTTTTTTGAAAAATTACCTAGAGAAGATGTATTTGTGAAGTCATCATTAGTGGAGGTGTTGACATGGATAATAATTTTAATACAAACTGAATTAAGATTTTTTTTGGAATTTTAACTTTTCACATTCAGAATTCAAATTAGAAATTTAATGGTTTTTTAATTGAATTTTGTAGAAGTATCTTGATTTATAGATTAAAGGTTAATCATATGATCAGCAAAGGACGATATAAAAGGACTTCTAAATAGTAAAATTCTAAAATATGTCTGCAAGGGCTTTGATCACTGAAAAGATGGGCCATCAGGCTTAGAGCCTGCAGTTGAGAAAAAATTTTGATTTGCTGAATTTGTGAATGCTCTCAATCATCAAAGATTAACCTACTCCTTTAAACTGAAAAACGACACTTCTGTTTAAAAAAAAATATAATACACAACTGGGTTGCACGTAATTGCTCTAATGTTTAAAGTGCCTGAGGGTTTAAGAAAATTATATGAGAAAAATGTTAAAAGGCATAAAATACGATATTTAAATTAGCTAAAAAAAACTTTTTTGAGATCTTGACATGGCAAAAAAGAATGCCATCTTAGTTCTTGATTCAATATGCTTGTATGGAAAACAAATTTAAAATCATTAGAGCGTTTTTTTTTTTTAATAATTTTTTATGTATCAAATTCTTAAAACATTTTTAAGGAAAACTTTTGGTATGCAAATCTTAAGTAGGTACTTATTTATTTGTATATATTTATATAAGAAAAAAAAATTCAAAAGGAAAGAAATTGAAACTGTTTAAAAATTCAAAAGCTTTTTTTTAAATTTTTTATATGCTATAGTTTTTAATCTTATTGGAAGTTTGTATATTAAAAAATGATAATTAGAAAATTCAAAATTATTTCAAAATATTTTGTTCCATCTCTTGTCACCATCAACTGATTGAAATCTTTTGGAACTTCATGCATTCTTTGCATTCTGGTTATACGAGTATTATTTTGAAGTCTTTAGAATTCTTTTGCATTCTTTTGAAGTTTTTGGCATTCTTTGAATTTTTTGAAGTCTCTTTTGCAATCATTGAATTTAAAACGTTCAAAAAATGCATTGTAGTCGCTAAAGATTGCAATCTTTTACAACTTATACCAGAATTTTTTCCCAAAAGTGGTAGTATCCTAATGTCAGTAAGTGAGAAAACCTTCAAGAGTAAGTTCAGACTATGCAAAAAATTGTAGGCCCCCTTCATTACTCCAGATAATGCTCTAAATAGACCCTCGTTATTAGCCCGCCTCACGTTAAGGTGAAGCAATCGCTCGATTATAGCCCAAGAAAAATTTACAAATAAAGTGCCAATCTGCGAAAAAATTCCAAGTGAAGATTTTTGAATTCAATTATTTTTATTTGTGGATAAGGAATACGCATGCAAAAGTCTTTAGATGAATCAGGCTTGCTTTAAAAGTTATTCAAGTTCAAATATCGAAAATACTAGTTTTTCACGTATAACTTTGGAACGGTAAATAGTATGAAAAAGTAGAATATACACAACTTTTAGATAGTATGATTCTATACAAAAAATGTATTAACGCTTTTTTTCTCCGACTGATATGTAAGAAGATATCGGCGTTTCAAAAAATGTAAATTGACGAAAATATCACTTTTTTGCGTATAACTCAGAAATTGTGAGTGAAATCAAAAACATTTGTATGTACAGTTTGTGTATTATGTTAACATTTTTTCTAAATGTGATAATTTAAAAGATATAATTTTTTGAAAAATTTCGTCAAAAACCCAAAATTTCAAATTTTTGCTTTTAAATCTTAAATAAAGAAGTTTTCATTTTATAATTTATGCTCAGTTTATAGATTATCAGTTTATAGATTGTAATATTATGTTATAAATGTTAAAACACTTTTTTTAAATACAAGTGACAAGTAACAAGATATTGTTAGTTCAAAGAGGTAAAGATTTTTCACGTTTTTCTCTTAAATGGCAAAGTTTTCGAAAAATTATTTAAACTTATTTTGTAGAAAACAATATTCTCTATAAGAATTATTTGAGCTTTTTTTCGATACGAGGTTCCAATAAAAATATATTGATATTTCAAAAACTATCAGTTTTCGAAAATGCTTGTTTTCGGGCACAACATGGTTTGGAAAAATGCATTTCCACTTGGGGAAAATTCCAAGTTAAAATATTTAAACGCAAATATCTTTAGTTTTTAGTAAGAAATACTCATACAAAAGTCTACAGATATTCAAGATCAAACGTCAGAAATATTTTGTTTTCCCCACGAGGTTCCAAAGTTATTCGTGAAAAACTAGTATTTTCGACATTTGAACGTCAATAACTTTTAACGCAAGCCAGGTTCGTCTGTAGACTTTTGCATGCGAATTCCTTATCCACAAATACAAATAATTGCATTTAAATCTCATCACTTGGAATTTTTCCGCAGTGAAAGTTCATTTTTCCTGGGCTATTAATCAATTGAACGATAATTTTTTTGCAAATCCGTGGAATAGTTGGTAATCTTCCATGAAAACGACAACAAATGATATGCTTTCGAATGATTCACTAAGCGTTCGCAGAAACATGGAAATTGGAAATTCGTCAAAAAAGTCAACTAAATTTAAATTCAAGCAAATAATATATTTTCAGAATTTTGGAATATAGGAACAGAATAACGACCCAATCTGTTTTTCATACTAGGAACTGTTTTACAAAATATTGCAAATAATAAAAAATAAAAAAATTGTGGTTTACTACCAATAAATCAATATTTAAATTTGCCTATCAAATTTAACCAAAGTTTTACAAATTTTAAGTTTGAAATTTGATTGAACATAAAAACTTCTTTCATCTTGGGGCCGGGTTAAGGGTAATATCGGTAGGATTTCGAAACCCAGAATTTCGTTAAACAAAATCTAAATAGATGAGTTTTGAAAAAATACATAAACAATTTTGAAAAGCTGATTTTTGAAACATGAATTTTGATATGCTTTTTTTTAGAAATTAGTCAGCCATCGAAAATATTCAATCAATTTTGAAATTTTTTTAAGATCACGCTAGGTGAAGCATGATTTTTGGCAACTCATTTGTAGGACATTCGCAAAAAACACATGTAAATAGTATGTAAATACCACTTAATCGTGATGAAAATAGACAAATTTTTCAGTAATTGCTAATTGGTCAACGATAGATTTTGTTTTTTTATAAGTTTTCCTAATTTTTTTTAAGGAATAGTATTTTTAGAAATTTATGTGTAAAATCTGTTATTCAAAATAGCTTTTTATGGCCTTTAGTCCTACAAATTGGCGTTTCGTTCGGCTTACTCACTTGGACTCATCTCATCAGTGACGTAGTGAGGGCCTTGTCAAGTCCAACTTTAATACTAAGTCTTCTACTTGGCTGACTTATTTCAGTAGTAACGGGTGATTTTTTAAGAGGTTTAAGACTTAAAAAAAAAAAAACACAAAAAATTCGAAAAAATGAATGAAATATTTATTTGAATCGATAGTTTGAACCTTGCAATTTAATGTTTAAAGATAATTTCATGCAAATAATGACCGCGGCTGCGTCTCAGGTAGCCCATCCGCTGAGTCCAATTTTGGCATACTCTTTAACACATATCGGCCGGTATCTCACTAATGAATGCATGGATGTTGGTTCCAGTGCGTCAATCGAAGCGGGCTTGTCCCTATAGACATTAGCCTTGACATATCCCCACAAAAAATAATCTAATGGTGTCAAATCGCACGATCTAGGCGGCCAATTGACCGGCCCGAAACGTCAAATTAACTGTTCACCAAACTCGCCTCGCAATTGCGCCATTGTTTCGCGTGCTGTGTGGCATGTGGCACCGTCTTGTTGAAACCACATATCATGCAAGTCAAGAACTTCCATTTCGGGCAAAAAAAAGTTTGTTATCATCGCTCGGTAGCGTTCACCATTCACAATAACGCTGCGATTCGCATCATCTTTGAAGAAATATGGTCCAATAATGCCGCCGGCCCATAAACCGCACCAAACAGTGGCTTTTTCGGGATGCATTGGTAGCTGTTGCAATGCTTCTGGCTGATCTTCACTTTAAATGCGGCAATTATGCTTATTTACGTACCCATTCAACCAAAAATGAGCCTCATCGCTGAACACAATTTCCAACATTTTGAACATTTCGAACCGAGCATGAATTTTCATAGTAGAATTCAATAATTTGCAAGCGTTGTTCATTTGTAAGATGATCCATGGTTAAATTGCAAACCAAACTGAAGCTGTTTGACAGTGACACAAGGTACTAAACACACGTCAGCTGTCAAAATCAGTGTTGCCAAAACCAAACCAGCTAAAAAATCACCTGTTATATAGAATTTGTATTTTAAAAAAAACCTTCTTGTAAAATCTTTTAGTGACCAATATTGAAACATATTGACCTTTCAGAAAATTAGGAAACATGTTTTTTTGTAAATATCCCCATATATTGGGTTCCAAGATCCCAGAGCCGTGCAATAATCGAAAAGGTAGCCAAAACAAAATCAACGAAGGCTACCAAACCAACACAAAAACAATGCTATAGAAGTACATATAATGGTGAATATGCGTGTACTAATAAGTCACTCGGAGGTTTAAGTGAAAGCCATGATTGTTAGTTTTAAGAACGGAAAACAGGCTTTTCGAAACAGCAAAGGCATCGGGAGATCCAACAAAGAAAAGCTGATAAATACTTCAGTTTGGCAAATTTGTTTGCCAAATCAACTGACTAGAAATTCTTCACGCGAAGGAGGAGTTCACACTTTATAGATCTAAGGAAGGCCCTCACTGAGCAGTGTTACAATTGAAGGACCATAAGCAGAAAGGGAGGGCTCATACTGGGATCTTAGGAATGAAAATATTTCCACAAATATTTGGTCATGTGTACAAGGTTGGTGAAATAGAGAAGATAAAACCACGATCTCTTTAAACTTTGAGCTGCATCAAGATATGGCATGTGGGTGTTACAAAATACGTTCATTGGCCTTGCCACATTTAATTTAAGGAGTTCAATGTTCCAGCCAAGAAAGTCCTCTTAGCCCAGCTCCCTTATTGGTATATTTTGGTACATTTGTTCTTGTCGCTTCTTTCATGTGAAAATAACTAGTTGAATTTGAAGTTCATTCGTTAGTATATAGCCTCTAGCACTTTGGGGCTCTTTTTTGCTTTTTTTTTTCAATTTTACCGTAACCAGTCCTTAAAACCAATTTACATGATATCTTAAAGTAATACTAAGTGAATCGGTGGAATATCAAAGTTCAGGTTGTATATCTTGTTCAACATGCTACATGCAACATTTTCTATACTGTATATGCAACGACATTATAAGTTTCAAATAAGATGAAAACAGGAAACATGTTAAAGCCGCGTTACTTTTGAATAATAATCTCCCCATATATTATGACCATACACTCCCGTTGCACGCATTTTTATTGCATTCAATTAATCTAAAATACAAATGACAACAATTTGCATAAATGTTTAAAAGCATAAGGCAATTATCTTATATTTTCGCAATTCATTCTGATTATACGCCTGTCAGCGGCAATTTTCTCCAAACTACTTATCTCAAAGGCATGCAATACTGAGCACCGTAGCATAGCGCGGTAGCGCCCAGCTTTGTTTGTGGATCCGAATTATACAAATTTTAATCCCGGAAAGTGCATATTACTCGCACCATGTTCCATCATTTTTCAAACAAGAAACCAAAGCCGGCATTGTCAACTTCGAACAAGCCCTCAGATGCCACATCAAAGGCCACACGAGGCGCAATACCGAAAACCACATCAACGCATACACCCTCCTCCCATCTTTTGAACTAAGAACCGCATGCCGTAAAAATCGCCTTCAAAGTATCGAAAATAACGAGCGACGACATTCTACGCGATTCGCGCTCGCGTTTCTTTGATATTTTTTCGGCTAATTATCTCATTTGCTGAAAATCAAATAATTTTGCATTTGACTGGTATTATATGTATTTGTCGCCACAAATAGCCTGGGTCGCTCGGGCGGATGATGACGATGAGATGGTGGCGGTGGATCAGTGATGGCGGTAGTGGTGGAGGTGGTGGTTGTGTTGGTGGTACCGCCCTTAAGTCTTGAGTGAGGAGCTCTATGACGGCTGATCATGGATCGCATCAACGATGATCGTAATCCAAGGGGGGCAAACGCTTCAAAGTTGTTTTTTGTGGCGGAATAGTAGGGATCCATTAGGAGCACTTTGAATATACTTCGAATTAAGTGCTCCACTGATGTAAGTATGTGTCAGATGAAGATTCCCCTAGAAGACATGTCGCGGCAGAAACGACCTACACATAGAAAGTCCTGTCACTATAAGAGATATTTAAGGTGCTTCTGCAATAACGCTCGATGGAGAACTCAGTGTCAACTAAGCCAAAAACCATCCGCAAAATGTTACATGGAACGAAAATAAATGCTGATCTTATTTTTGGGACAACCGCTCGATAACACTCTCTCTCTAGATGCAGACGACGGATTTATTTTTAGGGCTTTTTGATACATCAGCAATAGATACATCATTAATAATTGTTCGAGGGTTTGGTGTTGCTTAAGTTTTTTTTTTTTTTTTTTTTTTGAGGGCTGATGTGGTGATTATGACAACTGTCTTGATTTGTATAGTGTCTCTCGGGTGACATTCCGCAGTTTCTTTGATATCCAAGTGATATTGTAAGAGTGCGTGTCCCTATTTCATAGAACAGATGTTGAACAGATGAAAGGGGAAGGAGTTTCCGATTCGAAGTGTTTTATGTGTTTGATGACAAATTGAGGAGTGAAATTAATTTTAATTAAAATTCCATAACTGTGGTTTTGTTTGATCTATGGATATTTCAGAGATTTTTTAAAATTTCTTTTTTTTCGATTTTCATTCACGAAATGCTTATTTTAATAACAATTATGGGATAAGATCAAATAATTGGAACTCAACAGCAATAGCAGGATATATAGTAAATTCTTCTAAGTTTTAGTTCCAAATTTGCGAGAGTAAAAACTCTATCTATTTAATATTCGGTGCGCTCATCATCATCTTGAAAAAAAATATTTATTTAAAAATACAAAATTGAGAGAACATTTTTAAATGCACGGTCTTTAAATTACATTTTTCGAGAAAAAAATTGTATATTTTAAGGATTGCTTAATGTGCAGATAAGAACTTAATTTGAAATAAAATCAATGCATTTTCGAAATATCGAAATTAAAATATATTCGAAAATGTTTGTAGGTCCAAAATTTTTTCTTAACTTTTTGGAAGCATTTTTCCTTAACCTTTTTCGTTCGCGGTGAAGATGAAGTATTTTAGATAATTCTGACGTTAAGTAGTGCAGGAAGAACTTAAAACTTACTACAGCATTTTAAAATAAAATATAAAATTTGATAAATCTCAAATTATAGGCTTGGGTAAAAATTCCGCGAAAATCTTGAAATGGTAAGAAATCCCGAATGTCAAAATCTCGAATGACAAAATTCCGTATGGATAAAATTCAGAATGGACAAAATTCCAAATGGAAAAAATCCCGAATGGCTTAAATACCAATATCCAGAATCCCGAATGACTTTGGCTTCGGGATAATTGTATTCTGGTAACTAGGTCATAAAAAAGGGTGTTTTCTTAGAGGTACAGACATTTGAAGTGGAATAAAATAAAGATGATTTTTACTTGCGATTTAGGTACTATTGGGTGATTTTTTAGCTGGTTTGGTTTTGGCAACACTGGTTTTGACAGCTGACGTGTGTTTAGTACCTTGTGTCACTGTCAAACAGCTTCAGTTTGGTTTGCAATTTAACCATGGATCGTCTTACAAATGAACAACGCTTGCAAATTATTGAATTTTACTATCAAAATTCGTGCTCGGTTCGAAATGTTCATCGCGCGCTGCGATGTGTTCAGCGATGAGGCTCATTTTTGGTTGAATGGGTACGTAAATAAGCATAATTGCCGCATTTGGAGTGAAGATCAGCCAGAAGCATTGCAACAGCTACCAATGCATCCCGAAAAAGCCACTGTTTGGTGCGGTTTATGGGCCGGCGGCATTATTGGGCCATATTTCTTCAAAGATGATGCGAATCGCAGCGTTACTGTCAATGGTGAATGCTACCGAGCGATGATAACAAACTTTTTTTTGCCCGAAATGGAAGTTCTTGACTTGCATGATATGTGGTTTCAACAAGACGGTGCCACATGCCACACAGCACGCGAAACAATGGCGCAATTGCGAGGCGAGTTTGGTGAACAGTTAATTTCACGTTTCGGGCCGGTCAATTGGCCGCCTAGATCGTGCGATTTGACACCATTAGATTATTTTTTGTGGGGGTATGTCAAGGCTAATGTCTATAGGGACAAGCCCGCTTCGATTGACGCACTGGAAGCCAACATCCATGCATTCATTCGTGAGATACCGGCCGATATGTGTGAAAGAGTATGCCAAAATTGGACTCAGCGGATGGGCTACCTGAGACGCAGCCGCGGTCAACATTTGCATGAAATTATCTTTAAACATTAAATTGCAAGGTTCAAACTATCGATTCAAATAAATATTTCATTAATTTTTTCGAATTTTTTGTGTTTTTTTTTTTTAAGTTCAAAACCTCTTAAAAAATCACCCGTTATATAGAGCAAGTTTTGTATTCGTGCACAAAAAAAATTCAAGATAACTATCAAACATGACATAACAATGATAGAGAACACCAAAAAAGTGGGTGGCATAGTTCTGTCTGTCTGTCTGCCTGTCTGTCCGTATATTGCGACCTACAGCGTAAACCACTGAAGCAATTTCCTTAAAATTTTGAACTTTTTGAAAGGTTAACAGAGGGGAAATTGAAATTTTTTTCAGCACCGAAAATAACGGTACTTGCCCAACAACCGTAAATGAAAAGCTTATTTATGTCAAAAACAGCTCGAATGATTTTGATGAAAAAAATCTGTGTATTACTGTAAGTATAATGTACTTTTTGATTACAAAAAATTACCGAAAACCGTTATTAACGGTACCTGCCATGAGGCATATGGCAGGTAACGATTTCAATCAAATTTTTTATACAAATGCTCTTTTAAAATGTTAATAATATTGCATATCAAAATTTTGAAAAAAGTAAATTAATTTTTTTGAAAATTCAATATTTCAAAAATGTATTTTAATACATACTCAAAAAATTTTTTTAAAAATTTTATTAAAATTAAGTTATAAGAAACAAATTTTTAAGAAAACGGCTCTGATTTTAAATTTTTTTTCCACACATTTATATTTTTTCGAGTAATCAAATTTGGGCTCTAAGTTTTTAGCGAGTTGCTTATACAATTAAAAGAACTTTTTTTTTATTTTTTATTTATTTTCCCATGGGTAGGTGCAAAACCTGCTTGCTCATAGGTGTGTGAGATTCTTACTACACGAAAACCACCTCCACTTCCCGATTGCAACTAAGTTGAAACTTATCTAGCAATTTATTTTTAACGAAGCTAAGTAACGTGTTGCAGGTAACTTTCCGGTGAAAGTTCCTGCTTAATCCGCGATTTTAAAGCGGTTTTCTGTTCACCGCATCAAGTCGGAGGGTTTTGTTCTTCGCAGACGGTGTACTAAGTTCGACTCGTCAAGAATGTCAATAATCGTTGAATTAGCGTGTTCTAATAGTCGATTTCTATGTTTTCGCGCGAAACTTTTTATTTCCTCCCGCACCGTAGGAATCCCGAGAATGAAGATCTTCGTTTCTTATATACCACGGAGCATTTACATATGACCTAACCAATTTATTTTCAAACGTTTGTAAGTTATTTAAGTTTGTATCGCAGGTACAACCCCAAAGTTGTATACCATAAGTCCAAACAGGTCTAAGAACCAGTTGGTATAAAATCAATTTATTTTCAATACTAAGCTTTGAATATTTACCGAGTAACCAGTTTATATCTCTTAATTTACTTTTTAGTTCTTCGCATTTCTTTTTCACGTGCGGCTTCCATTTTAATTTCGCGTCTAGAGTCATACCCAGATACTTTACCTCATTTGCAAATGGAATACGAGCGGTATTAAGAAAGACGGGTAATCTATTTATTTTTGTATACGTAAAGTCCACGTGGATGGTATCTATTCGCCATGTTTTCGTCCACTCATTAACATTATTAAGAGCATTTTGTAATTTAATTGTAACTTCGCTAATCGTTTTGCCTACTGCTAGTATTGCAGTATCATCAGCAAACGTGGCTACAATAGTATCTTCTGTTTGAGGTATGTCGCGTGTAAATAAAAGGTACAGAACTGGACCTAATACACTTCCTTGTGGTACCCCAGCCACTATTTCTTTGAAATCAGAATAGTCATTTCCGTGTCTTACACGAAAAAGTCTTTCATTTAGATATCCGTTTAGAATGTTGTAAAGTCCTTCAGGCAGAACTTGTCTTAATTTGAATTCAAGGCCTTCGTGCCACGCCTTATCAAATACCTGCGACCCCTCCAAAAAGACTGTGGAACAGATTTTCTTTTCTTCAAGAGCTCTCTGAATTAAGTCAGTATTTCTATGCACTTGATCAATTGTCGAAAACTTGCTTCTATTATCGGTTGCAGGCACAGAAGTAGTATTTTTTCAATTAAAAGAACGATTTAAATGATATTTCTATATTTTTATATTTTTATATTTTTTTATAATTAATTTCATATTTTAAAAGTTCTTAATTCCAAGCAACTTGAACATAAGAGAAATTACGTGCAATCCAGTCGTGCAATTTTATTTTAATTGACATGAAATTTACTTTACTCGAAAGATAATCTTCTGGCATTAACTAGGAGGTAGTAGTCTAATCTGGAAGTCCAATTTTTGATGACTTTTTCCAACATTTGTGGCCGTATATCGACGAATGTTATCCTCTAAGAAGCTGTCAATCGTTCTAGGCTTATTGGCATAGACTATAGCGGCTTCACATATCCCCACAGGAAATAGTCATAGTGGCGTTAAATTGCATGATATTGGAGGCCAATATAGTATAGCTTCAAAGTATCTGGTTACCAAACGTTTCCTTCAATATCTCAATTGTGTCACGAGCTGTATGACATGTTGCACCATCTTGTTGAAACTTATTGAAAATACAACTCCGGCACATCATATTTGTTTAGTTTATGAATGAAAAAGTCAGAAATCATGGCTAGCGGTCACCATTAACTGTAACGTTCTGGCCAGTATTGTTTTTAAAGAAGTACTGACCAATTATTCCACCGCAACCCGTGCCGTAAGCACACGAAACAATCAGTTTTTGTGGATGTAACGGTATTAAAACATAGGTACACTTGAAAAACATTATCACTCCAAATACAGCAGTTATTTTGCTTATTGACGTAACCGTTCCACCAAAAGTGAGCTTCATCGCTAAATAAAACTCGCGCGATACGTATTTCGAACAGAACCATAATTTTCAATATAAATTTGCACAATTTTTATTCATGTTGAAATACCAAACCAAACTAAAACTAAATCACTTGACAGCTGATAAAATGGCTGCCATTTAAAAGAGTGTTACCAACTTAAAGTTCTATACCTCTAAAACAACACCCTTTAATTGATATTCTACTAATTAATTGGATTTGTAAAAAAATAATAAACGTGTTTTGTTATGAAAAAAACTCAACCAGTTATTAAACAATATTTTTAATGTCTTCAATGCATTGCATATTAAACACGACACCTGAAGTTTTTTTCGAAGATCTTGAATTGGCAGTTTTTTAATAACAAAGAATAAAATCGAGCCCCTAGCTTTCTAGGGTCAGGGGAGAATACAGGGGGAGGGCAGTGTGTGGAAAAGCCCCCGTTTCACGTTTATTAAATTTATTCTTGGCAGCCAAGAGAGGACTACCCGTTTCCATTTTCCTGATTTTCTATTTTACGAAATTATTTAATACTTTGAAATGAAAGAATGAGAAAATAAAATTATCAACTCACATAACTTTGTGTGACCCGGTGTGAAGAGCGGTATGAGGAAGGTGTTTCCAATTTTTTGTGGGCCTCATCAAGATTGTGGAAACGCTGGAAACAATTTCGCAGTGACATGACCCCACGACACCTAGCAAGGCTACACGAAAATTGCCCCTCCCTCTTGAACGAAATCTCTTGGATCCGCGCCTTTTAGGGCACCAATATGAAACTACAGGGTGGCGCACCAATTGTGCTACAATAAGAAATTCAAATAACTTTTTTTTTAATCGATGTATTTCATTTATTTTTTTTTTATTGGTTAGAAAATTAAATTTTATTTTAAATAATTAGTTGTTTTTAAAGATTATAGACCGCAAATGACCTCCACGCTCTCCCACGCATACGCGGCACCTGATCAAAAAATTATTCATTGCGGCCTGAAGAGTTGAAGTTTGGATCGCCTCAATTATTGTCGTTATGGACTGCTTTAATTCAGTTAAATTCCTGGGCTTCGTTTTATACACCTCTTGCTTGACATAACCCCATAAAAAGAAGTCTGGTGCAGTCAGGTCAGGTGACCTTGGGGGCCAGCGAAGAGTGGAGTTCCTAGAAATTAATTTGTTTGCGAATTTTTTGTTTAGCTCCGCCATAACTGGTCTGGCTATATGTGCAGTTGCTCCATCTTGCTGAAACCAAACGCTGTTGAATGTATACGTCTTCGGCGCAGTTCTGGGTAAAAAAACTCCTTCAACATCTTCAAATAACGGTCCCCATTGACAGTAACGGTTACACCGTTTTCTTCAAAGAAGTACGGCCCGACAATACACCTTGATGAAACTGCGCACCACACAGTGACTCGTTCTGGGTGCAGTTCCGTCTCATGGAGCAATTATGGATTAGACTCATTCCATATACGGCAATTTTGCTTGTTTACATTGCCGTTAAGATCAAAATGGGCCTCATCAGACATGAACAAACAATTGATCAATGTGTTGTCTTCTTCGGCCATTGATATCATTTTTTGGCAAAATTACAGGCGAACAGGCAAATCCTGAGGGTTTAACTTGCTAGTAATTTGGACTTTGTACGGAAACAAGTTTAAATGGTCATGAAGTATCCGTTGTAATGACCGTCTACTAACTCCAATTTGCCCCGATAAGTTTCGGGTCGAAACACTCGGATTGGCCTGTATTGCAGATGCTACTGCTGCGATTGTATCCTGAACCCGAACATTGGCATCTCGATGGTACGGCCTTCGTGCGATGCTTCCAGATTCGGCAAACATGTTTACAAACCTCATAATGGTCCATCTACTCGGGGGATTACCGCCAAACTCCCGCCTAAATTCCCTTTGGACGGAAATGACGGACTGCAAAGCATGGTACCGTTGCACTATCCAAATTCTTTTCTCCGTATCCCAAGCATCCATTTTTATAAATCTAAATAGTAACCTACAAAATAAAAAAAAAATAAGCTATTACGTTTTATTTTTGTAGCACGAATCGAGCGCCACCCTGTACCAGTGTCGTGTGTGGAACGCATCTAGTCTCTTTTTAACAAAAATACATTAATCTCGAGTATTAAAAAAAAAACAAAACGGGACCAGGAACACGTCTTTTTGAAATACCCGAATTTCGGAAGAGTCTTGAATATAATTCAAAACAAGACACACATTTTCCCCAAAAAGAGCTGTTTAACAAACTTCAAGATTTTATTGTACTTTAGCTTAACTTAGCAAATTGTGGGCATCTTTAACAATCCAGATGACCATCACTACATCCCACGGCTGGTGGGAACGGTGATTGAAATCAAATATAATCGAAATTGCAATTAAGACGAAAGCTTTAAGCTTTCACGATCATGAGATCTGGTCATGCTATAGTTTAACACTTAACACCTCTCGGTAATCCCATCAGGTCAACCTTAAAACATCCTCTAATGCTGTGAGTATTGTTTGTTCCTAAGGTGCCAGTTATAGGTATCATTGAAACTCATCATTGAAAATTTTAATGATGGATTTTGAGACGTTTAAGAATTAAAACCATTTATTTTGTGATGAATAAATAAAGCTCAAGACTTATTTAATATTTCTTTCCAAAAATAAAAAAATTCAAATAGGCCCAATTTTCCACATAAAAAGACTTTTATATTTTCAATGATTGAACTACCTTACCAATGATCATTGAAATCTTTTTAGTTATTTTATGGGGAAAGTTGGGCCTATTTGAAAATTTTGATTGGATAATAATATTAATTTAGTCTTGAACTTTATTTGTTCATCAGAATAATAAATGATTTTGATTTCTAGATGTCTCAAAATAAATCATTAAAGTTTTCAATGATGAGTTTCAATGATACCTATAACTGGCACCTAACAGGCTGTCTTTCAACAAACAACAAAATCATGAGATAGAACCGCTTATGAACCGCTTGGTTCATAACTCCCCAAAAGCTGTTTTACACTGACCCCGCTCAATGCATTTTGTTGCAAAACTTTGGAGTGATTATCAAAGTGCACTCGGTACATTTCTAATCGCGGCTGATCCAAAAATATTTAATTTTAATTTAAGTTGAAGAAATCCCTCATCGCAAACCATTTCCTTATAAATCCAGTTCCAATGCATTAAAACGCTATCTTTACACCTGATCTTCCACTGGCCTATGTTTCGGTATGTCAGTGAACCGCAGCTTCGACACGACACACGATTCCTAAAGAAAAACACCTCAGCCATAATAAAATATGTTTTACAACTCAAAACCCACTAACACTTCACTGAATTCTGAATTTATTTTTCGTTTTCAAATAATAAACAACACTATTACTATTAGCATGGAACCATACATATACCAATAACACTATACGATTTCCCAGTGAAACTTAATCCTTTCCTAATTCAATTAATCCCTATAAACAACCTACCCCCTGGCAAATACCTACCAGCACCTGTTTCACATCACAGAGTCATGGCAAACAGCGTTTTATATGAGTCTTCTCGCTATTTCTGTTGGACTTATTTCATGCAACTGGCTATTAAAACATGAAATACGAAATCGAAAAAAAAACCCGCATTTATCCGCCCTCCACCTCTCTCAACCAGTTTGTTCCTTGAACAAGTGCACATCCCTGCCACTTAGTCAATAAAATTAAGTTTATTACTTAATTGCTTTGAACAAACCACAATCAAATTCAGGGCGATTACGCGTGGGCCTAGGTAAGGAAGGTATAGTTATATAAACTGGGCTTCGCCAATTGAATTCACATTTTATCGTGCCTCAATCATCGGCACCATCATATCATCATCAACACAGGAGTTGCGAGTCACCTCTCTCAGCTGCTGTGTTGTGGTCTGCATAAAATGTGGAATTTGCAACGGTCCCCAATTTGTACTGAAACTATCTCAATCTTCTGCTATGCCTAGATATGGAATCGGATTGCCTCTGATGCTGACGCTGAGGGTGAGCTCCTACGCACATTGTTCATATAGGTGGAAGACACATCTCTTCTGTGTCTATAAACCGTTGAATCACTTGCGCGCTCATCATAATCAGAATCAAAAGAAGCCAGTTCTTCCAGGATGACCAGAGACTAGGGAGTCTCTTTATTATTATACATTCGGTCCACCATCGCATCTCATCGGGAGCCCATATGTGTGATGGGAAGCAACAAAGGTAGGTTGACGGTCGGTGTGGTGTGATGGCCTTAACTGATGATGATATGCAGAGAGCAACTATAGATATCCAGTTGCCGAAGCAGAAAATCAATTTGCCTGCTGTATATCTATAAGCAGCTCTACTCTAGGCGCGCTAGAGACTAGTGTGTAAGAGCGTACCAGATCACTTCCTGAGATCATGTAAATTAATCATGTCATATGTTGTATTATGAACGCCTAATGTGGCTGGAAGGTTCCTTGCAAAAACTGTTCTTCTTTCGTGCAGAAACGCTTTTTTTATTCAATCTAAAGCGTGCTAAGCATCTAGAATATGGTTGCCACTGAAGTAAAAATAAGAAGTTAAAAATCGAAATTAAAAACTCGAATCAACATAAAATTATTTTTTTATAAAAAAAACATTCAAAATCCATAGAAGACTGGATTTTATAACTTGCAAAAATCTAGGGCAGCTACAGTATCTTCAGCTGAAACAGTTAAAAGACTACAATTTTTGAGGCGCTTCTTTCAATAGTTCTGGTGTTTTTATTAAACTAGCTTTTTATTTGAATATTTAGTTAATTTTTTAAAAAAGTTTGATGGCAACCATATGACATCAGTGTGCAAAAGAAGTATTATTACTCCATGCAATGTGACATAAATCTAATTACGTTATGTCCAAAAAGCCGATGGCTGAAAAACAGAGCTGGGGCTTGGCTATTTGAGATTTGACGGCGTTGATAAAAAATAAAGAAGTTGCACAAATGTGGCTACGGTTTGGTTCAGAGGCAGTTCTTGCCCGTGCGCCAAGATGTTAAACTGGTTGTTGCAGAGCCCAAGCAACATACATGTGAGATGACACTCTTGAATTTTCCATCGTCTTCTTCGCACAGTCAGCTCTAGATTATTTATGTTATGCTTACAACCTTTCTGGCGACCAACCATCTGATGATGAAAAACAAAAAAAAGTCATGTCTATTGTTCATGTTTTGTATAAAGAATTCATAGGTTTCTTCTACTAGATGGTAATTAACAAAGAAAGGTCTTTTGATCCTAGTTGAAGCATTAATAGAAACTGTCAAACCTTTAACTAAGGTTCGACAGACAGATAATTGGGAACAAAAAAAAAATAGGGGCTTATTTTGAAGTTTGAATTTCAGAACTAGCCAGTGCATTGTAATACGAATTATTATGAATAGGTTTTTATGGTTCTAGGTCCGCTGTCACATCCCCGAAACGTGTTACTAGCAACGGACGAAAATATACAAAGAGTGAAACGATCACTGCTTGTTGGTATGAGCCCATGAGCCCATGTTTCCAGCATACAGCATACAGTCTACAGCATACAAATACAGCATACAGCATACAGAATACAGCATACAGCATACAGCATACAGCAAACAGCAAACAGCATACAGCGTACAGCATACAGCACACAGCATACTGCATACAGCATACAGCATACAGCATACAGCATACAGCATACAGCATACAGCATACAGCATACAGCATACAGCATACAGCATACAGCATACAGCATACAGCATACAGCATACAGCATACAGCATACAGCATACAGCAAACAACATGCAGCATACAGCATATAGCATACAGCATACAGCATACAGCATACAGCATACAGCATACAGGATACAGCATACAACATACAGCATATAGCATACGGCATACAGCAAAAAGCATACAGCGTACAGCATACAGCATGCATAAATAATAAAAAAAAAATATGTGGCGCAACAGTTCATGGAGAACCAAGGCCTAGTGACTAACAACTCTCTACCATTCCTAGGGGGAGGGGACCTACAATTTATTGCCGAGTCCAAACGGCTAATGAGAAGCACTTATACGTGATAAGTATACTCTTGGAGGATTTGTCAGTCCCTCACAAGAGGCAGTACGTCGGAAAAAAAACATTTGTTTTTAGGTGGCAGTGGCCGGGAATCGAACCCAGACCTATGGCATGACAGTCCTACGCACTAACCATTATGCCTCGAGGTACTACAGCATACATATATCTTATTAATCTTATCTTGTAATGGGTTCTGCCATAAGGACTGGTAAAATTTGATAGTATTTGATGTAATGACAAGAAAAAAAAGTGATCGAAAAACAAATTTCAAAATCTTCAACTCGAGCAAAACTTGAACTCTGCAGCATGCAACTGCTCATCCATGTTTCTTTATTGCTTCGGAGGAAGATTCCTTTTGTGATATTTGATCTAGAGTCTACCAATTCAATGTTCTGGAGAAGATTCAACGATGAGCTTTGAGGAATATACAGTATATGGGGACCTGGTCAAAGAGGTTAGAAAACATTCACCAACTGACATTTGGGTAGGGCACAAGAACTGCCTGTATGTACCTGAGAAGTAATACCAATATCTTCGAACTTGCTCCTGATGAATAACGCAGCTGAAAAAGACTCCACCCAAAACCTAGTTCATACTTGTGAGTCATGTCATGAATCCATAATAAAATTTGCATTTTTATTCACCCATGAACGTACTCGTAAAGCTTTGTGGAGAGTTTTCGTTCACGAGCAATTCACGTGCAAAATATACGGGAACTCTTGGTGAATAGTTGACAGTTCGGTTACTAGTCATTTTAGGCATAGTAGTTTTAAACGTCAAACATTCACAATGCATTTGCACGTCTCGACCAGTGAGAAATGTCAAAAAATCATTTTCTCCACTGGCGGTTGTTCGCTTCACGAGGAAGTATGTACTAGGCTTAACGTGGAAGCAACTGTGAAGTGTGACCCTAATCTACGCACCAAAAAAAACTTCTCTTCTTGCTCAGGGTCGTGGTCTATGCTGTGAGGATTGGGAAGGTTCTGCTTATTTTGGTTTAGTACAAACTAAATTTATTACTTAGGTACATACAAAAATCTTGTGTCATAAAACCTGCCTGGGCTTTTTTTGTGATTTATTTTTAAGAGGAAAAATGTGAGTCACTATTTGACTTTGAGTCCCTAATCCATTTTTGTTCTTGCTTTCAAATCGTGAGTTCTTTCACGTTCTGTGACTCATTTCTGTGTTTTTCAAGATTCCAAATCAACTTTAAAATAAATGGGGATTTTTTAGCTGGTTTGGTTTTGGCAACACTGGTTTTGACAGCTGACGTGTGTTTAGTACCTTGTGTCACTGTCAAACAGCTTCAGTTTGGTTTGCAATTTAACCATGGATCGTCTTACAAATGAACAACGCTTGCAAATTATTGAATTTTACTATCAAAATTCGTGCTCGGTTCGAAATGTTCATCGCGCGCTGCTTCCATTTTATGGTCGGCATTCCCGACCTTGTGAGCAGTCTATTCGGAAGATTGTGACCAAATTTCGCACCAAATTTACTTTGTTGGACATTAAACCACCAACACGTTTACGTACTGTGCGTAGTGAAGAAAATATTGCGGCCGTATCAGCTAGTGTGACAGAAGACCGCGAAATGTCGATTCGGCGCCGTTCCCAGCAGTTAGGCCTTTGTTACAGCACTACGTGGAAAATTTTGCGGAAGGATTTGGGCGTAAAGCCTTTTAAGATACAGCTGGTGCAAGAACTAAAGCCAGCCGACCTACCACAACGCCGAATTTTTGGTGAATGGGCTCTTGGAAAGCTGGCCGAGGATCCGCTTTTTTATCGAAAAATTGTGTTCAGCAATGAGGCTCATTTTTGGTTGAATGGGTACGTAAATAAGCATAATTGCCGCATTTGGAGTGAAGATCAGCCAGAAGCATTGCAACAGCTACCAATGCATCCCGAAAAAGCCACTGTTTGGTGCGGTTTATGGGCCGGCGGCATTATTGGGCCATATTTCTTCAAAGATGATGCGAATCGCAGCGTTACTGTCAATGGTGAACGCTACCGAGCGATGATAACAAACTTTTTTTTGCTCGAAATGGAAGTTCTTGACTTGCATGATATGTGGTTTCAACAAGACGGTGCCACATGCCACACAGCACGCGAAACAATGGCGCAATTGCGAGGCGAGTTTGGTGAACAGTTAATTTCACGTTTCGGGCCGGTCAATTGGCCGCCTAGATCGTGCGATTTGACACCATTAGATTATTTTTTGTGGGGGTATGTCAAGGCTAATGTCTATAGGGACAAGCCCACTTCGATTGACGCACTGGAAGCCAACATCCATGCATTCATTCGTGAGATACCGGCCGATATGTGTGAAAGAGTATGCCAAAGTTGGACTCAGCGGATGGGCTACCTGAGACGCAGCCGCGGTCAACATTTGCATGAAATTATCTTTAAACATTAAATTGCAAGGTTCAAACTATCGATTCAAATAAATATTTCATTCATTTTTTCGAATTTTTTGTGTTTTTTTTTTAAAGTTCTAAGCCTCTTAAAAAATCACCCGTTATATTTAAGTATACCGGCAGTTCTTTGTCAAATTCTTAGAAAGTATATTTTTTTCAGATGATCCAGTACTTCTAGTTTTTAAATTCAAGCTCTCTATGCAGCTTTATGAGTATGATTATTCCCTTTAGAAGTCTTCTACTTGATTAGTCATTCCACTCGTGTGACCAAAATCTACAAATGCACACACCGCCAAATAGAAAACCCTTGAACTTATATTACGCGACTATATTTGCATTCACTAAAAATTTCGCATAATGGGAATTCTGTCACTCCCGCCATACCCTGCGTCATATGCTGCCGTCTTTTAGTTTTTATATTTTGTTACCGTGTGATAAAATTTATGTGACATATTACCGCGATTGGTGTTCTTCATAATATTGTGCAGAAAACCTCCAGTTTTGTTTGAACTCTGAATATCGTTCCTCTAAGGATACTACACACATATATAGGTATATGATATACAACAGTTCGAACTCCGACTCCCTTCAGAATACATCCATAGCGGGTGGATTGTGTCACTGCTGTTGGCCGCTTCCAAACTATAAATCCAAATAAAGGGACAGACCCAGAAATGAAAGGAATAACGAGAAACAAAACCTTGAACAAAAAAAAAATAAAAACGGAAAATAAAATTCTGGAACCAAAGAGCCTCGCAAACAAAAGTCAAAATGGGATTTATGTCTACAAGCTTCGAGCATGTAAAGTCACTGTCCCCCATGGTCGTTCCTCTTCGCCTTGATCCGCGTGTCGTCGTCGGTCTTCGGTAGTCTGCTGTGCACTTCCCCACTGGAAGCAGCATACAAATCGTGATTAAATTCTATTGCCGCCTTCGCCCTTGAATAGAGAGGCTTCTCTGTTCCTGTTTATTTTTTTTTGGCCGCCTTCAAGTTTTCATCCTTTATACGGATGTGGATGTGTTTTTTTTTTTCGTTCGTATCCCTTTTTGAATGGTGTTAGTGGTGGGCCAAGGCTTTTTAAGGTTCATCACGAGGATAACCAAAACGAAATGATACCCTAAACGACTGGATATAGCGCGACAGTAGAGTGAGAGTCGAGTGCGGCGGCATTTTGAGAAGACAGCCTAGGGCTGCTGAGGCTGCCACCGCGCGTTGCAGCAAGAAGCATAGCACAACAACATGCCACTAGAGACAGAGTGAGTCCTGCTTATGAATTTCGCTCATGTTCCACAGATGCTTTTTATTATGTTCCATGGTCGTCGTCGACGTCTCGCAAACAGCAAAAAAGTCGTGAATTATAAAATCAGAATAGGATTTCAATTCGGACTTGTTGTCCATCTGTCTGGATCTGGAGAGTAGTGCAGAGCTGATTCCCAACACTGCTGCTGGCTGCTGGCTGTTGTTGCTATTTCTATTGCTATTGCTGCTGAAAAGAAGTTTCATTCCATTATCCATTTCTGGAGCTGTATATATGCGATGCGAACAATGTCATGGGGCGTGAGCTACCTCTTTGAATTGTGTGGCAAATTCACAAGTTCGTTGCGCGCTGTTTCACCTCACGTCGCCGAATTAAAAAAACGGTCTCTCTATCTACCCCCAGAGGTCAACCTTTTGTGTCGATAGCTACACAGCAGTATATGTACAACCAGGTAGAAAAAAACTCAGTACAGGTGAAACTAGAGGCGGTGTAAGAAGCAGTGGTGGTGGAAGACGGAAGCTGCTGATACTTTTGTAGCTTCCAGTCCTTTGCTTGGGTGGTGATCTGAAATCATGCAGAACACTATCGCGTACTATTCAGATGAGACGTGAACTGGAGTAGGATTTGCTTGTGATCTGTCATTAAATTCTACTCCCTTCGAATTCGAATGCAGCAGTGTAAAATGAATGGAATATTGTCGGTCTAAATGTGATATTTGGTTTGAAAATATGACGCAGGGAGTGAGTTTCAAGACGAAAGGAATGTTTGTTAAAGAGAAACTATGCTAAGAAGGAACCTTGTGGAACATCGTTTTCGCTTGTTAGGTGATGTTGTTTTCTAAAAAGACGTGAATTGAATTTAACTTTTGTCTCAGGGCGAAAGTTACATTGCATTTATTTATGGTAAAAAAAAATCAAGGTAGGGAGAGATATCTTTACCTAAAAGGTCCTACAGATAGGTTAAGCTGAATTTGCTTGTTATATTACATTCAGTTCAGTGCTACAATTAAGGAAATTATGTTATTTTATTTGATGGGTGATGAAGTTTTTTTTTTGTTTCTCAAATTGAGTTTTCTCCTAAGGCAATGTTGTGTTTCTCTTTTCCCTTTAGGATCCTTAACTTAAGCCACGACTTTTTTTCAGGTTATATACATTTGTTTGGAATTCTAGTTTCTATTTTGAGCTTAACTGTTGATGTTGCCAAATCGAAGCCTGTATGTAGGTTATTCGTGTGTAATATGTAGTTTTACTTATTTAATAGTTTTACTATTATGTATAAGTAACAAAATATTTTTGTATCATATTTCAGCTGAAAAAAAAGAGAATATCTAGCGAAAAAGAGAACATCTTTAATTTTTTGTTACTTTAAGCGTAGTACGTAGATCGAGCTAAAATTTCGCTCCCATTAAAAATTATCTCCAAAAATTAGGCCGAGCTAAAATTCAGCCAAGCAATTTAGCCGAGAGGTACGCAGCTCTAGCTAAAAATTCAAATTTTGTTTCTTACTGTACGGGACCTATCTGTCAAAATTCAGTGATTGAAATAATTGAGCGGCATATCAATTCTCAAGCTAAATTGGTGCAGGTTCTTACATTTTTGAGATTTACGTGAGCTTTACTTTGTGAAAATGAAAATTAAGAACGAGAAATATTCAAGGACAAATGATTTATCAATGTTAAAGAGAAAAATCAGTTTTAGTTGATTATATTCACTTGAAATATAAAAATAAAATTCTTTGAAATTGTTGAATACTTTTTTTTCAGAGAACATCTATTTTTTGTGATGTATTGTCCACAACAATTTTATGTCAAAATGTATCAAGGATTTTAGCTGGTGTTTGGAGAGAAAAGTGGGAGCGGAATCTTAGCTTGATCTGCGTACTAGGATTTAAAAACAAAAAGTTCTAATTTATCTTTTGCATTACTACCTATTATTAAATGCAAATTAGAAAATCTCAATAGAAAATACAAAATTTAAGATTTGATATTAATTAATTTTAAATTACTTAACTTAAAGGGATAAGTCAATTACCATAAAGTTAAGTTGATATTATGTTTGTTATTTTTGCACAAAAACTAGAGAAATAAGGAAACACTCTCTTTGGAAAATCATGCATTTTTCTTACAAGTAAAATGAGAAATTAAGTGCAAAAGTTCACAATACTGGGTGAGGTAGTGTATGTGCAGTCAGATTAATAGAATCTTGTTTGGTTAAGTGGACTTTCCAGAATTCCTCATACCACCAGAGGAGTTTAACTGTATTTATTTGAGCTCATTTCATAAGTTGCATCTTATCTGATAGCAGTATTGCCATCGGTCCTTATATAACTAAGTCCTGGTATGGAATCCTGGCACCTCATTATGTATTTAATGGGAATCGGTCAAAAATTACTGGAAATCGATCATCTCTAGAAAGCTTGTAGTAAAATCCAAAAGTTTCTGAAAGTCACGCGCAAATTTTTGACACCAGAACTATAGGATATTCTCAGAAACTGAATATCATCCAACACATCCTGAGATCTTTGGTTAAAAATCAATTCTTTTCAGTACTTTGCTTAGCGTTTTTATAAAACGGCTCCACAACTTGACTAAAAAAAATCAATACATTTCTTTTAGTAAAGGCTGCCTTTAGATGGGAAACCATTTTTCAAAAATGTTTATTAATATTATTAATAGTACCTCCCAAAGAACAAATTTTTTCAATTTTGGACTTTCTCCAAAACAGCATGACTGATTTCAATAAATAATTTTTCTTATACAGTGGCTTCCAAAAACTTAAAATAGTTGTGTGTACTTATATTTAAAAAAAAAATATTTTTTGAATTTTTAAAAAAATGTTTCAATTTTTTTTTTTGAAAATCAAATATTTAGAAAACGATATGATCGATTTTTTTGAAGCTCGATGCTTAAGAGTTTGTTAGAACTCTCTTAAATATTTTTAGACACAAATTACGTATATGCATGAAAAAATTACAGTACCTTTAAGACAAAAGTTAAAAAACTGGAAAGAAAATTATTTTTGTTTCTCAAAAATGACTCCTATGATTTTGATTGAACTTTTTCCATATACTTAAATTTATATTAAAAAATTATACAATTTTGCACTTAGCACCTATTAGTACCTGCAATAGAACGTATTTTTTAATTTAAATTTTCTCATTATCGGCTAAGCACACTCAGATAAATTTTTTTAGGTACAAATTTCAAAATTTTCAATTTTTTTTTTGAATTTTTAAGAAAATTTCAGAATTTTTTTTTGAAAATTCGATATTTCAAAAACGGGTTGAGAAATTTTTTTCAAATTTTATTTTTATATGCACATTGGTAAATACTTTAGATTTGCATACCAATGTTTTGAGCTTAGTTTTCCTTAAAAATATTTTAAGATCTTATATATAAAAAATTATTTTTTAGTAAAGCTATTTAATTTTTTTCTGTCCATATCATCCCATATCATCACATTTAATAAAGAATTAAAATGGCATTTTTTGTATCTCAAAATCTCAACAAAGTTTTTTTAGCTTATCGTATTTCCATGTCTTTACATATAATTTTCTTAACCCTCAGTGTCTTGAACATAAGAGCAAGTACGTGCGACCCAGACATGCATTTTATTTTCAAGGCCACAAACAAAAAAAGTTGTTATCTTATTTGGGTCAGTAATTGAATATCTCACAATTTTTTTTCTTTTTTATATTATGTGCGCACTAAAGGGGTTGTGACTACCCTTAAGATGATTGAACACAGTGCGAGCGTTAGGAAAAGTGGGAAGGATTTAAAATGAGATACCGATGTACATTGGTTTTAAAATTCTGAATATCAAAATGGGAAGGAAAAATAGAGCCGGGTAAAGCATTCCACATTCGTGTGGTTTGGCTAAAAAAAAAATCTCTGTACTTAACAGTACGTCCGAAATTGGGCTCAAGGGTAAACTGATGGGCATTCCTGGCAGTGCGCGTATTACGATGGAATCGTTTAAGGGGAGGAATGCAACTGGCTATTTCGCTAGAACACTGTTTATAAAAATAGCGATAAAATAAGGAGTGGCATGAAACATTACGTCGATGTTCAAGAGATACGAATGTTACCGTTAAAGTACTATCACCTATCATTTTTAAGGCCCTTTTTTGGATACGATCCAAGAGACTTAGATGGGTTATGGGAGCACCAGCCCAAATGTGAGAATTATATTTAAGTTTTGGGCGAATGTAAGCTTTGTAGATTGCAGCCAGATCAGAAGGGGAAAAAAATGTATTGCATCTTCGAAGAAAACCTAAACACTTTGCAGCGTTTTTGGCGACGTTGAATATATGATCGTTTCAGAGAAGGTGATCTGTTATGCACATACCCAGAACTGAAAGCTGTTTAGTTTCCTCGATGCTAGTACCGCTCATGGATAGCGGCAAAGGGAGTGGGTTTCGCTTTAATGACAACAGACAGCATTGGGGTTTTGAAGCATTAAATTCTACATCGTTTTTAGATCCCCACTGTACAATGCTGTCAAGATCAGAATTTAATGAGCTTATCATACGCTGCCGTTCAAGTTCCACATCCGAAGTGCAGGGATGTGAATCTAGAAACGAATATGAAAAGCTGAGGGTGTTATCATCAGCAAAACAATTTAATGGATTAGAAGTTTCAGAAAAAAAATCATTTATAAAAATGAGAAAGAGAGTAGGAGACAAAGCAGAGCCTTGGGGCACACCAGCATTTTTGTTATGAATATCAGACTTGAAACCGTCCAATACAACTTGTATTGATCGGTCCGAAAGGTAATTTCTAATCCAACGAAGAAGAGATTCATCGATGCCAAATGCACGCATTTTCGATAAGAGAGCTTGATGCCAAACTCTATCAAACGCTTTTGAAATATCAAGTGCAATAATCTTACTTTCTCCAAAACGATGTAAAGATTTGTGCCACTGCTCGGTGAGATATACCATCAGATCACCTATTGTTACGAAAGCCATACTGCTGGTCATTAAGAAGCTTACGTTCTTCAAGATATTTCTTGAGCTGATAATTAATCACCTTGGAAAGAAGGGACGTAAGTGCAATTGGACGATAGTTAGAAAGAGAAGAAGATTCACCTTTTTTAGGGACAGGCTGGACAAAAGCTGTTTTCCATCCACTCGAAAAGAGACTAGTAGGGTAGGACAGATGGAAAAGCTTACGCAGTGACTTTGGAAGCGTAGAATACCTCTTCAGAACAATGGGAGGGATACTATCCGAGCCAGCGGATTTGTGTACGTTAAGATCTTTTAAGACTCTTGCTACTGCACGAGTTCGAAAAAAGATTTGTCCCATAAAATCGTTAGCGCACTCAAGCACAGGCGGAGTCGCGATACTCTCTGGCAGCATCGAATTAACAGCAAACTGTGCTGCAAGCAAATTGGCTTTGTCTAGTTAGCTGACATAGGGAGTATCGAGCGTTGGAACCGAAGCACCTCGTCTTCGAGTATGTTTTTTACAAATGACCAACAATTTTTACTACCTTTGGGACATTTTAGTATTTTTTGCCTTAATTTCTGATAATGCAAAAATTTGGTTCGTCGAATATGAACGTTACAGGTCTTTCGAGCTTTTTTGAATGAGGTGATAAAAATCACAGGTGACCTTGAGAAACTTTAAGCCTTGATTACGAGCTTTCAACGGTACAGAAGTTCTTCGTGACGTTGAGTTCCTTGGGAAATATAAGTAGTTTGTGTATTACTTGGCTACATAACTGTAATATATAGTGTACGCAAGAAAATATTGGCCTTTCCAAATTTTCGAACATCCCAAAGAACCTACTGTGGGGAGTGTCTTGAGTCAATAATAATGTAATAAATATAGTTGAAAACCTGATGGTATTTTGATGATACCATATAACAAAACTACCCTTATATACAGGCATCGAATCCCTATAAGCTATAGTTCCTATAGGTTCTCATAGGAACCTATTAAAATTAATTTTGTATAATATTTTTGAAATTTCCCCCAAATTCTATTTTTCGTTTATGTTATCCGCTGAAGCACCTTCACCTTATCCTTGCTTCCTTCAATTAAGTAATCAATTTCCTCATGCAACTATATATCTATAATATGTTGTCCTCCCTCAACTCACAGTCTCTAGTGTCTCAGCAGCTTGCTATCCACTTGCACCGTATCCAATTAAAAAATGATTAAACTTTCCAAATCATCTAGTTACTAAATTTCAAAAGACTTTTTAACCGTTTGCGTCAATTGATTTCCATTTATTAATACAAAAAAAAAATATATATTCAATCGGATAAGGAAGCCAATAGAACAGCCATAGTACAGCATCCCTAGAGCATCGTCCCAGAGTGCCACATTCATGTAGACAAAACTCGGAAGTGGCTCCACTTAAAATTCGATTATTCCATCTGCAATGGAGTGAAGCAAGAGACTCGACGACGACGACGATCGACGACGCTTTGAAATGCATTCTCCCAGCTATATGGCCACTCCGATTTCCATAAACTGTCCTTATCGACTCCATGCGCTTGGTTCTTGCTGCCTGTTCAGTTCATACCCATAGGGAGGACCAAATTTAGTATAATTTTTTATGATTTTTATTTTTTGATTTTTTTTCTTTCGGCAACTCTACTTTTCAAAATTAAATCGAAATCGGAAAAGAGGAGCAGAAGACCTACAGCAACACAGCGGCAGCGGCCATGTGTCTAATTATGAAATTCAATATATACAGTTTATGACAGTCAGACAGTTAGTGGTCCTTATCTTTGTGATTTATGATCGATGCTGCATCTGGAGCAAGTGGGATTCTGTTTTGAAAGAGATTCTTCCCATTTTTATTTCCCAATATTGTATCTGTATCTATTCTCTCTTACCAAAAAGAGGAACATAATTTAAAAATTATAATCGATTGTAATAATTACTAAACGGCCTCGTAACCCCTTTTTTTGCCCTGAAAAAAAAAATGGAATGGTGTTGTGCTGGCCCATGTCACACATTTCTATGTCGAGAAATGAATGGGAAGAGTGTTAGGAGCCATTAGATGGGCCCTTTTGAGTCAATTCAGATATTTCCATTTATGTGTGTAAGTGATTATAATAAATCTTAAAGAAAATATAAGAAAAAGATCAGCCATTTGAGTCGAGATATTCATTTACATAACTCAATTAACTCAATATCAATTTGTGTGTTGTTCGAGCGAGTCCATTTGCATGTGGAGGGTGAGTGGGTATTGGTTATATAGATTTCGAAGACCAGCTATAAGCTATGTTTATAAAGACGTTTGCCAAGTCAGGCATGTCAAATGATTTTTTTTATTTTTTTTAATAAAAAATTACAAGTCTTATGTAGCTTATCACTGATAATGGCGAGTCTTTGTCAAATGATGCGTTCATTTGAATGCCTTTTAGGGCATTCGATGCATAATGCCATAAATCAAGTTGAGGTATCTTGGTCGATTGACTTATTGAGAGATAAGGGTTTTTTAAGATTGTTGAGAATTGTTGGCGGAAGCTCTCACAGATGCATGCATGGAATGAGTTATTGACTTTTGAATGAGATTGGAAAAAAGGTGCTATGTGGATATATATAAAGTGTCTTTTGCTAGATTTAATACTGCGCTTTTTATTGATATGTAGAAGTTTTGGAATTTGATATTTAGGTTATGTATATACTTATGCAAATTTTGTCTCGATTTATGTCAGACGTGCATACAAAATAAAATTAAAATAATATGATTATGTGACAAATTGAATGGAAACTGGGACAAAGATGCATATATGCTTTCGATATGTTTTGTGGAAGAATTATTGGTTTATGATTAAATATAAGTTTCTCCCTAGGTAAGCCTAAACATGTTTTCATTGGTTTTATTAATGGTAATGACAAAGATTAGAAAAACTCCATTAGTTTCGAAAATATCAAAACGTATCAAAATACAAAAATGGAAAGTTACTATATTTATATTGATAGAAAACTGCGATAGAAAACGTTCGTACATCGCACCGCTTTGATGATAATCCACCCTATGTTTCTTAGGCAAATAGACAAATTAATATTTCGATTTTTTGGCACAGGTTTATAGCTACATACCTACAGCCTACCCCGTTGGTATAGAAACATTTTTTTTTTTAATTTTCTTGAAGTGGTATAACTGATAAAGTTTTTTTTTTACTTGCGAAATACATATGTAGGCACTAAAGGGTTTTTGAACAGGGATGCTACAAAAGTAGAGCGACAGGGACAGCAAACGACGCCATATTTCTTGCCGCTCTTTTGACATTTCTCTTCAGTAAGGTTTGCCATTTCATAATGGAAAGAAATATGAGCCAACAACGAGTCGAAATTATTAAAATTTACTACCGGAGTCAGTGGCCTTAACGTTAAGAGCGCTACATCCAATTTATGGTCGTCATAATCATCTTAACAGATCAACAATTGAGCGTCTAGTGGAAAAATTTTAGTCCACAGGCACAGTACAAAATGTTTCCGTGCCAGTGAGACAAAGAAGTGATCGTAGTGTCGTGAATATTGCTGCCGCTGAGGCTTCAGTTGCAGAAAGCCCAAATGTGTCTCTCACACGTCGTTCTCAAGCGTTGGGCATCTCTGTGACGTCGTTGTGGCAAATTTTGCGAAAAGATCTTGGCCTCCATCCTAACAAGATTAAATTGACGCAAAAACTGAAGCCGCTTGACTATCAGAAGCGTCATATGTTCGTGAATTGGGCTGAGCAACAACTTGAAACTTATTCGGATTTTCATCGAAAAATTATCTTCAGCGATGAGGCTCATTTCTGGCTGAATGGCTTCGTCAGTAAACAAATTATGCGGCATTGGTCTAGCAGCAATCCACACGAACTCCATGAGTTATCCATGCATCCCGAAAAAATTACGGTTTGGTGTGGTTTATGGGCCGGCGGCGTCATTGGGCCGTACTTCTTCCGTGATGATCAATACCGGCACGTTACTGTGAATGGGGATTGCTACCGTTCAATGATAACCGAATATTTTTGGCCCCAATTGGATGATATGGACTTGGAGGACATGTGGTTCCAACAGGACGGCGCGGCGCCACAAGCCACACAAGCGAATGTCACAATCAATTTATTGGAAACCAAGTTTGGAGAACGTGTTATCTTACGAAATTGTCCAGTCGCTTGGCCGCCTCGGTGGTGCGATTTGACGCCCTTAGACTATTTCCTGTGGGGCTACGTCAAGTCAATGGTCTATGCCAACAAGCCAGCGATGATTGATGAGCTTCGTATGAATATCGAACGTGAAATTGCAGCAGTATCGGCTGATTTATGCTTGAAAACCGTCGAAAATTGGGTTCGTCTGGATTTCTGCAAGCGTGCCCGTGGTGGCCATGCAACAGAAATCGAATTCCATACATAATGGTGTCGAACGTACTTTCACAATAATAAGGAATTTCATTGATATCCAAAACCATTTTTGGTTTATTCAAAAAAAAACTTTTTTAGCGCTCTTATTGAACAACCCGATATAAATGTCTTCTACTAAATTTAAAACATTTTTAAACTCGACAACAACTTTTAAAATTACGTCCCATGCATATCCGCGTTTAGAGAAAAAAGAAGGGCTCAAATTTCTGATTAATTATTTCTGACTATTGTTTTGTTATTCTTCAATAGGGCTAATCATGTTTACTAGTTAACATGATTGTTTGGGGAACAAAAATCAAGTTGATAAAGGTTGATATTTATGCTGACTTTTTCCAAGTTAGTCAAAATTTTTTAGTAGTAATAAAAAGTCGGTATATAAATTTGCCAAAATGAAAGTCGATATAAATCGACATTTTTACCAGTCTACAATTTTGACAGTCATTCGTACGCATCCATTGAAAAAACAGTGGTTCGGAGTGAGTCAAAACACGGTGGAAGTGACGAAACCCTAAATCCAAAATGTACTATCTATTTGATTTTTTTGTTATATTCTGTATTGAAAAGGTGGATTCTCCGAGTTTGCTCCAAGTGCTCGTAAAGCTATAAATGGTGCTGCACAAAAAACTGATGCCAAATACCTCTAAATCGAAACTTATTTTATTTGGATGTCTGTGTGTGTGTTTTAATACTGATGCCAAGTTCAAATGAACTGGCAGAGTACTATTTTAACCGAAGGCCAGTTCAAATTCAACAAATATTAAAAATAACCATATAAGACTTTAATTCAACCTGAGTTTTGGAGAAATTTAAGTTGATAGCAAACCTTGTTTGAAAAAGCACAATCTCGGTTAAAATTAACACTGTATTCTTGGAATTGTCCCATTCCTAGAAGGATTGAAAAAAGAGTAACTCCGAATATCCCAAGGAAAAAAGAGATTGGGTACGATGTTTTGACTTTATAAATTGCGACTCTTTAAGGTCGATTATTACAAAAAAAAACTTAATTCACCAACTGGGTCAATGTTCGGCGGTTGCGGTAAAACATTCATAAACAAAAGATGTGTTAGGAACACTGGAGTTTTCATAAAAAGGATTCAAAACCTTTGTCTTAAGAAGCTTATTTTTAATGGTTTAAGTATTTATCCAGATCAGTGATCAAATTATTGAGAATTATCACGGTAAAACGTGCCGTCCAACAAACTCCAGATTCAAACAAATGCACTTAATATAAAAGAATGATTAATAAGCCTTCCTCTAAACTTTAAGAATTCTTTTCAAAAAGCAGCTATCAAAACAGAACCGCACAACCAAGCTATGTTCACTTGGCCCGCAAAAGTGTCCACCCTTAAACTTTTTTTGACCATCCAAAGCATTCGAGAAAATGGTTTTTGAAAATGGCGGACCAAAAGAACGCTGCACATCGAAAATTGATTTTTACTAATTTGATTTTTGTTTTCGATAGATGTTTTTTTGAACATCAATACCACTTTTTAACTTAATTTCAGCATTAGGATCGCCCTTTCGCTTAAGAACTTGGCATCCAGTTATTCTTTTAACTAGCTCCCACAAATTTTCTAAAGGGGGTAAGGTCTGGAGACTGCACGGGCCATTGCAAAACCCTGACTTTTAGACTACCTCGTCTAATGCTTGGGGTATTGTCATATTGGAAAGTCCAGGCAAGGGGCATTTCCCAATCGGAATTAGGAAGCAGAGTATTTCTTAGAATTGCATACAGGGTGGCGCACCAATTGCGCTACAATAAGAAATTCAAAAAACTTTTTTTTTAAATCATGTCTTTTTTTTTGATTGAATAGACAATTAAGTTATTTTAATTAACTTATTGTTTTTAAGAATATAAGACCGGAAGTGACCCCTACGCTCACCCACGCATAGGTATGCGAAAATTGTTCATTACTGCCTAAAGGGTTGAAGTTGGGATCGCCCTAATTATTGTCCTGATGGAATGCTCAATTCAGTCAAAATCCAGGGTTTCGTTTTGTACACCTCCTGTTTTAAACTCCATAAAAAAAGTCTGGTGCAAGTCAGGTTAGGTGACCTTGGGAGCCAGCGAAAAGTAGAGTTCCTGGCAATTAATTTCTTTGGGAACTTTTATTTGAGTTCCACCATAACTTGTCTGGATATATGTGCAGTTGTTCCATTTTGTTGGAATAAAATGCTGTTTAACGGGGATACGTCTTTGGCGCAGTTCTGGGTAAATACAACTCGTTTAACAACTTTAAATATCATCTTTGTAGCAAAATTCGTGCGCCACCCTGTAGTTCATTATGCCCTCCCCTAGTCGCATTAGTGCTTGTTGAATTTAGATTCATCAGAAAATAGTATTGTTGATGAAACTAAATTCATTCTGCACGGATCAGATGGAAGGCAATATGTCAGGAGACCAAGAGGTGAGATACTCTAAATCCAAAGTATACTAGGGAAACAATTGTGGCTCTGTTATGGTCTGGAGCTGCTGTTTGCTTTTTTAGACAATTTGTATGAAATGGTACCATCTGCTGGTTTAGGTTGCAAATGTTTTGCACAGCACTGTATATCTAAAATGGCCAGCGAGCGTTTAAAATTACTCTAACTCACCTATCCACAGATATTTTTTTTTTCAATTTTGAAAGATGACCATTGTGGAAAGCTCAATAATCTTAATTGGATGAGTTAGAGTAATTTTGAAGGATGTTCATTTTAGATTATTGATTTTTCCACAATGGCCATCTTTCCAAATTTGAAAATTAAAAAAAAAATAAAAAGATATCTTTAAAAAAAAAATCGTAATAAAAAATTCAAAAATCAAAAATAATATTTCTAGGGGTGGTCAAAAAAAAGTTAAAGGGTGGTCAATGGTCATCTTTTCCAAAAAAAAAAAAAAAAAAAAAAATTGGCACTTTTGCGGGCAAGTGAACACAGCTCCACAACCAAACTCCATATTTAAGTAATTTACCTAAATTACATTTCTATTCCAGGTCCAGGTATGTACTGTACTGAACATTTTCTCATTTTCATCCATAACTTCTTTAAAAATATCTCAATTCAAAAGAGGCATGCCATCACAATATCCCCCCTTGCAGAAGTCAAAAATTTTTTTCATTGATATCCCATTTTATTATACAGTAAAACAATAAAAAAAACAATATTTTGATAAGGACTTTATGCTCTGTATGCTGTACTATACTCTATGTAGCTACATGCACAAAACTTATCAAAGAAAAATTCGAAAAGTGGAAATTTATTATCCTTGGACAGAAAACAAAACCATACAGACAAATCGATCTGGCTGAAAGAGTATGTATAAGAAGAGCCAAGAAAAAGGACAATTTATAATTCTACAGTTGTTAGCTGATGGGATGCTCATGCTCTAAAGTGCAGTGGTCAAAATAAAACTGTATGTAGGTATGTATGTGATGGCGACCTTTTGTTGTGGTTATCCGAATTTAAATTCACATCGATTGCAAAATACATATTGAAGGTATACCTATGTATACTTTTTTTTCTGACAATGATGCTTGGCTCTTGGGGAAATCTAGATCCAGGTGGCAATCATTCACATACTTCAAGGCTTTTGACATCACAGACCTTATCGCCGTCATCATACTTGTTCATAATAAATCAGCAATAAGGACACACGTATATAGAAACCACAGAGTCCCTATTGCATAATCACATCTTCCCTTGTTACATCCCCTATATTGAAAAGAAATTAAATCTCAAATAAAAGGGGCTTGGATTATTATTCTAAAATACTTCTTATATCTTGGTGAAACCGAGGAACAGAAATAACAGGATAAAATGGCCATAAGACACATTACAACACGAACGTTCAAAATAAATATCAAAGAATTTAAAATGCTCAAATAGGGCGCACTTACTTGCTCTTAATGTTAAGAGCTGATTTTAACCTGAAGAACTTTGAAATTAGTGATAAAATTTGTTTCTATGAAATACGCCATTAATAGTTGCTTCCACTGTCGTACAAACAAAGTTATCTGATCACAATACAAAAATCAGTTCAGCACTGTTAGGTATGCAAAAGAAAAAAGCCTTGAAGCGAAAATGAAGTCTCTTCGTTCATCATTACTGTCCATTCGCTCGATGTAGCCGAACCAATGTAGTCAACTACATCTACAACTTGATACAGCTCATAGAGTTCGCAGTTGTATGTTCTCCTCCATTCGGACTCCTTGCACGCAAGACAAAATATTAGTCGAAGAATATTTCCTTCAGAAGAACCCAGTATTAGCTCCCCCTTTTTACTTATTGCCCAATACTCGGCACCATTAAGCAAGACTGGCAGAGGCACTCTCTTGGGGTTTACTAAAGATTGCACTTCGTTTTTCGTGTGTGGAAGCCCATCTGTTGTGCCAACCCAAAGTTATACAAGTTTCATTATAGGAATATCCAAGAATCTCGACAGATCTGTTGAAAATGGTGCTTTCTCTGCGCACTTATTGCACCCCAGAACGAAATTAAAGACATCAAATGATAACTCATCTCCTTGATGAAACACTGTGATGCATATTTGAAATGTTTCGGATAAGCTTCCGTAGTTAAACATTGCATATTTTCATATTTTCAACTACCACGTTATACAGTTTTTCTGCACACAGAGACAAAATTAGGTATAACTAACCAATTCCTGGGTTATTATACCTGATTTTCAGGTTGTTATTTTTCAACTCAGTAGATCAAGTTAACTGCTTAACCAGATACCTTATTTTAATGTCGTGTTAAATCAACGTAGGTTACAGGTAATATCTGCATGACATCATGTAAATTTAACACGACCTTTAAATAGTAGATTATGTTTTTCTCAACAGCAAATTGGCATAGTGGTAGAGTGCTAGACCGTAGACAGGTACGAAGAAGGAATCGAGCTCAAATCGCAGGTTAAAAAAAAAATTTTAATTTTTATAATGAAACTAACATTTGACTCTTTACAGAATACAGAAAAAAAAGGTTTCGGAAGCTAACTGAGGAGAAACAAATACAATAAAACAAAATGCAATAAAAAATACAACATTAGAAAAATAAAATAAAAACCGATAAAAAAAATATATTTCTTTTTTATTTCAGATTCAGCTTTGCTAAAAAAAATGTTTCTCTCGATGGATTGCTTATGCAAAATAAATTTGGGTAAGGTCTTATACTATAAACATCCAAGGTAAGCTATTGGCAATAGCTGTCATTAAATGGCTTGGGTAAGGCCTTATTTAAACATCCAAGGCAAGCTATTGGCAAAATGACTTTCCTAAGGCCTTATATAAACATCCAAGGCAAGCTATAGCTTGTTCAGTCAAGCTAATAGCAGTTCATGAAAAGCTATTTGCTGCTATAAGACCTGTCAATAAAAGCCTTATGGCAGTTAATTAGCTTGGGTAAATGCGCCATAAGGCCTTTTTTTCCATTTCTATAGCAGTCTGAAAAGAGCTTGTATAGCCCCTTATACATGTTAAATTGTTAGTTAGGTTATTCCACAAAAACTTGGTCGATGAGTTGATGCATGCAATGTTTCAACACTTTCTTTTCATGATTAGAGAGCTCTGCTAATAAATCATCAGATCAGGAGGCCTTCTTGTTCTTGAGTTTCTGTATAGCTAAATCTACCTCTTAATTTACTGGAATTGTATTCGCTTTTTGTCCTATTCCTTACTCTTCCTGGTACCTATTCAGGAGCTGCAAGAAGTGCTCCTTTAATACATCTTCTATTACCTCTTATTTGGTGACTAGGTTGTGTTTTCTGTTTCCAAGAGCCAGTGTTTCAGTTTAAAGCCACCAGCCAGTTACTTGCCTTTATAAAACTTCCGGGTATTTGTTTCGATCTCAAGACTCTTCGTTCTCCTTATGCAAGAAGGGTTCTTTCTACGTAGGACTTTCTTCTTGCTCGATATTCCTCCCTGTATTATGTTTTGCAAAAATTTATGAATCCTAGACTTGCCCTTCGATATTGTACAGTAGAACTTTTAATGCATGTAAAAAGTATACGAAAACTCACATTTAAAAAGAATATCAAACGGGAACAAACATACAAAACCCCTTAAAATCGGCCTTCTTCGTACATTTATTTAACTCTTCATAATGGACCCCTTTACCTTATATATGTATATAGACATCTTCTTACTCCTTAGAGTATACAAAAGGCCAGACGCTTTGCCTGGCGACATTAGAAGGAGAACAAAAAGGACACTGACTGAGACCCCGAAAATCAGATAAATTCACTTCTAATAATATATTGTCCCTTTTCTCTTGATCCTGATCTGATGATGGCCAAGACCGTAAACCAAGGACTCCGGAATACCCTTTTGTATAGATTTATGTATAATTGTATATGGGTATGGTCATGCTTATTTTAAATTTTTGTATGTTTACTTTTCATTTGCCATCGTCATCGTCCATCCTTTAATATATCAGTGTGTGTTGGTCCAGTATTGCAGGAGAATGCGGTTGAATGATGTCTTTCTTCTTTTTTTTTTTGTGATATGTGGAAAATTGCTCCCGCTCTAGTCTTCTTGGTGCCATATGCGAACAATAGATGACCACGACGAAGAAAATCTCTGCACATATGCATTGTAGGATATTGAAAATGAAAATATATTCAGAATTAACTGCTGGTATTAGCAAAGGATTTCCAGGATATTATTGAGAGGAAAGGTTTCACATCATTTTTCAAGGACAACAAACACACACATGTAGAGGTACTGTACAATGTGTACATAGACATGATTTTCAATTAGCACCCAGATAAAGCATAAAGGCGGGTGGATTAATGGATTTAGCATCGAACAAAGAGGTGAAACCATGGATCCAGTCCATCATCAGTATACCTATATAATGTATAGATATAAAAGCAGTCAGGGTATAAAAAGAATGATGCATAATCCAATCTACATAGTGGTGTTTCGTCCAAGCCATGTGATCAAATGTCATGGAGATTGCCAAAAATTTTAATTGCTATGCGATGTAATTCAAAAGTGCTAGATATTCCCTCTGGAAAAGAGGAAGATGTATATGTTTACTTACGTATTTCTGGGGGTTATTTGGGGTACGTCAAGAGTAGATATACATAGGTATAGAGAGACGTAATGGCAAGCAGCTATTCGATGAATCACTGTCACATGTCAGGCACGTCAAACTTGGATTGCACATACTGTGGGTATCCCTAGGACTGACCGCTTTACTGCCCGAAGTGCCTGAATGTGGATTTGTGAACGTTCGAATTCAAGTGGGCTATATATACCTTGCCATTTGTCAGTTACAGTGGAGGCAATCAGGGGTATCTTGGTTTTAAGGTTTGAGTATTTAAGATGTGCTTTTTTATAAATTGTCAGAGAAAGACAAGCTTGAATTTTGGTAATACGAGACCAATTGTTTTCAATTTTTCATGCTTCGCAAATAAATTTGTTAAGTATCAACGGCGGATGCTTCCACCGAATATTTTTTATGGAAAGCAGCTTAGTACCTAAAAAAACCACAGACACAAAACCCACCAGTAAAATCTCAAGTTGGTAAATGGATTGAAACCCGAAACAAAAGGCTGATCTCTTCGTTGAACATCTCGCGAATGTTTTTAAGGAATATCTGTGCAATTACAGCAACAGATCTCTTACAGTTTGTTAACAGAAATGGCAAATGTAAAATTCCTTTTTTTAACGCTCAAACACGTAAGAAGCATGTGTCAACACAAGTTGTCAAACAACAAATCAATAGGGTACGATCTAATAACAGCTCAGGTTTTGAAAGAAATGCCTTCTATAGGCTTCAAAAAACTCCAATGCATGCACTCCTTAAACGTGCCACATCATTGGAAAATTGCAGAAGTCATTGTTATACCTAAACAAGGTAAGCCACCAATAGAAGTAACATCTTAAAAAATAAAAAAAATGGTGGCACAACAGCTTGTAGAGAATCACGGTCTAGTGACTTACAACTCTCAACCAATCCTGTGTGTGTGCGTTTGTGGGAATGCAGGGGCCCTACAATTTTTTGCCAAGTCCAAACAGCTAGATAAAAAGTACTTTTTCATGACAAGTAACTTCAATAAAAACAAGTATGCTAGGCTATATTCTTAGATGTTGCTCAAGCCTTTGACAAGGTTTGGCACTAGGAACTTGAGTACAAACTGCATAGGTATTTTCCTAGGCTATACTATACGAAATACTGAAATCCTACGTTACGAAATGACTCTTAAGAATACTCGAAATAACAGAAAAAAAGCTGGTGTGCCACAAGGAAGTGTCCTAGGACCAACCCTGTATCTGCTATTTACAACGGATATTCCAGTGGAAATAAACGGTATCTTAGTCACTTCTGCTGATGATGCTGGAATATTAGTGCCAGATTAACCCGTTACGAAACTGCAATGGGAAAGTTTTATAACTTAAATCTTCTCCCAACGTGATCCGTAAATTAAGAAAGATTTTTCGTAGATAAGTCCTGATTTACCGGTGGTCTTAGTGCGGTAAGAGTACCTCACTCTCGGTACCTATTCTTACTGAGTGTCTTTTAGAAGGTTTCCATTGCATACAAAAAAAATAATTAACCTTAAGAAAGTAGAATAGACGACTCCGTGGTTAAGATTATATCCGCATGTTTCCACAACAACGCGCAAGCCTATTTCTTTGGTTCCTAAAATAATATTGACGAAATTATGTCTGTTTCTCCTCCTAACCAGTCGCTAAGAAAAAATAAATAAATTTGGTGACCCAAAAGCTCGGGGAGAACCAGGGCCTAGTGACTTAAAACGCTCAACCATTCCTGTGTGCATGTTGTTGGCAGGAATGGAGGGGACCTATAATTTTTGTTGACTCCGAACGGCTAGATGAGAAGCACTTTTTCATGACAAGTATATACTCTTGGGGAATTTGTCAGTTCCTCGCAAGAGACAGTACCTCGGAAAAAACAATTCTGTTTTTAGGTGGCAGCGGCTGGAAATCGAACCCCCCCTTCGGCATGACAGTCCAACGCACTAACCATCATGCCGCGAGGTACTAAGAAAGCCTTTCCATAAAATTTTACTTCATATCCACTAGAAAAAAAACTAACCTAACTACTTAAGGCCCCCTTGTTAATAAAAATATCATATACACACAAACTACATCGGAAGCATTAATTACATTACAACATCAAACACAGACCAAAGGACTGATGGCACAAGTCCCAAGTGACAACCCGCATGACTTTTGGAATTTCCATTGCGCACCCACTCCTTTATCTAACAGAATTATTTCGTTTGTAATTCTAATCTCTCAGCTCAAGCATTTGAATATGGCCAACGATTTTGAGGACAAGGGCCAGCGCGACGCTGTATGCATTGCCGAAATATCAGGACGATTTGAAATGAATGTTGTATAACAACACCATAAGCAAGTTATTTGACCATGAATCGTCGCGCGAGCTACATCTATATCTTCCCCTCATCAACACCCTCCAATGGCGATAGAGATGATGCATTATCTATTTGCAAATGCCTTGCGGAAAAATTGTTGCGATCCATTGGTGGCACTGATGCTGCGGAAATGTCTCCCTCCTTACACTATGTACAATCCAGCCATATCGCAGCTTCTCAAATATGGATATGTTTGACATCTGGGACGCGAGCATATGACTTCACATCGGATGCTTAAGGCTCTCTGGGGCAATTGTCAGATGCTTCATGTGATGGATGGGTGTAATTTGTGGCGTGAAGCTTACCATCGATTTTCTAATTGTTATACCTACTACTGCGGTTGCAGGAATCGGAATGACCAAGCGAACGCGCATCAACAATAGACCACCATGCAGCATCAGGGGCGGCACATAGTGTGGTTTTGTCTGGAGAGAAGAATTTCATTAGAAGCTGACACACAGTGATTAGCTTCTTTTCTTCTCATATACGAGAATTTCTGTGGCTTTTCTATATATGATGCGGAGGCTCATTGAGTGATGAGCCGAAGAAAATTAAAAGTGATAATCTTCATTGTTGAATACGTCTTTTTTTCATTTCAAAGCTTAGCACGGCTCTTAGAGAATTTGTGTGTGAAAAATCGTAAGATTGTTGTTATGATGCGCATTGTTATTAAGATACATTGTTGAAGTCAGGAAGTGAAAAGCCTGTAAAGTGCGTGTGTGGCTTGAATGGACAACATAATATATAGTGTGTGAGAATTGACCCCAGCTTTTGGAACCTTTCAAATTATTTAACGAGAAGTAAATTGAGGTTATACGGTGCACCGCGTCGAGAAAGAAAAGGTGTTAATAACTTTGAAGAGTGGTCTCTGAAACCTACTTTGAAGAAATGACATGAGTTGGGGTCAAAATGATTGAACTTCACTCAATTCCCTGGAAGAAAAAACTATACCTAATGAAGAGTGTCTTGTTGATAAATTGTTTTCATCACTAATGTTTAACATTTGTAAGCATTTCTAAATCAAAAAAAAAAAAAATAAGATTAGATATGGTTTGGACTGTACATACATGTACGCACGATGATACATTGGTCATTATTTGAAAATTTTGAAAATGTTGACCTTCTAATAATGCATAATGACCTCAGCGTTTTTAATATCACTTGATATGAAATGTATAGGGACTGTAGAAATTTTGTAAGTATTTTGGGACTATAATAATATTGGTATGGTTTCAAAGTAAGGGTGTTTAATTGTTATAAATTTTAAAGTTCAAAGACTCTATAGAAACATGAAATTTACATCAAGATTGAAATAAAATCGTCAATATTTTTTTTAAATCTTTCACCAGAAGCATTATAGCTTTATTAAACTTAAATAATTTAGTGTAATTTTAATGAGATGGGGTCGAAATTTTTGCTGAGTCAAAATTTTGTTTGGGAAAGTTCTGTTTTTGAAAATTCATCTGCCAAAAATGTTCTTTTTCAAAATTTTGTTTTTCAAAATCTGTTCTCCAAAATTCTGCCAGAATTTTTTCTTATATGTAAGTTTTGCTTTGTCTTTGCGTTAATTAGAATAGTTTACAAAATTTTGGGTTATGGTAAGGTTTCAAGAAAAAACATATTTTGGACGCTAAAAACTACAATGAAGAATATTTTATTTCCAAAGAAACGTTTTCTCGTGCGCAAAAATCATTTTTGTGACTATTTTTCCGATACTGACTCATATATTAGTAACGTTTTAGCTCAGTGTTTTCCAATGTGGGGCTCACGTTTAACAGGAGGGCTATCGATATTTGTCTTTCTCACTTATCGAAAATTATTTCTTTAATTTTTGTTGGTTTTATTAAAAAAAAAACAAAATTTTAAAAATATTCAACATGTTGAACATTTATTTTATTTATGTATTTTAATTTCGATTTTTCAAAATAGCATACAAAAAGTAATTTTTCTTTTTTTTTGAATGCACCACTCGAAGCTAGATTATTGGGAATGGTTAAGTTAAATTTTTTTCAGAGAGCAGCTGTAATCCTCCAATAAAATCTTATTTTAAAATTTATCTTAGGGGACCTAAAATTTATGTACTCAGATAGCACAAAATTTTTACTCCCACATTTTCTCCAAATACCAGATTAAATCCAAAATAAATTTTGACATAATGATCTTTGTGGAGAATTTACCACACAAACGCAAACACCTACCCAGTGGAGTAGCTTGGAAATTTGCCGCCCGGGGAAAAACAATAGTTTTCCACCCCTTCGGTCTTACCATAAAATCAAAAATTTTGTTTGCAAACTAGTTTTTTTTGTTGTATAGTTAAGTGATGGGTACCCTCATATTGTTGGTCTCAAAGTTAAAGACAAAATTTTGATTCAAATATTTTTTATCAATGCAGAGGATTAATTTTTCGGAATATTGATATACGTCACTTTGCCTGAATATCTGCGGAGAGAAATTTGTTTTTGTTCCTGGTCTACTGAGTGTTAACTTAGAAATGACGATAAAGGCACGTAAAAAATGATATATTTTTATATTTTCCTTCGTTCAAAAATAGTGATGTTCATAAAAAGTTTGCAAAAATATATTTAAATAAGTATATCAGACACAAAAACACAAATACTGTTTTGTTCTTTTCCAACTTCTGTAATAAGCAACGATGGTGATTCTGCGCTCCTGAATTATGTAAATATAATAATAAAATATTAAATGAAATAATATTTAAACCAAAATTAAACTTTTGTGTTTACTTTTCATGATCAACGAGGATAATTTTGGCGACTCTAAAAATTTGAATACTATAAGATTTACCAATTTAATTTTCAATAAAAAAAAACTTTTGTGGTTGGGTTTAATACTTCCAAAGTACAGCAAAGATGATATTGTCACCCCCAACTCCTGCTACTCCCCTTCACCTTCCTAGGTTCAGCACTGTACTTGCCTGCTCTCTAAAAAGAAATTTTATTAAAACTATTTTAAGATTTTAGTTCTCAATAATTCAAGGGAATATACTTATAACCAAATAAAAAGATTATTTCCTGTGGGTGAGATAAATCATTTGTTCTCAAATTTTTTCCAAACAAATGGTAACGAATGAGTAGTTTAGAAATTTGCATGCATTTTAATGATTTTGCGTTTTTTTGCCCTAGCTAAATAATTTTGAAAATTTTTAAGAAAGATTTCTTATTAAAAAAATTACAATATTTTACTATGCGCATAAGTAAGTGTAATTTTGGTGATAACAAGAAAACAAACTTGTGACTGTTTTTTAATAATTTCTTTGAAAAGTTGACCTTTTTTGACCTTTTTTTATAATTTATTTATTTATCAACTCATTCAGTTCCATAACGTTAGTTTATACGCATAAGTACCTATGTATTTTTTGACGTTGTTAAACTGAACGAGTCGAGTCGCGTTAAAAAAAAGTCCTTGCCTAAAAGCCGTAATTTTATTCAATTTTTTCTAAATAAAATTATTTATTGTTAACAAAGTTTCCCTTTTAATATGTTTCATTTAAATTACCGTTATAATTATTCCAAACAATTCATTCAGTGGCACAATGCATAGTTGCTGGCATTTGCAGACAAATTTGACTTGTAAAAATTCTTCTTTTTTTTTTGTTATTGTTGACAATGTTTTTTTTTTTTCACAACAGCAGTGTGTTTTTTTTTACACCATTTTTAAGTAGAGATTTTAACAAAAGTAATTCCATCCTTAAATTATCAAAAATAAAAAAACTAGTTCTTGAAATATGTTTTATTGAAAATGAGGCCATTTTTCAAACTAAATTCATAGCAAAACCCAAAAACTTATATTTCTTGCCCCAACAAAATAAGATCTTGTTTAAAATACAAAAATGTAAATTTTCATCACTTAATCATAATCGAATAATTTTTATTCAAGATTAAAATAAAAAAAAAAACAAGAAATTGGTTAATGGTATTTTTCTCAATTTTTTTGAAGTTAAGGTAAAAAAATATCAAAATCAAAGTCAAAACTCTCTTTTTTATGTATAATTTTCGTTTGTAACTTTTTTCGATAAAAGATCTTCCTGATGTGCCAGAATTCGTTTCGTAAAAGAAAAAGTTTTTGCATTCTCATCCAACCTTTTAGCCAAACCTCCCCATTTCCAGTCGTCAGTTGCGCTGCAATTTATTTTTCACTTTTATATACCAATTTATACCTATATTATATTTAATTTTCCCATCACTCATTTACTGCTGATACTTTTGCAACTTTTGACTTTTGAAAACTTATTTGATATTAGTCTATTAAATTGTACCTTGTTAATTAAAATGTTTTCAAATGTAATTTAACTGAATTTTGTAGTATTTGTTTGTTAAAGAAAAAGTAGAGAGAGAGAAGGAAGTTACTGAAAAAAAAATCGTCCAAGATCCATGCCTTTTCAAAAAATTTTAAAATTCCTACCCGACTTTTGACCATCCATTTTTCACCATGAAGTGGGAGCGAGATAAGTACTGAAAACTTGAAGGAGTCAGTCTATTGTTAGCACTGTCAGGGAATGCAAAATCTGACCGTCTATCATGCTCATCAATGTTGTTAACATTAAGTTATTTAAGATTCCCTATCTTAAAAAAAGCCACACATATACCTCTTTTGATTGATCCATATTATTACCTTATTAGATACCCCATAAATTCGCAAAATGCAAATCACTAACAAAATCTATAGTCACAACAAAATTCTGTTTTCGTTCCAGAGTAAACGGTCTAAAATTAATACAATAGCAGCTATCAAACCAGGTTTTAATAAGAAGAAAATCAACAAAAACACTAAAATTGTAAAAATTCAAATAAAATGTATGCGTATTATAAAAAGTAAGTATAAGCCACAGTGTACAAATCTAAGGTAAATATAATATCTATTGCGTGGATTATCAAAAAAGCAAAAATCAGAGAATTTAAACTGGCACAAAAACAATTATTGAAATTTGGTAAGAAAACAGATCTTTGGATTCATCATTTTCGTCAATTTTGAAAGATGTGCAGAACTTATTAGAAATTAAAAAGCTAATAATATTATGCACCTTAAATAAGTCAACTGTTAGTACTTGTCCATTTGTTGTTTTTATATTGAGATATCTTTCTATATTTTACACTAAAGCTACCTATCATTCTCTTATTTTAAATAAAACTGGTTTATGGAAGGAAAATTATTTTTCTGTTTTCTACACGTTGACAGTTTATTCGTAAGAAACTTACTTTATGGTTTCTGATGCCTATTTTTTATGGGGACTATCAAAAATTTATATTTTTCTTAACCTTCATAGCAAGTTTCAGTGACAACCTTAAAAAAGAAGTTATTTCCTATTTCTACAATGGATATATTTTTTCGTAATCGACGAACGCGGATTTTTTTATTTAACATCCTCTTTTACCGATTCTCATTATATATTTACAGCTTTCGGAGGAAAAGTATATAATTTTACACAGCAGAACTATGGAGAATTGAGTGATTTAGTGATCTCGTTGATAGAGGAACTTTTTTAAACTTTCGTGTCTTAAAATATTTTCATTTTCAATAACTGCATGTCAAACACCGAACAAAAATAGTCACAGTCAATATATAATAAACTCAAAAGTAATCGCTTGAGTAAAAAATATGAAGAGAAACACATACAATTATCCAACTAATCTGTATAACCCATTTCCGTCTACGTGATGTGAACACTTCATCCTTACTTCCTTTGTAGCTCTTCAGGTACCGTTAGATGCATATACACATAATCAGGCAGGCCTTTGCCAAATTCGATGAGAAATATGAAACATCACCAAAGCAGGACTATAACAACCACATCCAGCGAGCTGCATTCCTTCGAAAGAGCTTTTACAGCTTAGGTACCTATTATTTAGTTTTATGCATAAATTTCAGATCTTGATAGGGATTTTCACGGTCATTTTTGTCATTAGATGAGTATAGTCAGTCTTTCCAAAGCATCTACAAAACCAGCAAAAATATTCCGCGTTACAATAAATCTGGACACTGAGATTGACTTCAAAGTCCAACATCCTCTTTAAAGCTGGTTTTTTTTTCAAACTATGTATATAGTCGGGAGAACACAACGCTTTGTTATGGATATTCTGGTTTTTATTTTTCTGTGCTGAGCTCAAACTGTGTAAATTTTACTTCTGTGCTTGTTCACTTTTCGTTCTAAATGACTATTATTTATGGACCTTAGGTGAGCGCGGTTTTTAGGACACTTTTTTGTTGGCTTTTCAAATCGCGTCTTTTTTATATGAACAAAGATATGGGTGGGTTGATAGCTGGGTAGATAAAAATGACTTCAAACTACCAAGTGCCCTGCCAATTTATGGCTTTCATATATGGGGATAAATTTAAATCATGAACTCGGTTATGATTACCAATTTAACAATTTACATTTTTTATCTACAGGGTGGCGCACGAATCGTGCTACAAAAATAAAACGTAATAACTTTTTTTCCATGTGAGTAATCGGCTTATTTTTTTTTATTTTGTAGGTTACTATTTAGATTTATAAAAATGGATGCTTGGGATACGGAGAAAAGAATTTGGATAGTGAAACGGTACCATGCTTTGCAGTCCGTCATTTCCGTCCAAAGGGAATTTAGGCGGGAGTTTGGCGGTAATCCCCCGAGTAGATGGACCATTATGAGGTTTGTAAACATGTTTGCCGAATCTGGAAGCATCGCACGAAGGCCGTACCATCGAGATGCCAATGTTCGGGTTCAGGATACAATCGCAGCAGTAGCATCTGCAATACAGGCCAATCCGAGCGTTTCGACCCGAAACTTATCGGGGCAAATTGGAGTTAGTAGACGGTCATTACAACGGATACTTCATGACGATTTAAACTTGTTTCCGTACAAAGTCCAAATTACTAGCAAGTTAAACCCTCAGGATTTGCCTGTTCGCCTGGAATTTTGCCAAAAAATGATATCAATGGCCGAAGAAGACAACACATTGATCAATTGTTTGTTCATGTCTGATGAGGCCCATTTTGATCTTAACGGCAATGTAAACAAGCAAAATTGCCGTATATGGAATGAGTCTAATCCAGAAATGCTCCATGAGACGGAACTGCACCCAGAACGAGTCACTGTGTGGTGCGCAGTTTCATCAAGGTGTATTGTCGGGCCGTACTTCTTTGAAGAAAATTGTGTAACCGTTACTGTCAATGGGGACCGTTATTTAAAGATGTTGAAGGAGTTTTTTTACCCAGAACTGCACCGAAGACGTATACCATTCAAAAGCGTTTGGTTTCAGCAAGATGGAGCAACTGCACATATAGCCAGACCAGTTATGGCGGAGCTAAACAAAAAATTCGCAAACAAATTAATTTCTAGGAACTCCACTCTTCGCTGGCCCCCAAGGTCACCTGACCTGACTGCACCAGACTTCTTTTTATGGGGCTATGTCAAGCAAGAGGTGTATAAAACGAAGCCCAGGAATTTAACTGAATTAAAGCAGTCCATAACGACAATAATTGAGGCAATCCCAACTTCAACTCTTCAGGCCGCAATGAATAATTTTTTGATCAGGTGCCGCATATGCGTGGGAGAGCGTGGAGGTCATTTGCGGTCTATAATCTTTAAAAACAACTAACTATTCAAAATAAAATTCAATTTTCTAACCAATAAAAAAAAATAAATGAAATACATCGATTAAAAAAAAAGTTATTTGAATTTCTTATTGTAGCACAATTGGTGCGCCACCCTGTATATCCATAGCATTAGGGGTTTACAATAAGGGTATTCGGGCAACGTCGTAAGTTTACAAATTGTGTAAAATGATAAGTTTACGGAAAAATTGCATGAATGACTTTTTTTGTGCATTTGATAGGTAATTCAATCAGAGTAAGAGTCACAATGACGTTTGGATAAGTTTAACCAGTTTGGTTAATTTTACGCAACAAAATCCTTTGATAAGTTTAACTAAATTGTGTAAATCATTTCCCGTACAAAATTTGACAGTTCATTTACCATAGGAAAAACTTAACCAATTTGTAAACTTATCTACGGTTTTCAAATTTGAATGAATACCCTTAATATTACAATGTTGGTTAAACTTACTAAAAATAACACGATATTTCATATACAACTAAGCTTGGTACTGTAGAGCTACAGGAGTAGACTCAGCCCACAATATTCACGTAGAAGAAGTTAACCCAGGGGCAATACGGTAGAAATCTAATTCCAGCACCAAGGGAAAATTACTTTGGTGTCCAATCTCTCACTCAGAAAAAGCGAACAGGGAGGCTCAGGCTAGCCCCAGGGAAAATTACTTTTTATTTTAACGGCGGGACGCGGGAGCCAAAACAAATAACTTTAAATGCACCACAAAAAGTAACCTAGGCTTATCAAAGTTGCTACAAACGAGATTTATCTGGAACCTTACGTTTCTATAATTTAAATTCGTATTTAGCACGAGTCGATCTCGATTTCTCTTTTTCTCTTTCTCTTTTTTCTGCCTAAAGACAATGTGAACTGTAAGGAGGATGAATGCAAAAATCGTATGGCATTGACTTGAGTGTGGTGTGCTGTTGTTCATTCATTGTTTGAAGTTGATGGTGGTCGGAGTAGTCTTTTATAAATAGATGGCGATGGGTTGTTAATTAATAATTGCCGGTCGGTTGGTGTTAGTGGGTGAAAAGTGTAACACTTCGTTACAATATTTATTAAGTTCATATTAAGTATTCGTGAACTGCAACAAAAAATTCAGTTTTGATACAATAATTAGGAACATCCCAAGATCGAAATTTTACCAAAATCGTTATAGCTATGTTTTTGAGAATTATTAATTATTTTATAGAATTTGAATGAGTCAATGCTAAAAATTTCAAATTTCTTCTCTCGAAAAAGACAGAATACCATGTTTTGTACCTAATATAAGGTAAATTGGAGTACTTATTTAGGATCAACCCAGATGTACAGTGGGCTCACAGGTGCACCATATACAACATTTTGTTTCAAAATTATTTTAGGAAAATCTTTGATTGGAAAATGACTCCAACTAGTAGACCTTTTATAACGACTAAGTGGCCTTTTAAATGGTAACTTTCTAGCGAACATTCTACACTATGAGATGCTAATATGCCGAAGCCGGCTAATTTCTCACCCATGTTCACTAACAAAAAAAGTCATCAATAATTCTTGTCTATAGTTAAATTGACCATGTGTAAAGCGCACTTTATATGATGCAAATACGAGATACTATCCCATCATGCCATTGAATCTAGACATTTATTTTAAATTGCACCTTTTGTTATTATTCCGGAGTCTGAAAAGTCTCTGACTGTACTCATGAAATCAAACAAACAAATAGATACACCTAGATGCGATTCAAATGAAATGGAAATCCTCTTTATACTCGTATATATAAAATCTGTGTGCCTTAATTCAGCTGCCGACAAGTGCGGCACTCTCCAAAGTCCACTGCTCCAGCACATCACGATGGATGCTGGCTGGCAATTGCCCTTCTCTTACTCCGATCAAAAGAATGTAATATGTACCCATCTTTATATCTAAACACTTCAGATACAAGTCTGATAGTCTAGATACTAAATTACATTTTCAGCACTCAGCATAATCAGTTGAAATGCGAATGTAATAATAGTGCGATAGTAATATGACAAATTATGAGAAGTAGTCGCCTCGTATAAAAGTCGCCACAGTCGTTGGCCCTATGTCGTGTCGTTGGAGGAGTATTCTGTAGGGACTATTATATATATAGGGAGGGCGATATGGGCTGGATATAGAGATGATGGTCTTCATTTCAACAGATCCAGCACAAACAAAATATAATTTATTTGTCAGAGAGACACACTGGGTTCTGTCTAACAGCCTCTCTCGCATGCCGTCATCGTCGTCGTTAGTTTGCTTAGCTACAGTATATACCTATTTTGTGCACACAACGTAAACACTATATACTCTTGTGATGGTCTGGCTCAGGACAAGGACAACATCGTTCCAGAGGATGCATTACAAGGGGCCATACTCTAGTAGAGAGGTGCTTCTAAAAAGCGGTCCTGTGACGTGCAATCAGTAGTTTGTGTATAAAGATTTTATTTTGTGTCTATTTTTGGGCAAAAATATGGACGCATCGTTCGCAGCTTGTGTGTCGTCTGGGGCTGTGTCTAACTATCGTCCACACTCCACACCAAATAGCTGTTGTGCTGTCAGAGATTGGTTGTCGTTAACGTAGTTTGTCCATGTCTGGTCGAGAATATCAAAACAAGATTTATTTATTTATTTTTTATTTTTATTTTTTTTGAGAAAGAAGAAGAAGGGGCCCGACATGATCACATCGCATGATGATGTATGCTGATGTGATTTTGCAATTAATGCAATTCGCTAAGTGATCCAATTTGTTATCATACCTCGTTACATGTCAAAAATGAGAGATTGTTCTGTATACACGACTGGAAGTGACTTGAGGTTGGGGAATTTAAAATTTCTTTACATGTTTTTAGTTGGATATTGGTAGCAAGTAATGTTGTATATGGAAAATGTGGGTAAGATGGCATACATCCTTTTATATGTACATATATATCTCGGTTGTGATTTGAATAAAAACGATAACTTTATTTGTTTTTGGTCTCTGTGACCACTTAACATTCAGCTAGTCGTATTTTTTTAAATTTTTTAAATGTTTTATTTAAGGAAATTATGTTCTGGGAAATTCAAATAAATAAATTTTTGTCCTCGGATAATAATCACTCAGAATATTAAGTTTTTTAAAAATATATTTTGTAAATGAAAATGGGCCTAATTGGATCCAATTGTTGGTACAATTAGGCCCATTTCATAAGTATCTAGTAGATCTACTTCATTAATTTATTTTTATGCATCTGCTACGAAGCAACTTATTTCTACTTCGTTTAACTATCTTATAAAAAATTATTAAAATATTGAGTTTTAGTAAAATATTGTTTCAATTTGTATGAATGCCGAATCTAGTTGAATTTAAATTTGATGACCCTGAACTTTGCAGATGATTTCAATATTATATTTTTAACAGTCACCAGCGCCGTAAGAATACATCGATTTTTAAAATTGAAACGACAATCGATTCGTCACGACAAGATCTCGATAGGTAATTTTTTTATATACCGCAATAAAGAGTTGTTAAGAAAAATTTATGAAGTTCCGAAACACAAAAATTTTGGACTAATCGATTGCCCTTCATCATCATCATCATCGGCTCGACAACCGGGGTCCGGTCCGGCCTCTTTCAACAAGTCTCTCCACCTATCCCGATCTCGAGCCGACGCCATCCAGTTGCGCACCCCAAGGCTTCGGGCGTCCTGGTCTACGCCATCTCTCCAGCGCAAGCATGGTCTACCACGCTGCCGTCTACCATAGAATGTACCACAAAAGACTTTCCGAGCAGGTTCCTCTTCGCTCATTCGAGCTAGGTGCCCTACCCACCGGAGTCTACCGAGCTTAATTTTTGTCACTATGTCTGCTTCAAGGTAGATTGCGTACAACTCATGGTTGTACCGTCTCCGGAATCGTCCTTCCTCACATATGGGGCCAACAATTCTCCGTAAGACTTTTCTCTCGAACGCGGCTAAGAGGTCACAGTGCCTTTTGCTAAGCACCCAAGTCTCGGATCCATACATGAGTACTGGCAGGACCATGGTCCTGTACAGCAGCAGTTTTGAAGTTATGGTTAGATTTCTGGATTTGAATAGCTTTGACAGACTGTAGTAGGCTCTGTTGGATTTGAGAAGCCGCCCGCGTATTTCTTCTTCTATATTGTTATCGGCTGCTACTGTTGACCCAAGGTATTTAAAGGATTGCACCACTTCAAATTCGTGCTCCGCTACCTTGATTGTCTGACCAACTGTTCTTCTCGCATTCGACGCCACCATGTACTTTGTTTTACCTTCACTAATGTGCAGCCCCAGATTTTGTGCCGCCTGCTCGATCTGGATGAAGGAATCGTGTACAGCTTGTTCGGTTCTTCCGATGATGTCGATGTCGTCTGCGTAAGCCAGTATCTGGCTGGACCTGTTGACGATGGTCCCTCTTGTTGCCGTGCCAGAGTCACGGATTGCTTTCTCTAACGCCAGGTTGAAGAGGAGGCATGCCAAACCATCCCCTTGTCGGAGTCCATTAAAGATGTTGATTGGTCTGGATAGCAATCCGGCTATTTTTACTTGGCTTGTTACGTTGGTCATGGTCAACCTACATAGTCGTGTCAATTTATTTGGGATGCCGAATTCTCTCATGGCTTTGTAAAGTTCTACCCCGGCTATGCTATCATAGGCGGCCTTAAAGTCTATAAACAGATGGTATGTTGGAATGTTGAATTCAAGACATTTTTCCATCGCCTGCCTAAGGGTAAAGATCTGATCAGTTGTTGATTTGCCTGGAATAAAACCACACTGATATTGGCCGATGATTGTTTTAGCGTATGGGGTTATCCGGTCTTGTAGGATAGAGGAGAGTATCTTATAGGCGGTACTCAACAACGTGATACCTCTATAATTGCTGCACGTTGTGACATCTCCCTTCTTATGTATGGGGCATATGATACCTTTTCGCCAGTCTTCTGGCATTTCTTCATGCTCCCATACGTGCACTATGATATCATGAATTGCTTGACGTAAGGCTGGCCCGCCGTGGTGGAATAATTCGGCGGGTATGCCATCGGCTCCCGGGGCTTTGTTTCGTTTGAGCCGTTTTATAGCCTTCTCAACCTCTTCTATGCTTGGTGGCGGTAGCATAGGGTGTTCATCTTGAAGTAGTGGAGCCTCCACCTCTGCTGTGAGCTGACCATTTAGCAATTCACTAAAGTACACTTTCCATCGCTCCAGTATGCTTTGTAGATCGGTGATCAGATTTCCCTCTCCATCCTTGCAGTATGTGCAGCGTGGTGTGTACTGCGTCATGTTTCGGACGGATTGGTAGAACTTCCGCGCCTGGTGCGGACCTCGCTCTCGGCTGTTCTCTATTTCACAGATTAGGTTCTTCTCCCAGGCTGATTTTTTCTGTCTGTGAAGCCGTTTTTATGTTCTTCTGAGCTCTTTATATTCCTCTTCGCGTGCCCGCGTTCTATGAGATTGTTGCATTGCTCGGTACGCACCATTCTTACGTTCAGTCACTAGCTTGCATTCATCATCAAACCAGTCGTTCCGATTTCTACGACTGCTGCCTAAGATGGAGTTGGCAGTACTAATGACAGTATTCTTAAGGCGTGTCCACTTCTCATCTACGCCCAGCATACTGGCTCCAGGACTTACTCTCCCTAAATCGAGTGATTCTAGGGCGAGTCCTAACGCATTACCAAAGTTACTGGTGTTTTCATTGCGTAGGGCAGCCGTGTTGATTCGAACCTGATCGGCGGATGCAATGCGTCTCCGCAAGGCAATCCGCCCTCGGAAAACCATACCAACAAGTTAGTGATCCGAGTCGATATTGGCACCTCGGTACGTACGTACCGACGGTCTATCAACACGTGGTCTATTTGGTTACGAGTGACTCCATCAGGTGATACCCAGGTGGCTTTGTAGATATCTTTACGCGGGAACCTGGTACTCGCAACGACCATGTTTTTCGATGCTGCCAATTCTAAGACTCGAAGTCCATTGTCATTAGTGTTCTCATGCAAACTATGGGTGCCTGCGTAATGCCTGAATACCGGCTCTCGACCTATTTTTCCGTTCAAATCCCCAAGGATGATTTTGACGTCATACCTTGGGCAGGCATTGAGGGCCCTCTCGACTTGTTCGTAGTAAGTCTCTTTTTCTTCGTCTGAGGACTCATCCGTAGGTCCGTGAACGTTAATGAGGCTGATGTTTGTAAATTTGCCTAGCACGCGGAGAGTGCATAGCCTTTCGCTTATAGCGTTAAAGCCGATGATGGTAGACTTCATTTTTTCGCTGACTAGGAAGCCTACCCCGAGCACATGGTGTTTTGTATGACAGCTGTAATATACGTCATATTCCTTCTTCTGTAGAACACCATTCCCTGTCCATCTGATTTCTTGTAATGCTGTTATGTCAGCTTTATATTCTGACAGGGCATCGGCTAGCTGCTGAGCAGCTCGAGCTCTATAGAGCGAGCGAACGTTCCATAAGAAAATTCGTAAATCGTGTGTCCGTTTTCGTAGCAAAGGTTGTCGTCGTGAGATCTGTCCGTTTCCGAGGCTTGTTGTCAGTCTCATAATTCTTAGTTTTACGGGACAGGGAATTAACCTGTCGCCAACCTGAGGAACCAGCCTGATCATATTAGCCAAGTCTTTTTAAAAGGCTTGTTTCTAGCGGCCGCCGCGAAGAGGCTATGATCACACTTCCACCAGTCCCGAATAGTTACGGCACGTGCATGTTTTCGTATGCTACATGTTATTCCCCCTATTCGTCTGATGGCTGACCGCCGTTGCAATTTTTAAAATCAATACATTCTTACGGCACTGGTGACAATCCAAAATTTTTTAATTTTTATAATTTAATTATTTTATTATTATTTATTATTTTACCCTTTTTAAAAAATTGTGGGACTTTTCTGACCCCATTGCAAGCTTGGTGTACATTGTGATATTTGAAAATTCCGCAACTCATTTTTTCATTTTTTTCTTAACCAAAAATCCATAAATTTTTTCCCAATTTAGCAAATTTTATTTTTCTCAAAAACTTATTTACAACTTTTTTTAAAAAAATCAATAAATTACTTTTACTAAGAAGGTGAAAACTGAAAACGCATTATTCAAAAGATTGTTATTAAAAATAGGTTTTTTGATTAAAGTAGTTTTTGGATTATGAATATTTCTTAAGTGACCCTGTCGATTTGTATTATCGGCTTGTGTCCTGGAATACATACGGTCTAAATATAAGAACATTACAGAATTCAGCCAGCAGTCTTAAGAAAGGTTAAGGTAAGTACTATAACTGGGACCTTTAAATATCTAACTTCAAAACTCATATTTAAAACTGCAAAAATCACGAACGTAAATTTCATGACAGGTTTTAAGCAAGGTGCTTATGTGCCTATTAGAGCTCTTGATACCCGGGTCCCCAGTACATTGAGCAGTTACCCGGGTACCCGGAGTTTCCGGGTACTATCCGGGTAGCCGGGTGCCCGTGAATCCGTAAGGTGTCGGGTACCCAGGCACCCGAAACAGTGCCGGGTACCCGTGAGAAGTCGGCTACCCGAGTAGTAATAATAATGTACCGAAAGAATCACTAACTCTAATTAATAGTGAAAAATTGATTTTTTTTTCGTGTTTAACGACAGAATATAATAAAATAAGCGGTGGTCACAAATTATTGAAAGCAAAATTGTGTCATGACTCATATCTATCAGAAATGATCGTTACATATGTAAATGTACGCCGTAAGACTTTTTTCTGTTGTTACGAGTAGTTAAAATTTCATATTTGAATTATACAAAAAGTATTTGAAGAGTCTTTGTTGAGAAAAAATGTAAGATTGTGTAATTTTATAATAGGAGTTTAAGAAAATTCGGTGTGGTTATTGTATGTAACTAATCCTTTTTGAAGAAAACAATTTTTTTTCAATGAGGATTATATTCTATCGACACTAAAAGAAAGTTTTTAAAGTATGTAGGTATTTAGAGAAAAAAAGCAAAGAAAAAATTGAGAATTTTAACAAAAAAAGGTATATCCTATGTTTTCGAGTGGAATTTAATTAAATTCAAAGTGGTTAATGTTTGAAGCAAATTATTGAACAAAAAAAATTCAATTAGGGTGGTCCAAAAAAAAAATGTTTGCAGCTTTAGGACGTATCAAATTTTTAATAATGCAGAAAGTTTGTGAACCATGTATTCAGAGAAAAAAAAATTTAATTGAATACATGGTTCACAAACTTTCTGCATTATCAAAAATTTGATTCGTCCTATAGCTGCAAAAAAAAAAAATGGACCACCCTAATTGAATTTTTTTTTCAATAATTTGATTCAAATACTAACCACGTTGAATTTAATTGAATTCCTCTCGAAAACAAAGGATTTTTTTTTTGTTTAAATTCTCAATTTTGTCCTTGCTTTTATTCTCTATGGTGCCAATAGCTATCATTGAAAACTTTAATGATTTATTTTGAGACATTTAGAAAGCAAAATCATTTATTATTTTGATGAAAAAATAAAGCTTAAGACTTTATTAATATTTGTAGTAAAAAAAAATCAAATATGCCCAGCTTTCCATCATAAAATGACTTTAAAGATTCCAAACATTATTAGTAAGGTATTTCAATCATTGAAAAAAGAAAAGTCTTTTTATGTGGAAAGTAGGGCCTATTTGAAAATTTTGTTCGACTTAAAATTTTCTTCCCTATAATCTATTTTTTACAAGAATTCAAATAACATTTCTTTTTTCAGCTAAGTCTTTTACGTTGTTAATTTTTTTGTGTGTATTTGACAGAATTATGCAGTTTACAACATTACTATGCGTCTACGATGACTATATGAGCTGTTACATGAATACCCTTATTTTTAGGAATTTTAAAAATTCCATGCTTTTTATAAATATTTATACATACGTACATATTTTATTTTTTATAGAATTTGAATAAATGCATGAACTGACTTTTCAGTTTGCTATGTTCAATTGTTTAAAAAAAAACATCAAATATTTGTTTTGTAATTTAAACGTATTCTTATTGATTTGCTATTTATTAAAAAAAAAATCCTAGTACGACTGTTTTTTCCTCGTGACCCTTTTTTCCGACCTTTTTAAATTCCTCAGCGGCAACACTACCATCACGCTACAATTAAGAATTTTTGAAACTTATTCTTTTAAAAGCAGTCATATTTAAACAAATGACTAGTGAATGTTAAGTTTTTGTTCTGAATATTGCTTCATTATCTGCCACACATTTTACAAATCTACTTCGCTTTTTTGAGCAATTTGCTTCAATTTCTGGACTCAACATTCGCATCCTTGGTCCCAATTATAGTGCTATTATTTTTGTATGTGCAAAAGTTTGTATCTCGTGCTGCTATAGCTCATTTGAATTGAATTGAATTGAATTGAATTGAATTGAATTGAATTGAATTGAATTGAATTGAATTGAATTGAATTGAATTGAATTGAATTGAATTAAATTGAATTGAATTGAATTGAATTGAATTAAATTAAATTAAATTAAATTGAATTGAATTGAATTGAATTGAATTAAATTGAATTGAATTGGATTGAATTGAATTGAATTAAATTGAATTTAAGTGAATTGAATTGAAATGGGTTGAATTAGAATTAGTTGAGTTCAAGTTAGTTAATGGCAAGTATTCTATATTTTCTCTATCTTATTCTCTTGAAAACCACTAACTTTGGTATATATTAATAAATAACATAGTAGCATGCAAAACCGAACTAGATTAGAAGATTCAATCTTGCAAAATTTAACTGCACTGCAACAAATAAATTTATTAATTGAATAGTTAAATATTAATAACGGGTGATTTTTTAGCTGGTTTGGTTTTGGCAACACTGGTTTTGACAGCTGACGTGTGTTTAGTACCTTGTGTCACTGTCAAACAGCTTCAGTTTGGTTTGCAATTTAACCATGGATCGTCTTACAAATGAACAACGCTTGCAAATTATTGAATTTTACTATCAAAATTCGTGCTCGGTTCGAAATGTTCATCGCGCGCTGCTTCCATTTTATGGTCGGCATTCTCGACCTTCTGAGCAGTCTATTCGGAAGATTGTGACCAAATTTCGCACCAAATTTACTTTGTTGGACATTAAACCACCAACACGTTTACGTACTCTGCGTAGTGAAGAAAATATTGCGGCCGTATCAGCTAGTGTGACAGAAGACCGCGAAATGTCGATTCGGCGCCGTTCCCAGCAGTTAGGCCTTTGTTACAGCACTACGTGGAAAATTTTGCGGAAGGATTTGGGCGTAAAGCCTTTTAAGATACAGCTGGTGCAAGAACTAAAGCCAGCCGACCTACCACAACGCCGAATTTTTGGTGAATGGGCTCTTGGAAAGCTGGCCGAGGATCCGCTTTTTTAGCGAAAAATTGTGTTCAGCGATGAGGCTCATTTTTGGTTGAATGGGTACGTAAATAAGCATAATTGCCGCATTTGGAGTGAAGATCAGCCAGAAGCATTGCAACAGCTACCAATGCATCCCGAAAAAGCCACTGTTTGGTGCGGTTTATGGGCCGGCTGCATTATTGGGCCATATTTCTTCAAAGATGATGCGAATCGCAGCGTTACTGTCAATGGTGAACGCTACCGAGCGATGATAACAAACTTTTTTTTGCCCGAAATGGAAGTTCTTGACTTGCATGATATGTGGTTTCAACAAGACGGAGCCACATGCCACACAGCACGCGAAACAATGGCGCAATTGCGAGGCGAGTTTGGTGAACAGTTAATTTCACGTTTCGGGCCGGTCAATTGGCCGCCTAGATCGTGCGATTTGACACCATTAGATTATTTTTTGTGGGGGTATGTCAAGGCTAATGTCTATAGGGACAAGCCCGCTTCGATTGACGCACTGGAAGCCAACATCCATGCATTCATTCGTGAGATACCGGCCGATATGTGTGAAAGAGTATGCCAAAATTGGACTCAGCGGATGGGCTACCTGAGACGCAGCCGCGGTCAACATTTGCATCGAAATTATCTTTAAACATTAAATTGCAAGGTTCAAACTATCGATTCAAATAAATATTTCATTCATTTTTTCGAATTTTTTGTGTTTTTTTTTTAAAGTTCTAAACCTCTTAAAAAATCACCCGTTAGTTAAAATTTTACGCAAGATTTTAATTTGAAAAATTTCAAAAGGATTTAAAATTTTTGTAAGTATATATGTACATAGGTACCTACAACATTTCAGCTACAAGCTACACAATAACTCTTCTAAACTTTTATGAAATGTATATACATTTTAAGTGTTGTAGTTGTTATTTGTGTTGATGGACCCCTCTCTGTGAACAAGGTACAAAAAAGTGTGTATTTCAATCGTTAGTTAAATAATGTGCTCATTGTAATATCTAAGCATTCAAGTTGTTTTAACTTCAGCTCTTTAAGCTGCAAACACAAAATTCTATTACTATATTCAATTTAGGAAAATGAAAAAAGAATGATAAATTACAACAAAAATACATTAACCTATATTTGCAGTAAAACTTCTTAAGAAATCGATTAAATATGTTAACACATTATAATCATTTGCATTTTACAAGCACAACTCAACGCAAGAGCAACAACAACAACATTATACATTAACTTGTTAGACTATTTTTCAATTCTGCAAACATCATGATCATGCCACGATATTGCAACATTATTATTATTTTATGTTACTAGCAAATTCTGATTTATTGATCGATCCTGTCACTTGACCCTGGAAATATAATACCTACTCCAGAACTCCATATCAACTGCCATTTACAACACATTTAGTGCACCAAAACAAACATTCGAAGTGCATTAATAAATTTTGACTTATTTGACTTTAACGATGTATTAAAATAGTAACAAAAAAATTCACGTATCACTTGTACACCTACATCGCAGTGCAGTGTTTCAAATCGTGATCTCAACATTAAAAAGAAAAAAATATTTCCCAGCTAAATGTCTAATAATTGTAATAGAAACCGGCAACTGCACGAATCAGTCAAGCCCACACAACAATAAAAATGTGCACCAACAAAAAATAATATTATAGATTGTTAAAAAGTGCTTTGAAAACAGGGTCGAACTATGTGAGGAAGAGGGCCTGCGGCACTTTCTTTTTCGATAAAACTATAGCACTTGAAAGTTTGGTCAAGAATCTTGAGTTCATAAATTTCGAAATCGCTAGTTGACGGTTTATTTCTATTTCTAACAATTATCTTTAGTGGCTCGTTTAGCTTTAAGGTTGCATATTGATGCGACCACCAAGTTTAAAATGCTTGTATCGGGTTTTTCAATAAGAGCGCTACAAGAATTTTTTTAAATAAAAATAAACGGTTTTGGATATCAATGAAATTCTTTATTCCTGTGAAAGTGCGTTCAATGCCATTATGTACAGAACTCGATTTCTTTTCCACGTCCACCACGGGCACGCTTGCAGACGTCCAGACGCTGAACCCAATTTTCGACGGTTTTCAACCGTAAATCGGCCGAAACTGCTGCAATTCCAAGTTCGATATTCGTACAAAGTTCATCAATCGTCGCTGGCTTGTTGGCATAGACCATAGACTTGACGTAGTCCCACAGGAAATAGTCTAATGGCGTCAAATCGCACGACAGAGGCAGCCAAGCGACTGGACCATTTCGTGAGATAACACATTCTCCAAACTTGATTTCCAATAAATTGATTGTGACATTCGCTGTGTGGCTTGTGGCGCCGTCCTGTCGGAACCACATATCCTCCAAGTCCATATCATCCAATTGGGGCCAAAAATATTCGGTTATCATTGAACGGTAGCGATCCCCATTCACAGTAACGTGCCGTTCTTGATCATCACGGAAGATGTACGGTCCAATGACGCCGCCGGCCCATAAACCACACCAAACCGTCATTTTTTCGGGATGCAATAATGACTCATGGAGTACGTGTGGATTGCTGCTTGACCAACACCGCGTATTTTGTTTATTGACGATGCCATTCAGCCAGAAATAAGCCTCATCGCTGAAGATGATTTTTCGATTAAAATCCAAATAATTTTCAAGTTGTTGCTCAGCCCAATTCACGAACAAAAGACGCTTCTGGTGGTCAAGCGGCTTCAGTTCTTGCGTCAATTTAATCTTTTAATGATGTAGGCCAAGATCTTTTCGCAAAATTTGCCACAACGACGTCACAGAGATGCCCAACGCTTGAGAACGACGTGTGAGAGACACATTTGGGCTTTCTGGAACTGAAGCCTCAGCGGCAGCAATATTCTCGACACTACGGGCACTCTTTGTCTCACTGGTACGGGAACATTTTGTACTGTGCCTGTGGATTCAAATTTTTCCACTAGACGCTCAGTTGTTGATCTGCTAGGATGATTATGACGACCACAAATTGGATGTAGTGCTTTTAACGTTGAGGCCACTGACTCCGAATTTCGGTAATAAATTTTATTAATTTCGACTCGTTGTTGGCTCGTATATCTTTCCATCATGAAATGGCAAACCTTCCTGAGGAGAAATGTGAAAAGAGCGGCAAGAAATATGGCGTCGTTTGCTGTCCCTGTCGCTTTACTTTTGTAGCGTCCCTGTTGAAAAACCCTTTACTTACCACAATGAAGTCAAAGTTGATACATTTGACCAGTTCTTAAAATCTCTGAATAAATTTGCTATTCGGCATTTAAAAACATTATTTAGAACAGGCATTTTTGAGATCCGTATATTTATCATAGAATAAACTAGGCTCCAAGATTTAAAGTAGCAAAAGGCCTATTTTGTCCAATGAGATAATTCGGCACTGTGAATAGCAGTTGCATTTACCCCAATTGCCATAAGAACCACGAACGTCATCATTTTTCATTAAAAAGGTCTAATTAAAAGGGCCCCCCAACTATAGAATTTTGCTAAGAAGAAAGCAATTTCTTTGATTAACCTCTCAGCAAGCAGTCAACAAAAAAAAAAAAAACAAAGAGAAAAAAGTTAAACAATTAAACCATCTTCTATTTATTTGACACAAAAAAAGAAACCAATTGGGCTAACGTCTAATTGCAGCCTCAATTATAATCGGCGGCGTCACCATCACACATTTGTCACCCGGGTGGGCGCCTTCGCCATGCCATACTAAGCGATTTGGTGCGCCATCTATCTGGGAGCTTTAACAGTAATAATTAACTTTTATTGTTTGGTTAATTGTTTGTTTCTTCTACAAAAGAAGCCAGGAACGACAATAGTATAATTGATGATGATGACAGTTTTAGTTGTTGTTGTTGTTGTTCGCTCATCTTCATCATCATCATCACCATCTTTATCGTTGTATAAAATTGTTGTCAGTTTAGTAGTTGACGATATATGAAATGATGGGCGAGCATGTCAAGTTGTCTTCTTGGCGATGTGAAATAATGAGAACACACATACAAATGCACATACATACATACGTCATGTAATAGAGGTATGGTCATCATCATCATCATCTGAACTCAGAAGAGCTATAAAAGTTACCAACAGCCAGCTAGAGAGAATTAAAAGTGTCACACGTGCTTGGGACTGGGTGATTTCTTGTGTTACTGACATATGACTCTTGCCTGCTGATGATGATTAGCCCACTATAGGCTTGGAAGGAACCCTCTGTTTCTTGCATCATATGGGAACACACTAGTACTTGAGTTCAAAATGCCTGTTGTGACGAAACTCTTGGTAAGAATTAAGAGTAGCTATAGAATGAAGTTAAGATTATGATGTTGTGCTTCGAGTAGCAACAATACGAGTAAGTTGACACACGGTCTCACGCTGTGAAAATTAAAAGTTCCATAATGGGAATTCACTGACATGGGTGACACAATGAAGAGGTGGAGTGGTTGGTGTGGCTTTTAATTGAAACATTATAAGGAACATAAAATTGGGGGATAGTGCGTGTATTGGTACTCGACTGAATCTGACGAAAAATGGTATGTTTTAGATGAAATTATGTGATTTATTGCAATCAATCAATTTGAATGGTTCAATGAAGCGAATGAAATTGGAAATTTCACAGTTTGTAAAAGCGGAAAAATAATTATTTTAAAGGTAGGTATATATACATAGCTGTCAAGTTGACAATCAGAGAACTTTAAGCCAACGGGTATTCTCCATTACCAAAACTACCAAAACAAAAATACAAGATATGGTATAAAATTTTTGGTATCTTATTTGTCTGTAGTATAAAATTGTCAAGACAAGGGTTATATAGTATGTACAATAGGGTGTCCGTTATTTCCCAAAATCATTTTTTTGGGAAGCACACCCCATAAATCGAAAGTTTATTTTGTAAGAAAAAATTGTTAACCAAAAACAATTTGATCCGAGGTCATTAACCTGTGCCTCTAAGGTTATACTTTCCCCATACAAATTTGTGTGGGAATTTCACACTTTTCACATTTAATTTTATGTCTCTTGCACTACAAAAGTTATTCATAATTTTTTTTATTGATTCTGATTGACTAATTGTTTCTTTAAAAAACTGTCTTTAAAACTTTTTCGGAGAAATAAAAATTATAGTTTTATTTTTATTTTTAAAGTTATAAAGTATTATGATAATTCAGCTTTTTTATTTTTTATTCTCTTTAAATCTTAAGCAGTTCTTGTTGTTTTTTGAAGATTATTTAATTAATTTAATCATATTTTTTTTACCACATCAAAAAAATGTTTGAAAAAATATTATTAATTCATTTCGATTTTTCAAATAATTAAATATTTTAATTTCTCAACTTTTTTTTCCATTAAATACAGTAAATTTTTATATTTTATTTTCTTTTTTTTGTTTAACAATATCATCACACCTAAAAAATTATTACAAAGAAATTATAAGACATTTAGTTATTTTTTTTATAGTTTTACCCTTTTTTGACACTTTATTCATATTAGATATATTTTTTGTCATATAATATAAAATTATGTATTAAAATTTAAAGAAAACCAAAACCAATGAAATACCTTTTAATAAAAAATTGTCAACACGATTGATTTAAACATAACCTTCCAAAAACATATATTTTTAGTAGTTTCTTTTGATCTAGAGATGACTTTGATTTTGATTTTGATGCTAATATTATTATTTTTACCAACTAATCTTTAGTTATATTTTAAAAAATTTCAAACTAATATATATTCGGATTTTGAAATGAAAATATAAAAATGAATTTAACATGCAAAAACAATTAAAAACTATAATTATTTACCAAATTTAAATATTGAAATGAACTATTTATATTTTTTTGAATTATATTAAATTTTTGTTCTTTAGAAGATATTCTTTAACAAAAATCATTAAACAAAATTTAAAAATTACTATTTTTAATGAGAAATAAAAACAAAAATTAAGCAAAAGTTAGAAACTTAAAATATTGAGTTTAGTTTAAATATAAAAATAAATTTCTTATTATTTTTTCTACTAATTTTTGAATTGGTTTTAAATATGAAACTTGAAGTCCTTTGCTTTAAAAAAATTTCATATCGACATGCTTACTTCACTGTGAATTTTTCGAATTTGGCAAGTAATAGCTTGTATAGAGCTTGTATAAGGCAATCTTGAGCAAGCCAGGAATTTTGCACCTGAAATCTAAACAAATAGCTGCTATAAGGCCTTAAAATATGAGTTACGCAAGCTCTATATAAGGCTTGTAAATATAAGTTATAAATGGCTGGTATAAGGCCTTCCAAAGTTGTTTACTGAAAATGATTAAAATAAATTGCTGCTATAGGGCTCTCCACGACAAATCATAGCAAACAATTTGTATAAGACTTGTTTGTAAAGGCCTCATACAAATTAAAATAATCAGTGAAGATCAACAAGTGTGTCTTATATAATATTGTGCTTATTAAAGAATCAGATTAAAATAAATAAGAACGTGATACCCATTGAACATCGTAAAACAGAAAAAAAGTCCTTACAATAACATTGAAATTTTTAGCAAAACTTAAAAATGAATAACTCATGGCAAAAATTTTAAAGATCTGGAACCTACCAAAGACAAGTGAGAAAAAATAAAGAAGCAATTCTTAAAAAGCCAGAGAACATTCAAGAAGTTTGGAAGAACAGATATTAGATGCGCAAAGTTATTGACTGTTCCCTCTGCGTGAACGTGAAGTATGTGGTATCAACTTATTCACTTTTAAATATGTTTTCCTCAACATCACATTGGCATAGGGGTAGACTGCTAGACTGGAACGAGGGAAGAATCGAGTTCAAATCCCAGGTAAAAAAAACTTTTCATTTTTATAATTAAACTATCATTTGACTCATTACAGAATACAGAAAAAAGGTTTCGGAAGCTTACTGAGGAGAAAAAAAAATACAATAAAATAAAATGCAATACAAAATACACCATCAGAAAAATTAAATAAAAACCGATAAAAAATATATCTTTTTATTTCAGAATCAGCTTTGCAAGAAATTTTTTCTCTCGATGGATTGCTTATGCAAAATAAATTTGGGTAAGGCCTTATATATACATCCAAGGCAAGCTATTTACAATAGCTGTCATTAAATGGCTTTGGTAGGGCCTTATTTAAACATCCAAGGCAAGCTATAGGCAATAGCTGTCAAAATGGCTTTCGTAAGGCCTTATATAAATATCTAAGGCAGGCTATAGTTTATTTAACCAAGCTAATAGCAGTTCATGAAAAGCTATTTGCTGTCAACAAAAGTCTTATGGCAGTTAATTAGCTTGGGTAAATGTGCCAAAATGGCTTGAATAAGGCTTTTTACTATTACTATAGCAGTCTGAAAATAGCTTGTATAGAACCTTATACAAATTAAATTGTTAGTTGGGTAAAGCTTATAACTTATTTCTATTTTTAAATTAAACGAATTATTTATGAGTTTAAATAGCTTTCTTATTTATTTTTTTTCTTTCATCAGTTTTGTTGTTTTTGTATTGATTGTAATTAAGTTATAGTATTTTTTTTATTTTTTAACATAAATTATAAATAATTTATTTCTATTTTTCAAACTTTGAAATATTTTATTTTTTGCTTTTACTTTTAAGGCGATATTACACTAGCATATAAATATGGCAAATTTGCCGTATAAATATGGCCCAAAAGGGTCATATAAGTGTGATAGGCATATTTATATGACAACATATATATGACGCCATATATATGACAATGATTTTGGGATATATATATGACAAAGTGTAATATGGAAACAAAGGCGTTGTCATATATGTTTGGAGGCTTTGTGCCATATAGTCATATAAAAATGGGTTAATTTTATATGTTCATATATGTTTGTCATATAATTTAATAATTTATCGTTGGCAGAAGAAGAATTCTTCATTAGTTTTATCCAAATTTTGGTTATTTTGTTGCATTTCTGGTGGTGCAAAAATGCATAATGTTGCATTAAACGTGTAAAATGACAAAACGATTGGTACAACATGGTAGAAACAAGGGCATTTTGCCATTGGAGTAAATGCAGCAAAAGTTGTGCTAAATGGATGGAATTCACCATTTTTGATTTTATTTTCCAATTTAGCCATAATGCTGCCAGTTTATGCTGACAGAAAAAAATATTTGTCCTTCGTTAGGCGTTTTCCTTTGGGAGGCATCGTACTTGCAACTGCATTGTTAGCTTTTTTTCAAACAGCTTTCACATGTAAAATGTATCTAATCGCACATGAGAGTATGAGCAGTTGGTAGTACGAGATAAGGGTTTTAATCTACTCATGAGTATTTTGCCACCTCCAGAGGAAATCGGCTGTTAACACCTTCCAAAGACTTCACGACCACAAACAAAATTAAAATTGATGAACGATCGTAGATTGAAATAAATAAATAAATAAATAAATAAATTATCAATTATGGCGAAACTTAGCTTTTTCACTTATTTTCTTTTCCTCCTCCTTCGGTCTAAAAGAAAAATGAAAATAAAGAGCAAATATTGAAATTAATATTTCTTTTGACACAATGAATTTCCGAATAAAATATAATTTGTCAAATATGTAATTTCCTTTGTCATATGTATTTAAATCTTGAAACAATCTATAGTGTGATAGCCGAATTTATCTTTGTCATATATATGAACAAAAATTATTTGACAAAGCCATTTGTCATATAAATTGGTCATATATGTATGAGATAGTGTAATAGACTGTGTCATATATTGAAAAGCTTTGGCATATTTTATATGGCAGCATTAGCCAAACTTATATGATAATGTATAATACCGCCTTAGTAAAAAAATAAAATATTTCAAAGTTTGAAAAATAGAAATAAATTATTTATAATGTATGTTAAAAAATAAAAAAAAAATACTATAACTTAATAACAATCAATACAAAAACAACAAAACTGATGAAGGAAAAAAAATAAATAAGAAAGTTTAAATATAAATAATTCGTTTAATTTAAAAATAGAAATAAGTTATAAGCTTTATTTACTTCACAGTGAAGTAAGCATGTCGATATGAAATTTAAACAAAGGACTTCAAGTTTCATTGAAATACAAAAATAACTGCAAATTTGGAGCCTTACTTCTAGTTCCTTGCATGCTTGATTCCTGAGATACACTATGTGACCTGCTTACCTCACTATGAAGTTAGCAGGTCACTCGATTACACCCTTATTTGGTGAGCTGCAAAATCGGGGGAAAAAATGCAAATTTCTGTCAAGGTCCCATTTGCGTGGGTGAAAATTGCCATGCTAACTTCACAGACGTATATTGAATAGTATTCAAGGCGAACAAATTTTGCCTTGATCTGAGCCACCCACATTGAGTCATTAATTCACCCTCAATTAATTAACTATACCCCTTAAAATGGAAAAACTATTTTTTTGAATACAAAAATTACTTGCATGCAAATAATGCCTGGAGGTCAATATACTTTTCTTGAAAGTGAAAGCCGACAATCCAAAAAAATCTATTTTATTCACCAATTTTTTTTTTCGCATGCAAAACAATTGCGGATCCATTGTTTTGCAGTTGCATTAGATTTTATGACAACAAAGGTTTTTTTTTGCATGAAACTGTCAAGCAATCATGCAAAAATTAATGTTTTATTTTTCCTCAGAACTTTCTGATATGCGAAAATATTCACTTAGATTTTTTTGCGCGCGGGAACTGTTAACTAGCCTTTTTAAAAGAATCTCCTTCCTCATTTAGAAACTGGATTCCATTACAATCAGGAAAAGTCCCAAAACGTTTTTAGATGTATTTTTCTTTCTTTCTCCATTTGAAAAAAAAAAAATCAAAACGGAATTAAATCTCACCACTTAAATTCACAATTTTCATCATGACTTTTAAAAATTTTCTTTCTTAAAAGCGTTTTTTGTGTTCTACCAGTGACATCTGCAGAGCCAGTAAAATAAAATGCTTCAAAAAGATCTCATTGATAAAATGAATAAAATTAATTGTTTTTATTTTGTCCTTCTCTAACTGAAATATTTTACTTCTATCTTCTTACACATATATTTGGTGGTTAACGATAATTTTGTGCTATAGTGACGTGACACCTTTTAAAAAATGTAAACCAACATTAAAACTGACCATTACGCCCAAGCCACCCCCCCCCCCCCCCCAAAAAAAAACTCTTGCGTACGCTACTGTTGCGCAGTGTTATTTGTTCGAATAAACCATTCCATTGACGTACGTAAATCCATGTTTTTTGCGAAATCCATGAACAATTTTTGTGACTAAATTTTTATATTTTTTGAAAGGTGTGTCAATTTCCTTAAACAACTAAAAACTGCAACTATTTTGATATGATCTCGGATCAAATTTTTTTGGTCAATAGTTTTTTGTTACGACATAAGCTTTTGATTAGTGGGGTATGAGGGCACATACAAAATATATTTTATTTATAATTATTTATGGAACGAAATCATTTGTTTTAATTTAAGATTCTGAAACCCTTTGTTCATTGTACTAAGAACTAAAAGAACAGACGTCAAAGACTTAAAAAAAGTATTTATAATCCTTTTAGAAAGCAAATTGCTTAATGCATTTACCATCGTCATATGGATAACAAGGAACTGAAATGCAAAAAAAAAAAAAAAAATAATCTCTGTTAATATCACAAAAGCATACAAAATGTTCACTCACTCATTTTAGGTACTTTTGCTAACAAAATATAAGATTTACATGAAAATGGTCTCGTTGTTTCATGTTTTGTTTATCAAGATGTACAATTAAACATATACCTTATACCATCTATTGTTCTTCTTCTTTTTTATGTTCCTAAACCTATCCTGCCTTCAAATAAAGTATGTGGGGTAGGAAATGCTAGTACTAACATCAAAAGGCAAAAAGGTCCGTCCTAAAAGACACAAAACAGAAAACACATTTTGACTGCTAACATAAAACGGACAGCAGTTGTAAACAACTAAATCTACATACACACATACAAACGTACACAGCGCATTCAACTCACAACAATAGAAAAGCTTTAACTTTACCATAGGTTATGCAATTAATTGTGTCCTTTTACAATACATATATATGTGCATAGGTAAGATAGGTATATGCGTATACATAAAATGTCCTTCGCCGCGCTTTTTAGGGATTTTATCCTTGTCTAATATCGGCTTGGGTATAATATAGAAGTCCATCCGTAACTCTCTATTCTCACACTCTAAAATGAAATTTAATCTTAATTCTCAAGGCCGGACTGGGCTGTAGATAGGCCTACATTCTTATTTTTATTTAGTTTTTAAAGCTTTATTTTGGTGTATATTATATTATTGAAGTTCTCTAATGGTCTTGAAGAGCACTGGGACAAAATGATAAAGATTAGTTAACGAAATTGTCTGTTATCTCAGGGACTAGTGATAAATTTTGTACTACTCAAAATGAGAACCAAGAAAGCCAAAAATTGTCTCTACAGAAGACCCAAATAAGTGGGACTGACTGTCTCTTTAACATTACCTACACGAATAATCCGGCACTGGTTTCCCCGTCGAGGATGAGGTGGTACAAAATACCTTTTGAATTCTCTCGTGTATTCATATGTGGATTTCCCACAGCAATTAAAAGCACCAAACCCGCCTACGCAGTAATAGCATACAAATATCCTGGTCCTAGAAAGTACCTATTTACTCTATTGTGTCTCTGCCATACCTACCCATACCTATTTATTTTCTCAAAAAAAAAAAAAGGACGAAATTAGATTCCTAGAGGTGGGTGGGACGTTGAACAACACAACCGAACCGACTCGACACGATTGCAGGAGAGCGTATTATACGGGTGCATGGAACTGAAAATGAATGTTATTACACTTGGCTAAACAAAAAAGGACTTTTTGTCAAAAGGACCTCGCCATTCCGCACACTTCTGGTACCTTTACATAGTGGGAATAGGACAAATAAAATATAAGAGGTCGTGAAGAGGCAAAAAGATAGATAGAACAAAAAGAAGCTGGTAATTTACTTTTAATCCTTGAAGACAAATCGACAATATGCGGTCGTATATTTTAACCAAAGCAACCAACCGACGTTGTAGACTATTTTGTGTGTTTCTGTTTTTTTTTTTTTTATATTTCCTTGTTGGTCTATCCCATTTAGGGTTTAACTTAAAAGTAAGGTTATTTACCGTTGCCACATCGTTTGACCAGCAGAATCCTCTGGGGATACCTACTAAAACACAAGCTAAAATATACACACGCACGAGTAATTGTCCTGAAATTACAAAAACAAAAAAAAATGGAAACATACAAAACTTTCCAGAATGCGAAAACAATAGAAGATTACGAGTGTAATGTCCTGGTATTTTTTACTATCACGGTATGTTAAGTGCCATTTATAAGACCTTCAAGGATGGTTCACGAATGGCTGCTTTTAAGCAATTGGAAGCAAATTTTTTAATGCTCTCAAATAATTGTTGATAAAATTGATGCGAAAAGTTTTTCTATTTTAAGCGATTTTGTGGAGTTAGAGGTACAGCCAGAAACAAGCTGTCCATGCTTCCTTTTTTAAAGAAAAAAAGTTTTCATTTGGATTAAGACCCCTGTTTTTTTTTGTAAACACTATCAGATCTTTGCCGAAGAGAGCTTAGTACAAGCGACATCTTGCGACCAAAGAATTGCCAAGACAAATTAAGTGCTCATCAGGCTCATCAATTAGTGTAGTGTTAGTAGTTAGTAAGGAACAAACTACTTAATACATACACATTGCAAAATAAAATTAAAAACAATAATTATAAAACAACAAATACACTAGTCTTCAATGTAGCTTTGAGACTATTTTTGCTTATATTAAATTCGAAAAGTTTTGAGTTCAAATTAAGAAGTTTACGCATGCGAGTAGAGGGCTCGTGCATTCCACAATTAATACAGAGGTTGAAACCTCAGGAAATAAAGGATTTAGTGAAAGAGAAACGAAAAGCACATAAGAAATGGCCTCACAAATTTTATTTAAATCGCTTGAGTAATATGCTAAAAACGGCGATATCAGATTTCAAAAACCTTAAAGTTGAAAACTACCTTGAAGGCTTGACAGCGGGGAAAGAATCCAACTGCTCACTTTGAAAATTTATAAAAACAACGAAAAAACCAAAGCTTCCAGTGCCCCCGCTTAAGAAAAGCCAAAATGAATGGGCTAAAAGTGAGTAAGAAAAAACGATGGTATTCGCAGATTACTTAGTGGAAACAAGCCGTTCGATGGGCAAAAACTCAACGAAAATATTAATAGGAAATTTACCTCAAATGAAAGAAATGCTACACTTGCCGAAGTAAAAAGAGAAATAAAGAAGCTTAAGTCCAACAAAGCTCCAGGATATGACTTAATAACGGCAGAGATTGTAAAAATACTCCCTCGTAAAGGGTTCATAAACCTCCTTTACATAATAAATGCCGCCCTAAGGTTAGAATATGTTCCGAGCCAATGGAAAGTTGCGGAAGTCATAATGGTATTGAAACCTGGCAAACCATCTCACGAAAAGAAGTCTTACAGGCCGATTTCACTTCTTCCTATTATATCAAAAGTTTTTGAAAGAATACTACTCCTGCGCCTGCAACCGACAATAGAAGAGAAACAATCAATATCTGAACATCAGTTCGGATTTAGAAGCAAGCATTCGACAATTGATCAAGTACATAGAATTACTGACGTAATTGAGAGAGCTTTTGAAGAAAAGAAAATCTGTTCGACTGTCAAGGTGTGGCACGAAGGCCTCAAATTCAAATTAAGACAAGTTTTGCCTGAAGGACTTTACAACATTCTAAACGGATATCTAAATGAAAGACTTTTTCGTGTAAGACACGGAAATGACTATTCTGATTTCAAAGAAATAATGGCTGGGGTATCACAAGGAAGTGTATTAGGTCCAGTTCTGTACCTTTTATTTACACGCGATATACCTCAAACAGATGACACTATTGTAGCCACGTTTGCTGATGATACTGCAATACTAGCAGTAGGCAAAACGATTAGCGAAGCTACAATTAAATTACAAAATGCTCTTAATAATGTTAATGAGTGGACGAAAACATGGCGAATAGCGCTCAATGAACAAAAGTCAGTCCACGTGGACTTTACGTATAAAAAAATAAATAGATTACCCATCTTTCTTAATACCGCTCGTGTTCAATTTGCAAATGAGGCAAAGTATCTGGGAATGACTCTAATTAAAATGGAAGCCGCACGTGAAAAAGAAATGCGAAGAACTAAAAAGTAAATTAAGATATATGAACTGGTTATTCGGTAAATATTCAAAGCTTAGTATTGAAAATAAATTGATTTTATACCGACAGGTTCTTAAACCTGTTTGGACTTATGGCATACAACTTTGGGGTTGTACCTGCGATACAAACTTAAATAACTTACAAACGTTTGAAAAGAAATTGCTTAGGTCATTTGTAAATGAAGATCTTCATAGGGATCTCGGGATTTCAACGGTCTGGGACGAAATAAAAAGTTTCGCGCGAAAACATAGAAATCGACTATTAGAACACGTTAACTCAACGATTATTGACATTCTTAACGAGTCGAATGTAGTTCGCCGTCTGCGAAGAACAGAACCTTCTGACTTGGTGCGGTGAACAGAAAACCGCTGTAAAATCGTGAATTAACCCAGGAACTTTCACCGGAAAGTAACCTGCAACACGTTACTTAACTTCGTTAAAAATAAATTGCTAGATAAGTTTCAACTTAGTTGCAATCGGGAAGTGGAGGTGGTTTTAGTGTAGTAAGAATCTCATATTTCTATGAGCACGCGTTTTTGCTCCTCATAGTGCCGATATGCAGGTTTTCCCATGGGAAAATAAATAAAAAAAAATTTAAAAAAAAAAAACAAACAAAAAACTATTCCCATACCGGGAATCGAACCCGGGCCTTCTGGGTGAAAGCCAGATATCCTAGCCACTAGACCATATGGGATATGTTTTGCCTAGGTACTAATTTTTCTCAATTCTGTGTTATTGTTTGATACTTTATGTAGGTACCTGCATAACAAATTTTTTTAATTTAATATTTTCGACAGTATAAAATGGTTGGTACTTATAATTAAAATGGACCAACAGTGTTTAATTTTGTGATTCACACACTCCCCGTAGTTATGGCTTTCCAAAATGGCACCACAAAATTAAACAAAAACCCAATTTTTTTTTAATTGAATATGTATTACAATATTTAAATTTGGTCACCCTAAAATCTCTTTCAATATCTACAACTAGCTATAACTTCAATTGTGAGAATATTAAAAACAAACCGTTAAACGGTTTGATTTTTATTTTACAACTACTATACTACGGTGAGTATCTTTTGCGCCCGTTGCTGTCGCCAATCATTTCCGGTCGAAAAAACTTATTCTGATGTTCTTTTGATGCTGCTGCTGATAGCTGATGTTATAATGGCGGTGGCGGGTAGCTTCTATTTTGTCCTTCAACAAACGTTGGCAGTCAATACGATGAATAAGCACAAATAATATTGTCCTTATCGGAAAATGTTCTATTTTTCTCCACCACAAAAATATAGGTACTAAAATTGGAAGGTTTGTCGAGCATCATCAAGTGAACAAAAGACATTTAAAATTTTTCGTTCGATTACATTTTTATTCGAGAACAGGAAATGGAAGTCTTTAAATTTATATCCCTTTTGGGTAACTATATATATATACCTGTACTCAATAAGCATAAGGACAATCTGATTGTTAAGTTATTTGTAAAAGAACAGAGGACAAGAAGTGTCCTTATGCAGTGTTTTGATGGTGCCTTTCGGTAGTTATATTGGGAGGATATTTTGAAATTTCCTGGTGTGATCATTAAGTTTTTGGTTATATACATAGGTACGATAAGCACAAACAGAACAGTTATGAAACTTTTTCATAACGGTTTCTTCAAAGAAAATGAGGAAATAGAATTTGTTTGTCATAGGGTAGGAGCGCTGTCAACCATATTTTTGGCGAGCAGTTATGGGTTTGTTTTTTTAATGTAATTTTAATGATCCGGTTATGTCTTATCTTTTAATTAGTGAATTGAGATCATTTGAGCTTGAAACGTATCGTTATAAGGTGATTAAAATAATTATAGAAAATCATTTCTTGAAATATATATCGAACCGGTTCATATTTCACTCTCGAATTTGGGTAATCACCTCTCGTTGTGAATTCCATCGCTTTAAATCATCCGGCATTATTGTATGGAAATTTCATTTTCACTCGAACTGAGTACTAGTCTTAAGCCTAGTACGTTTAATCCACAGTGATGGAATTCGCAACGAGAGGTGAGTACCCAAATTCGAGTATGAGATATGAACCGGTTCGATATATATTTCACAAGATGATTTTCATTTCCTAATGTACCTATAACCACTAGGAAAATAGTAGGAGATGTGGAAAAGTCTGACATTTGTCATACCTAATTTATTTTTATTGCAACCGAAAATACAAAAATTCGACAAGACTCGAAAAAAACAACAAAATACGAAATAAAAATATATATTCTTCAAAGCATATCGTTGGCTTAGAGTGTAAAGCGCCTAACTCCACATTTTTTTTACCATTATAGACCACTTCAAAAGTGGCTAAAAAATACAAAAATCTATCAAATCTTTTCAATTTCACTAAATTTGGTAATAATGAGTGTTGAAAAATATTTAATGAAATTTTGGTTTTATTCAAATATTGCGAACACTTTGTTTTAAATATTTGTTTGTAAAAAATGCAAAATGTGAGTTAGCTGCCTTACACTCTAAGCCAACGATATTTCAAGGTTCAGTCAAATAAGCTTCATAAAAATCAATTTTTTTTTCCACTCAAAGTGAGTATTAAGAATTCCAAACTGAGTGATGTTTTCATAATTATAATTCACGTGTAGTTTGAACCGGTTTAAAATTTTCATTTCACAGGAGGTGATTACTACTTACTTACTTATCCGGCTCCCGATCCATGGAGCGTCTCTGCCTGAGATATTGCGGTCTTCTATCGGTTGCGGTCCCTCGCACGCTCCCTCCAGTCGTCGAAACCAAGCGCTCTTGCGTCAGAAACCGCCTGATCCCTGTAGCGGAGGTTCGGTCTTCCTGGTCGTCTCGAACCTGGGGGCTGGGATTCGAAGATTTTTTTGGCTGGAGCATTGTTGTCCATTCGCTCGATGTGGCCGAGCCAGTGTAGTCGTCGTGTTTTGGCTCTTTGGACTACATCCACATCTTGGTACAGCTCGTATAATTCACGATTAAATCTTCTCCTTCATTCGCCCTCCTCGCATATTGGACCAAATATCCGCCGAAGAATTTTTCTCTCTGGACTTATCGTCCAGCACTCGGCGCCGTAGAGTAGAACTGGTAAAATTAGCGTTTTGTATAGCGTGCACTTTAACTTCCGGGAGATGAGTTTTGAACCCATTTGTTTGGCCAAACCGAAGTAGCAGCGGTTCGCTAGGGTAATTCTTCGTCGGATTTCCACTAAGGTGTCATTCGTGGGGTGGATGTTTGTTCCGAGGTAGGTGAACTCCTTGACTACCTCGAAATTACTGCTACCAACAGTGACGTTTTGTCCTAGACGATGGACAGATGAAGCTTTGTTTGTTGATAACATATACTTTGTTTTGTCCTCATTCACTTCAAGACCAACGCGTTTCGCCTGTTCACCAATAGCTGTGAATGCTTCTAGTACAGCTCGCTTGGAGCGGCCGATGATGTCGATGTCGTCCGCATAGCCAAGCAGTTGCGAAGACCTGTTGAAGATAGTGCCTTCCAGGTTAACACCACTCTTGCGAACTATCTGCTCCAGGACTAGGTTGAAGAAGTCACATGATACGGCATCTCCTTGTCTGAACCCTGTATATATCTGGAATAGCTCGGATGAGCTGTTACCCATTTGCACGTTGCACCGTGTATTTTGTAACATCATGCGGCATAGCTGGATCAGTTTTTCCGGGATCCCGAGTTCGGACATCGCCAATAGAAGCTCTTGGCGACTAATGCTATCATATACGGCTTTGAAGTCGATAAAAAGATGGTGGCTCTCGACTTGAAATTCGTTGGTCTTTTCCAGGATTTGCCTCAATGTGAAGATTTGGTCTATCGTTGATCTGCCTGGCCTGAAGCCACACTGGTACGTGCCGATCATAGTGTTGCAGAAAGGTTTAAGACGCTCACATAGTACGTTGGATAGGATCTTGTATGCAACATTAAGCAGGGATATACCTCTGTAGTTTTTGCAGGACATAGGATCGCCTTTTTTGTAGATTGGGCATATGGAACTAATAGACCAGTCGTCGGGCATGCTTTCCTCCTCCCATACTTGGTTGATGAGCTGGTGTATGCACCCTACCAGGACATCTCCTCCATACTTGAAGAGTTCCGCAGGTAGGCCATCCGAGCCGGCGGATTTGTTGTTCTTAAGCTTGTGGATGGCTTTCTTAATCTCTTCAGTACTGGGTGCTGGGACTGGATCTTCATTGACTGGTCTCATGCTTCTTTGTTCTACTGTCGCTTCCTCTACAGAATGCCCATTGAGCAGCTGCTGGAAATGCTGCTTAAACACGTCAACAATTCCCTGTGCTTCGGTGACTAGGTTCCCTTCGCTGTTTCGAAGAGCTTGCGTGCTGGTTTTATAACCACATGCCAGTTGCTTGGCTGTTTGGTAGAACCGGCAGGTGTTGGTGGCAGTGCTAGACTCCTCGAGATACCTAAGCTGAGAGGCTGCGGATGCTCTTTTCTTTCTACGCAGGGTTTTCTTCTCTTTCCTTCACTTTCCACGGTACTCCTCTCTTGCTGCTCTTGTTTTCCGTTGCAGCATTTGCATTCGTGCACAGGAGGTGATTACTAGGCTTTAAATAATAAAGTTGAAACAGTAGAACGATTAACTATGATTTGTTTTCACGTGAAAAGTTTAAAAAGGATTTTACTTTTGATTCGATCGCGAATATTATTCTTCATTTTCACGATCAAATCAATTCTTCTAAGATCTTTAAAATATGGTTTGTTCCCGAATTTAGCATGCAAGAACTTTTGAAGATCCATTCACGAATGAAATATAAAAATGTAGTTTTACAGAAGGAGAATGTTTCAAAAAACCCAAAGTTTAACAATATCGAAGGACCAAGTTTCAAAACCTTCGGAACTTCGTCGTTCCATTCCGTGATAGTGTTAATGCAGAATAAATTTTTTTTTTTCAAAATAGGGCCTTTTAAAAAAGTCAATATTTTGCAATGAAATTAACCCTGGTGATAGATAGCTGACACACAATTAAAAGATAGAAAAATTTTCAAAAATCAGTGCGCTTTTAAAAATTTGCAAACTTCGTTCTTCCTAAGGTGATTTCAATGAAACTGACACAGGTGATAGCTGAGACAGAATTTGCGTTTTCCACTTTTTCTAGTTTTGAAATAATTAAAAAAAAAGGTTTTTAAGGACCTTGGTCTAAATTATTCTTGGAACTACATATGTTTCTGTTTAAAACTCCAATTTTAAATGCATATCGATTTTTCTTGGCGGTCAAAAGGTCTTTGAATTATTTAACAATGCATTTTGAAATAGTGTTGTTTTGAAAATCAGAATAAGAATGGAATACATGTGTTTTTTTGAATTTTTTTTTTGTAATAAATTTGTTTTTGAAAATTACGGAACTTATTTTTGGATCAAAGTAAAATTTTACTGTTTTAAAAAAGTTTTTTTATCCTACTTATTAAAAAAATAACAAGTATCCGTTCTCAACAACACAATAGAATGTACCGAAAATGTTAATTCATGTATGTATACTTATGAAAGTTTGAAAATAATAAATTTTCGTCCCAAAATTGGAATACATTCGTTTTAATTCCAACACAAAAAGTATTAAATTTAGGATGGAATAAAGCTACTTTGGTTCTTAAGTGGAATACAATTATTTTGATTCAAAAGAGTCTGAGGAATACGTTGGCTTTGATTCTTATTCAAATCAAAATAACTCTCGAATGGATTTTGAAACTTTCGAAAACAGCCATAAATAGATTGTTATAAAATATAAGTTAAACTGCATTGTTAACTCATTTTTTTCGAAAAGTGAAATACGTTGCTTTTGATTCTAATAGAAAAAAGAAGCATGTGTTTTCAAAATATAGTATTTCAAAAAAATGTGGACTTTTTTGATCCTCGAATGATTTTAATTAAATTGACACATGTAATACTCGTAACTGAGACAGAATTAAAAAAGATAAAATATTTTCAAAACAGAGTGTCTCAAAAATATGTCAATTTCAATAAAATTCACACAGTTGATGGTGATGACATTGTCATATTTTTGAAAATATTTGTTTCTGTCACAATTCTGTCTCAGTAATATCACCAGTGTCAATGTTATTGAAATCACTCTATGAACAGTGAAGTTGACATTTTTACGAAACACTCTTCTATAAAAATATTTCTTAATTATACAATTCTGACTCAGCTATCAACAATGTTAATTTGATTGAAATGGCTTGGTGCCCTATTACACGATGGTGACTTTAGAATCATGCCTTTTTTCAAAATTCAATGAGTGCGAACGAGAAAAAATATCTGACCTCGCCATCACACTCATTTAGTTTCGAAAAAAGGTAATGACTCATAAGGCGTCGTGTAATAGGGCACTTGCAGAAAATCGAAGGTGTAAAATTTTGATTTTTTTTTAAACACCCTGTTTTGAAAATATGGCAGCTATCACGACAGTTTTTCCCGCCTAGGAAAAAACAAATGATTTTTATATAAAAACTTCACTTCGCATGGATGCATAAACTAAGCTTCAATGAATGAAATTTGAAAAATTTGAATGTCACTCAATATCGTCGATGTCGAACTGTAATTCTTGGTGATTTTGAACAAAATCACAATTTTTATTTTTGAAACGTTGAACGTTCGAGTTGAGTCGAACGTTAGACTCGGCGAAATGCAAGTAATAATGGGGCCTATATTTTTATTTTTTAATTCAGTCTCGACAATTTCCTTTGCGATTTCGTTGAAATGGCTCAAGAAAAATGTTTACTGTACCAGGTTTGAAAAATATCTCAAAGAAAATATCATGGGTTTAAAGCATTTTATTTTTCAGAACAAAAAAAAAATAGTGTAAGTTTGTATATTTATTACAATTTCAATAGAAATCTGAAATATCCAAATCGTTTTGAACAATTAAACTCTTCCTTGCATTTTTAGCGAAACGAAAAGACCCATTTGCTCCTCGTCCAGATTTCTGCACAAAACGTCCGCTAGCAAGGCCCTCTTTAACGTGTTCTCGCATTGTCTTCAAAAATGAAGGTTTCGAAGACATTTCATATTTAGCTTGAAGAATATTCTTTAAGGCAATAAATGAGAGACCTCCCCTTTTCGGTACGTTTGTGATCAATGCAAAATCAATTGTTTTCTTCATTTCTTCAACATTACTAGTATTCTTTTTAATTCTATTCTTCATCTTCATATTCGATTTATTACTAATTTTAAAAATCGATTTTCTTGAAACTTTCAAATGTTTGTCATTGGTTTTCTTAGTTTTGCGGTTTGGCTTTATCTTGGATGTTTTGCTTTTAGTTGATGATTTTTCTTCATTTTTAATTATTGTCTTTAGCTCAGACATGCCTTTCTTTAAATTTCCTATTGATTTTTCTTCAATCATTGCTTTGGGCTCAGACATGTTTTTTTTGTATTCTATTTTTGTAAATTGATTTTAAAAATATTTTCTAAAAATATGTTCTTTCGTTTTCAAAAGCCCCTTAGATTGTGATCACAAAATTAAGTTTTTTTTTGACAAATTCGTTTTTTAAGAAAAATTATAAATTATTTTGTTCCCTACAAGTGGAAACTATTTTTAAACTTACACGATTTAAACCTCCTGCTACTAAAGCGCCCTTAGCATTTCAACATCGTTACAAATCCTACCTTGATCTAGTCACTCTTTATAAGTCCAATCCCTCTGTGACTGTGATTATAATTCAATTGAATCTGACTCTTAGCCCTAAAGCTATTTCTAGAGTTATTATCATCACAAGATCTTACACTGTAATATCACATACCAAGGTGTAGCGTCTATTTCTCACATGCGAGTCGTAATTTACTCACCTTAGGAGCTCTACCATAGTATGTCCTTCGATATTGTGTGTGCAATGACCATTCCTAAATGCATAGCACCCATATTACCAGCAGCAACAACAAAAGCAGCAGCTAGAAGACCACTCAACAACTTCTCACAGAATTGACAATTATGACAATCGACGATGGTTGCCCTCAGTCGTTGGCTGGCTACGAAACGATCCATTGGATTATATAGAGAGTCCCATTGGATCGATGTCAATTGGCTTACGCAACACGCATAATCCAAATCCGCAAGAAAGCCTTCATCGGCTGTATAGAGATGGACGTATATTTCAGAAGAATAGACATAAATTCCGGATAAGTTTTATGCGAATAGGTACATGAAAAGGAGGCAAAATTGCTGCGATTACTTCCATAGAATTAGCTTCAAGCGGTTGTGTTAATTTCTTTGATAGGACTTTAAGGCGACATGAAAGATCGATCGGATCGAAAGGAAATGTTATTTTTTTTTTATTGAGCAATTTATTAGATTATCTCCACAGTTCTAACCAAACAACGGTTTATTGATCTTGGGAAAAAATTTCAGTATCCTAAACATTTAGCCCTTTCCATAACAAATGAGTGATCCCCCAATGAAGTCCAATGCTGGTGAGTGTTGGTGAGGTATTTTACTATAATTCTAAAGTAAAGCTTACTTGTGACTTGATTTAGGTGAGCTAAAATCATCAGCTTAAAAGCTCTTTCCAGAGATACCTACGAAAAAATTCAGTTCCGAAAAACACCCGGAAATTTTATATTTGTCCTAATTTGGATTTTTAGCCAACTCGTAAGTTCCATCATCGCTTATTAAACATTTTGTTATTATTTACCAAACTGATCCCGAAAAATTCGGTTTTAATAGCTGTATCTTCTTGCTCCCATACTGATTTCGGTGCCAAATTCCGTCATGTTTTACTAATTGTTGAAGAATTCTTCGGTTGGTCCAATGATAAAACAGAAAATAAACGACAAAAATTTCCAGACAAAAATACACACATTTAAGAATTTCAAAAATTTCAATACCCACATTGAGGTGAAGAGTATCTTTACAAAAACATTGCAGATACCTTCCTTGCACAGACATTACCTATAAGACCACAATAACAAACAAGCAAAAAATATATATTGACCAAAAAGACGGTCATTAACGCCTTGAACCGGTTAGTCTTTTAGATTTTATTCATTTGACGTGCACATGCGGTCTGATATTATGCTTCTTCCTTCTTCTTCATCTACTTCTGCTTCATTGAAGCTGGCATATTGCCCTTCCCGCCTTCGCTTCACCATCATTTCGCTTAGTAATTTCCAATTGTTGATGGTCATCGCACTGACCTCTTAACGCATCACTGCTATTTGTTGACTTGCAAGCTTGCCATAATATTGCAAACGACGATAAACACTCCTTTTGTCTTTCCAAAGAAGTCCGAACTTCGTTTAACTTGCCAAATAGGTGCTGTTGGTCAGTAATGCTCAGACGGACGCGCGCGCACAAATGATTACGTTTGATTCGATACGATGGGTGCGCTTGGTGCTGTGTGCTTATGCGCAGAAGACTTCAGGCAAAACTTGACAGTCTTCTAGGTAAAGCGGAGAAGATGCAAGGCAGGAATTATGTTGAAGCTTCAAATGTTTTTTTTTTTTGTCAGTTGGTCAAGCAAGATAACTTTGACCATCATCGTTGGTAGTTTCGTATTATTGTGGAATTAATCTTGAACTTGACTTTGGAAGAGTAACGTTGACACACTGACTCAAAGTTTAAAGCAGTTCAGATGAGTGAAGTAATAGTTTGTGTTTGCAATTGTAACTCTATATCAAAAAGAGTGTTACAGAAATTGTTGTTTCGATAATATGAGGTGGTATGCAGAATATTAATACTTTATATTCAATAAACTCCATTCCTGCCAACAACACGGACACAGGAATGGTTGAGAGTTATTAGTCACTAGGCCTTGGTTCTCCATGAGCTGTTGCGCCACTAAATTTATTTTATTTTTATTCATTAAAGTCTCCACTGAAAAAAACATTTAAGAAGTTATTTTAAGAGATAAAAGGAGTCTTGTGAACAGAAATTGAGGATAAAACATGACTTTCTACACTATTTGCAGCTGATTAAATGTTAATTTCTTGCACAAACCCAAATTTTGTAGCTCCAACGTTTTTTAAAATATTCAAGTTCCAGCTAAAATAGGACTGAAGCTAAGAGGGCAAAAATCCTAAAATTATATTTCTGTTCTGCACAAAATTGTAGCTTTATTTAAATGTTGTGCAAAAATCAATTTTGTATAGTAATTTTTTTATTTAAAGTGCTTTTTGTAAAATAAAATAAATTCGGTGGCACAACAGCTCGTGGAGAACCAAGGCCTAGTGACTTACAACTCTCAACCATTCCCGTGTGCGTATTTTTGACAGGAATGGAGGGGACCTACAATTTTTTGCCGAGTCCGAAAGGCTAGATGAGAAGCACTTATTCATGACAAGTATACTCTTGGAGGATTTGTCAGTTCCTCGCAAGAGGCACTACCTCGGAAAAAAACATTTCTGTTCTTAGGTGGCAGTGCCTGGAAATCGAACCCAGACCTTTTTGTGCTATTTTCTAAATTGCTTTCGCGACTCATCTTAAATCCGGACGATTATGTTTGATTTCCAATTTTTGTTTTTTTTTTTTTCTTAGCAAAAATAAATTTTTTTACGAAATATTTAAGAAAATGATTTTTTAGTACACAAAATAAAAACTTTGGTGAAGAGAACAATTGCTTACCGGGCATTGTATGCCGCGCCCCCGTAAAAAAAATAAATACTTACAATTTATTTTGTACACCAACTTAGTATTCAAAACTGAGGTAAATCAAAAGTTAAAGAAAATTTGGAGAGACCTTTAATTTGAATTCAGTTTCTTTTAACATAGTTTTGAGATGTATTCAAGGTTAAAACATTTAGCATTTATGAACAACAACTGCTCCATAATTTTATAAAAAAATAATGGTACCTTCCATATGCATGTAAGAAACACCATCAAGAAAAATATTTTTCCTTTCTTAAAAACAACTCGCACGATTTTATTAAAATTTTTCAGTATGCTTAAATTAGTGCCATATAAAGGTTTTTTTTAGACGTGTGGTCTTCAAGCTGTCACTTGATTTATGCCCAGTGTGGTTTGCCATTTTAAAATGATTAGACTTAAGGCCAGTCATATGAGATCTATGAGTGTGCTCGGACGGTTTGGTATGTTTTTTTTTGACAGCTCAAGTGAAAAAAATGACTTCTTTAATCGCGTAAAATGGCCTTTACTCCTAAACAACGTTTGCAAATCGTGTTAATTTATTACCAAAATAATGGTTCGGTTTAAGCGACGCATCGCGAAGCCATCGATTTATTAAAGGAAACTTTTGGTGAACGCATTATTTTTTGAAGTGGGGTTATTTTGGGTGGGGTTATGTGAAGTTGCTTGTTTAGGCAGATAAGCCCAAGACTATTGATGCCTAGGAAAAGAATATTCAGCGCCTCACCAAGAGTTTCCTTCTATTAATGGATTGTTCCGCGATGCATCACGCGAAGCGAACCATTATTTTGGTAATAGAATAAATTGCAAGATTTTCAAACGTTGTTCAGGAGGAGGTCCATTCATTAATGAACTAGCAAACCAAACTGAGCATAAATCAAGTGACAGCTGACAAAAAGACCAACTCCGAAAAAAGTATTACCAGATTTAACGAACGTCTAAAAAAAAAAACACCCTTTACTAGTACGTTTTTCTAGATCATGTTTGTATCGAAATTTTCCCAAAAAAAGTTTGAATTTGTTTTTGAAATCTTATTTTTATATGCACATAAGTTAATACTTATGATTTGCATACCAAAAGTTTTCCTTAAATGTTTTAGGAATTTGATATATAAAAAATTATTTTTTAAGAAAATCGCTCCAAACGATTTTAAATATTTTTAGCTTAATTTGCACCTAGTTATTGCATCATTAGATTTTTGAAAATCTGTGTTAGTGGTGTCATTTTGACTCAAAACGGCTTACTTGATACCTACAAAAATTAAGTTGAGAACAATCGATTTATTAATTTTGATTCAGGGTTGAGGAAGGCTAAGTCAAAACTGTATACTTGCTTTTGAGTTATACAAAGTGTTAAATCACTCGCCACTCTACTCGCTTCTCAACTAACTTCAAAAGGGGCAATCCAGTTGACGAGTGAATTCGAAAATATCTATGTCAATTATTTGCTAGAGAGTACATATTTGCTCGTGTGGACTCAGCTTAAACTATGCTTTTTTTAAAAATCTGACATTTTTGATCACAAATAGACTAAAGAAAATGTGTTTTGAAAATGTTAACGTAAATATTATGAGTAAACTGAATACTAATATAATGCATATACTCCTAGATATAATATACATAATGTCCCTCAAGCATGTCAAGTATTTAGAAATTTATAAATGCATCAGCTCTATACCAAAACGAATTTATGAATATGCACATAATTCACTTGAAACAAGTGCATTTCAACCATAAGATGACCATCAAAACACCGCTAAAGGATAATTTCAAGGTCTCTATGATGCAAAAGAGTGGCATCGCATGAACAGCAGCTATACATGCATGCATGCAATCTGCATATCAATGAACGCATTTTATTATATTCATGTTCCTAGAAAAGTATTTTACTATTCCAACGCGCCGCAAATATTGTGGCCCCTCCCTCTCACCTCAATAGCATCTTCTACCTACCGCTATATGTTCCAGCTAGAGAGCTCCTAGCTTGGTATAGTCTTATGAATATTAAAGAGCCCGATCAATTGCCGCTGTTGTAAGGCCACTTAAGCTTCTTGTGTTCTTTTAGTGAGAAATGCTCCAACAATATACCTACTATAGGTAGGAACACCGCCACCTGTACTGAACACTGTCATGATAGTTTCGTTCGGTTCGGTACGGTTGATGGTTTTTTTTATTGGTTGTTTTGTTCGAAACTATCGTCTCAGTTTTGGACCTTTTGCATGCCAAAACGTTCCAACTGGCGCTAGGCTTCCGATCTTCATGTTCAAAAAAAAAATCTGCAGGCAGAAGGCAAAATGTTTCAACTGCCAATAGCCATTGCACTATAGTCAACCTGCAACAAACCCAAGATGGGGTAATTACTTACCGTTTGTGCGCACTTTTTTCTCTGATCATCATTCTCTTCTTCTTCTTTTTTTCTTATTCTGCAGTTTTGCACAGTTCTGCTATATTTATTCTATTCAATGTGACACCGCGCTGTGCTGCCATAAGTTATTGACATGGCGCGACAATTGCAAACGCTGAAAGAAGACGTGAAGAATATTATGAAGAGCCTTTGACATTCCTTAAGACCTATACTTATTCATGGCATGTGTCAGATTTTGTTTCGAATTATTTGCAAAAAGAAAAACGGGTTAGACCCAATATCTCTTTTATACTTCATCACAATTTAGATGTTAGATTGTAACGAAATTGCTTTGGTAAATTACTACTATATTAACAGAAGAAAAGTTCCTGAAAATGACAGATTCCTCTTATTAGAGAGGGAATTCATTTGGTATGAGATGGACATCTCGGGGTTTAATATAATTAAAACAAGTTAAATGCTCCACCTGGTATTACTAACACCATTCCTGCTTTTTAAAACAGCTCTCAAAGCTTAATTTCCTTGGAACCTTTAGATGGCAGGATCGTGAAAGTCAAGATTCGAACTAAAGTTACGTTACTCACACCATCATAAAGTGTTACGAGCTTTCTCCTGTCAAGGAGAAGGAGGTCTTCTATAACCGACTGAGTGCTTCTTATGATAGTAAACCACGAGGAGATTGTACAGGGTGGCGCACCAATTGTGCTACAATAAGAAATTCAAATAACTTTTTTTTTAATCGATGTATTTCATTTATTTTTTTTTTATTGGTTAGAAAATTAGGTTTTATTTTAAATAGTTAGTTGTTTTTAAAGATTATAGACCGCAAATGACCTCCACGCTCTCCCACGCATATGCGGCACCTGATCAAAAAACTATTCATTGCGGCCTGAAGAGTTGAAGTTGGGATCGCCTCAATTACTGTCGTTATGGACTGCTTTAATTCAGTTAAATTCCTGGGCTTCGTTTTATACACCTCTTGCTTGACATAACCCCATAAAAAGAAGTCTGGTGCAGTCAGGTCAGGTGAACTTGGGGGCCAGCGAAGAGTGGAGTTCCTAGAAATTAATTTGTTTGCGAATTTTTTGTTTAGCTCCGCCATAACTGGTCTGGCTATATGTGCAGTTGCTCCATCTTGCTGAAACCAAACGCTGTTGAATGGTATACGTCTTCGGCGCAGTTCTGGGTAAAAAAACTCCTTCAACATCTTTAAATAACGGTCCCCATTGACAGTAGCGGTTACACCGTTTTCTTCAAAGAAGTACGGCCCACCACACAGTGACTCGTACTGGGTGCAGTTCCATCTCATGGAGCATTTCTGGATTAGACTCATTCCATATACGGCAATTTTGCTTGTTTACATTGCCGTTAAGATCAAAATGGGCCTCATCAGACATGAACAAACAATTGATCAATGTGTTGTCTTCTTCGGCCATTGATATCATTTTTTGGCAAAATTCTAGGCGAACAGGCAAATCCTGAGGGTTTAACTTGCTAGTAATTTGGACTTTGTACGGAAACAAGTTTAAATCGTCATGAAGTATCCGTTGTAATGACCGTCTACTAACTCCAATTTGCCCCGATAAGTTTTGGGTCGAAACGCTCGGATTGGCCTGTATTGCAGATGCTACTGCTGCGATTGTATCCTGAACCCGAACATTGGCATCTCGATGGTACGGCCTTCGTGCGATGCTTCCAGATTCGGCAAACATGTTTAGAAACCTCATAATGGTCCATCTACTCGGGGGAATACCACCAAACTCCCGCCTAAATTCCCTTTGGACGGAAATGACGGACTGCAAAGCATGGTACTGTTGCCCTATCCAAATTCTTTTCTCCGTATCCCAATCATCCATTTTTATAAATCTAAATAGTAACCTACAAAATAAAAAAAAAATAAGTCGATTACTCACACAGAAAAAAAGTTATTACGTTTTATTTTTGTAGCACGATTCGAGCGCCACCCTGTATAATGGTGATGAGACATTTGAGGGCCAAAGTTGGCAATAACAATGATTGAAACGGATATTTTGAGGTGAAATGTATGTTTCGAATAACTTATCGGAACCTAAGACATTGTGAAACAAGCTCTTTGAAACTGTTACGATAATTCAAAAACTTTAGTTAAAAAGTATATAATATATATAATTTATAATAATTTTCTTAACTGAATCTTAAGAATACCAAGCGAGTTCAATAACAAGATCATGAACATGTAACCAACTCGTCGTGCATTTTATTTTCGTTTGTGACTGAAACCAGACCGAAACCGAGACGAGACTCTGTTATACGATACCAAACGAGACTCAGTTATATGACACCGTCACCGATACCAAGACGATACTCAAATTTTTCGATTTTGACGATCGACCGAGACTTACAAAAGTATAATTTGGTTTGGTAACGTGACACTCAAGATTACGTACTTACTTCAACTGCAGCTTGGAGATCTCAAGAAAATACCCGAATGCTCAAGTTTAACACTGATAGGAAAGACTAAGGGATCACACAGTCTTCCATCAAAAAGGGAAACTCAGAGAGCAATCACAATCAGTAAGACATCTATCTCCATGGAAAATTATGTTGGTGTGCTATAAAACATCTGTTCATATCTGGTGCTGAAATTATAGCTGGTTGGTCACAAGGAAGATATAGTGCTTGGTTTTCAGAAAAAAAAACTTGCCTAAGGATAGAAGAAATAAATCACCTTATAGCTCACATTGCAGCTACAACTCATATAAAGATGCGATAAGTTCACTAATGCGCATGGCCGTAGCTAGAGTCGAATTTAAAGTAGGGCAGAGGTGGAATCAGGAAGGGTAGAATTTAAAATTTTATTTGATGAATATCTAACCTGGCAACAATTTTGAGTGAATTGCTGTTTTTTTTTTTCGTTGCTCAGTGGCCATCCTTCTCATTAGCTGATTGGGGTGATTGACGGTGTTCTGCACTAGCTTCTTTGTCGAACTAAGCAGGTATTTGTCCAGCGGTATTATCCTTGCTTTTCTGTAGAGATCCTCATTCCTGTAATGTTTTCTTCACTGCCGGTCGAAGTGGAGTCCGGTGCAGATTCTTAGCATCTTCCTTTCGAAGATTTGGAGTTCCTTAATCGCTGTTTTTATGATCGTGAACCAGGCCGGAAAACAGTAGGTGGTGACTGGCCGCAGGAGTTGCTTGTACACAAGTATCTTCATCTGTTGGCTTAGTCCTGATCTTCTCCTCATCAAGGGATGTAGTCGGTGGAGTACCCAGTTCGCTTGTCTAAATACACTTTTTGAGTGCGAGTTGAATCTTAGCAACTCGTTGAAGTTGATCCCCAGGTATTTGACGTCCCTTTTGGCAGCAATAGTAGGGCTTAATGGACGTATAACTCATGAACGCAACTGTGCACTGTTGTTCAAGGGTGGACAAAAATCGTTTAATCGGTTGTCAAATATTTTGCAGTTTGATCAAGTACTAGTTGATGTATAAGAATCAGGATTTTTATGAAATCAGTAAAAAAATATAAAATTCCAGATAAATGAAATTTCAGTGACCTTAAAGCAAAAAAAAAAGAGATGATTATTTTTAGTAACCTGCTTTTTTTTTTTTGTTATTTTTCTCCTACTAGGCATATATAAAAACCAATTAAAATTTATAAATCAAAAAAGATAGCTAGAAATTTTTGTTGCTCGAATTTTTAAAATCGTTAACTTTTTTGAGTTAAATTGAAAACGTAACAAACAAAAAGTTAGTGTTGCCTGGTCTTCTTCAATTGGACCTAGGTAACATATTTTACACTATACCATCATGCCATCATGTATCGAATACAAGTAAAATAAGCAGCTTATATCGCGAGCTTTCAATAACTCCCAATGTCTTAAGAGCCCCGAAAATAGAAAAAATTCTTGAGTGACGTTTTTCTTATGTTTTCTTATGGGATATTAAAATACTGCCCTACCTAAATTATGGAAAACCCAATATGAATATTATTTGTGGGTGGAGCTAGATATTATTGCATTAGCACCATTTTCAATCCTCTCTCTTAAAAATTTTAAGGTCCAATTTATGATTTCCTTAACACCCATCACTAAGTAGAGTAGAGTGTTTAATACTGTTAATGTCTATGGATACTTCTTCTCTAAATAACACCCCTAAAAAGTGGGCGTGACAAAAATGTTGTATGACCTTATTTTTTTAAAATAAATGCATTTCCTATACATTTGCTTCTAGGTTTCTTTTTCGATAATTTTTTGGGAGAAGAAAAAACAAATTTTGTCAAAAACGCATTTAAAAGTGAGCAGTGCAAGCATTTTGCATGATGTTGTGATCTCGCTATTTGGGTAATTCATTTTGTTTTCATACAAATAAGTTTAAAAAAAAAAAAAATTGTCAAAAACACTCCAAAAGTGGGTGTGAAAAAATATTTAAAAACCAAGGTACAATTTATAATACCATGCTATACCTTTTTGAAAAGCCAGAAATCTTTTCTTTGATTTGCATTTTAAATTAAGTTGTGTTAAAGAACAGTTTTAAAAAAATTAATTTTCAAACTCGAAATTTAAAAAAAAAATTTTAAAAAAATTTCAAATTAATTTTTTTCAAAATTTTATGTAAATAAGTTTAATTTTTATTTTCAAAATTCAATGCTCTTATTTATTTTCAATAAAAAAAAAAGAGAACCGGATGTTAAAATGAATCTTAGTTTTTGAGAAATTAAAAAAAAAATAAAAGTATTTATTTCCAAGAAAAACACTTTGTACCTACAGTTGGCTATATTTTTAAGGAAGGGCTTTGGTTTTTTAAGGTATAGCATTGCCCCACAATGCCCTACTGTAACTACGGCCGTGTCGAAGCGTGCAACGTGATAAGCGTAGCTATATCAACGCTTTGGCAACCGGAAGCATACAAAATTCTAGCCTACCAAAAGGGCTACCGTGATCGCAGTGGGGTCTCCCTGTTTTGACCACATCAAGACACTTTCTCTCTCATAGGATTATGGATCTACATCGAATGACAATAAGGAAGAAGCTAAAATCGTTGGGCTGAATACCAATATGGCAAAAGCAATCAGCCTTGCAACTTTCTCATCTATCCAAGCAGATTTTTCTCGACAACCAATAGAAATGGTAGGCAGGAAATTTTCAATATGTTTATGGAGTATTGTCTCGTTTCATGGCGGAACCAAACTAGATATAGTCAGATATATCAGGAAAACAATGGCTACAAAACAACTCCTTAGACTTGAAAACTTGTTCAATCCGTGATCCTTTATAGGTGCAGCACTTGGAAAGTGACACATGATCTCACAAGAAAGTTCCAAAAGAAGTTGATATGTCGATGATTACCTATAGCCAGCCAAACTCCACACCAAATATTGATTTTATCGGGATGCATTGGACGCTCTTGGATCTCATGCGGATTGATATCGTCCAAAATTAATCCAGAAATGGGTCTAATTCCTGAATGGATGAAGCAAGCTGAATATTGCCCGAACAAAATAGAACATCCATTTTGATAAAACAATTTTATCATTTGCATTTGACAGATATGACAGCTTCAACAATAGGGCCGCTATCAACTGTTCAAAAGTTCGAAAATCCCTTTAGCAAGACCCGTTTTTTGTAAAGAAAAGGTTAATTCGTATATGGTAATACCCGTAGGTAATAGAATAAAAAACTTTCTGTGTTAAATGAAATTTTGAACTGAGTTTTCATGCGTTAAAAACACCTACTTAAAATTTAAAAAGGTCTACATTAGAATTTTATATAACTAATGCCTGGTTATTTCACATAGTGATTAAAATGAAGAACTATATTATAAATTTCTGACCGACTCCTAATAAATTCAAAAACCACATTCTTCGATTTTATTATTATTTAGTTCCTGTAGACTTGTAAAGTTAAGTGTACGTGGGCAATCCATATAAAGTGTGAGTATTGGAACCCACATTATACCTGCCTAGCTGTTGTCTAAAGCTTTCTTTTATATTAACCTATTTTACAACCAAAAGTACGAAAACCAATAAAAAAACACCGCTTTTGTTGTTAACAAAGCTCTAGTAGGTAGGTAAACAGTTAGATTTTTTATATCACTCTCCTCATCTCACCTAGGTTTGTTTTTTTTTTTTTTTTTAATGGAAATCTTGAGAGCATCATAAAACTGCAATCGTAACTCCAGTTAAGAAAAATAATTAGAACCAAAATAACGAACAAAATGAAGAAGCACATAAATAAGCATCTGTAACTCCGTAAATCTTCCAGTTTTTTTTACTATATACGAGTAGGAACCCTCAAAAGCAACAAAAACAATAACAACATAAAGATTTGTGCGTCTTGGTTCATTTTTGTGGTTGTTGTTGTTGTTGTTGTTTCCTCAAGAAGATGGATTGTTGTCAGATCATCATATCAAAAAGAATTATATTATTATTTTTATTATTCAGCCCATTTCCTCGATTCACTTTAAAGCCGTTCCGTCACTCAATCTTCAAGGGCTAGGTCATAAAAGATGTCATCATTCGCCTTAGGGGGTACGTTCTCCACACCATTTGCCAGCCTGTGGTATGGCATGGCGGTGTGGTGCGGAGATGGCGGCGGAGTATGTATTTTAAAGCTGGAAACTTAAGTATTTTAATGTTTTGATGGGCCATAAAACAGGCGCGCAAACAAACAGGCCAACTACGAGTTGCTAGAACTACACAATTTATATATAAAAAAAAAATACAACAACATGATAAAATCCTCGAGATACATTCGGACCAAGTTGGACGAGTGAAATTTTCATGTTCAACACGCAATGAAAATTCAGAAGAAAACTGCTCTGGATTGTTTACGACCTAGCACTGTGTGTTTGTGTGTGTGTTTTGTTTGTTCCGATGCGAACTACTGCATTAGCAGTGCATCAATATGCAAGAGACTATGAATTCATTAGGAATTTTTTTGGACAATAAAAATAAATTTAAGTTTCAAAAAACCTTCAACCAAATCAACTATAAGAGTTCGAGTGGAAAAGCATCAGAGGGCAAGACAAACTCGTAAATTATTTCCAAAGACGTTTATTACGCAAAGCAAACTATTTAAGCCTATAAAACGAAGCTATGTCGAAAATACAACAAATCATTGGAAACAGCAGGGTTCAGTTAGCTATTTACCAGGTTAAGCTATTCCTCTATCTGAAAGAGGTCGTCGCCGTTATTCATCAAGGAATCCATCAAATGTGACACATACTATGTGTACACACATTTACCTACAGATGTATAGACGAAGGTCACACCTCGCTTGATGTCCAATAGTGTCAAGGGGCACACTATCTGTACACCATTTGTGTTATAGCTTATAAGGGAGTGTTCGTTTATGAGTAGATATTGAATGATTTTTATTGTGCCTTCAAACGAAAAAGTACTGTTGAAAATTTGTTTCAAAATTGTACAAACTGCAATTCAAGAGTGGGATGGCATTTATTTTGTTTAAATCAAGATTATGACTGTAAGGTCTTTGTCGAAAAGGTTGTCCTGTGACTGCATTTTATGAGCCTAAATGTAATTAATATTCGGTCTACTCGCATCGTGAGTTTATATCTTATGAGGTCGAACTAAAATAGATTTCCCATAGTGCTAGATTTGTATATGAATTTTACTAGTTTGTATATGTTCACTACAACTTATTTTAACAAAGAGTTTGATGTTTACCAGTAAACCTACTGTAAGTTTTCACTACGAGTCTACAATCAAGGCTTTAAGATTGTATGAGCTTCATATTATAGTGGGATTATGAGTGAGGCCAACCTGTCATTTCGAACTGACAGGTTGAACTTTAGTATAAAAGGGCTTCATGTCCTAACATTACTTTTAAGAAGTGTTGCCAATGTGGCAACACTGTCGGAATGACGAGAGAAGTGATGCCATTTACCTGTCTAAATCCCGAAATATTGCATAAATTGGCCCATACATCGAGAACCAGGAGTTGGACGATGACCCGAAAGCTCTCGTTCAATTTCCCACTCCCCTTGCATTTGAGGAGATGGAAATTAAATATTGATTAGATAAGATTAGGCATTAAAAACCATGCCAGTGAAAAGTGGATAACTCCACACTTTTGTTGACCCATTTACACCACTTCAAAAATATACAAAAATCTAATAAATCTTTTCAATTTAAACTGGCAAGTGGCAGCCCTTCTATCTACCTTCTGACAGTGGTGCCACATTGGCAACACCTTTTTAAAGAAAATCTGGGACATAAACTATTGTTATAAAGGATTTTTTTTAGACGTGTGGTTTTCAACCTGCAATTCTTTTTTCGGAGTTGGTCTTTTTGACAGCTGTCACTTGATTTATGCTTAGTTTGGTTTCATAATAATATCATAATCATCAATCATAAGTCTATTCATCATAATGAATGGACTTACTGCTGAACAATGTTTGAAAGCCCGACACGGTTGATGCCTTGGAAGTGAATATTCAGCACCCCGTCAAAAGTTTCCTTCAATAAATTGATTGTTTCGCGATGGGTCGCGCGAACCAAACCATTATTTCGGTAATAAATTTTCACGATTTGCAAACGTTGTTCAGGAGTAAGTCTATGCATTATGATGAAATGGCAAACCAAGCTGAGCATACCTAAATCATGTGACAGCTGTCAAAAAGACCAACTATGAAAAAAGTATTTCCTGATTAAAAACCACTCGTCTAAAAAAAAACACTCTTTACTATATTTTTAAAAACCATTGTGTGTTCAAAATTGGCAAATATTTAAACCAACATTTTACCAATTCTTATCATTTTTGCAGCTTTGGGCCTAAAGCCCCTTTCCGGTACAACTTAAAAAGTATAGGTAAGCTCTCAAACTTACTGTCCAGCTGTTTATAAATGTATGCTTCCAGAACTAGAGAATACAGAACTAGAATACATACAAGATTTGTTAAACTTTTCATGTAAGTACGAGTAGGACCAAAAACGGATTTAAGGACCAAAACTGCAGAAAATGATAAGATATGGTAATGGCTATAACTCTCTCAATTTTAAATTAGAACATGTCGTATTCAAACTTTTAGCCCCTCCTTTCTTTCCTTGAGCCTAACTTTGCTCCGAAAAAGAAATGTGAGGAACTGAAAAAAAATTTTAAATCTACGAATTTCCAATTTTTGTGTTGGTTTTTTTTTTTCAATTTTTCTTGCTTAATTTTTTCAATAAACTTTTCAAACCATCCAAAATTTTGAACAAAAAATTTAAGGTGTAAACTAATCAAATATGTTTTATTTTCCGAGTTATACCAAAAATATTGAAAAAAAAAAATAAAAATCTTCTTTGAGAGTTCAAAATAAAAAAAAAATGAATAATAAAAATTCTTGATTGAATATGATTGTATGAAAAGAAATATCTTAAATCATTGGAGCGAATAAAAAATATTTCTTTTATATCAAATTCTAAAAACATTCGTAAGGCAAATTTTTGGAATGCAAATCGATACAATTTGTTTATGTGCATAAAAAAATGATATTTCAAAAATAATTATCAACCCGTTTTTGAGATATCGAATTTAAAAAAAAAAATTGACACTTTTTAAATGTTTCAAAAAAAAAATTGAAAATTTTAGTATGCACTATTTTGAAATTTTGTTTGATATTTGAACATTAAAAACTAATCTAAATTTGCTCAGTCGATAATGAGAAAATTCGCGATTAAAAAAACTAAAAAGTACTTTTAATAGTAGCTATTTGTTAATTTTTATAATTTTTGGTAGTATTATATCTCTTTAATTTCAGCAGACAAAAATGTTTAATAAAAATTTTTGGAGCCGTTTTTAAGAAAAATAATATTTTTCTTAACGGCTTTTTGACATTTGTATGGAAGGTACCGTTATTTTTACAAAAAAAAATTTTATTCAAATAATTCAAAGTGTGTAAAAAACTCTTAAATATGTGCCGAGTTTTATAAAAATCGCAAATTAAGTTTTCAAAATATTTTATTTGCAAAAACAAATGTTTGAAATTTTTTTAAAAATCCAAAAAATATTTTTGTGAACATTTTAGCCAGAAACACTACTTGCATTGTATAGAAGCATTTGTATAAACAGAAATTTTGAAATCAAAAATCGAAATTAATAAAATGGTTTCTTGTGGAGGTACCATTTATAACTCTTCATTTAAAAATGGTTTCCCATCCAAATGTTGCTTATACAAAAAGAATACTGATTTTTTTTAAAGAAAAATTTGGAGCCGTTTTAAAAAAAAATAAGATTTTGTAAAATTGCTGAGAAAAGTTGTATGACAGGTTCCGTTGTTTTTAGTTCTAAAAAAAATTTTAAAAAATGTGTGGGCAGAATCAAAATACTTTAGTGTACAACAAACCCTAAAATACTGAGTCTTATAAAAAGCGACCATTTAGTTTTCACAATATTATGTATGTATTTAATTTTCGAAAACATTTTTGAACATTTTTTAAAAATCCAACAATTATTTTTGTGAAAATTTTATTTAAAAAATATATATTTGCATTGTATAGAAGCTTCTGTGTAAAAAAATTATTGAAATCAAAATAACTATTTTTTTTTTGGTGTACTGATTTTTTCAAAGAAAATTTGTGGAAAAGTTTTTGAGAAAATTGCTGAAAGAAGTTAAATGGCAGGTACCATTATTTTAAGTTCTAAAAAATATTTTTAAAAACGTGTGGGCAGAATTACAGAAAACCACTTGTGTATCAAGTTTGAAGAAAATCGATTCAGCCGTTTAGGTTGCAGCCAAACAGACAGGCAGGCACAGTTTTGCCACCCGCTTTTTTGATGTTCTCTATCATCGTAATGTCATGTTTGATTGTTATCTTGATATTTTTATGCGCACGAATCCAAAACTTGCCTTAAAGTACCTCTACCGCATGTAAAAATTGGGTTTCAAATTTGCTTAAAACTCTTATGACGGAAACAATTATAAATAGAGTTATTCCTTTAAATCTTCTTTTTCTTTCAGTTGTTCAAACAATAGTTTTATTAAAAATCTCAATTGTTTTCAAATAAAAATATAAAGGAAAAAAAAACAATTTCTTGTACCTACTTATGTCATTTTATAATTTTATAAATAATTTTATTAAATAATAGGTCTTTTATTATGAATCTTCAAAGTCTATAGCAACGTTTCAGCTTTGAATCACAAGTGAAGCTATCCAGTTATGCATTGTATTCTATTATTATTTTTGCAATTTTCGAGAGTTCATGTTCCGTGAAATAAATGCAAAACAACTAAAAAAACAGACTATTTCAATATCATCTCTAATTTTTCCTTTAAAAATTTGGGTTTTTGAGATAATCCGATCTAGGAATGAAAATAAGGTTTTTTGGTAGTTTTAAGAATCGGTAAAAAACATAATTTGTTGTCTTCAAAAACCATGAAGCACCACCTACTTTTCCCAGCAAAATAAATTCTGAATATTTTCAGATGTACAGGGTCAGTGCTAAATTCTGGTTTAAATCAGAATTAGTTGACTTTGCAAATAAATTAAGTCCAAATTATTTCAGAAGTAGTTTTCAATGCAGTACCTACTTACTACTATTTTGAAAAATATTTTTTTCTAAATTCTTATTTTGGAAATTATTTTTTATTTTAAATTAAACATTATGACGACCTGATCAAAAAGTCAAAGAATGGTTTAAAAAAAAATCCCAAACATAATAAAATAAATGTTACCGTTCTTTTTCAATATTGTGTATCCATTTTAATTTAATAAAGACTCTCCCCTCCATAAAGCAAAAGGTTAAAATATACACCCCCTCCAGCTATATTATTTCATAAATTATTATCAAAAATAACTAGTTCCAAAAGTTTATACACTTGAAACTTGGAAAGCTCTTGAAAGCAAATAAACAACTGCTAATAAAAAAGAAATATTTTTCCTGAGGTTTGTAAGTACATATGAAGAAAAGTGCAACAAATTTAACAACTTTTCTAATTTATAATAAGCGTAAAACAATAAGTTCAATAAAAATAAAAATTGAAAGTTTTCGTTTTACTGTTTAACAGAAAATAACTGGGCTAATTAGCACAATTCTTAGAGCACACTCAATCAAAATCCTTGATTCGCTTTTTCATACAAGAATCTCTCTATCCACCTTAAAAAAAAGAATCTCTGCACCAGCCTACACTTTACTAATGTACCTCCATAAATTTTACCAAAAAGCTACTCCTCCACTGGATGATTATGATCCAGCAGCGCGCATCATCACTACTTGACAATCGAATTTATTTCCGGTCCGTACAAGGAATACGAGTATTATGGAACAAACGCAAGTGAGTATGTAGGTGCAAAAGTCACCCAAGGGAAAGAGACACTGGATGCAAAGGAAAAATGAAAAATCATATATACATGTATAAAGATATACCAACAAGGATATGAGGAGTTTAAGGGCAACGAATAAGTTGCATTAACTTACTCTCTGGGCTTTAAATTTTTTTGAAAAACCACTTCAAATAATATCATAAAAAATAAGATTAGAAACTTTTTTCTGTTTTATTAAAATAAATTAAAATTTTTAAAAAATCATTTAATGAAGGGTTTGCAAAGATGAAGTTAATAAGAGGTTGAATCCTTTTCTACTTGCTTACCTGCGATAGGTAAAGATACCACCTGTATAAGGCTAAGTAGTGGATGCCGCAGAAAAAATTTAAAATTTAATTTTTTTAATTCTTTTGAAATCATATCAAGTATAAAAAGATATTATAAGGCCGATGTCGCAGAGTTATGTATTCCAACAAATACTAAGTTTTAAAAAATAAGTTTTTTAAGTTTTCTTTTTGGCATGAGAACAAAAAACTTCAATAAGAAGAAAACAATAACTACGGCCGCTAAGGGAGTGACTTGGTGGAACAATATCAATTCAAATTATTTTAAAACTAAAAATAAAGGAATTGAACACAACAACCATAAGGTATATGTTTTCAAAAAAGAAAAATAGCCTATAACCTTCTCATAAATACAAAGAATGTTATTAAATTTATTTTTTATTGATTAATTAATTACATTTCAGGATAACTCTGCGACATCGGTTTTATAATATCCTTTTATAATAGAAATTATTTAAAAAGAATTTCAAAATCTAAATTTGAATTTTTTTTTCGGCATCCACTACTTGACCTTATTCCAGGAGGTGTCCTTACCTATCGCAGGTAAACAAGTAGAAAAGGATTCAACTTCCAATTAACTTCATCCTGCAGGTAGTCGTCATAGTAGTATGTTTGACAAATTTATAACCATCACATATGTCGCCTTGGCAGGACTCTACTCCTTTGATATGTTTGTGAGAGGATGGATGGGTCGTGGGGTAGGGTAGTGGGGATTTTTCACTCCTTCCGAAATTCTATGTGTGAATGGATCTTAGTGTGTGCTACATTTGTCTCTTCTCATTCTATATGAACTGGATTATTGCCAGTTATAAATAATTTTTGACGCAAAGTGATGTGCGGGAGTGTGGCGTGAAGTGTTGCTACTGGTGAAGATGAAAAGGATCTCATAAAAACAATGCCAATCCTTTTTTTTTTTTTGTTTATATCCCGGTAGAAGTTCAGATGTATATTTGCCGCACAGTAGAGTGGTGATTTATAACGTTTTATTGCTGGCAATTTTCAACTTCAGGTAGCAATCTGTTTCTGTTCTAGGTATTTTCTATCTCACCTTTTTCTATATTTATTTTTTTTTTTTTTGTGATTGTTCAGAGCAAAAGATGTTATTTCAGGTATCACATTTGTCTGCTACTGTTATGGGTGGTCATAAATTAACCCCAAACAACGACCCGTCTATTGCGTTTTTATGTTTGTTTGTTGACTTTTGCATTGAGTGTTGGTTTGACAATAAACCTCCTTTTTTGCCTTTGCGTTTTCATATTTATTTTATTATCCTTAGGAAAAATCATAAAATTTCTCGTCATTTGGGCTTCTTGGAAGGACATCATTCTTGCAGACACGAAATAAAACATTCATTCAATTTCACAACTACTCACAAGCCAAATGGGCTTAACTGACTGACTGACATGTATTTATTTGGAACTCGCGAATAATTGTGGTATGTGCTGATGTTTGGTGCGTTGTGCTGTGCCAGGACAGGACATTGCACCGCTATAGTCCCAGTTTGCGTGACTGCAACTGCATTCCCATCATAATCATGCACATTTCTTATGTGAACCTAGCTGAGCTAAATCCTGGATATTTCAGTTGGGCCAGTAATTTTCCCATTTATGGCAGTTTATATAGAAGGCAATGGGAATAAAAGTCATAATTGACGAGACTGTTACAAGGATATAAAATAATTGAAATGCTTTACAGTCTGATTCCTCGGGGAATTGTGTTGGGATAGAGTATGTGTGTGTGTGTATGGGTAGTGCACTTTTTAAAACGCTCCTTGGGCTTTGTGTCTCTGGCTCGTCTGTGTGTTTTTCCTGGCACTCAGCAGCATTCGCAAGGGAATTCATGCGGCATGCGAACCGCTTGAGGATTTTGCTTGGACGGCTGGCATTAAGTTCAAAATCCATTCCATATATTCCTTGTCTTGCTTTTGGCCGTGCTCCTTTTAGCCAAAAGCAGAATGGAAACACAGAAAACCTCATAAAATTCGTTATATAATTCATTCATATTAAAGCAGATAGAAACACAACGGTAATGTTACCGCAAAGGATATCGCGTCCTAGGAATATCGAATTAAGTAATTGCATAATTGTTCTACCACCAACCGTAGCACTGGGACTCTGGTTTGGTTAAGAGGTACCAGGACGTTGATGGTGTAATTGTTTTGCTAGCTATGGCTTTTCTGTGAGGTTGTTGTTTTTGTTTTTTTTTTCTGCAGTAGTTTGAGTTTCTGTATATGCCTTTTGGGTGAATTACACCACACTCAGACAGGAGACTTGTGAGTCCTTTTTGGCTGCATTCATATACAATACCTATACAAAACTTTTTGGTAAGGGTTTGGAGGGCTTTTATGTCTTTTTTGTTGAAATTTTCTAATTCTTTCCGGGGAATAGAGTGACTTGGTTACGTGTGTATTACGTATGAGTATTTGAATTAGAGTTGAGTGTGTTGTGATAGCTTTCAATTTAGATGGACTAGTTTTATGGTAGATTTATATGTAGGTACACCCCTATGAATGTAGATATAGCAAAAGGACATTCAATCAGTGTGAATTAAAAATTTATAAGATATGATAGCAATGCAGTGGAATAGTTTTATAGAAGTTCATTAGAAGAAGGTCATGGGCGGTAGCCATATTTACCTTACCTGAAAGAAGGTTTAATAGGTGCATAGGATAGGTAGTTTCATAAATTATAGGCTATTCATATAAAGATATGGGTAGAAAGCACATCTGTAATAGTTTAATAAGAGGTTAAAATAATTTCAATAATGGTTTAAAATTCTAGAAAAAGAAGAGGGCTCACATACCTACATATCTCTTCAAATTGTTTGGAAACTAAAAGAAGATACATAATTCCTTTTCAATTGTTAAATATTAAAACAAAATTGAAAATTTACTTTTACTAAAATGGACCACTAGAAGTCTATATAGTAAATAAAAAAGGATAGTTCCGCCAACTCAGTCTGAGTTTAAAATAAAAAAACTCAGAACTGCTATAGGTAAACCTGTGATGCTTGAGAGATGTACTTATAACAGTTTCAATAATTTTCTAAAATTAAATTTGTTTAAGTACCTATTTAATTCGTATTTACTAAGAACTTTGAATTGTCAACCTTATTTTCATGAATTTTGCCCACCATAATTTGAACTTCTGTAACTCGAATTTCTCTATTTTTAAATTGCATTTGATGCCGAAATGTCCCTTCAACTCAAACTTTTTCTCTTATTTAATTTTTTATGATTTAAGATTATTTTGGACGTTTGTTCGATACACTCTAAACTCATTGCTCTAAATCAGGAAGCCCCCTTTTGTTTAAATATTTTGAAAAGTACTTGAGGGATAACTGAGCTTAGAGTTTGTATGTTTTTGATTTGAACTTTGGTTTTAGACGAGTTTTATGTTTGTACAAGCAGAAGTTCCTAGTTAGTTGGAAAAGAAGGAATTCATGAAGAAAGTTAGGAAGAAAATTAAAACATTTGACATTCAAAAAAAAAAGATCATCAATGAAGTTGGGAGTGTCATACATCAGAGTTTTCTTTCCATACTGATGGACAGAGACAGTACAAAAAAACAAATTCTGAAATTTCACGAATCAAAAAATTCTAAATATGAAATGAACCTTAATGAAAGTGTTTACAAGGCTGTCTCCAAATGGCCAGGAATAAAGACCTCCTGATTTCAGGAACAACTTTAAAAAAAAAAAGAACTGCAGTGGGAATGGGAGAAACTGACTTGCCTCAAGTATACTTATTTTCTAAACTTCTTAATACAAAAAAAAATTAAATTAAAAATTTTGTCTCATTTTTTAAATCGAAGTTTCTATAACTCGATTTTTTTTTCTTTCATTTTGAGAGTTTGACTTATGGAAGAGTTACACTGTATTTATATTTTAAAAAGCTTCTTTCCGATATAATTATTAAAAATAGTTCTTGGGGATACCATCATTAACCATTTTCCACCCAAAGAGGAAGCCTTAGCTTAAAGTAATTTATCAATATTTACTTGCGATATAGGTACTTAAGGCAAATTTTGGATTCGTAAAAAAATTTAGATAACAATCAAACATGATATTACGATGATTGAAAATACCAAAAAAGTGGGTGGCACAGTTCTGTCTGTCTGTTCGTCTACAGTCTAAACAGACCGATCGGTTTTCTTCAAACTTGGCACAAGTGGTTTTTGGTTATTATTCCCACACGTTTTTTTCCACTTTTTTTAGAGCCAAAAATAACGGTACCTGCCATACAAATTTTTTTTTTAGCAATTTTATATAATCGTATTTCTCCTCAAAAACGGCTCGACAACTTTTCTTTAAAAAATTAAAAAAAATTACTTCTAGTAAAGGCTTCCCTTAGGTGGAAAGCCATTTTTCAAAGAATGGTTATTAATGGTTCCTTCCCAAAGAACCATTTTTTTAATTTTCGATTTTTTCAAAACGGAGTGACTGATTTCAATAATTTTTTTTGCAGAGGCTTCCAAGACCTATAAATATTTTTGTGTGCTTAATTTAAAAAAAAAAAACAAAATTTTTTTGGATCTTTAAAAAATGTTTCAATTTAAAAAAAAAAAATCAAATATTTCCAAAACGATATGATCAATATTTTTGAAACTCGATACTTAAGAGTTTTTGAGTACTCTCTAAAATATTTTAAGAAACAATTTTGCATACATATATACAAAAACTACGGAACCTTCCATACGAAAGTTAAAAAGCTGGAAAGGAAAATACTTTTTTTCTCAAAACCGACTCCATCGATTTTGATTAAACTTTTTCCATACACTAATATTAATACGATCTACTTTAGAAAATTATACAATTTTGTACATAGCAACTAAGTATTAAAATATAGTACCTGTCAAAGAAAGCGTTTTCTTGTTTTGAATTTTCTCATTATCGACTGAAGGATCTTAGATGAATTTTTATATATACATTTCAGATAAGATTAAAAAATATTGCAAATCAAAATTTTCAAAAAAAAGTTTTTGAATTTTTAAAAAAAGTTTCCATTTTTTTTTTTTGAAAATTCGCTATTCCAAAATTGGGTCTACAAATTTTTTAAAATTTTATTTTTATATGTTCATAAATAAATACTTAAGATTTGCATACCAAAAGTTTAATTTAAAAATGTTTTAAGAATTTTATATATACAAATTTATTTTTTGAGAAACCCGCTCCAACGATTAAAATTTTTTATGTCCATACAATTATGTTCAATAAAGAATTAAGATGGTGTTTTTTTTTTGCATTTCAAATTAATTTAAGCTAATTTAAATATCGTATTTCATGCTTTTGAACATTTTTCTCTCATAATTTCCATGTCCTTACATTTATGAAAAAATAACGGTACATTTTATAAAAAATGTTAAAAAACCGTTAAGAAAAATATTTCTTTTTCCTTAAAATAGCTCTTACGATCTTCGGTAAAACTTTTTTTATGATAAAATTAAAAATATTTTTAAAAAATTGCTCTATATCAAAACCTACTGAAAAACTAATAAGGTAATACTCGTACAATGAACATGTTTTTTTTTATCTTATGACTGGCCCACCACAGAATTTTGTTATATATAGGCCAGTTGTGTTATCGTCACAAAATTTCAACCTCCTAGGTATAATGAAAGGTAGTGCCCAAGCGACTTCCTTTTCTTAAGTTTTGCTAGTAAATCCCCTGTTTAAATTTTGGCAAATACTGGGTTTCCCCAAATTCATGGATGATTTCTGGTTTCATTCTAAGAAAAGAATTTTTACTTTTAAAAATTGACTTAAAACAGAAAAAATGATTTTAAACCATCAAAAGCACAAACAGTAATGTGTTATAGTTATCTTTTAAAGATAATATTTCATCGATTTATTTTTTTTTTTCATATCAAGTCAGCTACTTGAAATAGTTTTTTGAGAAATTTAATTTTAAAGCGAATATTTTAGAAAAATAATATATATAAAAATATATATATATAAACATTTCCAACCAAATGAGTAATTGGAAAAAGATATTTTTTTTTCACAAAAAAACCCGAAAAAAGGATTTTATTATGAATTCTAATTTTTTGATGTCACAAACATTACCAACACAACAAGCAACGGGAAAAAGTTTATCTTGTTTTTTTTTATTTCTTAAAAATTAGGAGAGTTTTTTACATTCAGTTTTCAGTATATGACTAAAAATTGATAAGGGCATTAAAATTAAAAACAAAAAACAGATTACGCAATATTTGAAAAAAAATCAACTTTTAAACAAAAAATCACATTTTTTTTTCAAAAATATTTGCTTTAAAATTAAATTTCTCAAAAACAATTTGTTTAAGTTACTTGATTTGAAAAACTAACGATAGAATGGAATATAGGCCTTAAATAAAACTATAACACATTATTGTTTGTGCTTTTGTTGATTTTAAACATTTTTTATAGTTTTTTGTCAATTTTTCAAAAATGGCTCGAACGATTTTGATATACAAGAAATTAATTCATTTTGTAGACAAACGATGAACTTTTTGTTTTAAATAAAAATTATCAAAACCTGTTATTTCTTCCATAAAACTATTTTTTCATTTTTATTAATGGATCAACCGATTTCAATAATTTTTTTTGCAGAGGCTGCTTTAAGGTAAGTAACGGGTGATTTTTTAGCTGGTTTGGTTTTGGCAACACTGGTTTTGACAGCTGACGTGTGTTTAGTACCTTGTGTCACTGTCAAACAGCTTCAGTTTGGTTTGCAATTTAACCATGGATCGTCTTACAAATGAACAACGCTTGCAAATTATTGAATTTTACTATCAAAATTCGTGCTCGGTTCGAAATGTTCATCGCGCGCTGCTTCCATTTTATGGTCGGCATTCTCGACCTTCTGAGCAGTCTATTCGGAAGATTGTGACCAAATTTCGCACCAAATTTACTTTGTTGGACATTAAACCACCAACACGTTTACGTACTGTGCGTAGTGAAGAAAATATTGCGGCCGTATCAGCTAGTGTGACAGAAGACCGCGAAATGTCGATTCGGCGCCGTTCCCAGCAGTTAGGCCTTTGTTACAGCACTACGTGGAAAATTGCGGAAGGATTTGGGCGTAAGGCCTTTTAAGACACAGCTGGTGCAAGAACTAAAGCCAGCTGACCTACCACAACGCCGAATTTTTGGTGAATGGGCTCTTGGAAAGCTGGCCGAGGATCCGCTTTTTTATCGCAAAATTGTGTTCAGCGATGAGGCTCATTTTTGGTTGAATGAGTACGTAAATAAGCATAATTGCCGCATTTGGAGTGAAGATCAGCCAGAAGCATTGCAACAGCTACCAATGCATCCCGAAAAAGCCACTGTTTGGTGCGATTTATGGGCCGGCGGCATTATTGGGCCAAAGATGATGCGAATCGCAGCGTTACTGTCAATGGTGAACGCTACCGAGCGATGATAACAAACTTTATTTTGCCCGAAATGGAAGTTCTTGACTTGCATGATATGTGGTTTCAACAAGACGGTGCCACATGCCACACAGCACGCGAAACAATGGCGCAATTGCGAGGCGAGTTTGGTGAACAGTTAATTTCACGTTTCGGGCCGGTCAATTGGCCGCCTAGATCGTGCGATTTGACACCATTAGATTATTTTTTGTGGGGGTATGTCAAGGCTAATGTCTATAGGGACAAGCCCGCTTCGATTGACGCACTGGAAGCCAACATCCATGCATTCATTCGTGAGATACCGGCCGATATGTCTGAAAGAGTATGCCAAAATTGGACTCAGCGGATGGGCTACCTGAGACGCAATTAATTAAACATTAAATTGCAAGGTTCAAACTATCGATTCAAATAAATATTTCATTCATTTTTTCGAATTTTTTGTGTGTTTTTTTTTTTAAGTTCTAAGCCTCTTAAAAAATCACCCTTTATTTTAAAAAGCTTCTTTCTGATATAATTATTAAAAATAGTTCTTGGGGATACCATCATTAACCATTTTTCCACCCAAAGAGGAAGCCTTAGCTTAAAGCAATTTATCAATATTTACTTGCGATATAGGTACTTAAGGCAAATTTTGGATTCGTAAAAAAATTTAGATAACAATCAAACATGATATTACGATGATGGAAAACACCAAAAAAGTGTGTGGCACAATTCTGTCTGTCTGTTCGTCTACAGTCTAAACAGCCCGATCGGTTTTCTTCAAACTTGGCACAAGTGGTTTTTGGTTATTATTCCCACACGTTTTTTTCCACTTTTTTTATAGCCAAAAATAACGGTTGTAGTGTAATAAAAGCATTCTTTCATTTCATTAACGTAAAATCATTTCTCATTTCTCAAACGTAAACAAAGCCACATGTAGTATTCGATCGACATCATTGAAATAGTAATTTCATTGATATTCGAAACTATAAAGTTTAAAATCAAATTCATTTATTTGTTTGTTTTTGTCAAACGAAACTGAGTGTTGTGCTCAGGGCATTGCCACCACTTGGGTGACTATGCATATGAAGTGTCGTAGAAGTATTTTGTTACACTATGTTCCAAATTCATAATTTCATTGAGTCATAATTAGACTGCCCCAACATATAGTAAATATATTGAAAAATAGAATGCTGATGCAGCACAAAAGTATTTGTAATATAGTTCTTAAGCATAAGTGGGGATAACCCAATGATTTTTAAGTAGTATAAATAGCGGTGAAATATGGTATAATAAAGACAGTTTTAAAAACTATCAAAATCAACATGTATTTTTATTTTTAATTGCGGCTCATTAGCCAAATTATACAGCGAGCTGCGCTTTATCTAGCAAAACATATAGGACCTATAGCCTTGTAGGATAGTTCCATCACACGGTACCTGCCATACAATTTTTTTTTTTTGCAATTTTACATAATCGTATTTCTTCTCAAAAACGGCTCGACAACTTTTCTTTAAAAAATAAAAAAAAAATACTTCTAGTAAAGGCTTCCCTTAGGTGGAAAGCCATTTTTCAAAAAATGGTTATTAATGGTTCCTCCCCAAAGAACCATTTTTTTAATTTTCGATGTTTTCAAAACGGAGTGACTGATTTCAATAATTTTTTTTGCAGAGGCTTCCAAGAACTATAAATATTTTTGTGTGCTTAAATTAAAAAAAAAAAAACATTTTTTGGATTTTTAAAAAATGTTTCAAATTAAAAAAAAAAAAATCAAATATTTTGAAAACGATATGATCAATATTTTTGAAACTCGATACATAAGAGTTTTTGAGTACTCTCTAAAATATTTTAAGAAACAATTTTGCATACATATATACAAAAACTACGGAACCTTCCATACGAAAGTTAAAAAGCTGGAAAGGAAAATACTTTTTTTCTCAAAACCGACTCCATCGATTTTGATTAAACTTTTTCCATACACTAATATTAATACAATCTACTTCAGAAAGTTGTACAATTTTGTACTTAGCAACTATGTAAGTATTAATAGTACCTGTTATAGAAAGCGTTTTCTTGTTTTGAATTTTCTCATTATCGACTGAAGGGTTTTAGATGAATTTTTATTTATACATTTCAAATAAAATTAAAAATATTGCTAATCAAAATTTTCAAAAAAAAGTTTTTGAATTTTTGAAAAAAGTTTATATTTTTGAAAATTCGCTATTTTAAAAACGGGTCTACAAATTTTTAAAATTTTATTTTTTATGTTCATAAATAAATGCTTAAGATATCAAAAGTTTTTTTTATATAAGAAAAATAATTTTTTAAGAAAACCGCTCCAACGATTAAAATTTGTCTGTCCATACAAATTATGTTCAATAAAGAATTATGGTGTTCTTTTTTTGCATTTCAAACTGTCAACGAAATTTGATCTAATTTTAATATCGTATTTCATGCTTTTAAACATTTTTCTATCATAATTTCCATGTCCTTACATATAATTGTCCTTACATTTATAAAAAAATAACGATACATTTTATACACATGTTAAAAAACCGTTAAGGAAAATATTTCTTTTTCTTTAAAATAGCTCTTATGATCTTCGATAAAACTTTTTTTATGTTAAATTAAAAAATATTTTTAAAAAATTGCTCTATCTCAAAACCTACTGAAAAAATAATAAGGTAATACAATGAATCTGCTTAAGTAAAACTTACAATAGGGTGGTTCAAAAGAACATGTTTTTTTATCTTATGACTAGTCCACCACAGAATTTTGTTTTATATAGGCCAGTTGTGTTATCGTCACAAAATTTCAACCTCCTAGGTATAATAAAAGGTTGTGCCCAAGCGACTTCCTTTTCTTAAGTTTTGTTAGTAAATCTCCTGTATAAATGTTGGTAAATACTGGGCTTCCCCAAATTCGTGGTTGATATGACATGATTTCTGGTTTAATTCTAAAAAAAATTTTTGTACTTTTAAAAATTTACATAAAACGGAAAATATGATTTTAAACCATCAAAAGCACAAACAGTGATGTGTTATAGTTTTCTTTTAAAGATAATATTTCATTGATTTTTTTTTCAAATCAAGTTATTTGAAAGAATAGTTTTTTGAGAAATTAAATTTTAAAGCGAATATTTTAGAAAAATAATATATATAAACATATATATATATAAACATTTCCAACCAAATGAGTGATTGGAAGTAACAAGAGATTTTTTTCACAAAAAAAACCCGAAAAAAAGGATTTTATTATGAATTCTAATTTTTTGACGTCACAAACATTACAACACAACAAGCAACGGGAAAAAGTATATCTTGTTTTTTTTGTATTTCTTAAAAATTAGGAGAGATTTTTACATTCAGTTTTCAGTATATGACTAAAAATTGATAAGGGCATTAAAATTGAAAAAAAAACAGAGGTAATTATTTACGCAATATTTGAAAAAAATCAACCTTTAAACAAAAATCACAATTTTTTTTTTCAAAAATATTTGCTTTAAAATTAAATTTCTCAAAACAATTTTTTTAAGTTACTTGATTTGAAAAACTAACGATAGAATGGAATATAGGCCTTAAATAAAACTATAACACATTATTGTTTGTGCTTTTGTTGATTTTAAACATTTTTATAGTTTATTGTCAACTTTTCAAAAATGGCTCGAACGATTTTTTTTTTTTATTTTCCCGTGGGTAGGTGCAAAACCTGCTATTCAGGCTCTATGACGACCGAAAAACGCGTGCTCATAGAAGTGTGGGATTCTTATTACACTTAAACCACCTCCACTTCCCGATTGCAACTAAGTTGAAACTTATCTAGCAATTTATTTTTAACGAAGTTAAGTAACGTGTTGCAGGTTACTTTCCGGTGAAAGTTCCTGCTTAATCCACGATTTTAAAGCGGTTTTCTGTTCACCCCACCAAGTCGGAAGATTTTGTTCTTCGCAGACGGCGAACTAAATTCGACTCGTCAAGAATGTCAATAATCGTTGAATTAGCATGTTCTAATAATCGATTTCTATATTTTCGCGCGAAACTTTTTATTTCGTCCCGGACCGTAGGAATCCCGAGATCCCTGTGAAGATCTCCGTTTCTTATATACCACGGAGCATTTACAAATGACCTAAGCAATTTATTTTCAAACGTTTGTAAGTTATTTAAGTTTGTATCGCAGGTACAACCCCAAAGTTGTATACCATAAGTCCAAACTGGTTTAAGAACCTATCGGTTTAAAATCAATTTATTTTCAATACTAAGCTTTGAATATTTACCGAGTAACCAGTTCATATCTCTTAATTTACTTTTTAGTTCTTCGCATTTCTTTTTCACTTGCGGCTTCCATTTTAATTTCGCGTCTAGAGTCATTCCCAGATACTTTGCCTCATTTGCAAATGGAACACGGGCGGTATTAAGAAAGACGGGTAATCTATTTATTTTTTATATGTAAAGTCCAAGTGGACTGACTTTTGTTCATTGCGCGCTATTCGCCATGTTTTTGTCCACTCATTAACATTATTAAGAGCATTTTGTAATTAACTGTAGCTTTGCTAATCGTTTTGCCTACTGCTAGTATTGCAGTATCATCAGCAAACGTGGCTTTAATAGTGTCTTCCATTTGAGGTATATCGCGTGTAAATAAAAGGTATAGAGCTGGACCTAATACACTTCCTTGTAGTACCCCAGCCACTATTTCTTTGAAATCAGAATAGTCATTTCCGTGTCTTACACGAAAAAGTCTTTCATTTAGATATCCGTTTAGAATGTTGTAAAGTCCTTCAGGCAGAACTTGTCTTAATTTGAATTTGAGGCCTTCGTGCCACACCTTGTCAAACACCTGCGACATGTCCAAAAAGACAGTCGAACAGATTTTCTTTTCTTCAAAAGCTCTCTCAATTACGTCAGTAATTCTATGTACTTGATCAATTGTCGAATCCTTGCTTCTAAATCTGAACTGATGTTCAGGTATTAATTGTTTCTCTTTTATAATCGGTTGCAGGCGCAGGAGTAGTATTCTTTCAAAAACTTTTGATATAATAGGAAGAAGCGAAATCGGCCTGTAAGACTTCTTTTCGTGAGATGGTTTGGCAGGTTTCAATACCATTATGACTTCCGCAACTTTCCATTGGCTCGGAACATCGAACGATTTTGATACAAGAAATTAATTCATTTTGTAGACAAACGATGAACTTTTTGTTTTAAATAAAAATTATCAAAACCTGTTATTTCTTCCATAAAACTATTTTTTCATTTTTATTAATGGATCAACCGATTTCAATAATTTTTTTTGGAAAGGCTGCTTTAAAGTAATTTTAAGTAATATTGCATATCAAATTTGTTATATTTAAAATTTATATATTTGATATTTTTTTGAAAATTCAATATTTCTTTTGCTTAAGCCTAGTACCCTAGTGAAATTAAAATTTTAAACCGGTTCAAAAAAACGTGAATTATCATTATGAAAATATCATTGTTTTTTTCACGTGAATTTTTGATACTCAGTTTGGAATTTTTAATAGCTACTCACTTTGAGTGGAAAAAATAAATTGATTTTAATGAAAGTTATTTGACTGAATCTTGAAATAGTTTTTGAAGAATATTTATTTTTATTTAGTATCTTGTTGTATTTTCGTGTCTTATGTTATTTTTGTAATTTCGGTATAGCAATACAAATAAACTAATTGACAAATGTCAGACTTTTCCACATCCCCTTATTTTTTCCTAGTGGTTGTACATTGGGAAATGAAAATCATTTCATGAAGTACATATCGAACCGGTTCATATTTCACTCTCCAATTTGGGTACTCACCTCTCGCTGCGAATTCCATCGCTGTGAATTAACCGGCATTTTTGTGTGGAAATTACATTTTCACTGGAACTGAGTATTGGGCTTTAGGAAAAATTTTGGATTCGTGGAAAAATAAATATCAAGATATCAAATATGACATTATGATGATAGAGAACAAGAAAAAAGTGTGTGGGTCAATTCTGTTGGTCTGTCTATTGCCTAAGCATACAGTCTAAGCTACTGAGGCAAAATTTTTAGCTTAAGGCTTTTTTTTATAATCTAGAAGGGAAATTGAGTGTTTTTAGCGGCTCTAACGATTTTAATGATGAAATTGTATATTTTTGTGAGTATGGCATACTATTTGTTACAAAAAAACCGAAACCCGTTATTAACGGTACCTGCATAATGTGTTTTTGGTTTACTCATTAACGTATCAACGGATTTCAATCAATTTTTTTTTTTATTTGAATGAAATTGCATTTTAAGATTTTGAAAAAAATATAATTTTGGAGTTTAAAAAAACTATTACATACATTTTTTCTTTTAAAAATTCAATGTTTCAAAAACGAGTCGATGAATTTTTTAAAACTGGCCTTATTAATGTTTGTTAATAAATACTTACTCGAAATTGGGATACCAATTTATTTGTTAAAATTATTTAAAATTAGTATTTAAAGAAAAAGATTTCAAATTTGTGTTTGTATATATTCATATTTTTTTAAGTAACCAAATGGTGTACTTATTTTTGAGGTCTAAGCTATTTTACGAGTTATTATTAGAGTTCAAAGAACGACTTAAATTCTTTTGGTTCTACCTTTTTCTATACTTAATTACCTACTTGCATATAGTTCTAAGTAAATTGAACTATTATAAGAGCAAATACGTGCAACCTAGTCGTGCATTTTATTTTATTTATTGCATACTAGATGATTTGTGTAATATCGGCGAAAAAATTTCAGGGTCTGAAAGTTGAAGGTATATAGATACAAAAAAAGACCTGCAGGAGAGGTCAAAATCCCCCCACTGGGACTGAAAGGGCAATTTTATAAGAAAAAAATATAAATGGATACAAATATTCAAAAACAGTGAAAACACTTACCTACAGTATTGTCTTGTAGCCCTTTGAAAAAACATGAATTTAATTCTTATGATATAAAGTTCTTTCAATAAACACTTTTGACAAAAATGGTTTTCAAACTAAAAATTTTGAAGAAAAAAATTGAAACATTTTTTTTCAATTTCTCAAATTTTTATAAATATTTGTTTTAAACAAATTTTGTGTGGGGAATAGACACATGCATATTATTTTCATTTATATCGCAAGTATCTAAAAGGCTGGGTATAATAGCTGAGTTGCGTTTTAAATGGTGCTATATTTTCATACAAGCAAATAAATAGATTAACTCACTTAACTCTTCAATTATTATTTTTAAATTTCATTGCGGGTGGGTGTTTCGAAAAGAAGCTTTAGTACCGTCTACTAAATCTTTTTGTGATCACAAGAATAAATCATTCCATAAAAATAATGCAAATTTTCATGTCAGTTAAGCAACATCACATCACAATAAAAAAAAACAAACGATGCTTGTATGGAGGTCAGAAAAATTGCATTAAATGAAACACCAAAACACCTACCAATACATTATAAGGTATCACTTAAAGTGACAACCCATCAATATTGCCAAGAGACATTAAACACCATTTAGCCCAGATTTGGTTTGCCACATTGGCATTATGAAGTGTTTTATTAAACAAAATTCTCATAAATTTATTATTTTATACAAAAAAAAATGGCAACAACGATTAATTAATCAAATTAAAGCGTTGGCTGTCAATTTGCTGGCAAAAATGCTGTTGGACAATTTTTTATTCATCATTAGGTCACTGAAGCAGAGCTACCTTTTCAGTGGCACTCAAACTTCCCATCCCAACATGATTTTTAAAGTCTTGCTGAACACCATCTTGTGTGTGTGTGTGTGATTTTTGTGTTTTAATTTTTTTGTGTCTTCCTACGCAAAAGTTCCTTTTTTTATGAATTTTTTTCTGACATTTGGAAGAAATTTTTTTTAAGAATTCACCACACCATCAGCCAACACACCATCCCATCATATCAGGCCAGGCCTGGCCGCACGCCAGCCGCCGCGCCGCTCCGCCGACTCATTACTCATCAAGACCTGCAAAGAATGCATATTAAAGCCTTTTGTACGAAGACCACAAAGACTTGATTAATTTAATTTCACATTAATCAGTGGAAAAAAAAATCCCAAGTTGGAAGAGGAAATGCAAAAATTGGTCACACTTAAGATTTGTACTAGAGGTCGGATGTAGGCTGGGAAGATACAGCAAGACTTCATAATGGAACTTCGTTAAGACATGGCTCTCTGGCGTGTGCGAATGCAAAGTGCGACTCCGGAGAATGGGGCTGTGTGGCTAATTTTGTGGTCTGGTCTGGGACATGGGAATCAGTTTATAACATGGAATGAGATGATGTTGATGAAATATTTAAGAACAGATTGTTTTGTTGTTGAGTCTAATTGTTTGCAGATGCACGCGATTTGTTATAATTTGTGGGACAGAATCGTTTTTCAGATTGTTTTGTATACAACATAAAAGCTGTAAAGTGTGATCTCTCCCTCTGAAATGTATTCATCTCTTTGTTGGATAATAGAGGATTATTTGTTTTTTTAATACACAAAATGTCACATTAGAGAATAAATTCTGACACACTGGTTGCACGCAGCACGCTATGTTGTTGTGGCGAGTTTTTATTTTGTTTGGTTGCAGGTCAACTCAAATGTTGGGTTGGAATTTAAATTTGGTTGAAAAGGAGATGATTTATGAAACACGCATGGGTTGTGTGACTGTGAGTGTTGATATTAATATGACGTTAATCTTTTGACTGAGAAAATAAAGTATTCATGTCCAGAGTGGAGCGTATAGTTATGGAAAGCACGAACAAAATAAACGGGAGCCACAAGCCTTAAAAATTGATGATTTTTTTTCCAGTTGATAGTCTTTAAAATTTTATTTCCTAATCAAAAACTTTTTAACGAAAACAACTTGCCTTAAAAAAGGTAAAAAAAAAAATAGAATAGATTATAACTTTTAAACGAATTTACTATTTTTTTCTACGATTTAATAGGACCCGTGCTTTCCAGAAAATGGTGGCTGACGCTCACCCCTCTGTCCTTCCAATTTGTATTTACATTTGAGGTACACCCCTCAGTAAATTCCATTAAGAAAATCAGTTCAGTAACAAATTGCAGAATAATAAAATGCACAACTGAGTGACACGTATTTGCTCTTATGTTCAAGACGCTGTGGGCTTAAGAAAATTACATGGACATTAGAGAGAAAAGCATGAAAGACGACATTTTAAAATAAAAAACACTTTTTTCAACAATTTAATCTGTTGATCTGTTTTTAAGACGATATTTTAAGTAGCTTAAAAATCTTCTTTGAGAGTTTGACATTAAAAAAAGAATGCCATCTTCATTCTTGATTGAATGGAGAAAAAAAATGTCTTAAAAATTATTTCTTATATATTAAATTCCTTCAACATTTTTGGTTTGCAAATCATAAGTATTACTTTATGTGCATTCAAAAATAAAATTTCCGTTTTTGAGATACAAAATTCTTAAAAAAAAATTGAATCTTTTTTTAAAAAATTAAAAACTTTTCTTTAAAAATTTTTATATGGAATATTTTGTAATATTTTTTAAAATTGTTGCATAAAAAAATAAATCCAAATCTGTTTAGCAGGTAATGAGAAAATTCAAAATTAAAAAAAAAAATTAGTTCTATTTGTAATTTTTTATTATTTTCGTAGTATTTATTTCCTTTAATTTGAGTATACAATGTTTGAAAAAAATCGAAGGAGCCGTTCTTAAGAGAAAAATATTTTCCTTAACGGGTTTTTTACATTTGTATGAAAGGTATACCGTTATTCTAACGTAAAATTTTGTCCTTAAATACTTTGAAGACTCTAAGAAAACCTTTAAATATCGAGTTTTATAAAAATCGACAGTAGTAGTTCTTTTCAAAATTTTGGTATGAAAAACGATTTATATTGTAAAGAGTCTTTTCTATGAAAATAAAATGAACAACTGGATCGCACGGACTTATTCTTATGTTCAAGTTACTTGGAATTTAAGAACTTTTGAAATGTAAAAAATCACAGAAAATAAATGGAACAAAACATTAATTCGTCCCTTCAATGGTATAAACATGACCATAAGAAACCTAGAACTCAATAACAAGTGTACAATTTGATTAGTTGAAAAAATAACAATATTTATATGCAAAAAAAAATTAAATCGTTGGAGTGGTATTTTTGAAAACTAATTTTTTATTTATAAAATGTTGGTAAAATTAAAAAAACAATTGGTAAGCTAATTTTGAGTATTTTTAAGTATAGATTAATTTATAAACCTAGGTTAAAAAAAAATTCGAAATACTGAGTTTTCAAAAACAATTTAATATTTTTTTTAAAAATTCAAAATTAATTTATTTCAAAATGTTGGTATGCGATTTTGCTTACATTTTAGAGGAGCTTTTTCATAAAAATTTGATTGCAATTTGTTGAACCGTAAATGAGAAAATAAAAAATAAATAAAAACCGTAATATACCAGGTACCGTTAATAACAACGGCTTTTGGAAAAAAATGTTTAGCTTAAATTAAACTATACTTACAGAGACACACTGATTTTTTTTATCAAAATCGTTGGAGCCATTTTTGAGTTGAATAAGATTTTCCTTAACGGTTGTATGGCAAGTACCGAGAATCACCAACAAATCTTAGGTTTAAAATTTTAGAAGACTGCATAACTTTCATTGGCTTAGACAGTAGATCCAGATACAAACAAGAGGTTCAATTTTGCTGTATTGAACATTTCTATTTACAATTGGCTTAAAATTAATTTTTTAATTTATACTTTTAAGATGCATTGATAAATGTGAGCATTTTGTTGGCACATAGGGGGCCTAACGTTATACATTGAACAAATTTAAAATACAAATTAGATTTATAATTTTTGAAACTTAATAACGGGTGATTTTTTAAGAGGCTTAGAACTTTAAAAAAAAAACACACACAAAATTCGAAAAAATGAATGAAATATTTATTTGAATCGATAGTTTGAACCTTGCAATTTAATGTTTAAAGATAATTTCATGCAAATGTTGACCGCGGCTGCGTCTCAGGTAGCCCATCCGCTGAGTCCAATTTTGGCATACTCTTTCACACATATCGGCCGGTATCTCACGAATGAATGCATGGATGTTGGCTTCCAGTGCGCCAATCGAAGCGGGCTTGTCCCTATAGACATTAGCCTTGACATACCCCTACAAAAAATAATCTAATGGTGTCAAATCGCACGATCTAGGCGGCCAATTGACCGGCCCGAAACGTGAAATTAACTGTTCACCAAACTCGCCTCGCAATTGCGCCATTGTTTCGCGTGCTGTGTGGCATGTGGCACCGTCTTGTTGAAACCACATATCATGCAAGTCAAGAACTTCCATTTCGGGCAAAAAAAAGTTTGTTATCATCGCTCGGTAGCGTTCACCATTGACAGTAACGCTGCGATTCGCATCATCTTTGAAGAAATATGGCCCAATAATGCCGCCGGCCCATAAACCGCACCAAACAGTGGCTTTTTCGGGATGCATTAGTAGCTGTTGCAATGCTTCTGGCTGATCTTCACTCCAAATGCGGCAATTATGCTTATTTACGTACCCATTCAACCAAAAATGAGCCTCATCGCTGAACACAATTTTTCGATAAAAAAGCGGATCCTCGGCCAGCTTTCCAAGAGCCCATTCACCAAAAATTCGGCGTTGTGGTAGGTCGGCTGGCTTTAGTTCTTGCACCAGCTGTATCTTAAAAGGCTTTACGCCCAAATCCTTCCGCAAAATTTTCCACGTAGTGCTGTAACAAAGGCCTAACTGCTGGGAACGGCGCCGAATCGACATTTCGCGATTAGGATGGTTGGCTATGTTCCTTACCAGCTTATCTGCAGATAACATTAAGTACTTGTTCAGGTGGACTACTTTTGCTTCAGAGTAGAGTTGCTCGTTCGTGCTTGCGCCGTTGACGATCGAAATAAAGTCCTCAGGATTTTTTCTCGAATATTTACAGTTGCTTCATAGCTGTTTTCGAAATGGTGAACCAAACTGGGAAGTTGTAACTGATAACTGGCCTCAGAAGTTGCTTGTAGATTAAAACTTTTGTCTGCTGGCTTAACCGAGTTCTCTTTTTCATCGGCGGGAAGAGGCGTTGGAAAACAAAGTTGGCCTTTTTGAGTACAGAACGTGAATGTGGGTTGAATCTCAGCAGCTCGTTGAAGTTGATGCCTAGGTACTTAGCGCTGCGTTTGGCTGGTAATCTGGTACCATCTGGGAGTGCTATGGTGATGCTTCTGCTGCTTCCAGCCGAGTGACCGCGTCTACCCCTTGGTTTTCTGAGGCAAACAAGCTCTAATTTGGATGAGTTGATCCGGATACCGCATTTGGTGTAAAACTGAAACAGTTTGCCGATTTGCGCCTCGACTTCTCGAACAGATTTCAAGGGAGAGAATGATGAGCAATATGTTAGTAAATCATCAGCAAAGGGAAGGTTCTCGCATTCACCTGAAATTGGTTGGTCAGAGGTCATGATGTTGTAGAGATGATGCTCTTTACTGTCGATTTGCAGATCTCCAGTTGCACGAAAAAGTTCCTGGAAGAAAGAAAAGAGAATATAATTTTGATTAGTGCTAATGGAAAGCCAAGTATGTGGAGTTTATAGATAAGAGCTTCAATCCATACACTGTCGAATGCTTTCTCGACTTCCAGGAAGCATTCTACAGCAACTTGATTGTTGTTTAAGGCTGTGGTGATGTCATTGAAACTTCACAAGCAGAAAATGATGATAATTACCGTTTTGAAGAAAATGGATTAATGAGGAGGTACCATTAATAACCATTTTTTTAAAAATGGTTTCCCATTCAAAAATAGCCTTTACTGAAAGAAATTTACTAATTTTTTTCTTAAGAAAATTTGTGAAGCTGTTTTTTGAGAAAAATGAGATCTTGTAAAGTTGCTAAAAAATTGTATATGGCAGATACCATTATTTTTGTTTCTAAAAAAATGAAAAAAAATATCTGGGCAGAATCACCAAAAACCACTGGGTACCAAGTTTTAAGAAAATCGATCCAGCCATTTAGGCTGTAGCAAAACAGACAGACAGACAGAATTGTGAGACTCACTTCTTTCCTCTTCCATATTATCTTTATAACAAGTCTGATCAAAGTTTTGAGTTCAATTTTTTTTACAAATGCATATATTACCATATGCATACACTACATAGCATCTATATATCGCAAGTAAAATTCGAAATCAGGCATTTTTGATCAGATAAACCTATCACAGAAAAACTAAACAATACTCTCTTCGGCGATAAGGGAAAGCAATACAAAAAAATGTGGCCTTGTTGTTGAAAAAATACCAACGATGTTTCCAAAAATTTTCAGTGACACCAAAAATAATTAAAAAATAAAAGAAGTGAAAATAGTCAATTAAGCCTAGTTTGTACTCCAAAGCGAAGTGAAATCAAATTTGAAATGAATTATTAATATTTTGTGCAAAAAGAGTTTTCAAAAAAATAGTTTTCGCCATAAAATTTTGTTTGGAAAAGCCCAATTTGTTGCATTTGTTTCGACATAAATTTGTCCCTCCTTGTCGCCAAAATAATTGCATTTAATTTTTGACAGTTTTTCACGCCTAGGAAAAAAAAAACTTTTTATATGAAAACTTCACTTCGCTTATGGATGTATAAGCCAGGCCTTAGATTAGACAGATTTGTAGAAACGATTTTTTTTATTAATTTTGTATATATAGGTATCCATTTATGTATTATGAACGCATACATTTCTGAAAAACTTCACTTTTCAACTTACAGACTTTTGTCTTTAAATCGACGATATTCTTTATGAGAAAGCAGAATGATCTTTAAAACTCTTTTCCAAATCATGGATAAGGAAGTTTAACTATTTACACTTGTTACTTAACCTACTTTTGTAACTTTAATACAATATTACAAAAGTAAAAAAATAAAAAAAAAACTCATTTATCTCCGTGTGAAGATACGACAAACACCAATCGTTAAAACTTATCGTGTTGAGTGCAAACTTATATCAAGATTCTTATAATATACTCAGTCAATTAACCAATTAGAATTTCAGGATATTGCATCTTCTACTCCAATTCCGATTGCAACTCTACAAACATAATAAAAGTCCAATCCAATTACTTAAGTTCTCAACCAACTCACAAGAGACCTCGAATTTCTCTCTTTAGCCATAAAAGGCCAACAAAGTCCGTTCAGGATATTCAGTTAAAAATACATCTAGCTAGATACAAATAAACAATTTGTTGCTTCAACCACCTCACATCTTTTCTATACCTATGTATATCCTATATATCTATAGGTATCAGTCAGAGTCCTGTATCCTGTTCCGTTGTGCGAAAAAGAAACACCAGAGGATAGCATAGAATTAAAGTTTAAGTTTGAAAACTTCTGTTAGAACCTGACAACTTAATTGCAGGTGGATTTAATTTCCCTCCAAACAATCACCAAAGGGATATACAACATTCAAGTGTGTGAAGCGAGATGGGCTCTCTATATAGGACTCCGACTAGGACTAGTATACTACTTGATTGGTGGTGTAAGGATAAAATTTCTGCACACATACCTATATACATGCAAAATAAAATCCTTTTTTCATTACAGATTTCCTGTTACGATAAACTTGCTATCTAAAGTTCGCTTGGTCGTAAAAACGAAGTAAAAGGGTATCAGAAATAAAGGATACACTTCTGAGAATTGAAACGGCTGCATTCTAAAACGAACTTGGACTTGAGTGGCTCGTTTCGATGTGGTCGGTGGTGCCTTAGGTGGAGTACACTACACCTATAACATTGAATGCCAATGTTCGAGGATAACTCTTTCAAACACTCTCCTTTTTTTTTTTGTTTTTGGGTGGTGAAAAGGGGGCCAGTGCGGCAGCAGGCGCTATCATCATTCACACAAATATCAGATTCCATTTAATTTTCATTTGAAAATTTAATTTCCATTGTCTATGATGGTTGTATTGTTCTTCATGCGGTTTTGTTTTAGAACGGTTTTTCAGCTTTGATAAACTAAAAGAGTTTTGCCTTGGAGCTCTGTGGATTTTTGTATGCTTTGCGATTTATTTGCGGTTATACCCTGAAGAGTGTTTTAATTTTTTTTGTGATGTTTTTTTTTTTTCGTTAGAAAGTTGTAATGGTATTTTGTTAACAAAGCTGTGATGTCCTTAATTCGTAAAAGGATTAAATAAAACTAAAATCTATAATACCTCCCTTCTATTTTTTGGATTGAAAAATAAAGGATATTCAAGGATTTAAGTTTGCACTAGCTTTTGGACTCTCTCTCTCTCTCTGCTGTCAAAATTTTTAAGATGTATTATTCTAGGGAATTCATCTGTGCATACAAAAATATTACAAAGGATTGTGTTTGGTTGGAATAATGCAGTCTTTTATTAAAACGAGGTGTTTTTGAAAGTTTGTTGAAACTATTTTGAGTGCTTAGATGATGTGTTAGTTCCAACGTTGACAAGGTTGTTTTTCCAGATATTTATACTCGAAACAGTTTTTAAATTTTATTTCTATATATTTAGGTAGCTTCTGAATGTTTTGTCTTAAATTACACTCCTCCAGCTGAATTGTATTCCATTGTTTCATCTGTCACTACATCCATTAAAATTGAGTTTCCTTCATAAATAATCCAAAGGACACACTTTATCTTGTCAGGAAGGCAACAATTATGAGTAAATGCTTCCAAGTATAACTTCCCATTCAAGGCTATACTCACACCAACACTCACAAACACAAAGATATAAGAAAACAAAATAACAATTTACCATTTCATCTGAAACCATTTGAAATATTTATGTATAGCAATGCGTTTCGCTATATATTTGCTTCAATTCCTGTGTGGAGTAATAAATCGTCCTTTTTGCTTATATATCTTTCATCTACATTTCTAGGTACCTACATATATCAACAAATATAGAGAGTTGTACCAAAAATGTTGAATAACCAATTACATGTTCATCTTAAAAAAAAAGTATAACAAAAACAATAAAAAAAAAAAATTGAGCAAAATGCCTCGAAGGACCCTTATAAAGTCAGGCAGTAGAATAAGTGAGCCTTATAGACATAAATGCTTCTTGGAACTAAAAAATGAAAAAAAAAATGGAAACACTTGCATATAGATTACCAGACAGAGGACACACGAGTCGATACGAGGAACATGATGCTTACTGAACTCTGTATATGCTATTTAATTTTTCGTCCTTGTTTTACGATCTTTATGATCCATGAAAATGGTTATCACTTTAAGAGGATATCTCCTATATTGTCGTGTCCTGGAAGAAGAAGAATGACAAACTAGAAAATTGCCACGCGACAAATTGGATTTCATGTACGACGGGACATAGACGTAGGTATAACTAACATTTATCCTTTGAATAAAAACTACTTCGTATTGTATGTATACCTACATACATACATATATGTCAACTAATTTAGTCAAGAACAAAGGATTCAACTATGCAGAAAAAGACAACAGCAAATTATTCTCAACTAAAATCGGATTTTTGTTAGTTTTTAAAAGGATGTTTCTATGGGATAGCGTAACAAATTGCCACGAGTCCAGAGAGTAGTGCAAAAAAAAGGATCTACGGAGATAAATGAGGAAGGATGCAAGACATTTTTATAACCCAACTGAGACAAATAATATTATCTAGTTGATGGAGTTGCTATAGAGACAAAGTTAAGCGCGTGGCGACCTTACAAATATTTGTCTAATAACAATAACACACTCAAATAAATCTTAGAAATAGGATAAAACTATAAGTGTGACGAAGAAGATTAGATTGGAATTGAAAAGCCTAATTTCAAGTCTAGGTGTGGAAAAATGACCCTCTGTTTAAGAAGAAAAAAAAAATGAATAACGGATTTTTATTTGATTATGAGAGAAATATTTTGAAAAAAATCTAAAATCTAAATTTAATATTCATTTGTATTTTTGTAATTTTATTAATTTTAGTTTGCAAAATATTTTTAAACTTACTTGTCGTTTTATTTTTAGTTTCCAAACTATTTTTCAACTAAACCTAAACTCAAGGCTTTCAATATTTAAAAGATTTTTGTTATCTTATCATTGTAAGCAATACTTTTGTTAATAAATTGAAAATTGAAATTGAAATTAATAGGTATGAGTATCATCATTTTTATATGAAAAAGGAGGCTGGGTGCGACCAAGGCTAATACTGGTAACTTCATACATACTGGTGCTCTCGAAAGCTAGAGTGTAAGATGTTCGAAAACCTTTTCAGGTGTTCAATATGCAATCAAGTGAACACCAAAAGACAGAGACCAAAACATTGTTTAATTACATCATTCATTCTTGGTGGTATCTCAACCAAAGCCAACGTTCCCAAGAACACCATCCTGGCTGGACTTCTACCTGGTTTCCTCAAACTTCATCAACATCGTTCCCGAGCTGCGAAATTACACATGCCGGACCCTTACGGGAGATGCGGACCACGAGCCAGTGGAACTTCACATCAAACTGGGCCAACCAATCCTTACAACAGATGCACAAAATGAGGAATACATCAACTACAACCAACTGGATATCGAACGATTCCAAAGAAAAATCGAGGGAACCGGATGCCAACAGAAACCTTTCCAACAATTAAATCGAAGAAGCCATCGAAGCCATGGAGCTCACTGTAAACAACGCCCTGGACGAGCAGAAGAGATGGAAGACCTCAAGGGATAGATACCAGCATCTACCAGAAGGAATTGTTCGACTATATGATCATCGACAGCGATTGCGGAAGTGACTACAAAGGATCCAACAAAGGGATTGGAACACGGCCAACGGAAACTATCAATTGGTGAAAAGTGAACTTCAATGTACGCAAATTATGTTGAGGAATGCTCTTCAACATTTTAACAACAACCAGTTCCAAAAAAGGCTACAATCCATCAAACCAGGGCCCGATGCAAACAAGATCATCGCCAAAAGACAACAAATGCCAGACAAAATCAGCTCCAGGCAAGGGGAAGTTACGACGGCTCAGGTTAAAGCGGAAGCATTTGCCGAATATTTTGAAGGAAATTTCGTGCCAAGCCCATCCAGCGATCCTTCACTCTTAGAGGAAGTTGAGTCAACAATTGAGCAGCTGCAGCAAACGGAACCTGAAATTATCATTTTTGACAATGAAAATCCTGCTAGTGATCCGGAGCTGACTGGAGGCTTCACCAACCCCGAAGAAGTAGCTGAGCTAATCCAAAGTGGGCGACCTAAGAAATCATCTGGACCAGATATGATTTCCAGCTACATCATAAAGAAGTTTCCCCAAGTCATGCTGTTTCTCACGATCCTGTTCAACAACTGCGTCAACGATTGCTACTTTCCGAATAGATGCAAGACAGCTAAAATAGTATCTATACCGAAGAAAGTTGACAGAGGTTCCGTTTCCGGATATCGTCCCATATCTCTTCTTAACAACACCAGCAAAATTCTTGAAGGACTTATTCTTCGTAGATTGAAGGCATTTTGAACTACTAACCACATCGTTCCGGACATGCAGTTTGGATTTCGAGAGAAACACTCTACTTTACATCCGCTCTTGCGATTCCATGACGACGTTGTTAGCACCCTCAATAACTGTCAGGTTGTTGTTGGATGCTTTCTGGATATAGAGAAAGCATTCGACAGCATCTGGATACAGGGGCTAATTTATAAGCTAACCACCTTTAATTTTCCAGGTAAATTAATAAAAATAATTTTCAGTTTTCTCAATTCCAGATCGTTTTTCGTCCAGATTGAAAACAGCCAGTCAACAACCAAAAACATCAGAGCAGGAGTTGCTCAAGGATCAAAGCTGGGACCGTTCCTCTACAACATCTTCAACATCATCTATGCAGACGATTCACTAACATACGCCAAATCTATTTCACTAGTCATTGCAGCCCAAAGAGTTGAAGAACACGTGAGACGGCTGTGGGAGTTCTACACAACATGGGGCATCAAAGTCAAATCAGCCAAATCTGAATTGGCTTGTTTCAGAAGACCAGCGGGACAGCAAAGTACACCCTCAGCTAAAAGCTGCCACAGCATTATTATCAATCGGCCTGACGGATCGCAACTGACAACCAAACCATCGGCGAAATATGTGGGTGTCAACTTTGAGGAGAGGTTACGCTTCAATCTGAAGAAAGCAAACTACGCTTTCCACCGCATCCACCCCCTAATGCGGAAAATTATGGACTCAGCCAAAGGACGAAGTTGCTTCTTTATAAGCAACTTCTCAGACCGATCATCACATACTGCTTTCCTGTCTGGTTTACTATTTCCAAAACCAGCATGAAAAAACTGGGAGCGTTCGAGAGGAAGATCTTGCGGATCTGCACGGGACTCCACTTTGACAAATGACGACGAAAACATGTCAGCAACACGTGACTTTATGGGGCATCCGGAATAACACCCCTTGACAAATACATGATCAGTGCTGCCAAAATACTGACGAGCAACCTTAGCAATCATCCAAACCCTCTACTGAAAGCCATCACAAGTGAAGAGAGACACACCGATCCACGATACCTTGATGTAACAGCACTACTGGACGAAGGAATCATTCCTATCAATGAAGACGCGGCAATTCAGTTTTACGAAGATGCAGCGTCGAACTATCACCCGGGCTAGAAGCCACCCCACATCCTCCCAAAAAGACAACTGGATTTGAACAACCTGAGATAAGTCATCTACATAGTATAAAATATTTAACGGGTGATTTTTTAAGAGGCTTAGAACTTTAAAAAAAAAAAAAACACAAAAAATTCGAAAAAATGAATGAAATATTTATTTGAATCGATAGTTTGAACCTTGCAATTTAATGTTTAAAGATAATTTCATGCAAATGTTGACCGCGGCTGCGTCTCAGGTAGCCCATCCGCTGAGTCCAATTTTGGCATACTCTTTCACACATATCGGCCGGTATCTCACGAATGAATGCATGGATGTTGGCTTCCAGTGCGCCAATCGAAGCGGGCTTGTCCCTATAGACATTAGCCTTGACATACCCCTACAAAAAATAATCTAATGGTGTCAAATCGCACGATCTAGGCGGCCAATTGACCGGCCCGAAACGTGAAATTAACTGTTCACCAAACTCGCCTCGCAATTGCGCCATTGTTTCGCGTGCTGTGTGGCATGTGGCACCGTCTTGTTGAAACCACATATCATGCAAGTCAAGAACTTCCATTTCGGGCAAAAAAAAGTTTGTTATCATCGCTCGGTAGCGTTCACCATTGACAGTAACGCTGCGATTCGCATCATCTTTGAAGAAATATGGCCCAATAATGCCGCCGGCCCATAAACCGCACCAAACAGTGGCTTTTTCGGGATGCATTGGTAGCTGTTGCAAAGCTTCTGGCTGATCTTCACTCCAAATGTGGCAATTATGCTTATTTACGTACCCATTCAACCAAAAATGAGCCCCATCGCTGAACACAATTTTTCGATAAAAAAGCGGATCCTCGGCCAGCTTTCCAAGAGCCCATTCACCAAAAATTCGGCGTTGTGGTAGGTCGGCTGGCTTTAGTTCTTGCACCAGCTGTATCTTAAAAGGCTTTACGCCCAAATCCATCCGCAAAATTTTCCATGTAGTGCTGTAACAAAGGCCTAACTGCTGGGAACGGCGCCGAATCGACATTTCGCGGTCTTCTGTCACACTAGCTGATACGGCCGCAATATTTTCTTCACTACGCACAGGACGTAAACGTGTTGGTGGTTTAATGTCCAACAAAGTAAATTTGGTGTGAAATTTGGTCACAATCTTCCCAATAGACTGCTCAGAAGGTCGAGAATGCCGACCATAAAATGGCAGCAGCGCGCGATGAACATTTCGAACCGAGCACGAATTTTGATTAGTAAAATTCAATAATTTGCAAGCGTTGTTCATTTGTAAGACGATCCATGGTTAAATTGCAAACCAAACTGAAGCTGTTTGACAGTGACACAAGGTACTAAACACACGTCAGCTGTCAAAACCAGTGTTGCCAAAACCAAACCAGCTAAGAAATCACCCTATATAACCATCAATCACAATCTTTTAAATAATTTTGTATAAAAATAAAAACAATGTATAAAATTAGGCCCCTAATGTGCCAAAACAAATTAAAGTATCAATATAATAATTATATAAAATAGAATTAAGAACAAATTGTAAATATCTATTTCCGTTCAATAAAGTCTAACTAACTAACATTGTTTAATTAGTGAGTAGAATAAACACACATTTGGGAAGAAAAATTTTGTTTAACAACTTTTGGTAATGTTTCAATATCATTGTTTGTTGTTAAGATATTCGAGCCAAAATACTTTTCTCGACAATTTTTAGTAGTTTTTTTTATTTAAAAAAAACTGAAAGCTTATGTTATTTCAAATTTTTAACTATTTTTTATTACATCGGTATGCACAGAATAAAATTAACTTCAAGCTTTCATTCGTTCTTGAGATATTCAAGACTAAAAAAATTAACAACGTTTTTTTTTTAATTTTCATAATAAGAAAACTGCTCATTGATATGTTTTAAAAGTTCTTCCTGTACATATTAAAACTATTAACTATAAGATAAAATGTATCAGATGTCAATATCTTCATTGGTTCTTGAGATATGGTGAGCAAAAAAAAAAAGCGAAAGAACGAAAGAACTCAATTACAGGGTGGCGCACGAATCGTGCTACAAAAACAAAACGTAATAACTTTTTTTCTGTGTGAGTAATCGGCTTATTTTTTTTATTTTGTAGGTTACTATTTAGATTTATAAAAATGGATGCTTGGGATACGGAGAAAAGAATTTGGATAGTGCAACGGTACCATGCTTTGCAGTCCGTCATTTCCGTCCAAAGGGAATTTAGGCGGGAGTTTGGCGGTAATCCCCCGAGTAGATGGACCATTATGAGGCTTGTAAACATGTTTGCCGAATCTGGAAGCATCGCACAAAGGCCGTACAATCGAGATGCCAATGTTCGGGTTCAGGATACAATCGCAGCAGTAGCATCTGCAATACAGGCCAATCCGAGCGTTTCGACCCGAAACTTATCGGGGCAAATTGAAGTTAGTAGACGATCATTACAACAGATACTTCATGACGATTTAAACTTGTTTCCGTACAAAGTCCAAATTACTAGCAAGTTAAACCCTCAGGATTTGCCTGTTCGCCTGGAATTTTGCCAAAAAATGATATCAATGGCCGAAGAAGACAACACATTGATCAATTGTTTGTTCATGTCTGATGAGGCCCATTTTGATCTTAACGGCAATGTAAACAAGCAAAATTGCCGTATATGGAATGAGTCTAATCCAGAAATGCTCCATGAGACGGAACTGCACCCAGAACGAGTCACTGTGTGTTGCGCAGTTTCATCAAGGTGTATTGTCGGGCCGTACTTCTTTGAAGAAAACGGTGTAACCGTTACTGTCAATGGGGACCGTTATTTAAAGATGTTGAAGGAGTTTTTTTACCCAGAACTGCGCCGAAGACGTATACCATTCAACAGCGTTTGGTTTCAGCAAGATGGAGCAACTGCACATATAGCCAGACCAGTTATGGCGGAGCTAAACAAAAAATTCGCAAACAAATTAATTTCTAGGAACTCCAACTCCACTCTTCGCTGGCCCCCAAGGCCACCTGACCTGACTACACCACACTACTTTTTATGGGGTTATGTCAAGCAAGAGGTGTATAAAACGAAGCCCAGGAATTTAACTGAATTAAAGCAGTCCATAACGACAATAATTGAGGCGATCCCAACTTCCACTCTTTAGGCCGCAATGAATAATTTTTTGATCAGGTGCCGCATATGCGTGGGAGAGCGTGGAGGTCATTTGCAGTCTAGAATCTTTAAAAACAACTAACTATTTAAAATAAAATTTAATTTTCTAACCAATAAAAAAAAAAAAATGAAATACATCGATTCAAAAAAAAGTTATTTGAATTTCTTATTGTAGCACAATTGGTGCGCCACCCTGTATCTCTGTAAAATTGATGGATTACAATTCTCGGAAGCTTGAAATGTGACCTACAGAGATTTTCTTCAAATATTAAACTGAATGTTTTTTTTTACAATTTTCTAAGCGTAAAATTGATTTTTTTAAGCTCAAAAATGTCTCTATCGATTTTTTGGAAGTGCACTATTGTGGTCTTACAGCCTCAAAAGAACAAGTAAACCAAACTTTTGACGGTATTAAATGGTGTTATTATGTTCACTAAGGACAGTCATAACACTCCCTAATTAATGGCATACAGCTTGTACGAATATAGAGTGTAATTCAACTAATATAAAGAATCTGTTCAGCAACTTAGAAGATTTAGTGCTTTCAAACAGACAGACGGACAAAAATTTTGAAAATGATGCAAATATTTTTCTTAACAAACAAATAACCATCATTATATCAGCTCAAAAAAAATGCAATAATTTTAATATTAACCATAGACATTTCAATTTTATTTATACAAAAGTTAAGATAATTAAATTAATTAAAAAAGAAATTTTGGACTATTAAGAAAATATTAAAATTATGTTTTGAAATTGCATAATTCATTTCGCCTAGGTTACTCCACTTAAAAAGAAGATTTTTCTTTTTTAAATTTTCTCCATATTTAATTTAGTTTAGTAACCTTGTAATTTCATGGGAAGGAAACCTTGTGTCAGATCCAGCAGCTCTAATTTTTTTTCTTAGTTGTTTGTGATGTTGGCCTAATATATATAATCGAAGTTTTCGAGCGCTGAACGTAGCATGTTGAAAAACTCCAAAAACCGCAAAATTTTCCCGTATTTTTCAGTAATTATTGATTTTTGCCTGAAGGACAATAATTTCTAATTGAAACATTGGTTTTCAATTTGATATAAATTAAATTTACATGCTTCATTTCTGAGAGTGAAATCGTCTCCGTAGAACCAAAAGCTTCCAAGAGACAGCCTTACAAAATGTATCAATAGTAAATTTATAACAAGTAGTAAAATTAACAGTACGACAAACACAGTGTGCTTGGCATAAGATTGTTTAAAACTCTTCAGCGTGTAAGTTTGGTCCAAAGAAAAAAAAATATACGAAAAGGGAAGTGCATAGCCCCCTTCAGGTGGAAGGGGCAATTATCTAAAAAAGTATGACTTGAAACAGAAAAAACAAATATCAGTAGTTATATCTGGAGAAAATACCCTTAGCTCCTCTTAGGCCTCTTAGAAATCCATTCTTCAATATTCTTAAATATAGTCTTGTTTCAATTTAAAGCTTTTGAAAAATTAATTTTCGAACACAAAATTTTGATAAAAACAATGTTTTTTTTTCAATCATGTCTTTTTTTTATTATATTTAATTTCTTATTATTTTTGATTTTTAATATTTAATCTTTAGTCAAATACTAAAACTAGATGCTAAAAAGTCTCTTAATAGTTTTTGATAAATCTGAAAACATCTTAATCTAACACACATTTTTCAGTCTTGTTAATTTGTTAATATACTGTCTGAAAAACCAGAATTAAAGGCACAACTTGGTAACATGTTCTTGATCTAGTATTAGGTATTTTTTATAACTTAAGACAAAAATCATTATTATAAAGCACAATTTGTTTTACTGAAGTTTTTTTTTTTGACTTAACACATTTTTAAAGTTGTGTTTCACAATGTCTAAAAAGTTCCTCTTAGAAATTCGACACAAAATTTTGATGCAGGGTCATTAGTTCACAGAAAAATAATGCACACAAATATTTTATGGATTTTACTAAAGTCATTTTTCCACTAAGGAGAACCAAGTCTAAAAATTTCATCCAAACCGTGAGTTTAAGAGGAAGCCAGCATAAGTTAAATGGGCGTGGCATTGGGCAGTTGTAAAATGACTACCTAAGTCTTCTCCCTATCTAAATCATTAGAGCCTTTTTCGATAAACCAATTACAAAAAATTGTTTGTTTGCAATAAATTAATAACAATATTCAAAACTCTATATTTTCTGCCGATACCAAACGGTCCTACCGAGAGTATCGTTAAATTTCGGTCCACAAAATACGGTATTGATTGGTATGGTCTTGGTATTGTTTCGGAGCTGGTATCGTATTTGTATCGTTTCAGTTTCCGATACTGATTTCAAGCCTTTTCTGGTATCGTGGCCAGCCCTTACACTATATGAGTACACTACTTGTTAATATAAATAAATTTACTATTGCTTTCTTTGAAAACTATTGGGCTAACAGAGATGATTTAAAGCTCAAATTGAAGCCAATATTATTAATTTGGTTGCGCAACAGCTTGCGGAGAACCAGGGCCTAGTGACTTACAAGACAACTCTCAACCATTCATGTATGCGTATTGTTGGCAGGAATGGAGGGACCTACAATTTTTTGCCGAATCTTAATGGCTAAAGGAGAAGCACTTATTCATGACAGGTATACTCTTGGAGGATTTGTCAGTTCCTTGCAATAGGCCGTACTTCGGGAAAAACATTTTTATTTTTTAATATACGTGGTACTACAATAATAATTGTTGAATTAATAATTACGCAATTGCAATCTAAAATAAGTCCTTGAAGGTTAAAATTATCAATTACTGAAAAAAGAACGAACATTTTTGGGTATTTTAGACTTTTGAAAATGGTGCGTTAGGCACTTGAGTTCTATTTTCTATAAAACCTTTACGATTAACAGCTAAGCAAGAGCTTATACCCAACTAACAATTCAGCTTGTATAAGGTAAAATTTTTCGAATTTGGCAAGTAATAGCTTGTATAGAGCTTGTATAAGGCAATCTGGAGCAAGCCAAGAATTTTCCACCTGAAATTTAAACAAATAGCTGCTATAAGGCCTTAAAATATGAGCTGTACAAGCTCAATACAAGGTTCATAAATATAGGTTATAAATGGCTTGTATAAGGCCTTCCAAACTTGTTTACTTAAAATGTTTAAAATAATAGCTGCTATAAGGCTCTCCACGACAAAGCATTGCCAACAACTTTTATAAGGCTTGTTTGAAAAGGCCTAATACAAATTAAAATAATCAGTGAGGATCAACAATTGTGTCTTGTAAAATATTGTGCTTATAAAAAATCAGATTAAAATAAATAAGAACTGTAAGTACCCATTGAACATCGTAAAACAGAAAAGAAGTGCTTTGACTCATTACAGAATACAGAAAAAAAAGGTTTCGGAAGCTGACTGAGGAGACAAAAAATACAATAAAATAAAAACCGATACAAAAATATTTTTTTTTTTTTATTTCAGAATCAGCTTTGCTAAAAAAAAAAAAATTTTCTCGATGGATTACTTATGCAAAATAAATTTGGGTAAGGCCTTATATAAACATCCAAGGCAAGCTATTGGCAATAGCTGTCATTAAATGGCTTGGGTAAGACCTTACATAAACATCCAAAGCAAGCTATTGACAATAGCTGTCATAAAATAGTTTTGGTAAGGCCTTATTTAAACATCCAAGGCAAGCAATTGGCAATAGCTGTTAAAATGGCTTTCGTAAGGCCTTTTATAAACATCCAAGGCAAGCTATAGCTTGTTCAGCCAGGCTAATAGCAATTCATGAAAAGCTTCTTGTTGCTATAAGACCTGTCAACAAAAGTCTTATGGCAGTTAATTAGCTTGGGTAAATGCGCCAAAATGGCTTGCATAAGGCCTTTTACTATTTCTATAACAGTCTGAAAATAGCTTGCATAGAACCTGATACAAGTTAAATTGTTAGTTGGGATAGAGCAAAACATGTAGTTTCAAACCTCGGGTCACAAAGACTTAATTAGCATTTGTTAGATTGGTGGTGGAGGTAAATGTAATATAAATGCAATTTTGGGATAAGGGCATCCATCCATACCATACGCTTTCAAATGCTTCCTCGACATCTAAAAAGCATCCAAAAATGTCGCCGTGATGTTGTGGTGAACTTTATAATAGTGTAAGTAGCGTTTAGTATCTACTATTTTTCCTCAAAATAAAATTACACGTCAAAGAATGTTATATAGGCTTGTACCGCCGAAGGGCGTAGACACCAAAATTCGTCTTAGAAGGCTACAAAAAACATCTCATCTAACTGATGAGATCAATTGGCGAACCTGGGCGAAACGAATTTGGACTAAAGGGCACTAAATTCTTTATATTTAAAAAATTGAGTACTTAAAAGTCATATCTGTAAGCTTTTAAAAGTGTCTTATTTGTATGTGAAGCTTAAAATCCATATTTACAACTGCAAATGGCTTAGAATCAGGAACGAACATTTCGCTAGAATTTTTTCCTTCACATATTTTGAAAATGACTGGTAGTTTTCAAGAAACTAGTAAAAACTGAATTTTGCATATTTATCACACCCCTAAAAATTTGAACTTCAGTCCAAATTTAGGGTAGGAACCTTTTAGGAAGAAAGAAATTTTTCGCCAGTATGGAACTCTGTCAGATTGTTTTCGTAACTAATTTGCCATTGCTTTGTATTATTTTCCTGGGCAACTAACCAAAACGCATTTTTTTTTGTATGTTTCCAAAACCTCATCCTAATTACGAATTCTCATGGTTATGAACATTTAAAGTACCTAAAACAAAACTATACGAAAAAGTTTGTTCTTTCTTAGAAATACCATCAACTTTAGCCAAAATATTTTCCCTTCATCAAAAACATCTACATGGCTATATTGTTTCGCATTTTCTAAGAAATCGTAATTCAATGCCTCAATGAGTTCATTGTTTCATTTTGTTCAACTGACCTAGTTCTAGTAAAAGTAGTTAGGTATAGCCAAAATAGTTTATAAAATCTTTTCTTCCAAAAAGGAAAATCAATTCTATCCAAAAACCAAACTCGCCCAAAAATAACCCGCATTGTAGGTATATGTGATGGGAAACAAAAGCATCATCGTTGCACCCGCAGCAAAACACAATCATGCACAGTCCAACTTAATTGTTCGTGTTTTTAATGCACAAAGAAACCCCCTTTTTCCCATCACCCCATATCATCATCAACCGCACATATAAATTTCTCCACCAATTTACCGGAAACTTCACTACTAAGGCTCTCTATGTAACCTTCTGTTTGGGGTTATACCGGTATTCTGGTATAACAAGGCCGAAACAGGACAAGTCAGCCACACCCCAGAAATTGTATGAGGAGCAAAATAATACAGAGAACCTAGTCAAAAGCAGTGTCTGCAAAAGCAGCCGGGTTTAACATCAGCGCCGTTGTAAAATTAAAACTCCAACATCCTACCTGCAGATGCGTTAATTACACACCGTTGTAAATAGTACAAGCCACCTCAACCTATGTCCCTCTGCCTCTTATCAAGGTGCCTTGTGGAAGTAAATCCGATTACCCACCAACAAGCCCTCCAACCACTAACAGAGCAAGGCACACCAACCCCTATCGCTGGCCCACGATAATCCTTCGAAGAGTGCAAGAACTTTGTCTATGCTTTACATCACCCCTGTCCCGACCAACTTATGGAAAATACGGCTATGAAAGGTTCTATCATTGTATGTGAGAGAGAACAAGCTTGCAGGGCTTTTATATAAGAAAATTTAAAGGACTTCAAGGATTTCCGGGAAATTGCTGGATAACACTTTAAAGCCACGTCATTGCTACATGCTTTTCTTCTGATGATGATCATTCGATAATGTGCGTGCATATAAGGACACGTAAGTCAATGATTACCAACTGCAATATGGGATAAAATATACAGACACATGACAAGGACTAAGGCTAGAATATTCAAACAGCAATGCATGAAAGTCTTGTCTTTCGATTTGTAAAGTCGAATCCTTTTTCGTTTAATCTACATCTCTGGCTTCAAGTTATACCACGTCATCCTAACCAAAAGGATATAACCCCAAACAACTATAACGAAAGTTAGTAGTGTGAGGACTAAACAATTGTCCATTTATCGTTTATCCTTTGTGGGCAATTATAAATTCCCATCTAATTGCAGGCCATTTAATAAAATGACTTTTGTTCCTTGAACCAACACTCAGTTGGGTGATTTGCCGTAAATGACTTAATCCGAGAAAATATTCTGCCTTCCCGTATCATTGTATTCACAACAAATTCATAGATAATTCATACCTACATAGATAGGTACAGCTAAAAAAAGGACCACCCGCGCGAAACCCTTTCTTTTGTGTACCTTGTGTGTATGACATGCAAAGTAGCCGCAATTAACATTTTCTTATCGCGCGAAAATAATTACATTTGCATACAGGATTATAAGCAAAAAGGACACCATTAATAAAAACAACATAAACTCCATAAAAACAACAGAGTTCATCCCTCAATCGGGATATCTGTCCGCAAATAATATTGTATTATCCTTAAAGAGGGTTCAACTTTTACTCTTTCTATAGAAATTAGAAAAAAAAAAATAATAATCCTGATGGACCTTAACAGCAACTGATATACTATGCAGGTAATTAAACGACTTAAATGAGTGAAATATTTTTTTTGTGTGTCCTTCTGATAAATGTCCTTTTTTATATATAAATTGGATCAGTTAATTTGCTATCCCTTTTTTCTGCATTGTCATTTTCTCGCCCGGACTCTGTTTGGATTTTAGAATTATTACTGTGGTTATAATCGGTTTTATTGCGATTAACAAGGATAGCAGCAACTTTGTGCTCTGATGGTTATATGTAGCTGGGTGGGCGATGGAAGTAGAGAGAAGATGGTTAAAAAGGATTTCTATAGCAATTTAGAAATTTCTTATGAACTCAGTGTATTTGTAAAGTCTTGAGATTATTGGGGATAGATTGTTAAATGGGCCGTTGGCATGTTTAATTAATGTTTGTTTCTGGGAAGATGAAAAGGACACAATTTGAGATATTAAGGATTATGGAATTATCTTCGGTTCATTTCATTGCTTTGGAGATATTGTTGCTTATGGTCTTGGTTTTATATAGAGATGTGAGACAACAACTGATTTATGTTTTACTTTGGGTTATGTATTTCTTTATTTGAAGACGGGAAGTAGATGTTTACAAGGATATCATTTTGCTTTTGATGTGGGTGATTTTGTTTTTTTTTTTTTATTTATTTTTATTTTCTCATAAGATTTAACTTTTAATTAAAGTAAAATGAAACGAGAGACAATTTTAATTATTTTTCAATAAAAATTGGCTATGAATTGATGGAATTCATCTTATATGAGAATCAAATACAAATTCTGTGATGAGAATATTTGTGGCAGATATCAGTTCATAGGAAAATCGGTATTTATGTACAGGGTGGCGCACCAATTGTGCTACAATAAGAAATTCAAATAACTTTTTTTTTAATCGATGTATTTCATTTATTTATTTTTTATTGGTTAGAAAATTAAATTTTATTTTAAATAGTTAGTTGTTTTTAAAGATTATAGACTGCAAATGACCTCCACGCTCTCCCACGCATATGCGGCACCTGATCAAAAAATTATTCATTGCGGCCTGAAGAGTTGAAGTTGGGATCGCCTGAATTATTGTCGTTATGGACTGCTTTAATTCAGTTAAATTCCTGGGCTTCGTTTTATACACCTCTTGCTGGACATAACCCCATAAAAAGAAGTCTGGTGCAGTCAGGTCAGGTGACCTTGGGGGCCAGCGAAGAGTGGAGTTCCTAGAAATTAATTTGTTTGCGAATTTTTTGCTTAGCTCCGCCATAACTGGTCTGGCTATATGTGCAGTTGAATGGTATACGTCTTCGGCGCAGTTCTGGGTAAAAAAAACTCCTTCAACATCTTTAAATAACGGTCCCCATTGACAGTAACGGTTACACCGTTTTCTTCAAAGAAGTACGGCCCGACAATACACCTTGATGAAACTGCGCACCACACAGTGACTCGTTCTGGGTGCAGTTCCGTCTCATGGAGCATTTCTGGATTAGACTCATTCCATATACGGCAATTTTGCTTGTTTACATTGCCGTTAAGATCAAAATGGGCCTCATCAGACATGAACAAACAATTGATCAATGTGTTGTCTTCTTCGGCCATTTATATCATTTTTTGGCAAAATTCCAGGCGAACAGGCAAATCCTGAGGGTTTGACTTGCTAGTAATTTGGACTTTGTACGGAAACAAGTTTAAATCGTCATGAAGTATCCGTTGTAATGACCGTCTACTAACTCCAATTTGCCCCGATAAGTTTCGGGTCGAAACGCTCGGATTGGCCTGTATTGCAGATGCCACTGCTGCGATTGTATCCTGAACCCGAACATTGGCATCTCGATGGTACGGCCTTCGTGCGATGCTTCCAGATTCGGCAAACATGTTTACAAACCTCATAATGGTCCATCTACTCGGGGGATTACCGCCAAACTCCCGCCTAAATTCCCTTTGGACGGAAATGACGGAATGCAAAGCATGGTACCGTTGCACTATCCAAATTCTTTTCTCCGTATCCCAAGCATCCATTTTTATAAATCTAAATAGTAACCTACAAAATAAAAAAAAATAAGCCGATTACTCACACAGAAAAAAAGTTATTACGTTTTATTTTTGTAGCACGATTCGTGCGCCACCGTATATGGTCAATTACTAACACAAAATAAAGATCTGATGAAAAAAAAATTGTGCAAAACCCAATATTATTGTCATACAAAGTCAATGTTTTTTGATCAATTTACCCAGAAATAACGAATAAAGTAAATATTTTATTAGAGCGGTCGTTAAAAAAAGGTTATCTTGGATGGAGCTAAATCGACTCAAAATTAATTATTAATTAATTTTTATTTTCTACCCTTATAGTCGCTGTAGGGGTTATTTGATTTCACTTAATTTTTTGTATGCATACTAGGTGATTCGCGTAATTTTAAAAAATAGTTTCAGCAAAAACTGTTTTCAAATGAAATATTTAAAAATTATAAATTTAATTTTTCTTCAAAATGATGATTTGATAAAATATTTTGCCAAAACCGTTACTTAGAAAAACTTTATTGAAAATAAACTATAAGACTGGCTTTTTGGCTATCCAAAAAGTGGCAAATAATGCTCTAAGTGTTGTCGTTGTTTCTCAAATTATTTTTTTGCGCACGAAATAATTATCTGCCGTATTACTCTCGAGCTAATAAATTTGTAACAGCTTATTTGCTTATGAGACTAAGGTGGAATTTACGTTGGTAAAATAAAAATCGAAGTCAAGAAATATTTGACAATAACAAATTTTTCAAAGTCAAAGGGAAATCCCATTTTATTTTAAAAATTCACTTGATAGGTATACCGGAAACAAAAGTCCGTGTTATTTGGAAGTGATCCGAATGTATTCATAAAAGCGGAGTGATCAATCCTATTATTGATCCAGTTGTGAAGAGGCATTGAAGCGAATGGCTGTGTTCACGGCCATTTGTTTGCTCAGGATATCCAGAGGTGTCAGTTGGAGTGGAGTCTCTAATGCAGCGGATGGAGTCGACCTAAGTGCTCCACATACTGTCACTTCGTAAGTTAGAGCCGGTTTAATTACCGACGGCTTTTTTGCAGGAGAAGAGTGCCACGGTGTATATTAGGTTTCCAGCTTAACTTCTTATCAAAAATAAGACCCAAATATTTAGCTTCGTCTGAGAATTTTAGTGGAACACCTTTAATAAAAGGGGGGTCTATTTGCAGAATTTTGTATTTCCTGAAAAAGAGGACAAGATCTGTTTTATGGGGATTTACTCCAAGTCCACATCGATCAGCCCATTGTGTTAGCTTGTTTAGAGCGTTTTGTAAAAGATCCCTTAAAGTGTTAGGTTGCTTTGGATGCTTTCCTGATACTGCTATAGCCACATCGCCTGCATAGGCAATCACTGTGCAGCTTTCTGCTTCTATGCAATTTAGCAACTCATTACCTATTAAGTTCCAAAGAAGCGGAGAAAGAACGCCGCCTTGCGGTGTACCGCTACTGACAGATCTTCTTGCCAAGAAGGCACCCAGTTTTGAATTAATAACCCTGCTCGTAAGCATTTGATTAATCAATTCTCCAAGCGAGCCATCAACATTAAGAGATGCCAGCTAAGATGCGATTGCAGATGTATCGACATTGTTAAAGGCGCTTTGTATATCTAGGAAGACGACCATTGTATACTCTTTATTATGGAGGGAATATTCGATGGTACGTAATAGTGTGTGGAGAGCCGTTTCCACTGACTTCCCTTTGCAATGAGCTATTGAGCTGTAGACATTAGTCTTGTTTCAATGCTTGATCGTAGTTGGATATGAATCAGTCGTTCAAAGGTTTTTAGAAGAAATGATGATAGGCTAATAGGTCTTAAATCTTTTTCCGGCTTTTGGTATAAACACAACTTTAACTTCTAACCATAGAAGTGGAATATGAACCAGATTCAAGCACCTATTGAAGATAACCTCCAGAATTGGCAGAATTACTTCTAAATTCATCTGCAGTTCAGCTGGAATTATGCCATCGGGTCCTGCCGACTTGTATGGTTCGAAGCTGTTGAGTGCCCATTGTAATTTTTTCCTTGTAATCAGACCTTGTGGTAAAGTTAAGTTACTGCTTATCCTTTGTAGGGCAGCACTATTAACAGACTGTGAGCTGCCTGCAAAATGAGTATCCAGTAGCAAATTAAGCGATTCCTCGCAAGAATTAGTCCAGGAGCCATCAATATTTTTGAGGCAACTAGGCATGACTGGATTTGTGGAGAGGATTTTTCTTAGTTTTGATGCTTTGGAGGCTTCTTCTATATTTCGTTTGGTTTTCCTCAATTCTTTTGTATATGATCTGCGGTGCAGTAAAAAATTCGAATTAACGAACAAAATATTGAAAGGCCAGAGAGCGTGTTCGTAAACGTCAAATGCGTTTGCAAGTAAATTGACTCACGTTGATCAACCTGATTTTGCACAACCAGGACGATTGCATATTTAATGTTCGCAGTATCTGCGTCAAAAAAAGTCGATCATTTGACGATCAAATTGACTTTGATTTTATGTTTTTGAAATTACCTGTGATTTGCTAAGATCCCAAGTTCAAGGCCTAGCAACCACAAGGCAACTTAATTGCGGTCAACTTTTAGTTGCTGGTATTATGAAGCAACTTTAAGGCTCCAGCAAATCTAAGCAATTATCGGTAGTGGCCTATCTTCCAGCATTTAGTTTGTTGGGGGATATCATTAAAGAAAATAAGAAGTAACGAAAGTTGTTCTGCGTTGTGAGAAAAAAGAGAAAAATCGATCTTGTAGAGTAAATGCGATCTTATTTTGATAAAGGGTTTAGGTTTTAACTACAAAAAAAAACCGTTTTCAAACCATATTTGCAATAAGAAGACATTTTTTAAAGTGCAACACCTACTTTATTTAATTTTTAATAACTTCATCTTGAACTTGATCAGTAACAGGCTTGCCAGGTTGGGCTATTTATTGGAAATCGGGTTATTTTTTTTTCGAAATTGCCAACAGCAATCCCAGTATGACAGCGCAATCATAATTGGGCTACTAATAGCCCAAATATTGTCCTGGGTGATCATTTTTGTTCGTATAAATAAATCCTAAATAAAAGACTTTTTCCCCCTTAACATAATCTTTAAGCATTTCACAATTTGGCATCACTTTTTATTCGTATTTATTTATTTTAGTCCCCATTTTTCGGTTCAAAAAAATAGTTTCCCATTTTAAGCTTAAAATTTATTAGCTAAGGATATATTATTGACTTAACGGGTAACTTAGGCAAAAGCAAACATTTTTTGCTTTGAATATTATTCAATATTAGTCACAGAATATGTGGAAAATTGTTCTGAAAAATTTAATTTTGTCTACGCATGGAAATTTTATTTTTGGCTTTGTAAGCAAAAAATTTATTTTATTTTCTGTTGTTTTTTTTAAAATATGAATAAATTGTGATTGAAGTTATGAGAACACTTTTTTTTTATTGTTTTGGGCTACTATTTGGGTAATTTTTTCGTCTCCGATTTTGGGCTACACAAATTTTGTTAAAGATATGAAAACCCTGATCAGTATCAGTATCGTTATCAGTCTGGTCACAGTCAAAAACAAAACTAAAATACATGACTTGGTTACCTGTTCATCACCTTGTAGTTGAACTTGCTTGGTATTTTTAAGATTTAATCAAAATTTAATAATAAATAAAATCGAAATTAAGAACATTTCTTATAAAAATTAATTTATCTAATCACTTATTAGAATTTTTGTTTTTGCATAAGAATTAAGATGGTATTCATTTTTTAGTTTAAACTATTGGAGAAGTTGTTTCAGCAGTTTTTCGATTTCTTGAAGATGAAGATTAGAACTTCCAGGAAGTTATGCAAATTTTACTAAGAGAAACTACGTCTAGTTAATAAAGGGTTTTTCAACAGGGACGCTACAAAAGTAGAGCGACAGGGACAGCAAACGACGCTCATTTGACATTTTTCTTCAGTAAGGTTTATTGCCATGCCATGATGGAAAGATATACGAGCCAACAACGAGTCGAAATTATTAAAATTTACTACCGAAATTCGGAGTCAGTGGCTTCAACGTTAAGAGCGCTACATCCAATTTATGGTCGTCATAATCGTCCTAGTAGATCAACAATTGAGCGTCTAGTGGAAAAATTTTAATCCACAGGCACAGTACAAAATATTACAGTGCTAGTGAGACAAAGAAGTGCCTGAAGCTTTGAGAATATTGCTGCCGCTGAGGTTTCCGTTGCAGAAAGCCCAAATGTGTCTCTCACACGTCGTTCTCAAGCGTTGGGCATCTCTGTGACGTCGTTGTGGCGAATTATGTGAAAATATCTAGGCCTTCATCCTAACAAGATTAAATTGACGCAATAACTGAAGCCGCTTGAACACCAGAAGCGTCGTATGTTTGTGAATAGGCTGAGCAACAACTTGAAAATGATTCGGATTTTCATCGAGAAATCATCTTCAGCGATGAGGCTCATTTCTGGCTGAATGGCTTCGTCAGTAAACAAAATATGCGGTATTGGTCAGGCAGCAATCCTTACGTACTCCATTAGTCATCATTGCATCCCGAAAAAATTACGGTTTGGTGTGGTTTATGGGCTGGCGGCATCATTGGGCCGTACTTCTTCCGTGATGATCAAGACCGGCACGTTACTGTGAATGGGGATCGCTACCATTCAATAATAACCGAATATTTTTGGCCCCAATTGGATGATATGAACTTGGAAGACATGTGGTTCCAACAGAATGGCGCCACAAGCCATACAGCGAATGTCACAATTTATTGGAAACCAAGTTTGAAGAAGGTGTTATCTCACGAAATGGTCCACTCGCTTGGCCGCCTCGGCCGTGCGATTTGACACCGTTAGACTATTTCCTGTGGGGCTATGTCAAGTCTATGGTCTATGCCAACAAGCCAGCTACGATTGATGACTGATGCAGCAGTATCGGCCGATTTACGATTGAAAACCGTCGAAAATTGGGTTCATCGTCTGGACTTCTGCAAGCGTGCCCTCTTGGTGGCCATGCAAAAGAAATTGAGTTCCATACATAATGGCATAGAACGTACTTTCACAGGAATAAAGAATTTCATTGATATCCAAAACCGTTTTTGTTTTATTTAAAAAAAACTTTTGTAGCGCTCTTATTGAAAAACCTGACACATAACCTCAATATTGCCGAAAAAAAAGCTTTTATCTAAAACTTGAACTGTTGGCTGAAAATGATGAAAAACGGAGTCTGTCTTGCAGTTATGCGCTTTATAGCCCAGTCAAATTTGTCTAAAAAAGGGCATGGAATTGCATTTTTCGATGGACAACATTTTTTTTTATGGAATCTGTTGGTTCACGCGTCCTCATTATAAAAACGAGTTTTCAGGATTTTCGGGCTTAGGGAAGATCCGCTATTTTTAAAAATAGATTGGTTTTGTTTTTATTTAACAACTCTTTGATATTTCATTTTGCAACAAAATCTCCAATCTAAATCTTTTAGAAGATAAAATAATCTATAAAATAAGGTATTATCGACTTCTGTAAGTTGTTGCATCTTTATGTTATGGTGGTCATCATAGGAAGGACGTGCTCAACCAAAGTTAGTTTCAACGTTTATTTGTTACAAAAATTGTTCTTCTATTTTTCGTAGAATCACCCATTAGTTAAGATTATAAATTTTTATATTATATTTTCTTACCAACTACCTACTCGGCCTTCGACGATTTATTTTTTCAGATTTTTTCTATCAATAAAAAGAATCAAATAATTTTCATAGTACCTGGTACCTAGGTACCAGTAAATATCTATAGCTTTCTATTTTCAATATTTAGTTTCATCCCTTTTGTAATCTAATGACCTATTCTTAGGTCTAAAACTCATACCGCCTAAAAGGAATAATATTTACTTTCCCACTTTATTGTAGGAATATTTGGTCTTTGTTTTGCTTCTTGAAGTAAAAAAAATGTCCCCTGCAGTTTCATGCATAAACAGGCATTTTTTCATCAGACCAATTTGCATTCAAAGAAAAGTACCTGTTTAAGGAATCGGTACAATTTCCCTCATATTTTCTTAGAATGAAAAATCCTTCAAAATAAACAGAAAAAATATTTCAGAACGACTTCCGTACTGTGAAATTCCCATGGATAACAGGTCTTTTCAACTATTTGCTACGATGGGTGTGCACGCTTCTTCTAAGAACACATCGTTACACAAGAATGCACATCATGTTGTCATTTCAAATGAACCTACAAAAATTATAATGAGAGGGACAAATCCTTAAAAACAATAACTGAACAATTGAGCCATCCTTCCGGGGACATCCCGTAGTGATTCCATAAACAGGTACTTTACTTTTAATGCAAATCGGTCTGACAAAAAAGAAGAACCTGTTTGTATGCAATCAACTGCAAGGGACAACACACTTATCCCGATGCACTCTCTGCGGGCTATCCTTCTTTCCTTATCGTTTCCTCTTCTAATCCCTCGAACAGTGTTTCCATTTTTTGGCAACCATCCTCTAAATCATTGAGCTGAGATATATTCTTATCGTCTTTAATTGCATTTTTTCTTGCTTTGCAAAAGTGGATGCTCTAAAAAAAACAAGAAAAACACAATTTTTTGTGAATAACATTAAATTAATGGACTTATCCAAAAAGGCTCTTATCTCTTATATACCACCATGAAGAGAAGGCAGTTTTATGTTCCTCAAGGATGCGATGGCGGCAGCCAGCAATGACGATGACGGGTGTATCCATAATCCTTCGCATGGTCTGAGATTATGCGTGAAAACTTAAGCCCCTTCAATATTGCCTTCTACTCGTATATACAATTTCCTCTTGGGCGTATTTTGGGGATTAACATGACAATCGGCCAAAGAACAAGCAGCTAAGCACCGTTGTTGGTGGTCGTCCGATTACTATAATGTATGTATGTATTAAACAGTCCACCACCACCACTTGATGCTGGTATAGCGCTCCCAGCAACCAACATATACATACACATATGACTGTCATATAATTAGCGAAAGTAATAATTAAAAATACACAACTTAAATCGCATAATGCATCTGATTTGTGTGATTTATCCTGGACTAATCCCACTTTAATCACGATAGACGCTTTTATGTTTCTATATAGATTGTTGGTGCGTGCGTGTATTCGTCCCATATGTAATCCTTTTAAGTGGCCTAATGAATGTAGAATGAAAGTGAATGACTTTAAGGGAGATTAGGTAATGACAACGTTTGACTTTATGACTTTCGGATTATTGTGTGTGTTTTTATGTTTTGGTTTTACAACATACATATACTCGTATGTACATAAATTCTTACATTTTCGTTTAGTTCTTAAATAGTTTCGTATAGGTATGTTTTTGAGATTTATTTTCTATTTTTAGTTACGGGATATTAAAGTTTATTATATGCTTTGTAATTTAATGGAACCTAAGATTTCGTTTATAGGGAAGACAAATAATCTTCTTCTCTGTTACAGCTTAAAAGAATGAGTAGGTAATATTTTTCTTATGAAATTTCTTAGAATCTAGAAGTATTTGAATAATAATTAAGAAGATATTAAACAAAAAGTGGCATTTAATTAGGCAACATTTGGGAACAAATCATTGAAAAAAAATAATAAATAAAGGATATTAATTTAAATAACTGAAAAACTTATTTTTCTATTATTTAAATTAATAACTTTTATTTATTATATGAAAAAACACGTTGAAAATCTCCAATATCAAATCAAACAAAAATAACTGTATTTTTCTAGAATATTGACCTTGAAATTTTATATCTCAAATACTTTTCACTTGATATTCACTAAAATAACTTGATTAGAAAAAAAAAGTAAAAGAATGGAACATTATCTTTCAATAAAAATTGAAGCATATTATTGTTTGTGCTGTCGCTGATTTTTACTTATTTTGTTTAACTTTTAAATACATTTTTCAGAGATTGAACTCCTCCCCACCGAAGGTTTTTGTTCATTCGGCCCTTACATTACCGTATCTGAAATATAAAATTGCTAAAAAAAATATTTCATTTTTTCAAAAACACATTTATAAATTTAATAAAAATACCTACTTATGTGAAGTCAATTTTTGGCTGGAAATTTGTATCGAAAATTTGAATATTAGGTACTTACCTCTGAAAAAAACAATTTTTTGATTTTTACTACTACGATTTTTATAAAAAAAATTCTGGGAGCAAAAATTAGAAAGGTCTTCTATAATAGCAGTGCCCAACTAACAAAATTGCTTCACATTTCAGACATTAAAGTGTTATTTGTTTCTATAGCACTCCATTTAGCCCACTGACAGAAAGTAAATACCTTATTGGAGCATTACTGAATCCTTAAATATTTTCTGGTGCAAATTATATCAGCTTGATAGAAGCGATGTACCAATGTTTTTTTAATCTCTTTATAATGAAGTAACCAAGATACTTTCACTTCAATAGTCATCCCGTAAAATTATTATACAATCCTTATGTTATCTTTATTTCTATATTGCTTGTATAAATGAATATGGTGACGCTAAGCTAAAATCGGCCAATTTATAATTAATATTCAATTTAGCACCTGAGCACATATATTTCTTATTATTGACAATGCTTAAGGTGGGTATTAATTAATCTATTATATCTCTATTTATTTAATTAAAAACATATGTTTTTTATAGCCATACTAATCTATTATTTTATATTTTCTTGGAGAAAGTTTTTTCTTATTAATGCCTCAAATGAGGCAATTCTGGACAAAAGTAGTTCCAATTTTATGCATTGAACTGTATATCAGAGACTCCTGGAGCGGTTAGCGAGTAAGACAATTGGTTCAGAGGGACACGGGTTCGATTCCTGGTTCCTAGCAACAAGTTTTTTTTTATTTAATTTAATGTGAACTTCTTTAAAACTGTTATAATTAACTCCGCAAAGGTACAATAGGAGTGAAAAAGGTCGCCTATGGAGTTTTATGCAATGCTTATATGCATAGGTTGAATGAAAACGAAAAGCATCTATGGAGCAATATAGAAGCGAAATTGTTAGTTGGGTGTTTTGGTATGAGTGTGTAGGCAGCTTAACAATTTTTTTACAAGCAAAGGAAACAGGAACAGTCAACTCCCTGAAAGTCAAACTCCCTCTTAGTCGAATTTCCATCTGACTTGATTTTTTGGTAATATTTTTGCATTCCCTCAGCCTCAATATTATAACCATTCTCTAAATCGAAATCCCTTAGTTCAATATTCTCTCTATGCCGACTGTATTCTTTGATTCTTGGCTTATTTTCAAAAATTTTATTTATCCACATAAATCGAATTTTTGAAAAAAAAAAAAATTAACTCTCTCGCAACTTGTATGTATTCTTCTTGCGTCAAGTCTTTTCGTCCTGTTATGTTATATTTGGGTAATTCTACAAACTATAGAATATTTGTATGTCAGCATGCATATGTTTTCGCATTTTAATATAAGCTTTGTAGAACCTTAATTTAATAAATCTTTTAAATTGTGGTGTTTTCTTTGATTATTAAATTATTTAAATTTAGCAATGTGCTCCCTAAAATCGATTTCCACCAAGTGTATAATCGCTGCTTTATTGAGTATTTTAATTGTAAATATTTTTTATTCTTTTCGTACTTTCCTTTTCGTTTGTTTTTGGGACAAAACTATGAAAACACTCCCCTGCACTTTAATTAGAGATTTTATTGGTAGATGCCTCAGAAATGTACAGTTAACGCTTCTTATCTTCTTAAATACTTGTAAAATAAAAAGCACGACTAGGTCGCACGAACTTACTAGATTGGGTCGAAGCAAGAAAAAATTGTGTGGGGCAGGGTGTATGTCGCCCCATTAAGGCAAAGAGTACGATTTTATAAAAATATTTACTTAAATTAAAAAAAGCTTACAAAAATTTTCAGTTCCCTGAAATACCTGTTTTCAAAATCAACCATATGTTTTCAAGGTTTTTTGACTGGCCGTTTTCAATTATGTAAAGAGACGTTTTAAAGGTCATATACTCGTATAGTTAGATTTTATGAACACATATATGCCTCCAAAAATGTCATGTTTCTATCATCATTTTCTTCTATTTTTTTAGATTCACCCATCTACATAAATATGATTGTAAAATAAATACAAGGCTAAAAAGAATGTGCTCTTTTAAATTTTAAGCTCATTTTTCAGAAATTCATCAACTCCTTTGCGCAAAGGGAGGGAAATCGAATTCTCCCTCTAACATTTTTACTTGCAAATAGGCAGGGCCAGTTCAAGCGCTTAGAACACCTGATGCAAGCTCAAAGAAGCCACCTTTTTCTCTTCAAAAATTTTTAATAAAGAGTTATAAAATAAATCAAATATTAAATCGTATAACTTCCACCGTTCTTATACCGACTCAAACATATTTAGTATACGTTACGTATGATAGACCGGTGATTTAACCAGCTAAGATGTCGGCAACTTTCTTGCAAGTTAGAGTACCTATGAATTTTGTATTTTGGTTACTAATTAATAAAATGTTTACCTTCGGACTTAGACAAAAATCCAATTGCCTTGAGAGAAAGTTGAGAAAGGGATTCACTTCTATCGAATTTTTGATATTTTTCCCAAAACTTAGTAAATACAATATAGCAATTATAATACCCCAATTGAGCTCGCCTCGAGTCAATTTAAGCCTTCACGTCATATAGCTGCCTTCCATGGAACGTGAAGAGCCATTCGTGGTTCGGCACGGCCGGCGCTCTTCACAGCAAGGCAAGTTTTGGATTCGTGCAAAAGAAAATAATTTCGAAGTAAGAATCAAACATGACCTTGCGATGATGGACAAAACCAAAAAAGTTTTTGGCAAAATTCTGTATTTCTGTTTTTTCATTTTTCTTAGAACTAAAAGTAATGATACCGGCCACACATTTCTTTGAGCAATTTTACAAAATCTTATTTTTCACATAAATGGCTTCACAATTTTTCTTTAAACAATTCAAATTCGTTTGGTAAAAGCTATCTTTGGATGGGAAAACATTTTTCAACAAATAATTTTTTGTGGTACCTTGCAAAGAATCATTTTTCTACTTTAGATTTTCTTCAAAACGGTTATATTAATTTCAATAATTTTCTTATATAGAAACTTCTTAACAATGTAAAGAGTTTCTCTTGCAAATTTAAAAAAAAAAATATATTTTAAGTAAAAAATGTTGGGTAAAGTCGGGTAATATGGCACAACGGGAGATATGGCACCATTTAAATATTTCCTACTTAATCAGTTATTTTTAAAATAAAAATATTAAAATATCATTGATTTAAAAGAAAGCTCTCAATTGATGCAGTTTAAACTGAAATAGAGTCCATTTAACTTTCAAACCGAAAATAAAAAAATTGTGACAACATTTTAACCAATTTTTATTGTGCATAACTTAACAAAGTACAGCAATGGAAGTATTTGTCACCACTATGACGAAGCGTACTTGTTTTGTTTGAGTAATTTGGATAAAGAGTGGTGTAATATCAACAGGGAGATATTTCACCCCTTAAAGATAGTATATATTCCAAGGATGCCATGTCACCTACTATTGCATTCGGTTAATTTTTCATGTACTTTCTAGGACTGCTTTCTTTAACATTCGGTCGAACAAGTGTATTTTTTGACTATTCACAATACATTTGACATAATACTGCATTGAGTGTGGCTAAAATCCATACAAAAAGTAGAGTTCCATATCACCCTCTAACAGGTGCCCACCATTTTTTGACATGTCCTTTTTTTAAGGTATTTTAATTTTCTTAAAAATATGTTGTTTTTTTATATAAGACTTCAAAATCAACCAATTTTTTGTGTTTAAAAACTAATTACAGAAGACGTTTATCAAAGTTTAAAATTAAAACCATCTTTGTTTTCTGAGTACAAAGAAAACTTAAAAGGGGTGCCATATCTCCCAGCTGTATCCTTCAAACATTTTTTTTTGAAAATCAATTTTATAAAAACTAAATGTTCGAGTTTTTTAGAACTCGGTATTTAAGGATTTTTTTAAACTCCGTAAAGTATATGAAGGAAATTTTTTACTCTTATGAAAAAAAAACGGTACATTCCGAAAAAATGTAAGAAGAACATGGTTCTTACGATTTTTATTAAAGTTTTTTTTGTAGTTATGCTTAAATTGTTCGATATACAAACAAAGACATTCAATATGTCCTTATGTATAAATCGTTTCTTAAAATATTTTTAATTTTTTTATGAAAATAAACAATTTAGTTTTAAAAAAATATCTGTTTTTTTTTTAAAAAAATTGTAAACATTTTACATAGAAGTTTCTGTAAAGAAAAATATGTTGAAATCAGAATTACGGTTTTCTAGAAAATCGAAAATAAACAAATAGTTCTCTGGAAGGTAAAATTAATAACCATTTTTAAAAAAATGTTTCCCGTCCAAAGTTAGCCTTTACTAAAATAAATATATTGCTTAAAGGATATGTAAGGTATTATTAGCAGTGCCGTCTCTCGTACTTAAGAGACCCTAGGCTAAAAACGTTGAGGGGCCCATTATCCGGCAGCTAAAACCGCGAAAAATTCAAACTTTTTAGCCAAATACTACGTAAGCTAAAAAAGCCTTGTATACCACCAAACCAACCTTTTCAGCTCTAAGTTATTTAAAGAATGACCGGCATAGCAAGATGACGCAAAAAGGCTTAAATAGTTTAGCGATAATGTTTATTGAATCTAATATTCTGGATTTTATTGACGTTGAGAAAAAAGTTATTGACTTTTCTCACCAAAAAATGAGAAAAAAGATTTTGATTTTACCTTAAAAATAAATTCCTTTTTTTTGTGGTGGAATAAAAAATAATTTTTTACACGGGGAATCGTTAAACTCACAAATTTGGTGCACAAAGGAAACTCTTGTATCTGATTGAAAAAAAAAAATAATCTATCGTCTACGGGGGATCGACCTCATGCGTTTTGGGTATTAGATTTGTGGGGTTGATAGCTTTGGGGAAAGCTATTTATTTTTTTTTTTAATCGTTCTGAGAGCTTGCCTCTCTGAGCATTGGGTTTATCGTTGATGGGGATAATAGCTTTGGGGAAAGCAATTAAATTTTTTTAAATCTACGAAAACTAGGCCTCTCTGTGCTCCGAGCTTATTGGGTTTATAGCAGAATCGGGGGCTCTTACAAGCCTTGGGCCTTAGGCTTGAGCCTACACAGCCTATGCATAAGGACGGCACTGATTATTGGCAAGATTGGAAGTCATGGATCTACCCTTTAGGAAACCATGTAGAAGTTGAAGCTGTCTGAGGACTGATTTCAGCACAACGCTCAACTTATCAGTGAAAAAATTATATGTTTTCTATATTCTATAATGTTATGTATAGGAAAATAGCTTCACAAATTGACAGATAGACAGACACAATGATGAAATCGTGTGATCCACTTCAAATATGTATTTTCTTCTATCGTTATATCAGGTTAAATTTAAATCTCTTCTTCGATTTTATTTAAGGAATTTAAAACTTGCCTTATAGATGATATAGTACATCCCTATTTTGCAGGTAAAAAGCGTTCTTAGAAACTATTTTGACCTGTTCTCATAAAGTTTTCTTTATACTATCCAAAAAGCGTTTTCAGAGAGAAATCGTACCAACAATCTTTTTACAAAAAAAATCGATCACTTTCACCTCAAACAAATTATACCCAATCTCATGCATTTCACTATTTGCTCCCTAGATAATAAAGGGTTTCCATATTGTCTGCTTTAATAACATACAATTTAATGTAATAGTCCATAAGACACACCTAAAAACATTCTTTTCATTATAGAGAAAAGAAAACGCTTCACCACTTTAATAACACCTAACCCGTCTGTAACTGAATATTCCAATTACCAAATTCTATATAATGACTTCATTAAAATTTCAACCATGTATTTGACACTTCTCCATATACTACATATATGAACCACTTCTAAAAAGGTTCACGTAAGTGACTTTAAAAGAAAATTGCTTCAAAGTTCCCATCTTAAGTATGGATATTCATATTTAATGTTCCAAACGCCTTTGAAAATCTAACCGCTTTTAAAAGGTCACGTGCCATTTGCCTACATTTGACAAACCACTCTTTTTTGTCTCTCTATTGTATCTATAGAAAAATACAACGATGAAGATTTTGTGTAGGCAGAGCTCTGTAAAGAGAAGTCACTATTGGTTTGTCCTTGTCCTAGTCTTCCAATTTAATAAGCCAGCTTTGACATCTAAGGACCAATTTAAAAGCAAAAGACACCGAAAATCCTATATTAAAGAAAAGAGAAAGCAAAATCCCATGCTGGCATTACCAAAATTAAAATTGTCAAGTCGAAGAAGCTCTTGTCAACCAGCGTCTTATCATTATATTATTGAAAAGATATCTTCCGAGTCTCACGAATGAACGGAAGCATTCGCCTTAAGCCCTCTTTTGTTTTCTTTTCGAATTGAGGAGTGTCGGGAGGACAGGTGTCCATTGGAATTAGGCATTTATCTACCCCCACCAAGCGACCAGTCGACCGGCGACGAACGTCTTTACCTATTCAAAAATCAATTGTTCCCATTATTGTAATGAGATTACCGTTAAGAGACAGAGTTTATTCTTACGAGGAAGTCTTGGGTTTTTATTTAATTTTTTTTTGCTTTTTTTACCTGCGCTTCAGAAGGCACCTACTTTATTTTTGCTGACTTAAGACGGTTCCTTCATCGCTTATCTTAAAGTTGCCAACTCACGGAGAGTATAGTTTATAAAAGTTGAATGTCCAACCGATTAGAGGAGGATTATGAAAGTGTCTATCTCTAAAGCTACTCGATGGCACTTGTCAGAACCATTGCTGCTCTCAGGCAGTCTTCCAGTTTGAAAAGTCCACCTTTAGGCGAATTTAAATTTAATTTTATTTGTCTTTATGTACTGATCCGAAGGTTTAGCTGTTTGTTTTCGCAAAAGACGGCCTGGAAGGTGGTGGCTCAATTACTCGATTTCAATTTGATGATGTATTCCTTCTTTCTGAAAGAGAAATTAAAATTAAATTGGATTAATCATTAAATTGATGAAGATGAGACAATTGAATCGTAAAATTACCTTGGGAAATTGAACTGTTTTAATTTATTAACAAAATAAGAATAGAGCAAAAGTATATTGTTAGTCTTTAATAGGATTTAATAGGAATTAATGCAGAAATGAGGACAAGGTTGATTGAACTAAACAGAGTTTCTTGATAATAGGAAAAGACTTAAAATAATATACCCTACAAAATGACAATAGAAGGTTTCTTTAATTATAATCTTATTTTGGCTGAAAATTGTAATTTAGTAGATAACAAAAGCATAAGGGCAAGTGCAGAAAAATTTCACTTTTTTTTATTTATACCTGTATTTACAAATTAAATTTATAATTTTTTTTTTTTTTTTGTGGTTAATTTCCCGTGGGTAAGTGCAAAACCTGCTATTCAGGCTCTATGAGGACCGAAAAACGCGTGCTCATAGAAGTGTGAGATTCTTACTACACTAAAACCACCTCCACTTCCCGATTGCAACTAAGTTGAAACTTATCTAGCAATTTATTTTTAACGAAGTTAAGTAACGTATTGCAGGTTACTTTCCGGTGAAAGTTCCTGCTTAATCCGCGATTTTAAAGCGGTTTTCTGTTCACCGCACCAAGTCGGAAGGTTTTGTTCTTCGCAGACGGCGTACTAAATTCGACTCGTCAAGAATGTCAATAATCGTTGAATTAGCGTGTTCTAATAGTCGATTTCTATGTTTTCACACGAAACTTTTTATTTCGTGCCGGACCGTAGGAATCTCAAGATCCCTGTGAAGATCTTCGTTTCTTATATACCACGGAGCATTTACATATGACCTAAGCTATTTATTTTCAAACTTTTGTAAGTTATTTAAGTTTGTATCGCAGGTACAACCCCAAAGTTGTATGCCATAAGTCCAAACAGGTTTAAGAACCAGTCGGTATAAAATCAATTTATTTTCAATACTAAGCTTTGAACATTTACCGAGTAACCAGTTCATATCTCTTAATTTACTTTTTAGTTCTTCGCATTTCTTTTTCACGTGCGGCTTCCATTTTAATTTCGCGTCTAGAGTCATTCCCAGATACTTTGCCTCATTTGCAAATGGAACACGAGCGGTATTAAGAAAGACGGGTAATCTATTTATTTTGTTATACGTAAAGTCCACGTGGACTGACTTTTGTTCATTGAGCGCTATTCGCCATGTTTTCGTCCACTCATTAACATTATTAAGAGCATTTTGTAATTTAATTGTAGCTTCGCTAATCGTTTTGCCTACTGCTAGTATTGCAGTATCATCAGCAAACGTGGCTACAATAGTGTCATCTGTTTGAGGTATATCGCGTGTAAATAAAAGGTACAGAACTGGACCTAATACACTTCCTTGTGGTACCCCAGCCACTATTTCTTTGAAATCAGAATAGTCATTTCCGTGTCTTACACGAAAAAGTCTTTCATTTAGATATCCGTTTAGAATGTTGTAAAGTCCTTCAGGCAGAACTTGTCTTAATTTGAATTTGAGGCCTTCGTGCCACACCTTGTCAAATGCCTGCGACACGTCCAAAAAGGCTGTCGAACAGATTTTCTTTTCTTCAAGAGCTCTCTCAACTACGTCAGCAATTCAATGCACTTGATCAACTGTCAAATGCTTGCTTCTAAATCCGAACTCTTCTATTATCGGTTGCAAGCGCAGGAGTAGTATTCTTTCAAAAACTTTTGATATTATAGGAAGAAGCGAAATCGGCTTGTAAGACTTCTTTTCGTGAGATGGTTTGCCAGACTTCAAAACCATTATGACTTCCGCAACTTTCCATTGGCTCGGGACATATTCTTACCTTAGAGCGGCATTTATTATGTAAAGGAGGTTAATTTTTAAAATATCTGCCGTAATTAAGTCATATCCTGGAGCTTTTTTGGACTTAAGCTTCCTTATTTCTCTTTTTAATTCGGCAAGTGTAGCATTTCTTTCATTTGAGGTAAAATTCATATTAATATTTTCGTTGAGCTCTTGCCCATATCGAACGGCTTAAATGTTTCCTCTAAGTAATCGGCGAATACCGTCGCTTTTTCTTTGTCACTTTTAGCCCATTCATTTTGGCTTTTTTTAATCGGGGGCACTGGATATATATAATAATAATTTGATAAAATTTAATTTCTATGAAAAGTTTTTGAACAAAAAAAAAAACAAATATTTTCACACAAACATTTTTGAAAAATAAATTCCCAGGAACGATGTTGTTTTCGTTATTTTGTCATCCAAGACCTTTTGCAAATGAAATGTAGCTGAGCTTCTAGCATGAAGCAGAAATATATTCAACTTGTACTACAACTGAATTTCTTTCTTCATCTATACACAATTGCATTCTGCTTGTTGGTCACTGTGGCGTATACGTAATCTTTTTTTTTAACTCCCAATTAGTGCCAGGGTTCTTTTACCACACAATATTTTAATAGGACACATTCATTTGGTTTATTATCAATATCTCTTACAAAACTCAAATTTTATCTAAGCATTTTACACCAAATTAAATAGGAAACTTTCACGTAAACAGCTCTAAAAATGCTTAGGTACATTTTTTTTTCGAACGTTTTTCCCTAAAAATATTTTGTTTATATTTATATTATTTTTGGTTTAAAATGTTCAAAAAAATATGTAGATGTACCTTCATTTTAATTAATAAAATAAAGCTTCATATAATTTTAAGCAATAAATCTACTATTATTCACCAACTTATAACTAAATTACTGACTGGTTCATAACTTAAAGTAAATGCCCCTCTGGTTTGGCCTTCATTTCAGCATTTAAACACAATTTGTTTTTTGTTTTTTCACCAAGACTTCCAATTCTTTTTATTGATATAAAACCAACAGCAAAGAGCCAAATAAAAAGGTACCACTTATATCGATAAGCACTCAAAACTATATTTGGATCACACGTGGAATATGGTCTTGTGGCGCAATGGATAACGCGTCTGACTACGGATCAGAAGATTCCAGGTTCGACTCCTGGCAAGATCGATTTTTTTTTTTTATTAATATAATTTTTGTATTAATTTGATATTTTTGTTGTGTTGTGTGTACATTATTTTGGGTATCCTCGGAAGTATAATTTATTTACACTTACCCACAATACCTACAAATTAATCAAATAGTAAGTCTAGGCACATACATATATTTTATCTGATTGGTATTCACTTTGAGTTTAGTAAGAAAAAAAATTTAATAAAAACAAAAATCACCACTCTTGTATATATTTCTGATGCAAAGATATTTATTATATTCATGGCTATTATACCGCAATACGGAAAATATTTTACTCTTGATGAGTCTGTGTGGCGAGTTTTCACAATTGTTTTAGGACAACTTTGTATAAATGTACCAGCCAATTAATTTTATATAATCCTATGATCCATGATAAGAAAAGCATTTGTGTTATAGGAGGGGGCTGTTGGATTCATAAATTTGGTAATCTTTCTATTTGAAAAGAGTATGTCGGACGGTTTGATAATCAGGTTGATTTCTATTTTCTATTTTTTTTTTTTGTTTTTACTTAGATATTATATCGAGAAGGAAAATTAAAATAAGTATTTTACATTTTCAGTTCAATTATGTAATAAGATAATTGTTTGGCACTTTATAGTGTTTTAACAATTTTTCTTAAATTTAAAAATCACATTTACTTACAATCTATAATCTAATTTTTATAAAAGCTAAGGAAATATATATAAATTATTATTTTTATAAAAAGTTATTCAAATACTCGATCTTGCCAGGAGTCGAACCTGGAATCTTCTGATCCGTAGTCAGACGCGTTATCCATTGCGCCACAAGACCGTCGAATTAATTTATCTATCAACACATTTTTTTTTTTTTATTTATTGTATATGTTTAATTTTTATGCATTTATATTTAGTAAAAAAGATTTAAAGATATCCAATTTAATGGAATTTGGTTAGTAATATTTGTTAAATAAATTTCTATTAATAAAATATGAATTGAATTTTGTTTTGAAGAGTGCTTTGTGAAGGTTGAACCATGCATTGTCATCAAAAATACAAAAAGAGATTGCCCAAATGCTACATAAATAAAATGCACGTACTCAGTGTTGCCCCCTTAGTGATTAAAAATGTAGTGTTATGGATGTAAAATATATTTTTATAAAATTTAAAAAAATATTTATTAGTTATGTTTTATTGGGGAATACATAGCTAGCGCAGTTAAATTTCTAGGCAGGTTTTTCTCTAAGATAATGCTTTTTTTTTTTTAATTTATTAATTGGTACTCTATGTTGACTTATGATTTTGCTGCTTAAATTTTTTTTCTAAATCTTGGAGAGTATTTTAAATTTTAGTTAGAGTAAAAAATAGTCATTGATTATTTTAAATATTTCCATTTTGAATTAAAAATTAATTATAACTTTCCACAGTTTTTTTTTAATATAAAAATACTCGTATTTCCATTTTGTGTAAAAAAAAGATGAAAATAATAGTAGCAAAAACGCTACAGTTGTAGTAGGGGGCAACACTGCACGAGTTCAAGTTGCTTGGAATTAAGAACTTTTAAAATATGAAAGTAAATATGTATAAAAAAAATAAAAAATATAGAAAAAAAGCATTTAAATCGTTCTTTTAAGTGTATAAACATAACAAGTATAGAAAATTAGAGCTCAAAAACAAGTATGCCATTGAATTACTTTAAGAAAATATAAATATATGCAATAAAAAAAAAAATAAAATCGTTCAGGCGGTTTTCTTAAAAACTAATTTTTTTATATATATAAAATTTTAATAACATTTTTCAAAAAAGTTTGGGTATGCCAATTTTGAGTATGTATGAAAATATATATTTAAACCAAGTTTCAAAAAAATTCACCAACTCATTTTTGAAATATTGAATTTTCAAAAAAAAAATTAATATTTTCAAAAAAGTCCTAAATTTATTTTTTTTCAAAATTTATTATGAATACAAATTCTGACTGCAATCGTTTAAGCCGTTTATGAAAAAAATCGAAAATTAAAAAAATCTTTATATGGCAGCAGGTAGGTACTATTAAGAACGGTTTCGGTAAATTTTTTTGTTATCAAAAATTGCTCTATACCTATAATAATATATTGATATTTTTTAATCAAAATCGTTAGAGCCATTTTTGAGATGAATAAGCTTTTTATTTACTGTTGTAGGTCAAGCAACGTTATTTTTGGTGGTAAAAAAATTCAATTTCCCTCTGGAGAGTTACAAGGAAACCTTAAGTTCAAAATTCGAAGAAAATTAATTTAGATGTTTAGGCTGTAAGCCGATTTACGGACAGACAGACAGAATTGTGCCACCAACCTTTATCGCAAGTAAAAATATTACTTTGGGTATTAATTGTTCCATAAGATTGTATAAAGTTATACTTTTTAAATTTTCTTGATTCGATGGCTGACGATAGGCGGCAAGTGACATAACTATCCTGCTCATATTCATTTTAATGGATAAATTAGAAATAAAGTAAAACAAGAGAAATAAATGCCTTTTTTGCTAATAGCTACACATACAAATTTGAATACAATCAATTTAAATGAAATTATGCACATCTTTAAACAAAATTATGACAGCGATAATGAATTCAATAAATAAATAGTAAAGAATTTACTTTTGTTCAAATTCATTCACCATTTGATTATGAATATTAGGTGATAAGAACCAAAACTGATTGATATAAATGCCAAAAAATTCATAATAGGCAAATTTATAATCGTTAAAAATATTTTAATCAGCATATAAAATATAATTTTCATTCAAACCATAACAAATAGATTTAGAAATCTCTAATTACAAAATAAAATAAAGAATTATTTTTATGTCTGGGCATACAGTTAGGTGTCCGTTATTTTCCAAAATCGATTTAAATAGCTGACATCCCCTTAATCTAAAGCTTATGCTCTACATAAACATACTTTTCCCATACAAATTTTATTTTTTTCTTTCGAATTACAGCAGCTATTCTTGAATTTTGTTCTTTAGTTATCCTTTTAAATGACCACATTCAAAAATTAATTTTAAGAAATAATCGTTGGAAATATTACCAAAGGAATTCCCATATGAAAACATCATAGAATAAAATGCCATTAAATTTAACATTGTTTTTTTTTTTTTTTGATAAAGTTTTTGAATAAAAACATTTAAGGGTAGTATTAAGGAACGAAATTCAACAAAATAATTTAAAATACTGGAGTAACACAAGAGAAAAAAAATGGAACGTGAAAAAATCAAAAATCCCATACAAATTTGTATGGAAATGTATGGACTTAGAGCCACGTGTAAATAACCTCGGACAAAATTTTTGTTAGCCAAATAATTTTTTGTAGGGCATAAACTTTTGATTTGATTTGTCTGCCAATTTAAAACGATTTTGGGAAACAACGAACACCCTACCCAACAGTGAAACCTCCCTTAGGCAAAAAGTGAAGTCATTCACAACACTTTCGTCTGTCTAATGGAGTTGTCCATCCAAGAATTTCTTCTTAAAATTAAAAAAATACAAAATTTTTGTAAAGAAATTTTTTTTTTTTGATTTCTTCAAAATGGTTATTTTGATTTCAATAATTTTTATCTACAGAAGCTTCTAAGCAATACAAATAGTTTTCCTTACTAAAAGTTTCAAAAAAGAGTTTCTTGGATTTTTAAGAAATTAAATTTTTTTTTGAAAATAAAATATGTATTATGGAAACAAAATAATTGATTTTTATAAGACTCGGTATTTAAGGGTTTTTTACACTTTGGCATTTTAGTAAAAAAAAATTATAAAAATAATGTTAAAAAAATCGTTAAGGAAAATATTTTTTTCTATGTGCTAAAATTAGTGCAAAAAGCAACCAAAAAATAAAAAAAATTACAAAAATTAACTATTAATAGTAATTCTCATAGAACGTTTTTTTTTTTAATTTTTAATTTTTCAATATCGGCTTAACCGATTTAGATTACTTTCTTTAAATACAAATTTCAAATAAGTGCATACCAAAATTTTTAACAAAAAAGTTTTTGAATTTTTAAAAAAAAGTTTCAATTTATTTTTTTTTTATTTTTTCGGATTCACAATTATTTTTAAAATTTAATTTCTTTATGTACATAAATAAATCCTTACGATTTGCACTCGAAAATTTTTTGTTTTGAGAATTTATTGAATAAAAGAAATAATCTTATAAGAAAACCGCTACAAAGATTTTAAATATTTTTTTCATACAATCATCATGGTGTTCTTTTTTTCACTAAGAAGGAGCTATTTAAGCTACTTTTAATATCGTATTTTATGCTTTTAAACATTTTTCTCTCATAATTTTCATGTCTTAACATAAATAATGTTTTTAAACCCTCAGCGTCTTGAACAAAAGAGTGAGTACGTGCGACTCAAGTGTGCATTTTATTTATTTTTGATTTTCTCAAAATGGTCAAGTTTTGTTTTTGAAAATCAAATACATATTTCAAAAACAACATACCCAATTTTTATAAAAAAAAAACACTTTATATGGTTGGTATTTTAAATATTTTTAATTTTTGTTAATGATCTTCAAGGTATTAAGGGTATTCATGCAACTTCGTAAACCCTATACAAGTTTACGAATTGGATAAGTTTATCTTATGGTAAATGAACTGTCAAATTTTGTATTGTAAATGATTTACACAATTTGGTTTAACTTATCAAAGGATTTTGTTGCGTAAGATTATCCAAACTGGTTAAACTTATCCAAACGTCATTGTGACTCTTACTGTGATTGAATTACCTAGCATTTTATCAAAAAATGTATAAAAAAGGGTCGTTCATGCAAACTTTGCGTAAGCTTATCACTTTACACAGTTTGAAAACTTACGACGTTGAATGAATACCTTTGACTGTTTGATAAAGCTTTTGAGCTAATATTATTCTTTCCACATTAGTACCGTATTAGTTAAAAGAAGGGAACAAATCAAAACAAAAAAACCGAAAGCCAGGTATTAAGTCTGAGTATAGATTTTGAATTTAAAAAAATATGAACAAATTAATAAAGTTTTTTCTATTTCCAAAAATTGTATTTTTGGGTTTATTCCCTTCTTTAAACTCGGATTCAATTAACAACATTTAAAAGAAACATTCCTTTATTTTTTTTTTAAATTTTAAATAAATAATAGTTTTTTTTATATATATACATACTATTTTATAAAGTTCCTTATTAGATGCAAAAAACTCCAAACGCTTTGAGATTATTTTTGAGAAAAAAAATAGTTACAAAAACATTACTTTTCTTTATAACTTCTTTTCTAAGCTAGTAAATTCAAAAATAAGCTTTAACCTGAAAAATACTAAGAAGACGTTTCTATTAAAATAGGATTACATTATTAATGGAAAATTCTAAGATTATTAAGCCTTATACGCAAATCAAGGAAGGATAAGTTTAATCTTTGTCTCAAGACAAATTCTGAAGGTGTAGAGATAAAAGCAAAAATCAAATGAAGACAGTAGCGTAGCTAGAAATTTTAAAAATTATAAAATGAATTTGCCAATTCAATTTGCTTATTCCAACTTGGTTTGGTTATTCTTTAATTTTGTGTGCTGTAAACTAGTGTTAACTCAGTTTGGAAATCAATTTAAATTTTCTATTGGACAAATTTGTCCCGTATTTGCGGCCCTTTTGTTCCCTATCCCATTAGCTACACCACTGACTCATTTAAAATGGCTTGTCTATTCTATAATATAAAGACTTTCCCCTTCCTTTTCAAGTACAGTGGTTACAACTGTCAAATTGTGCGCATGAGCTGCGTACTGCTTAAAAAAAAAATCCGAGATAAAATTGCACTGAGAAAAATTTTATATGGGAGATTAATTTAGTTGCGATCTGCGTACCAGGGTTACAAACAAAATTTTTTTTCTTCGATTTATAATTTATTTATTCAATTTATTCTAAATTTATTTGTGAAAATTTTTGGAAAGCAATACTATGTCTATTCGTGTACTTCCCAAAACTACGAATTTCTACGAAATTATTTTTTTTTATATGAGTTTTGACAGAACTTTGGGCTAAATTCGTAGAAATTCGTAGTTTTGGGAGGTACGCGAACAGATATACCCTTTTTAGCTGTAATGACATCAATTTCAAATTTAAAGATTATGCGATTAATATGTCAAATGTGTTTCGCCCAGGTACACAACAATTGATCTTATTAGTTAGATGTTGCTATACTCTTGTAAGGTACATAATTTTATAGACATTTATACCACTCTGTTTAACAACGCTTTGAATAATGCATATTATCCAGTGCGGTGGAAGACAGCTGTGCTGCATCCTCTCCCGAAAAAGAGAAAGGACAACTCCAATCCGGCAAATCTCGGTTCGATAAGTCTTCTTCCGAGTATCAGCAAGGTATTCGAAAAAGTTATCAATAGAGCTCTGTCTAAGTAGACAGACGACAATAATATCATACCGGACAATCAGTTCGGTTTTAAGGCGGGACATGACACCATTCATGCCGCGTCGAAACTCGTTTCTGATGTCCAATGGAACAAATCTAAGAAGCAGTGTACGGGTGCCTGTCTGGTTGATTTGGAGAAGGGCTTCGACACCGTTTGGTTAGAGGGTCTTTATCTAAACTGACCAGACTTGGCATTAGTAAACCACTATTATATATGCTTTATGATATGCTCAATGGCAGAAAGTTTGTTGTCAAGAGTGGCAATGTAACTTCTGCCACAACCTTTAATATTAAAAATGGTCTTCAGCAGGGAGCGGTCAACTCGCCGATTCTATTCAGCATTTACACCAGCGATCTGATAAGTAGTCTAACTGAGGCAATTGCGTATGCCGACGATCTAATTGCGTACAGAACAGCTCCAAAAGTCGAGGTCATCAGGATTCTTTTGCAGCGTGACTTCGAGAAGATTCAGCAATATTGCAATGACTGGAAGTTGAAAATCAACTTTCAGAAATCAGAAAATATCTTGTTTAGGACTCCGTTGCGTGGAGCCACAAGGGATACGAGAAAGAACTGGCGCAAGCTGGTGATCGTAGGGCCAAATGGACATCCACTGGCGAGTAAAAGTGTAGTAAAGTACCTTGGCATCTGGATGGATCAGTATTTGTATTTCGACAGACATATAAATGCTGCTCTGGCTAGGGCTAGGGGAGCCTTTGCCCTGACGAAACGGTTGTTTTACAGCAGCTGGCTTGACAGCAGGGTGAAGGTGATTTGCTACATGGCCCTTATCCGGCCGATGATTTCCTGTGGATGCCCGGTTTGGTTCAACGTTGCCCCATCTCAAATGGAAAAGATTCGGGTGTTTGAGAGGCAGTGTCTTCGACGCTGCCTTGGATTGCACAGAACACCAGAGTCAGAGTACAAACATTACTATTCCAACCTGGTCCTATACAACGGTGTCAACATAAACAGGATAGATAATTTCTTGCTGAAACTTATGCGAGGTCACATTGCAAGAGTGATGTCCTCGTCTAACAGCTTAATTTTCGGGGCTTACTACCCCAACAACGAATACTACGAGAGTGTGCGTCTAAGCGGCTTTATTCCCCCGGATGCATTCCTCCACCTAGACAGTCGAGGGCTGATCCAGGATAGAGCGGTTCCGCTAATCTACCACGTCGGCCGTAGAACTGTGGATCGGCGGCTCTTTTACAGTCGGGACGTTCTCAAACAAGACGGAGCTGAGCACCTTCGGTTCAGTAGGAACGGTCCGAACGGGACCGAAGGGATAGGGTAAAGCAGGAGAACCACTTCTGGTGGTTGAAAAACGAAGATGAAGTTCCTTCAGACATTTAATAGTTGACCTTGCTATTTTCTTTTGTATGGCCGACTTGTATAGGCTTAGGTAGTTAGTTTTAAGTAGGGACAGTCAGGGTGGCATTTAAAAAAAAAAAAAAAAAAAAAAAACAAAACAAAAAAAAAATTATAAAATCCTCAAAAATACAAAAAAAATCATAAGACCGGAAAATGCTTGCTGTGGCTGTTCTAGTTTGTAAGTAGTCTGTACGTAGCTTATAAGTAGGTTGTAACTAGTTTATAATTAGTTGTAAATAGTTTTAAGTAGCTTTAATTAGTTTAATTAGTTTTAGTTAGTTTTTATTAGTTTTAATAAGCTTTAATTTAGTTTTATGTAGCTTGTAAGTTTTATATAAAACCAAAAAAATAAAGACATAGATAGCGAATTTTTTGTAAATTCTTCTCGGTAAAAAATAAAACTGACCTGGATTTAGTATTAAGATAGTTCTTAGGCAGAAAGTTATTAGCATTAAGTTATTATAGTTTAACTTAGAGCACCCGACTGGGGCCAGCAAGTTAGTTTTAAGATATTGATAAGTAGGCTAGTTTTTATGAATTTTTGTCTAGCTTTAAGATAGTTTTAAGAAAATGGAAAATAAAAATGAATTAAAAAAAAAAAAAAACATAATTTTTAGTCGATGGCTTACCAACACTAATAAATAAAAAGCAGCATGTAGAATTTGGTTAAATTCAGACGCCTACATCTTACTGATGAGCCCAGTTGTAGTACCTCAAGGCTAGGCGAAACGCGTTAAGACTTAAGGTTGCAAAAACTTTAAATTTGAATTTCTATTCATGAGTCCACAAAAACAAATATTATTAATTTTCAATTATTTACGTATTTATATTTCATCATGTAGGCATAATAGCTTCATGTCTTCAAAGTTTTTACAAGATATGACTAGTTATTAACGAAATGCATCATAGATTATATTTAAAGCTAAGACAGTTTCCTCAAAAATTCGTCAAAATTCTATTTCCGTGATAGATTTTTAATTTCACCTGAAATCTCGATTTTATTTTTCCTGACACGAAAATTTATTATTTATTATTATTATTTTTTTTAAACAATTTGGATATTTCTCTTGTGGGCGCACAGACGATGAAAATCTAAATATTAAAAAATAATTATTTTAATAATTTTTGCCCTTACGAACGAAGTTTATAAATAATAATTTGGTTCTATTTATTAAATGGTTTTGTTGGTTTTAGTGAAAATTAATAAACACTCATGATTTGTCAAATAATGCTTCTTTACTAAAACAACTTTCCAAGAAATTGTAAAGACGTTTTAAACTAATTTAATTTTATACCACGTAGGGTTTAATATATACATTTTATGCTTTTAACACTAATAATGACAAGGCCTTGCACTTAAAGCATCAGTTGACAGTAATTTGACATTTTTAAGTACAAACCATAATAATTTTAATTTATTGTTTTGTATACGTGTAACATTTATAATTCAAAGCCCGATGGTGATAGCAAAATATATCTTTAAAAACTCATTATCTCCTCAAAGAAATTATTTATGGGCTCCGCTAAAAGACTTCACACTGGCCCTCCACTTGAGAAATCATTGAGTTTCTTTCAGCTTTCACACAACGCACCTTTCTTCATATTTTGTTATTGTCCGATTGTGAGTGACATCTACTTGAGGTCACACCAAAACCAATCCAAAGATAGGTAGGTACTTTTTTTTAAATTCATAGAAAGTATTGTGAACTCAAAAGCAACTTATATTGTATCCAAGGAAACTCCGCATTATCCACTTGAAAGGTGGAATTCCTTGGAATTCCCTACTCTACTTCTTGGCCGATGTCAGTCAACAAAAAAAATTAAAATTAATCTGACGGGACTTCGAATGCAAGTCATTGGGCATTTTTTTTTTCTTTTTCGGACCCACGACGACGACGCAACATAGACTGCCAGACTTGAGACCGTAAAGAGATCTACAACAGCACAAAAGGCGAAAACTATTCAAATATCTGTCAGATAGACGCAAGAAACTGAATGAATAATGTGGGTCCAACGCGAATGCCGCCGCGCCGCCGTAATAGTTCGAGTTCCTCTAACACCTGAATATCTGACTTGCTGTGGTCACAGAGTTTAGGTAACATAACAATACTCAGAATGACTGACAGTCTTATTTCATTCTTAACCCTTGTCTGTCTCTGGAGCTAGCTATGTTTTGGCTCGGCTTCTCAAAGGAGTTACACATTAAAAATGGAGGAGGCTGACTAAAATAATAAAAAAAAAAAAAAAACATCAAGAGAACGCCTCGACAGAGCCAGTTTTCCACATGGATTGATCCATGGACAGCACTTAATTCTCGCTGACACCATGATTTGGTAATTTTTTTTTTTGTTCTCAGTAGTTAAAATTGTTTCTGGATTTTATGGAGCACTGACACACTCTCACAAAGCATTTTTACCATACCAACTCACGTGCCCTTTAGCTAATCACACACTAAAAGATACAAAGACAGAGGCGGAGGTGTTTTCTGTGAATAATCTGGGAAGAAGCATTTATCTCTGTCAGTTCGAACGGATTAGCAAAGAGAGGTATAGAGGGCGCTGTGTGCGTTGTGCAGCCCATCACAATGGCGTGCAAATTCATTGTGACAGATTAGCATATAATGAGTTATAACCACCTTGAAGGCATTCGGCTGGATCTTTTTAAAATATTGCAGCGGATCTTTTAAGGTTTGTAAGTTTTTTTTGTTGTTGTTGTTCTTTTTGTATAAATACTTTGGTTCAACACATTAACAAGGAAGGAATAGAGAAGATTTTTGAATGAAGATTCTCAGATAAGATCAGGAACCAGCTTTTAGACAGGATGCGGAGAAAGAAAAGATGATTACTACAAAAAATGGCAAAGATTCTTTGAGTGTGAACATGTGGAAGCCATTAGTTTCTTTAGTTTTTTTTTTTCTAAAAAAAATAAGAAGAATTTTGATTCATGGTTGCTTGTGACATTGAAGATTTTGACACAAGCGACCACCAGTACGGGGAATATTTGTGTGTTCCATAATTTATATAATTTTTTGATACAGCTTTTCTTCCGAATTCATAGTAAAGTCTGTATGGTCGACAATGTTTGAGACGAGAATCGTAATAAAAATTGGATTAGACCAAGTACAGGAAACAATTATATTCGTCGTCGAACATCAAAAATAGTAACAATTTTCTCACATAACCACCTTGAATGGTAAGTTTATGGAAGATTTGTTTGTGGTTAAGGTATTATTTGTAAATCATATAATAATATTTTCTACTAAAATGGTCTTAATACTTCATACTTGCGATACTATGTATGTACATAGGTATGATATGGCAAGTTATACATTCTTAACAAAAATTGAACACAAGATTTTATTTTTTTTTTAGAAGAATGAAAAAAGTGTATCCCAAATTCTGTTTGCCTGTCTGTCTGTTCGGCTGCAGCCAAAATAACGGGATCGATTTTCTTAAAACTTGGTTGATAGTGGGTTTCTGGTGATTCTGGCCACACATATTTGTCATTTTTTTAGAACTTAAAATAATGGTATCTGCCATTCAATTTTACAAAATCTTAATTTTTAAAAACCGGCTCCACAACTATTTAGAAAAAAAATCAATCAAATTCTTTTAGTCAACGCTACCTTTGGATGGAAAACAATTTTTCAAAAAATTGTTATCAATGGTACCTTAACAAACCATTTTTTTTTACTTTCGATTTTTTTCAAAATTGTTATTCCAATAATTTTTGTATACAAAATTTTCTAAACAATATTATTATTTTATTTTCCCGTCGGTAGGTGCAAAACCTGCATATCAAGCTCTATGAGGACCGAAAAACGCGTGCTCATAGAAGTGTGGGACTCCTACTCATTGGCGGATACAAGGGGGGGGTCATGGGGGTCATGACCCCCCCTGGGGCTTTTCCTAGATATAAGATATTAGACACATGAATTCATCATAAACAATTAATCATAAACAAAAAATTTCACTGCTCAAAGGATATAATCCGCCTTCAAATTTATTTTAATTAAACGTGCGTATTTAAAGAGTTAAAACACAAAAATAAAAAAAATATATATATTATCGGCTTTCTGTCAAAAAAAATTTCGAATTTGAAAAATTCCTTAGATGACACAAAACACCGATTTAAAAGGTAATAAAATAGAATTTTAAGATAATGAAAGGTTTTAAAACTGGTTGATAGAGCCAAAAGAAACCATTACACAGTTACATTGTTATTGTGCATTGATATCCGAATTCAGTAATTCTTGTTGACCAAAAGTAAATTAAAATATCATTTAAGGACTTGCTAGGTTTTTAGAGAAAGCCGACGATATGTACATCGTTCGTGAAAAGTTGAAAAAATAATTCTTCTGCCAGAAAGACAATAAAAGTTTTCATTTCAAGAATAATATAGAATTCTACTTTTTGCTTACTATAGTATTTTTTTTTAATTTTTAGTAAAAATAATTTGAAATTGATTTGATGATTTTGTGAACATTTTTGACACCGTACACCGAATAGAGTGCTGCAACTGGAATAGCTGTCAAAAAATGCTGTATGTGATTTTTTTACTGGCCCACTATGTGCTGTTCAGCTTTCTGACAGTTTTGGCATTTCAAGTCAGCTGTGCGAACTTAATTCAACACAATAATAAAAATTTAAACAAAAATTAACATGAATAATGATGAAATGGAAGCTAAAATGACTGTATGTCTTTATCAGAGATTACAAAGAGTTTGAAACTCTGTTCAACCCCCATGTAAGCACTTGGTTGCGCTCACAATTTTGAAACGTCAAAAAAGCTGCATGCAAAAGTTAAAGGTTCGCCAACTTGTCCAGCTGCGTCTGCAGCTCCGTATGCAGCTGCGTCGTGTTTTGTTCGTATCATTGGATTTGTGTGTATTTAACATTTTGACAGCTATTCCAGTTACAGCTCCAGTTGCAGCTCCGTCTCCATTCTGTTCAGCCAATCAGATTACAAATTCCATGGCATCCCGTATGTGTACTCTTCGATCGGTCATAAAAGGACAGGTAGCAACAGTAGATGATTTTTCAGACATAGAATTTTCAAAAAGTTAAACTGAACCATGAAAAAAATTTGAAAATTTATTTAAAAAAATGAATCTCGGTGACCTTTAATAACAATTTAGTGACCTTTGATATAAAATATTTATTTCTTAAGATAACCTTAATATGGTACCTAAAAATTTTGTTCAGTGACCTGGAATGAATTTAAAAAAACTTTAAAATCCTATTTAAACAAATACATAACCAATTAATGTAGCTAGTTGACCTTTTATCTGCGGCCTTTTGAATTGGGCACAAATTACAAAACCGTGCAAATGAAAAACTCGCATTCGAGATCTTGCAAATAAAAATCCCGCTAATTATGTGACCACTCAATTTTGAGTAGGTATTCGAGATTTCAATTTTCGAGATTTTGGTTGACATTTGCAATGTTTTATTTTTCCTTAGTGTGAGATATCATTTTTCAAGATCTGTAAATAATGCAGTTTCGATATTTAAGATTTTAGTATCTGGCAAATTTCTCACAGTGAAGTGCGAAAAATTGGGCGGTATTTGGAAAAACTTTTACAGTTGATTCAAAATTTTCTAAGTCCAACTCAACAAATTTCTAAAATTAAACTTTTTACTGATCGCATACATTCTTTGCAAATATCCTAAATGACATATCGCTTGCTTAATCTCAAAATCAAGGTCTAGCAACCGTTAGGCAACTAGGTTGTAAATTGCGATCAACTTTTAGTTTCTAGCACTATGAAGTAACTTTAAGCATAGAGCAACTTGAAGACATGAGTGGTAACAAGCCTTTTTTTTTATGGAAAAACTTCCTCATTTTACTTCGTTTTCCCAAGACTGTAATTGCTTACGCTTTCCCACTAACTTGGGTGCACCATTTTAGGAATTCAAAGATTTTTGTTTTGTAATTTTGACGTTTCATGAATTTGTTTGGTTCGGAGATGTCATTAACACCCCGACTCCACAGGAGATAATTTCTATCAAAATGATTATCTTGACATGAAAAATCGAATGGAGTCACTCCGTTTCATCTCTTGTTGGGATGTCAGAGATACCTCTCCGCGATTATATCTTGACAGAGATCTTCGACATGAATAACATGATTTGCCCAGCGCAGACAGAAGACAATGTTAGATATAAATATCTGATATTTAGTTAGAGAGAAATTATATCCTGTGGAGTCGGGGTGTAAGGAAAGTGGTAAGTATAACAAAAGTAGCTTCAAGTTGCCAGGCAAAAGATCAAAATAGATCTTGTACAGTAAATACGATCTTATTGTAAAAGAGTTAAGATTTTAGGGGCAAAAATAAACTTTTCCTTAACAATATTTTTTGTATCTAGTGGCATGATGGTTCTGGCTTCAATTCTTTAATTAATTAATTTATTTTTCAAAAAATATTTTCAATGGAAATAAAATGTACGACTGTTGCAGGTACTTGCTCTGATGTTCAAGTTGCCTGGAATTAAGAACTTTTAAAATATGCCAGTAATTACATATATACAAATATAAAAATATATAAAGTAAGGGCATTTAAATTGTTCTTTTAATTGTTTGAAAACAACTTTTCAAATAGCTTAAAGCTTAACACCGATTTGATAACTTGAAGAAATATGAATATAAGCACAAAAAAAAATTAAAATCGTTGTAGCGATTTTCTTAAAAAGCAATTTCTTATATTAAATAAAATAATAATTAATTTTAAAATACATTTATAAACTAGTTTTAAAACATTTCATCAAGGCGTTCTTGAAATATTGAATTTTCAAAAAAAAAAAATAATATCTTCTTAAAAGGCCAACATTTATTTTTATTTTGAAATGCAATATTATTGAGATTTTTATGGAGCTTTTGCATGCAAATTTTGATTGAAATTCTTTAAACAAATCGAATTTCAAAAACCCTTAAATGGCAGGTACCATTATTAACAGTTTTTTGGATTTTTTTCTAGAATGTTCACCATACCTACAGTAATCCACTGGTTTTATTAAATTCGTTGAAGCCGTTTTTCAGATAAGTAAGCTTCTTCTTAATGGTTGTATAGCAAGTACCGTATTTTTATAAGGTAAGAAATATCCCCTCCGAAGAATTTAAAAAAAAAAAAATTAAAAATTTGAAGAAAATCGCTTCAGTGGTTTAGGCTGTAGCTGTAGGTCAAGGAAAAAGGTCAGAATTGTGCAACCCACTTTGCTCGAATACAAAACTTGCCTTATATCGTAAGAACAATTTTTTTTTTTGGTGCAGTACTTTATTGAAATTTTAAGAAACGTGACCCCCCCCTGGGGCAAAGTCTGGATCCGCCCTTGCTCCTACTACACTAAAACCACCTCCACTTCCCGATCGCAACTAAGTTGATACTTATCTAGCGATTTATTTTTAACGAAGTTGAGTAACGTGTTGCAGGTTACTTTCTGGTGAAAGTTCCTGCTTAATCCGCGATTTTAAAGCGGTTTTCTGTTCACCGCACCAAGTCGGAAGGTTTTGTTCTTCGCAGATGGCGAACTAAATTCGACTCGTTAAGAATGTCAATAATTGTTGAGTTAACATGTTCTAATGGTCGATTTCTATGTTTTCGCGCGAAACTTTTTATTTCCTCCCGCACCGTAGGAATCCCGAGATCCCTATGAAGATCTTCGTTTCTTATATACCAAGGAGCATTTACAAATGACCTAAGCAATTTATTTTCAAACGTTGGTAAGTTATTTAAGTTTGTATCGCAGGTACAACCCCAAAGTTATATACCATAAGTCCAAACAGGTTTAAGAACCTGTCAGTATAAAATCAATGTTTTTCAATACTAAGCTTTGAATATTTACCGAATAACCAGTTCATATCTCTTAATTTACTTTTTAGTTCTTCGCATTTCTTTTTCACGTGCGGCTTCCATTTTAATTTCGCGTTCAGAGTCATTCCCAGATACTTTGACTCAATTGCAAATGGAACACGAGTGGTATGAAGAAAGACGGGTGGTCTATTTATTTTTTTATATGTAAAGTCCAAGTGGACTGAGTTTTGTTCATTGAGCGCTATTCGCCATGTTTTTGTCCACTCATTAACATTATTAAAAGCATTTTGTAATTTAATTGTAGCTTCGCTAATCGTTTTGCCTACTGCTAGTATTGCAGTATCATCAGCAAACGTGGCTACAGTAGTGTCTTCTATTTGAGGTATATCGCGTATAAACAAAAGGTACAGAACTGGACCTAATACACTTCCTTGTGGTACCCCACCGATTTCTTTGAAATCAGAATAGTCATTTCTGTGTCTTACACGAAAAAGTCTTTCATCTAGATATCCGTTAAGAATGTTGTAAAGTCCGTCAGGCAGAACTTGTCTTAATTTGAATTTGAGGCCTTCGTGCCACACCTTGTCAAAGGCCTGCGACACGTCCAAAAAGACAGTCGAACAGATTTTCTTTTCTTCAAGAGCTCTCTCAATTACGTCAGTAATTCTATGTACTTGATCAATTGTCAAATCCTTGCTTCTAAATCCGAACTGATGTTCAGGTATTAATTGTTTCTCTTCTATTATCGGTTGCAGGCGCAGGAGTAGTATTCTTTCAAAAACTTTTGATATAATAGGAAGAAGCGAAATCGGCCTGTAAGACTTCTTTTCGTGGGATGGTTTGCCAGGTTTCAATACCATTATCACTTCCGCAACTTTCCATTGGCTCGGAACATATCCTAACCTTAGAGCGGCATTTATTATGTAATGGAGGTTAATAAACCCTTTAAAATTTCTGCCGTAATTAAGTCATATCCTGGAGCTTTGTTGGACTTAAACTTCTTTATTTCTCTTTTTACTTCGGCAAGTGTAGCATTTCTTGTTATGTAGCATTCATTTGAGGTAAAATTCATATTAATATTTATGTTGAGTTCTTGCCAATCGAACGGCTTAAATGTTTCCTCTAAGTAATCGGCGAATACCGTCGCTTTTTCTTTGTCACTTTTAGCCCATTCATTTTGGCTTTTCTTAATCGGGGGCACTGGAAGCTTTAGTTTTTTCGTTGTTTTATAGCTTTCCAAAGTGAGTAGTTGGATTCGTTCCCCGCTGTCAAGCCTTCAAGGTAATTTTTAACTTCAAGATTTTTGAAATCTGATATCGCCGTTTTTAGCATAATACTCAAGCGATTTAAATGAGCTTTGTGTTGAGGAGCACGAGTTTGCTGCCACTTTTTACGTGCTTTTCGTTTCTCTTTCACTAAATCTTTTATTTCTTGCGGATATTTTATGTCTTTATAGCGAGGCATTAGCCTTTTATAAGGCTAAACAAATTTTTTATGTTAATAGTTTTTTTTTGACAAAATTTTCACAAATTTGATTTTTGATTTTTAAGAACTGTTCAAATTTTTTTTGGAACTAAATGGTCGATTTAAAAAAGATCGATGTTTAATGGTTATTTTACTCACTTTAAAGTAATTTAAGAAAAATGTTAGCTTTTATAAAAAATTTACGGTATCTTCCACACAAATATTAACAAACCCTTTATTTTTTTTAAACAGCTCCTAAGATCCTTATAATAGTACTTGTGAAGGTTTTCTTAATTTTGAATTTTCTCATTATCGGCTGAACATATTTATACTTATTTTTTTATATACAAAATTTCAAATAAGAATAAAAATTTTGTTTATCGAAATTCTCAACAAAAAAAATGTTTGAATTAAAAAAAAAGTTTCAATCCAATATCTCAAAAACCATTTGCTATTATTTTTTTTTTTTTTGAAATTTTACTTTAATATGCACAGAAATAAATACTTTTGATTTCCATACAAAAACTTTTCCTTAAAAATGTTTTAAGAACTTGATGTATATGTACGTTAGGGTGGCCCTTAAATTGAAATCTGCCCTGGATAGCCCTAATTCAATTCAAAACATTGAAAAACAATTTCACTAATTTTTTCAGATTTTAATTTTTTATTTCCCTTCACCTTTTTTAACTTAAAGGCACAAATAATGGTTGAATGTTTAAACACGCGAACAAAAATCAGAACGAAAAAATTCAGACGAGACAAAATTCGCATGGAGGGTTGTCTATTTCCTTTCGTTCAGGCGGAGGGGTAATTTTCTAAATTTTCCTCAAAATGGAAAAAATTGTTAAAAAACAACGGAAATACTTACAATGCCACACTTAAGCTTTTTTAAAGAGTAGTTAAAAAAAAAATCAATTTTAATCTTAAAAAATTATATTTTTTGGTATTAAATTTTTAATTTGAAAATTGTTTTTTCAAAAACTATCTATAAAATGGATTTGTGACTTTAAAAAAAAGATATAGCGTGGTATTGTAAGTATTCCCGTTTTTTTTTAAATATTTTTTTCTGTTTTGAGCCACATTTCTAGAAAATTATCCCTGCCACCTTAATCTATACATTGTGATTTATTTTGGTGTGTTACTCGTATAAGACTAACCCTAGCCTAATCAGGGCCGTAACAATGGTAGGGCAATGTGGGGCAGTGCTTTACCTTAATATACCAATGCCCTTCCTTAAAAATAACATCAACAAGATTTTCATTAATTTACAAAAATAATATAAAAAATATTTGTAGAAAATGGCTCATATATTGATTTCATATCAAACAAACATTTCCAGATTAAAATTGAATCGAATATAATGATGGAATAAACAAAAAATTCGTCATGACGTCCGCCGCATATTAGTTAGTGATTAATAATTCAGGATGCATGGAAAGGGGGTCTTATATCTATAAATTCTGAAGTATAGTCAACCGGATTCAGATGAAATTTTTAGACATGATAAAAATAATGATAAAAACATAATAATAGGAAATTTTCTCTTACAATATTTTTTTTTAATATTCTTCATCATGCCTGAAAATTTCATCAGAATCAATTGAGAACATAGAAATAGAAAACTCTAATCGTCAAAAGTTGATATAAATGACATAAATTAATTTTTTTTAATTAATTTTTATGAAAACAAAACGTATTATCCTAATGATTCAAAATTTTTGTCTCGCCCTTTTTTTGAGGGCGTTTTTGACAACATTTCTTTTTTTTTATGTTAAAAAAACTATAAGAAAAGAAACCTGGAATGAAATGTGTTTGAAATGGATACTCTTATAATAAAAGTTTTTACCACGCCCACTTTTTAGAGCTGTATTGGAGAAGAGTACATAGTATCTACTAGAACTAATAACACTAAAAACTCTATTTCGTAAACAGGGGCGTTAAGGAAGTTATATATTGTATATTAAATGGCCCCTAAAATTTTAAATTTTTTATTTCGGTGAGCTTAAGGCTCGCAGATATTAATTGCTAATTTTGTTTGAATACGATGTATGGATGTTCAGTGTAGAAGAAAAATATCAAAGAAGTCAAAAAATTCAGATAACTTAAATAATTATCTTATTTGTTGTTTCAAAATCACTAAAATTTCATTATTCTGCTCGTAGAATTTTGTATTTAGAAACTGATTTTATAAAAAAATCCTGATTCTAATAATTCAACTATTGCTGGATTGAACTGCAATGTCTCAATATTTTATTTAATGTTTTGTAGATAAAATGTTTTTTGTCCACCCCTGAACTACTATGCGCTTATACGTCCATCGAGCTAGACGCTAGATCCTATTAGAGTCTATCAATTTACTTCAAGCTTGGTAACGAGCAGCATTTTTATGTGGTTTCCTAGAGGAGAAATTCAAATATTTTTTTTGTGTTTATCTTGCACGGAAAGCTGACGTACAACAGTTTCGTTTTTTTTTTTTCTTAAAACTTTCTTAAAGAACAAATTCATGGATTTTGTTTTAAATTTATACCTGTTATGTTCTCAAAGTTCCAGAAAAATTGTCGCATTTTTGGCTTATTTCTGTATTTCTATAATAAGTTTTTTTAATTGTTCGAACAATTTTTTTCTAACACTTAAGCTTTTGTAAATACCAATACAACTCGATTGCAAAATTTGTCAAACTCATTATTTTATTTCAAAAATAAGTATGCATACAACTTTTTGACTGAAGATTGCGTAAACAAAATTAAAAAAAATATTTTTTAAGAAAATCGCTCGAACGATTTGAACTTTTTTAATACAATCAAGAATTAAGATAGTATTCTCTTTTCTCATTTCAAACTCTTAAAGAATATGTTAAACCTTCAACCAGCGTCTTGAATATAAGAGGAAGTACGGGTGACCCATTGTGTTCATTTTGTTTTAAGAAGTCACCGTGTTTTCGAACCAGTTTTTGATCAACATGAATTTGGTTGTTCTCATCAATAAGAACTATCCTTATGTTGTCTTTATACAAAATTGCTAGGCAATTGACAACCAATTGAGTTTAAAAACCAAACCATTCCTGCTTTTCATTTTCTGCCAATCAAGGTGATTTTAGTTTTGAATTAAATTACTCATCAATTATAGTAATTTTGTCCCGATTTTCATGTTGATGATCTTTTGAATGGTTTTTATCCTCTAACTGAGGTTATTTAAATTTCGTTTGTGTCGTATTTACAAGTTTAATAAAAATTAAATAAAAAATGTTAACAACACATAATATATATGCAGATTTGCATTGAATAAATTTTGAAACAAAACATCCAAAATTTGAATTTGAATTAACTCGAAGACCTCGTTTATTTTGTTATTTCAATTGAAAACGATTTAGATTCATTATCATATAAACTGCATTTTACTATCCAATTTATATCTATCTAAATGGATGGCTTAGGAAATAGTCTAAATAGAATAAAGTCTGATGTGAAAAGTGACTTTCTTCACCCCATTTAAGATCACTATCAAAAAAAAAAAAAAAATCCTCGATTTAAATAAATTAATACAAATTCTTACTTAACTATCATTAACAGAACATGCAATGGTGTCACCATAATAATCTAACTGGGCGACCAATTGACCCCCCACAATCACTCAAAAATCCACTCTCCAAAATTCATTTCAGAATTTTCTTTTTTTTTTTTAAATATTAATTTCTGAGGAAAAGAAACTCATTTGTCATTATTTATTCGACAGCCATCAGAATGACACATACATATTATATACCCACTGGGGTAACTGCATCAACTGGGAGATTTAATTCTGGATTCTCAGCGATGCGATGTCGTCGTCACGTTACAGTCACAGTTATAGTCATCATCATCATCATCAACGTCATGATCCCATGACCCACTTTTCTATTATTTTTTTTTTTAAATATTAAAGTGACACTTTGCTCGTTAACTCCACTTCGATGGTCAAAGTGGTGTTGCTTATGGGTGATAACTTTCCTCATCTGGAAAACTACCTTCGTTTTTTCCATAGATAAGAACAATCAGTTTGGCTTTGGTTTCATGGCATTTATTTAAACAAAAAAAAAAAAACGTGCAGTTCCACCTACTGCGATGTTTATTGATATCGAATTTCATCTTATTGGTTTTAGGTACCTACTAGCGTCACAGCAGTGTGGGTGACTCCGAAGGAGACTTCTATATTTATTATAGGGAAAGTGTGGCCATTTGATTAAGCTTGAAATTTAATAGTCAAACAAAACCATAAACAACACTTCATATCTTATGGAATTTCCAAATTCGAAAATAAACAGTAAACTTCTCAAATACTGAACGAAATTTTTTTTTTCTAAACATGTCCAGAATTGGAAGTTTATTAAAGTTTTTTTAAGTTATGCCTATAATTCTAAAATTGATCATTTTTCAAACCAAAAAACGCTCCAAATGAATTATGTGGGGATATTGTATTTTTGTTGAGAAAATAACAAATAACGTCGATTAAAATGATACCTACAATAATTTCAAAAAATTTAGTTTTAGGTTGAAAAATCGACTTTTGCATTCAATTAAAAAAAAAAAAGGTTCAAGGTAAATTTTAAGTTTTTCAATGAACTATTTTTTCTACAGATTTATGGTAAGGTAAATTCAAATCTGATATCAAATTTACTTGTTAGTCTTCTCTTTTGAAAAGGGGGGGAGGATGTAACCAAATTATTTAACGACTTTTGTGTGGACATTTATTTTTTTTTATGTAACATTAATAACTCAAACATTTCTCGAGAAGGAAAAATAAAACGGGTGATTTTTTAAGAGGTTTAGAACTTAAAACAAAAAAACACAAAAAATTCGAAAAAATGAATAAAATATTTATTTGAATCGATAGTTTGAACCTTGCAATTTAATGTTTAAAGATAATTTCATGCACGCGGCTGCGTCTCAGGTAGCCCATCCGCTGAGTCCAATTTTGGCATACTCTTTCACACATATCGGCCGGTATCTCACGAATGAATGCATGGGGCTTGTCCCTATAGACATTATGGTGTCAAATCGCACGATCTAGGCGGCCAATTGACCGGCCCGAAACGTGAAATTAACTGTTCACCAAACTCGCCTCGCAATTGCGCCATTGTTTCGCGTGCTGTGTGGCATGTGGCACCGTCTTGTTGAAACCACATATCATGCAAGTCAAGAACTTCCATTTCGGGCAAAAAAAAGTTTGTTATAATCGCTCGGTAGCGTTCACCATTGACAGTAACGCTGCGATTCGCATCATCTTTGAAGAAATATGGCCCAATAATGCCGCCGGCCCATAAACCGCACCAAACAGTGGCTTTTTCGGGATGCATTGGTAGCTGTTGCAATGCTTCTGGCTGATCTTTACTCCAAATGCGGCAATTATGCTTATTTACGTACCCATTCAACCAAAAATGAGCCTCATCGCTGAACACAATTTTTCGATAAAAAAGCGGATCCTCGGCCAGCTTTCCAAGAGCCCATTCACCAAAAATTCGGCGTTGTGGTAGGTCGGCTGGCTTTAGTTCTTGCACCAGCTGTATCTTAAAAGGCCTTACGCCCAAATCCATCCGCAAAATTTTCCACGAAGTGCTGTAACAAAGGCCTAACTGCTGGGAACGGCGCCGAATCGACATTTCGCGGTCTTCTGTCACACTAGCTGATACGGCCGCAATATTTTCTTCACTACGCACAGGACGTAAACGTGTTGGTGGTTTAATGTCCAACAAAGTAAATTTGGTGTGAAATTTGGTCACAATTTTCCGAATATACTGCTCAGAAGGTCGAGAATGCCGACCATAAAATGGAAGCAGCGCGCGATGAACATTTCGAACCGAGCACGAATTTTGATTAGTAAAATTCAATAATTTGCAAGCGTTGTTCATTTGTTAGACGATCCATGGTTAAATTGCAAACCAAACTGAAGCTGTTTGACAGTGACACAAGGTACTAAACACACGTCAGCTGTCAAAACCAGTGTTGCCAAAACCAAACCAGCTAAAAAATCACCCATTATTTTTAAAGTGATTAACATTAAAATAAAATAAAAATAAAAATAAAAATAAAAATAAAAATTAAAATTAAAATTAAAATTAAAATTAAAATTAAAATTAAAATTAAAATTAAAATTAAAATTAAAATTAAAATTAAAATTAAAATTAAAATTAAAATTAAAATTAAAATTAAAATTAAAATTAAAATTAAAATTAAAATTAAAATTAAAATTAAAATTAAAATTAAAATTAAAATTAAAATTAAAATTAAAATTAAAATTAAAATTAAAATTAAAATTAAAATTAAAATTAAAATTAAAATTAAAATTAAAATTAAAATTAAAATTAAAATTAAAATTAAAATTAAAATTAAAATTAAAATTAAAATTAAAATTAAAATTAAAATTAAAATTAAAATTAAAATTAAAATTAAAATTAAAATTAAAATTAAAATTAAAATTAAAATTAAAATTAAAATTAAAATTAAAATTAAAATTAAAATTAAAATTAAAATTAAAATTAAAATTAAAATTAAAATTAAAATTAAAATTAAAATTAAAATTAAAATTAAAATTAAAATTAAAATTAAAATTAAAATTAAAATTAAAATTAAAATTAAAATTAAAATTAAAATTAAAATTAAAATTAAAATTAAAATTAAAATTAAAATTAAAATTAAAATTAAAATTAAAATTAAAATTAAAATTAAAATTAAAATTAAAATTAAAATTGAAATTGAAATTGAAATTGAAATTGAAATTGAAACTGAAATTAAAATTGAAATTGAAATTGAAATTGAAATTGAAATTAAAATTGAAATTGAAATTGAAATTGAAATTGAAATTGAAATTGAAAGTAAAATTGAAATTGGAATTGAAACTGAAATTGAAAGTGAAATTGAAATTAAAATTGAACATATTTGAATAGTTTTGTGAACCAAAAATCCTTTCTGAAGATAAAAAAAAGTAAAATTCAAAAATCCTTTTTAATAATTCGAAACTATATGGTCAGTTATTTTAACTTGCCACCCATCGGGTTTCTTACACTTGTTTGAATATTTTAATAATAAACTTTACTCAAAAATTTGTTCAACTAGGCAGAATTCCTACACTGGGCAAGTACCTATGTTTAGCAGTACCTACCAGATATCATTCTTTTTAACTTAAAATTTGTATAACTAACATATGTGTAAATTTGTTAATAAATTTGAATGGCACTCCTTTTTCATCTAATCTATTAAAGGAGTTGTTTTAGCAATTTAATGAAAGAACTCCCTGCTTTTCACCTCTCATACCTCTCATAATACGAGTATCTATGGTTCTGGTCAACAATTTTTAAAACTCTAAGCTTCCTGAAACTAAGAGCAATTGCGACCCAGTTATGAATTGATTCATTTTATTTATTGTTAATAATATTTCTGAATGAAGCTTATACCAATAGTTTCGAAACAAGGTGGTTTGAAGCACTTGATGTTTGTAGCTAATGATGACGTTATTTTATATTGAACTAACCTCAATGGTCAATGACCCAAAAGTTTAACTTCCATATAAAGCGAGCATTCTGTAAATGAGAGTGGAATCTGCGTTTCAATCATACTCGTAACACTTACTAATTTTAGTTTCATTACAAGCTGTCAAGTGTTTCCAAAAGTTGTTTTCTTTTTTCGATTTTCACTCAAAACGGAAACCCTTTTCAAATAAACCATCAACCCTGAATTTCGCACCTTTCAAGCTTCTCAAAGCGAAAGCTAATTTGAATATTTTATTAGATAACGCTGTCCAAGTCAAGACCCTTTACAACAACAAGTATAATTGAGTTCCATAAAAAGTGCATTTTTATCAACAGCAGAAAAAAAGCTCTGCCTTTTTCGTCTGTCAGTGTGTGTGTTTTTTTTTTTTTTTGTTAACCAAGTTTTCACTTCGTTGAATCTTTTGTTGTTGTCGAAAGTGGCGTTATGAGTGCCGCTTCAATGTTTTTGGCAGTTTTCCACAATACCAGCCGCCACACCGCCACCACTGTTTCTGCTGCTATATGAAACCACCTTTGTACAATTGATTTTGTTTGCTCTGGAATACCTTTACCTTCTCCTGTACCTTTACCTAGGTACGAGTTTATGTAGGTGAAGTCAAGGAAGATGGAAATGGTGGTGGTGATGATGGTTTCACTAACTTTCATCACCACCCCCTGCGCTCGCAACACAGTTTTGCACGTCATTTCCTCGTTCATAGCGAAAGAAGGAATAAACGAACGAACGTTCGCTCGAGCCAGCTCACTGAAGCTCGCATTAATGTCTGACAGCGTTTTCATTTACGAATGAGTGAGTCTTTCATATCTGGGCCGAGTAGGTAAGGTATGTATGTTGGGTTGTTTTATGAGTGTCTGTAGAAAGGTTCTTCTATACAACCATCATCAGCCACCAGCGCATGGAAAAGTTGAAAATAAAATTAAAAAAAAAAAAAAAAAATACCTACATAGGAAAACTCAACGTTTTCCCGCCAAAATGCATCGATTTCATTGTGCGCTGAAAGATAACCGCAAATAGCTATCAATGGGAGACATTAAGAGGATGTGATTGCTTTTGCTTCAGCTCCATGCAATCCGTTTAAATGAACCTGGAATGAAAAGTCAAAAGCAAAGCTTTGTACCTATGTAACGAACCTGCAATACGTAATCAAATCAGGGCTGGATTTGACAATTTGTTGAAAAGTGTTTGGAGTTCATAATTGTAGCTGCAAGTCGTTGTTGTGCCATTTAGAAGTACAGGCATCAGGAGCATAAATTATCCTGAATTCTCGCATAGTTGAAATGAAATTCTTAAAAAATGAGCATAAGCCAAGCAAACTGGAGCTTTAATAGCTAAGTTCAATATTTTTGAATCTCCATTTTGAACTTCAGTTCTATAAACGGTTTTATTACATTATTTGAACCTCAAAACCCCCCATAATGTTATTCATTGCTTAAATTTTGTTCAATATGGTAAATTTTTCTATAATAATTCTAAGGGGGTTGCACAACACCCTTATTTTCCTTATTTTAATGGTACACTTTGTGAGTCTTCATGACATTAAAAACCGTTTTTACATCTGTATTCTTCTGATGTTAGTTAAAATTTACTTCTCACTGTGCGAAGTTTATCTTATAACTACTGCCAAACCTTAAGGCCTGAACTCGACTATATGTTTGCTCAAAGTTAAATACGGACCTGTGACAAAATGTTCAAGTAGTACACATACACAACATATGCCATGCGGTAAGTTCCTAAAGGAAAACTTCATAGAAACTACGCACCAATGAAAAATGATTACAAGAAGAGAGACGCGGCGGGCGAAGAATTGAATATAAATGGCAAAAAATCCTGCGAATCAATATTCAAACTAGGAACCTATATAACCTTACATCTCGTCGTCATCGTGTCGGCTCTTGGTTTAAATTTAGAAATGCTTTGGTAAGAGTTAGAGCGTTGCTATATGTTTTTGCAAACTGAACTGAAACATGATGTTAAGTGACAGGCAGCGGATGGTTTTCCAATTGTGCATTTCGGTTTAGGTAAAAGGGTTATTTTTTTCTTTGCTATTTCAGTTGAGATGGAAACAGAAAATTTGTGGAGACTGAGATTGAAGTAGGCATAAGGGCTTTAGACTATAGACTTATATAGGGGCATTGGAAACAGCGGTTTTTTATTGGAGGCCCAATTTGAGTCTTAGAAATGAGTCATTTGATTTTGAAGAATATAATGAAAGGGAAGATTTTATGATGAAATCATATTGAATTGGAAATGAAATTTGTGTTTGTTGTTTTCAATAATTTTATTACAAACTAAGTTTTAATAAGATCAAATTTTTCGTAAGCAAAACAGACCAAATTGATGTTTTCGCTGTCTCAGTGCAGTGCTTCCCCTCATTTTTAATTTTTAAATCGCATTTACATCAAATCATGTTGGTTGTGAGAAACACTTGCAAAAGTTTAAAAAAAATACTGTGAAATGTTGAAAAATAATAAGTTTTTGTCATAAAATTGATCAGCAAAATTGTCAAAATGAGCAAACAACTAAACCATTTTTGGTTTAGTGAACAGGTCCATACATTTCAATAATATGCATTTCACAGAGATATTGCGGGAAGATTTCAACGCAATTTTGAAGAAGAAGATTTTTGATACTTTTATGATTTGGAAATTAAGATTTATAAATAAATCCAGACATTCCAATGAACATAACTTTCACTGCATAATTTATTATCAAATTAAATGTTTATGCATATATCCCATATGGTCTAGTGGCTAGGATATCTGGCTTTCACCCAGAAGGCCCGGGTTCGATTCCCGGTATGGGAAAATATTTTGTTTTATTTTAACATTAACTTACCATAGTCTTAGTTGTATTACTTCATATGCAGTCAAAATGGTAAATATTTGTTGCAAATGTATTGATGTGTATGCTTTGATCCACGTAAATAACTCATTCTAAATATAAAAAAAAAAATGAAACTTTTTTTAAAAATTGAAAATCTTATTTTTGAAAATTTAAATATGCATACAGTAATTTTTAATTTTATTTGAAATTTGTATACATATCGAAAAATTATTCTAAATCTGTTGAGCCGATAATGAAAAAAATTAAATATTATAAAAGAAAACGTTCTTTGAGAGGTATAGCTAGTAGGAGAGTAACGAAATCCCACAGCCCAGAATCCCGCCGATTAAATACACAAAAATCCCGCCAGCTAGTATTCCAGTACTATTGGGCGGGATTTTCAATACTCTAAAAAAAATACAATTGGAAAAATATTGTTGGTAGTTGCAAATTTAGTATTTTTTGGAATTAAATATATTTTTCAGAGAGCAGAATTTTACGCGGGATTGTGGTTGGCAGGAGATTTCGTTGTTCTCTCGATTTAAAGTGGTTTTCAATTTTGGCGGGAGATTTCATTATTCTCGCGTAAATAGGTTTTAAATTTTTTGGGCTTTGGTGACAGGGTGAGGTGGTCTTGACATGGACAGAGTTGGGTCGGGAACTAGACAGAGAGGTGGGCTTAGATTCTGGACAGAGTTGATTTTTTTTTTTGGGTTTTGATTACTAGGTGAGGTGGTTTAAGCCTGAACAGAGGTGGGTATGGATCTGGACAGAGGTGGATCTAGACTCTGGACAAATTTTTTTTTTTTTTTTTTTTTTTTAAATTAAAAACTTTTTTTTTTCATGAAAAATCCAATCAAAAATTATACTTTTCTCAACTTTTGTTTTTCTTTTTTTTTCTACCCGAAGCGGAGCAACGGAGTTGCGTGAGCGGGACAGAGAACCCAAAAAGGAGGGTTGAAATCCTGAGAACCCGCGAAGCGGGCTACCCAAGATACTGTTGGTCAAGAAAACTGTTGGCATTGGCGCCTATCAGACGGCTTTAAATTACCGAAGCGGAGCATTGGAGTAGAAGAAAATTAGGAAGTGCCAGCTTTCAGTTGATACATCGCGTCATATGAAAATCGACTTATTAAATGCATATTCTTGATCTAGGAAGTGAGAGTTTTAAAAAATGAAAAAAAATTGTAAAAAAGTTTATTTCCAAAAGTTTAAAACAACTATGAATATTAGGAAATTTTCTGGGCTTCTGAGCCACAGTTGAAATCCTGAAAACCCGCGAAGCCACCCAAGTTCCAGATTCCAGACGTTATAATCCCCTAAGCTTAGCAATGGAGTTGCGTGAGTGGAAAAGGGGCAAGCAAGGGAGTTGAAATCCTGAAAACCCGCGAAGCCACCCAAAATTCAGATTCCAGTCAAAGTCGTCCGTCCAGATCCAGTCAGACCACCGTCGGTCCATCCAAAATTGAAAATTCAGTTTTTATCCCTCTTACAATTTTTTTTATCTTTTTACCTCGAGGAGTGTGAACTAACATCTACCCAATTCTAATAAGAACTGAGATTTATTTTGGAATTGCACCTGCTAATATATACTTTTTTGTGACGACTTCTTGGTTTCCTTTGTTCCTCTTGTTTCTCATTCTTTCAACAAAAATTATTTGAAGACGTTTGCGCACTGAAAAATGAGAGAAATAGTAGGAAACTTCATTCCTGTTGATTTTCATTTAATCAAGGCACTAATTCCTATGGAAGAAAAAAATGTATGTGATATCGCATTGTAGTAGAAACGGCGGGATTTTGTGCGGCGGGATTTGTGGCGGGATTTCGTGATACGGGATTTTGTGATGCGGGATTTTGTAATAGTAGCTTAGTGTAACTTTTATAATTTTTGCTAGTTAATCCGCCTTAATTTTAGTATAAGGAGACAGTTTTATAAAAATAGAAGCAGCCGTTTTAAGAAAAAAAAATATTTTCTTCAATTGTTCTTAATATTTTTATGGAAGGTACCGTTATTTTTTCATAAATGTGAAATTATAAATGTGAAACGGCGGGATTTTGTGCGGCGGTATATTGTGGGCGGGGTTTCGCGATACGGGATTTTGTGATGCGGGATTTTGTAATAGTAGCTTAGTGTAACTTTTATAATTTTTGCTAGTTAATCCGCCTTAATTTTAGTATAAGGAGACAGTTTTATAAAAATAGAAGCAGCCGTTTTAAGAAAAAAAAATATTTTCTTCAATTGTTCTTAATATTTTTATGGAAGGTACCGTTATTTTTTCATAAATGTGAAATTTGTTCTTGAAATATTTTAAAAAGCAAAACCCTTCAATACCGAGTTTCATAAAAATTGATCATATAGTTTTCAAAATATTTGATTTAAATTTTTTTTTTTAAATTACAAAAAATGGTTGAACATTTTTGTAATAAAAAAGTATCTTTATTTTTTTTTGAAGTTTTATATATGTATATAAGAAAATATTTAAATCTGAAATACTTTTTTGAAGAAAATCGAAAATAAAAAACTACCTAGGCCTTTACTTAAAGAAATTTATTGAATTTCTTAAAGAAAATTTGTGGAGTCGTTATGGTAAAATTACAATAAAAAATATGAAGGTATTGCCGGTGTCTGTATTGGTTTTTTAATTCTAGAAAATATGAGAAACAACGGGAGGGAAGAATCACGAAAAAAATGTGTTTCACAATTCTGTTTGTCTGTCTATTCGGCCACAACTTAAACGGTTGGATCGATTTTCTTCAAACATTGTAGGTACATAGTGGTTTTAGGTGATTCCTTCAATTGTTTTTAAACCAAAAATAACAGAAGGTAGGTAACGGGTAGGTATGTATGGCAGATATACACTTATTTTCTTGGAATTTTAAAAAATTTTATTTTTTTAAAAGCAGCTCCACAAATTTTCTTAAAACAAATTTAGTAAATAATTTTTTGTCAAAGCTATATTTGGGTGGGAAACCATAAAAAAAGTTGATTATGGTAACACCCGAAGAACCATTTTTTGATTTTGACTTTCAGTTTTCTTATGCAGAAGCCCTCAAAAATTTTAAATCTGATTGCTTACCAAAATTTGCAAAAAAACATTTTTTGGATTTTTTTTTAAACCGAATAATTTAAAAACAGAAGATATAAAATAGACGTTAAACGGTTTGTTAATACTTTTACAAATAATTTGCAAAATATTTGCCTATTCGCATTTAACGGATTGAGGCCGAAAATCGTTAAAATCTGGGAAAGTCACTTTGGATGCTAATATTTTACTAAATGGAACTTGAAAATAAAATTGGCTTCGATGAATCGATTAGGTTGGAATAGATCTTTCCAGTAAGGTATGGCACGATTTATTTCATTAACTTTGAAAAAAAGTTGTTTTTTTTTTGAAAAAAAGGCAAGGGGTTAACCCATGATTTTTTCCAAAATCCATGAAAAATTTTTGTGCCAAAATCTCAACGTTCTTAGACATTTTGGAAAGGTGTCTTAATTTCCTATTCAGAACTGAAAATGAGAACAATTTTGAAAGCTGGGTTATTTAGATATTCGCATTTAACGGATTGAGGCCGAAAATCGTTAAAATCTGGGAAAGTCACTTTGGATGCTAATATTTTACTAAATGGAACTTGAAAAAAAAATTGGCTTCAATGAATCGATTAGGTTGGAATAGATCTTTCCAGTAAGGTATGGCACGATTTATTTCATTAACTTTGAAAAAAAGTTGTTTTTTTTTGAAAAAAAGGCAAGGGAACCCATGATTTTTTCCAAAATCCATGAAAAATTTTTGTGACAAAATCTTAACGTTCTTAGACATTTTGGAAAGGTGTCTTAATTTCCTATTCAGAACTGAAAATGAGAACAATTTTGAAAGCTGGGTTATTTAGATATTCGCATTTAACGGATTGAGGCCGAAAATCGTTAAAATCTGGGAAAGTCACTTTGGATGCTAATATTTTACTAAATGGAACTTGAAAAAAAAATTGGCTCCAATGAATCGATTAGGTTGGAATAGATCTTTCCAGTAAGGTATGGCACGATTTATTTCATTAACTTTGAAAAAAAAGTTTGTTTTTTTTTTTTGAAAAAAAGGCAAGGGGTTAGCCCATGATTTTTTCCAAAATCCATGAAAAATTTTTGTGACAAAATCTTAACGTTCTTAGACATTTTGGAAAGGTGTCTTAGTTTCCTATTCAGAACTGAAAATGAGAACAATTTTGAAAGCTGGGTTATTTAGATATTCGCATTTAACGGATTGAGGCCGAAAATCGTTAAAATCTGGGAAAGTCACTTTGGATGCTAATATTTTACTAAATGGAACTTGAAAAAAAATTGGCTTCGATGAGTTGATTTGGTTTGAATAGATCTTTCCAAAAAGGTATGGCACGATTTATTTCGTTAACTTTGAAAAAAAAAGTTGTTTTTTTTTTGAAAAAAAGGCAAGGGGTTAACTCATGATTTTTTCCAAAATCCATGAAAAATGTTTGTGACAAAATCTTAACGTTCTTAGACATTTTGGAAAGGTGTCTTAATTTCCTATTCAGAACTGAAAACGAGAACAGTTTTGGAAAGCTGGGTTCTTTAGATATTCGCATTTAACGGATTGAGGCAGAAAATCGTTAAAATCTGGGAAAGGCACTTTGGATGCTAATATTTTACTAAATGGAACTTGAAAAAAAATTGGCTTCGATGAGTTGATTTGGTTTGAATAGATCTTTCCAAAAAGGTATGGCACGATTTATTTCGTTAACTTTGAAAAAAAGTTTGTTTTTTTTTTGAAAAAAAGGCAAGGGGTTGTTAGTCCATGATTTTTTCCAAAATCCATGAAAAATGTTTGTGACAAAATCTTAACGTTCTTAGACATTTTGGAAAGGTGTCTTAATTTCCTATTCAGAACTGAAAACGAGAACAGTTTTGAAAGCTGGGTTCTTTAGATATTCGCATTTAACGGATTGAGGCAGAAAATCGTTAAAATCTGGGAAAGTCACTTTGGATGCTAATATTTTACTAAATGGAACTTGAAAAAAAAAATTGGCTTCGATGAGTCGATTTGGTTTGAATAGATCTTTCCAGTAAGGTATGGCACGATTTATTTCATTAACTTTGAAAAAAAAAGTTGGTATTTTTTTTGAAAAAAAGGCAAGGGGTTAACCCATGATTTTTTCCAAAATCGATGAAAAATTTTTGTGACAAAATCTTAACGTTCTTAGACATTTTGGAGAGGTGTCTTAATTTCCTATTCAGAACTGAAAACGAGAACAGTTTTGGAAAGCTGGGTTCTTTAGATATTCGCATTTAACGGATTGAGGCAGAAAATCGTTAAAATCTGGGAAAGGCACTTTGGATGCTAATATTTTACTAAATGGAACTTGAAAAAAAATTGGCTTCGATGAGTTGATTTGGTTTGAATAGATCTTTTCAAAAAGGTATGGCACGATTTATTTCGTTAACTTTGAAAAAAAGTTTTTTTTTTTGAAAAAAAGGCAAGGGGTTAGTCCATGATTTTTTCCAAAATCCATGAAAAATGTTTGTGACAAAATTTTAACGTTCTTAGACATTTTGGAAAGGTGTCTTAATTTCCTATTCAGAACTGAAAACGAGAACAGTTTTGAAAACTGGGTTCTTTAGATATTCGCATTTAACGGATTGAGGCCGAAAATCGTTAAAATCTGGGAAAGTCACTTTGGATGCTAATATTTTACTAAATGGAACTTGAAAACAAAATTGGCTTCGATGAATCGATTAGGTTGGAATAGATCTTTCCAGTAAGGTATGGCACGATTTATTTCATTAGCTTTGAAAAAAAGTTGTTTTCTTTTTGAAAAAAAGGCAAGGGGTTAACCCATGATTTTTTCCAAAATCCATGAAAAGTTTTTGTGACAAAATTTTAACGTTCTTAGTCATTTTGGAAAGGTGTCTTAATTTTCTATTCAGAACTGAAAACGAGAACAGTTTTGAAAGCTGGGTTCTTTAGATATTCGCATTTAACGGATTGAGGCAGAAAATCGTTAAAATCTGGGAAAGTCACTAATATTTTACTAAATGGAACTCGATGAATCGATTAGGTTGGAATAGATCTTTCCAGTAAGGTATGGCACGATTTATTTCATTAACTTTGAAAAAAAAAATTGTTTTTTTTTTGAAAAAAAAAAGGCAAGGTGTGTTAACCCATGATTTTTTCCAAAATCCATGAAAAATTTGAGTGACAAAATCTTAACGTTCTTAGACATTTTGGAAAGGTGTCTTAATTTCCTATTCAGAACTGAAAATGAGAACAATTTTGAAAGCTGGGTTATTTAGATATTCGCATTTAACGGATTGAGGCCGAAAATCGTTAAAATCTGGGAAAGTCACTAATATTTTACTAAATGGAACTCGATGAATCGATTAGGTTGGAATAGATCTTTCCAGTAAGGTATGGCACGATTTATTTCATTAACTTTGAAATAAAAGTTGTTTTTTATTTAAAAAAAAAGGCAGGGGTTAACCCATGATTTTTTCCAAAATCCATGAAAAATTTTTGTGACAAAATCTTAACGTTCTTAGACATTTTGGAAAGGTGTCTTAATTTCCTATTCAGAACTGAAAACGAGAACAATTTTGAAAGCTTATGTGCAAAAATAACGGTACCTTCCCATATATAGCTATATGTAAATGTATATATATCATATATAAATGTAAATGTTAAAAATCTTTAGCAAAAATACTATTTTTCTCGAAAACGAATAGTAAGATTTTGATAAAAAAATTTGAATGTTCTAGAATTGAAACGGTTTATTATAAAATTATACTTAGCAGAATTATCAGTATATGTTCCTCCCATAATTCTATTTTTGATATTGATTTTTTTCATTATTGGCTGATCAGATTTTAAAAAAATTTTATTGCAAAAAAATAAAAATAAGTGTTAACAAATTTGAATGTATCTCAGTTTTGCAGAAATATATTTTGTGACAATTTTTTTAAGAAATTAACTTAAAACTGAAAAAAATGAGTAATCCAAACACAACCAAAAATTTTGCAAAGCCGTACTACAGCTTTTTGAAAAGCCAGAAATCCCTTCATTGATTTACATTTTTATTTAAGTTGAGTTAGTGAATAGTTTTTGAGAAATTATTATTAAAATTCGAAATTTTGAAATTGTTTTTTTTTTATTTCATAAGGGATTATAAATTTTTCGGTTTCAATATTAAAGATTTATTTAGCACACAGCGATATATTTTTGATAAGAATTTAATTTTATTATAAAATTTGGACTACCATTAAATGTGTAAGAAAATATCCTTGAATTGACCGCCACTTGATGGCTTTAAAGGTAATTTTTCAACACATTTTCTCACATTTCGGGTGGTATATTGGCCATAACTTGAGTAATATTGATTTTAAATAATAAGAGCTCGCGAATCAGTCACGTAAACAGTGTCTTTTGCGTGGTCCCACAGAAATAACCCTAACGGTGTGAAATTGCATGATCTTCGTGGTAAATTTGTGTCGCCAAAATGTGAAATTACACGACCAGGAAACTTCTTATGCAATAAAGCCATAAACGGTCGTATTGCTATACATTATCGACCAAGTCATAATTTTTAATCGCCGGTCAAAAAAATCGGTTATCATTCCACAATTCCTGCGAAACGCCGGGAAATCGATAAACTCGGATCATCAGCAACTCTTCTTGCACTTGCAGGTTGCAGCAGCAATATTTTCAACAGATCCTGCATTATGATCGATGATGCAGAGGCCTTAACGAGTTATGACATCAGTAAACGCTTCCACTCTATTCAAATGTGGCTTCGTTTGAATCAACCGTTTTGAAGTAAGTTTTAAAAATTTTAACGCGTTGTTTGATTACCAAGCGATCCACTATCACATTTACATATTTACAGGTGTCAAATTCCAGCGTATTGCACATTTATATCATCTATGTAAGTACATATATACGTAGGTATGTAAGATTTTTGGAGACAGTCGGGGGGAGGTAGCAGTGGCGGCTTTTATCCATCATTGTTATAAAAATGGAAATAAAACAATATTTCACTGAAGTAGTAGTATACCTCCTCAATCTTTCTATATAACCACTGAAAGATGCACAACTTAAATGAAACTTTTTTAAAGACGAGTCAGACGCACCATACTACCAATCCCATCGCCATTAGTGCCATTATATGAACATATTTTAAATCTCTTACTCACTCGTCCGACTCGAACCGAAATACTCCATTAGCTGAGGATAACCAAACAACCGCAAGAAAGCTCATCTCCTCCCACAATACGTATATCTACAAATGGCAAACTCTTGCAAAATCAAATTTTCGAACGAAGCAACTCCATTCAACACTTCTGCTTCCAGCATCCAGCACTAGTATGGATGATGATTAATCATTCGAAATTTCAACGCCGCGTCATAAAATTCATCGTTGTTCGTTGATATCCTTTCGATAAATCACAAATACATATAAACAAAAGCCGCTACTACGAGTATAAAGTGAAGACGCGGTGGTTTCTCTACTTTATCCAAAAAGAATTAATTTTCCTTATTCTTCGCTTGGTTGTGTGTGTGTGTGTGCTGCAGATGCTTTGCCAAACAAGAACCCGGATAGTGAATGTTGTATTCTCATCCCATGATAGAATGATGGGGCAGAATTCGCGCAGTACCAACTACCAACACTTCTTCATTAAAAATTAATATTTCAATCAAAGTTCAGTGAACCTCCCACCACCGCCACCACACGTGGGAGTATGTATTAACCATCAGCACCCGAAGAAGGATAATGTACAAACATTTCTCCAACTCTGTGCTGATGGTTGCTTTTGCCTTTCGTGCATGGGGGACACATAAAATGAGACACTCTGATGAGCTTTGGCCTTCTGATGTTTGCCTAGATCACACACATTTTTACAAAATGTAGAAAAGAACACGAAACAACAGAGAGAGGTCGTCGTCGTTGTCGTTTATAAAGTCGTATTCGTCCTTTAAGAAAATGCAACCTTGGACGAAGGGTGAATGAATGAATGAATTCTAAGCCCATGCACAGACATCAATAGAAGCAAACACTTTTACGTCCGCAAATATTTGCCAATTTGCTGGGCGGATGCAAGAAGGAACGTCTTATTATATGTGATGCAGCAACCAGCAAGCTCTGGAGCTGTTCTTACTATTCTACCTGTGGGAGCTGCAGCAACAGAAGTACCAAGAGAAAGTCTGCCTCCCACTTCTAAATGACTGATGATGGTTGCTTTTCTGCTTCAAGAATCACACAGGAACCCACCAACAGAACACACATACACACATACACAAAAGAAAGTTCTACCAACTTCAGCTTCTAAAGTGTGGAATTTTCAATCTACCAAGTTTTATTTTTTTTTATAAAAATTGTGGTTAAGGGAAGGATAGGAAACGACGAGGCTTATACGAACGCGTACAAATGATGCTGATACGAATGTGGTGGCAATTTTTCTTTCGACAAAACACTAGGTGCAAAGTAACTGCAAAAAATATCCTAGTGGAAAACTTTGGCGATTTGGTGTCGCGTTAGAAGGTGTAATTTATTGTCATACTTAAATTGAAGATACGATTTCAACAGGTAAAAGGTGGAGAACAAGTAGGGTAGGAATTTTTCGTTGTCTAACTGTCCACTTGAACATTAAGAGAGGTGGGGTTGAACTCGTAGGGGTTGGTGCAAATTGTCAAGGCTATTATGATTAGAGTAAGGATATCTAAAGAAGAATCTCGTTGAAAATAATGTAAAATAATTTACTTTAACTAAACTATAATTATGTGTATCTTGAAAACAAAAAAATCGAGATTTAAAAAATATTTCCCATATCGGGAATCGAACCCCGGGCCTTCTGGTGAAAGCCAGATATTTTTTTTAATTTTTTTTTTATTTTTCAATTTTCTTAAAACTATCTTAAAGCTCGACAAAAATTCATAAAAACTAGCCTACTTACCGATATCTTAAAACTAACTTACTGGCCCCAATCGGGTGCTCTAAGTTAAACTATAATAACTTAATGCTACTGCCTTTCGGCCTTAGAACTATTTTAATACTAAAATCCAGGTCGGTTTTATTTTTTACCGAGGAGAACTTACAAAAAAAACCCGGTCTCAATATCTTTATCTTATGGTTTTATATAAAACTTACAAACTACATAAAACTAAATTAAAGCTAATTAAAACTAATTAAAGCTAATAAAAACTACTTAACGCTACTTAAAAGTAAAGGGTTTTTCAAATGCGACGCTACAATAGTAAAGCGACAGGGACAGCAAACGACGCCATATTTTTTGCCGCTCTTTTGATATTTCTCTTCGTTAAGAGCACTATACGTCAAATTTATTATGGTCGTCATAATCGTCCTAGCAAATCAACAATTGAGCCGTACTCTTCCATGATGATCAAGACCGACACGTTACTGTGAATGGGGATCGCTATCGTTCAATGATAACCGAATATTTTTGGCCCCAATTGGATGATATGGACTTGGAGAACATGTGGTTCCAACAAGATGGCGCCACAAGCCACACAGCGAATGTCACAATCAATTTATTGGAAACCAAGTTTGGAGAACATGTTATCTCACGAAATGGTCCAGTCGCTTGGCCGCCTCGGTTGTGCGATTTGACGCCGTTAGATTATTTCCTGTGGGGCTACGTCAAGTCTATATATGGTCTATGCCAACAAGCCAGCGACGATTGATGAACTTCGTACGAATATCGAATGTGAAATTGCAGCAGTATCGGCCGATTTATGTTTGAAAACCGTCGAAAATTGGGTTCAGTGTCTGGACTTCTGCAAGCGTGCCCATGGTGGCCATGCAAAAGAAATCGAATTCCATACATAATGGCATCGAACGTTCTTTCACAGGAATAAAGAATATTATTGATATCCAAAACCTACAAACTATAACTAGAACTAGAACTAGAACTAGAACTAGAACTAGAACTAGAACTAGAACTAGAACAAGAACTAGAACAGCCACAGCAAGCATTTTCCGGTTTTATTTTATTTTTATTTTTTATTTTTTGTTGGTTTTATAATATTTTTTTTGGTGCCACCCTGACTGTCCTTGCTTAAACCTAACTACCTTAACCTATGTAAGTCGGCCATGACAGAAAAAAACCAAGGACAACTTTTACATATCTGAAGGAACTTCATTCTTCATATTTTAACCACCAGAACTGGTTCTCCTGCTTTACCCTATCTCTTCGGTCCCGTTCGGACACAGTCCTACTGAACCGAAGGTGCTCAGCTCCGTCTTGTGCGAGGAAGTCTCGACTGTAAAAGAGCCGCCGATCTACAGTTCTACAACTGACGTGGTAGATAAGCGGAACTACCGCTCTATCCTTGATCAGCCCTCGACTGTCTAGATGGAGGAGTGCATCGGGCGGAATAAAGCCGCTTAGGCGCACACTCTCGTAGTATTCGTTGTTGGGGTAATAAGCCCCGAAAATTAAGCTGTTAGACGAGGACATCGCTCTTGCAATGTGACCTCGAATAAGCTTCAGCAAGAAATTATCTATCCTGTTTATGTTGGCCCCGTTGTATAGAGCCAGGTTGGAATAGTAGTGTTTGTACTCCGACTCTGGTGTTCTGTGCAATCCAAGGCAGCGTCGAAGACACTGCCTCTCAAACACCCGAATCTTTTCAATTTGAGATGGGGCAACGTTGAACCAAACCGGGCATCCATAGGCAATAATCAGCCGGATAAGGGCCATGTAGCAAATCACCTTCACCCTGCTGTCAAGCCGGCTGCTATAAGACAACCGTTTCGTCAGGACAAAAGCTAGTCTAGTTTTCTAGTGACAACCAAAAAAAAAAATTAAAACTCCATAAACGCAGCATATTATATTTTCAACATTTTCGCTGGAAAATATTTCATCCGAAAAATGTTTGTTCCTCCGGAATTCTTAAGGCTAATATAAACTGAGCCTGAAGTTCTCTTTGCCATCAAAAGATTTGTGATAATTTAAGCTCGAAATCTTTCGAATGAAATGAGTATTCACGAAAAAGGGGAATTTTCGTTTTATGGGAAAAACTTAAAACAAGTGAAAAGTAAAATGTCAATTTTTCCGCCGGGTGGAATGTTGTTCGGGTGAAACTCACACCAAGGCTGAATATTTTTTTTTGAAACTTACAATTTTTAAATAATTTTTATAAAAAAAAAGACAAATTTCAGATTAACAAAAAAAAAAAAACAATGAAAGAAATTTCTTCGTATCTACGACTGCTGTTGTTGCACCCTCGATGCCAAGTTGTTTATATCAGGGCTATATTTCGTCATGTTAAGCAAACTATATAAGCTGAACTAGAATCATCTGACTAGGGCATCTGACGTGCCCATAATTTTTCGTCACGTGCCAACAATGGCATTGGTTCGCCATCGCTGTCATATGATTTCGTAAATTGTATGCGTCTGATATAGCAGTTGGATAAAACAACTTTAAATTGTAAATAAAATAAAATAAATTGTTTTTCGAATAAAAAAAAATAAGAATTGGTTGGGGCTTAGCAGAGATAGAGCCAATTAAAAGCACTGGGTACTAAAATCATAAAAACCGTTTTAACTGCCACACGAAGTGAAATCGAGAAAATTACCTCTTAAGTTTTTCGATTTAAAATGACCTTAGCAACTCTTGATTTTTTTCTACGGAGGTGACTGTGGTTCACCCTGTATATTACGTACTCTTATCATAAGATCATAAAAAGTCATCAGTTGAGTTTTGGCGACAAAAATAATTTCCTACGCTAGTTCTTAAGACAAATTAATGAAATTTGGTACACGTAATTATTTAGGAATGCTGAATTTAGTGGTTTTGTCTTTTTTTTGTAAAATTCCAAAACAGGGGCTTCACAATTTAGGTCAGAACATGGTTCCGGTTTTTTTAAAATTTTAAATAAAGTACTATAGAAGTCAGAGGCTCTGTCAAGTTTATGTTAAAAATATCCTTAAATATATGCCTGAATCTGTAATTTCATATAAAAATTACTCCAATACTGATTTTCGTACAAAATTTAAAGAACACGATCCCAAATGTTCAGAAATGTTCCCAAGAGATAAGTACAAATTTAAGTGCTAGTTTTAATATTTTTAGGATTGGAAATTTTTGTTTAATTATTTATTTATTTGCTTTGAACTAATACTTCTATTTGTACAAATACTTTCCATATAAGCAAAAGCAAGCTTACAGTTTGGTTAGGTAATCCACTTATTTTGCTTTTTGGCCTAAAATAACAAGATAGTTTAAGCTTCTTAGCCGAAACGTGTAAACAAATGAAAGCTTTAAAAAAAATAAGCTTAAGCTAGATTTTTTAGCTAAAGCTGTCAAGCGTTACCTTTTTTATTCACATAAAACAAAGCTTAAGCTAAAACTTTTCAGTTTAAACTATTTGTAATAAAACTATGGCTATCTAGATTTACCTTCTTCCAAAAATAGCTTTTACTTCTTTTTTATTCAGAAGCTCTATATCTCTACGTTTTTGACACATGATTCTTCTTTTTCTACTTCAATATTGATGGTTTGACAGTCCACACTGACTAATATAAGCTTGGACCTAAATATTACCAAATTGTAAAAAAAATATAAGAAACAATAAAAATAGTCTGTCAAAATATAATTCCTCGAGGGATGTTGAAGAGAATCACCATCATAAGCTCTAAAATGTCCAACATTGTTTATTGCTGTACAGTTTCTATGATAAACCAATAAACCTCTTCATTGAAATTATAAAGGTTTACCTACCTTCGTCTTAAATTTTCGGCGCCATAAATATCTTTCTTTTTTTTTAAAGTGGTTAAAAACTGTATAGGTACCTTATAGTAACGCTAAAGTACTTCACAAGCTCTCTTCTTTATATGACTGCAACATTTTTGTGTAAAAAAAAAAAACAATAAAAATAAAAAGTTGAGAAAAAATTAACTTTCAATACGATGATGATAGCTTTTCCAATCATCTTCACCGCCAGCTATATAGCCGCACCGGCCGCTATACCAATCAATAAAAATCGGAAATAAATATAAAAAAACGAAATTCCATTCCTAATTAAATTCTTCAAGAGATACCCTCATATTATATTCCTCAATTCAATTCATTTTTATTTAACTTTTTTTTATTAGTTAGGTGTTTTTTTTTTTTAAAGACCACAAAAATCTCCAAGGTAATGGACGAAGAATACCAAAATAAGATACAAAAATAAAACAGACTCAACCTTCACCGCTTTATAAAAGAAGCTACGAATCTTTCGTAATCAATCCCTTTTATCTGCAAACACCAAACCAAAATAACGATACAAAATCGACGGAAAAGAAATAAAAGAGATTGAACTCCTGAAACGGGTTCCCAGTTCCCAGTTCCCAGAGTCGGCATATATAGCGAAGGCGAGGGCATTATAGCTGCTACCTACTGTGTTTGTATTCCCTCCCTGGCAGTCTGGATCTGGACCAACCTGCATTTGAGGCAATTACCGCCTTCACAAATATACACCTTCTTATTCTTCTTTTTCGTTGAGAATCTCTACTTGAACTCTCAAGTCTTATCATTGCGCAATCGATACAAATCTGGTTCGGTTTTTATTCAGTCTCTTCGTATTGTGATCGTCGTTCGACTTCCAACTGCTCGACTTCTCTTTCATCGTTTGGTCGATGTCGTTTGAGATTTCCTTTGTCTTCCCTGAATAACAACAACAAGAGAAGTATCTGCATCCGTATAATATTGGAGCATCATCAGGTGGCATGACAATTAAAATCGATCCAAGATCACATGAAAACAGCCGCACCTTTGATCCTAACCGCCACCGGCAGCGGCAGCGGCAGCGAACAGAGATCCAGGCTAAAAGGTCAAAAACGCTACTGGCAATTGATGGCACGGCCAATGGTGCCGAATCAAATCAAATTGATGTGAGTGTCTGTGCAGTACACGTGATGAGATGTTATAGGAATTCAAAACGATTGCTGATGCAAACATTTTGACCCTGGAAAAAAGAAAACGAACTAATCAGAGACTCTTGCCTAATTCGAATTTGGTGTTTTATTTTAATTTTTATATTTTTGGTAACTGTAGCCGATTCTCGAAGGGTAATTAGTTGAAGAATTAATTAAGTAGTCGATAAAAAATAGTGTTAGGGTCATCTGATTTTGTTTTTTTTTGTCGGATTATTCCACATTCGATGTATAGACATCGATATTATGGATGGAAGGACGAAGGTGATGAGATTTCTCATCGAGTAAAGTGGAACGAATTGCATAGAGTGCGTGCGTCGAAATGAAAGAAGTTTTCTTCAGATCGAAGGTTTTAGTCTTAAGATGCAATAAAATATTTAGAAAATGGATTTGAATTGATTTCATACAATATTATATGCACCACGATAAGAATTAGTCATGCAAATTTCAAGGCGGCGCTTGATCAAGGATTTATAGTTTTTTTTTTTAAATTTGAATAATATTATCCTTGTTTATGTTCTTTTGTTAATGCATCGGATCAATTTAAGAACATTATTTGGTGATTTGAATACGTATGGGCATCTATCCTAAAATTTGACGAGAAATACCCCACTAGCCGAGGCCGCAAGAAAAGTGATTTAGGTGCCAGTTATAGCTATCATTGAAACTCATCATTAAAAATTTTAATGATTGATTTTGAGACATATAGAGAGCGAAATAATTTATTATTTTTATAAATATATAAAGTTCGAGACTTATTTTATATTTTAAATCAAACTAAATTTTCAAATAGGTCCAACTTTCCCCATAAGGGCCACAAAAGCCCTCATGATCTGCAAAAGACTAGCAGGCAAATCATGGGGCTGCAAACCAAACATCCTTTGGTGGATGTACACCATGATGGTAAGACCCATCATTACCTATGGTGCGGTCGCATGGCATAAGAGAACCGAATTGCTCACAACTAGGAAATCACTAGAAAAAGTCCAAAGGCTCGCATGCTTATGCATAACTGGAGCAATGAGAACTTGCCCCACAGCAGCCATGGAAGTTATCCTTCATCTATCCCCCTTACATGAAGCTATAGCAAGTGCTGCAAAGGGAGCCATCATGAGGTTTGCCAGAGAAGGAACCGGTACTGGTAAATGCATTAGTCTCAGGGTTAGGGACTGCATTCCAAAGTCAGCGGTAACAAACCTTATTGACATTCCAAGAGATGGCATGATTAAGAGATACAACTTCGAGAAGAACTTTCAAATGAAGTTAAGTAAATAAAAGTAATAAAAAGGAGTGGGTAGGCGAAATAGTAAACTATACTCTCAAACCAAATGCCATCAAATGGTACACTGATGGATCGAGAAGAGCTGAAGGGACTGGGGCTGGAGTCTTTGGGCCTAGCACCAAACTTTCCATACCGTTGGGACAGTCTACTAGCATTTTTCAAGCGGAAGTTCACGCCATAGCAAAATGTGCACAACCTAATCTCGAAAGAAATTACCGAAACCAAAACATTGCCATTATGAGAGACAGTCAAGCTGCACCCAAAGCTCTGAGCTCCTACGCAATCAGCTCTAAAGTAGTTTGGGAGTGTGGGAACAAGCTGAATGTCCTGGGCAAGAACAACAGTGTCACACTTCACTGGGTACCTGGTCACGTTGGTGTCCAGGGTAATGAAGAAGTAGATTCCTTAGCAAAAATAGGGGCAAAGACTCCATTTATGGGGCCTGAACCCTATTGTGGCTTAGGAGAAAATGTGATAAAATACAAAATTAAAGAACTGGAGGAGGCAAAAAGATCAAAAAACTAGATAGAACTCCCCAAGCTAAGGCAGGCAAAATTATTACTTGGTAGTTACAACCGAGCACGATTTAAAGACTGCATCAACCTAACTAGGAACAACCTTAGGATAATATCTGGTCTCCTCACCGGGCACTGTAAACTTAAAAGACACCTAAATATCCTTGGTGTAGTTAGCAGTCCAACATGCAGATTCTGCTGCACATATGAGGAAACACCAGACCATATACTAGGAAAATGCGATGCAATTATGCACCAAAGGAAAAAACACCTGGGAAACTACCAGGTAGAAGAGAGTGATCTTTCCTCTCTAAAAGTCCTCCAAATACTTAAATTTCTTAGGGAAATAAAATTATAGGAACAACTGTAGAATGAGCAACCTCATCCAGTCTAAGGTGGGGGCACAATAGATCTAAAGGTCGTAGGGCAACAACCCCGAAAAAAATTTCTTTCATTCATTCTTACATTCCCCATAAAATGACTTTTAAGATTCTAATGATCTTTGGTAAGGTAGTTCAATCATTGAGAAAAGAAAAGTCATTTTATGTGGAAAGTTGGGCCCATTTGAAATTTTTTTTGAATAGAAATATCAATAAAGTCTTGTACTTTATATGTTCATCAAAATAATAATTGATTTTGCTTTAAATGACTAAAAATCAATCATTAAAGTTTTGAATGATGAGTTCCAATAATGGCTATAACTGGCACCTAATAACTTTATCATATGAAGGCACAACGACAACAGACACACATTGTGAGACTTTAGGAACCAGGATGACTTTCCAAAGCTTATATTTGATTTGGTTACCAAAATTATTATTTTTTTTTATAGAAACGAAAATATAATTTTCTTATAGTTTTTGGTGTCACAAATTATTCTATCACATCGCATTTTTGAGATATTCCCGTTTGAAATAAAAAAAATGCTGTTTTAAGGTGAGTCACAACTGAACAAACACTGTTTTATATTTTTGTACAATTAATGCTTAGTTAAATAGAATTCAATTCAATTGTGATTGAGTTTTTCCATAAGTCCCTTTTGGTCTATTATTGTTATGAATGCAAATAGAAACTTTTTTTATGTTATTCTTCTCCCAACGATTAGCAAGAATTCCTTACTTCTTCAGAGGATGTTTTTAATTTAATTGTTCGTATACTAAATACTCTATTTTTTAATTTTAACTTTCCTTCCAAATAACAAAAGCACATAAAGTTGAAAATAAATTAACAAATAAAATAAAATAAATGAACAAAAACAAGAAAAACTTTCAAATTAGACAAGATGACATATTTGAAATACGAGTATCACAGAAATTTTTTGAAAAGTGCTACAGCTCCAAATATAACGGAACTTTTCATACAAACGTCAGTCAAGTTATTTGAAATACGTTATGAGTTAGATCAATAATAGCCTTTAAGGTTTTGAACCAATAACCGTTTGTCTGCCTTCCAAAACACATTTCCAACAGGTGTAAAATTTGAAGTACATTTTTTAATCGATTTATTTCAACTACTGGCTGAAAGCCCTCGAAACTCAAGTGCTATAATAACGTTATTGTCTAGTTGAAAAACTTTAACATAAAACTCTAGAAAAATTTATTTTTCGATATATCATTGGAATAACCATGTTATAAATTTATTAAACATTGAGGTTTCTATACAAAGTATCGATAGCAAATTAATCGCACCGCTTACACAGTTAATTTAACGATAAATTTAAGAAATTTATATTGATTGCAGGTACAAGCAGGGCCATGTCTAGGGGTGGGGAAGTGGAGTAACTGCCCCAGGCGCCTTGCCATGAAAGGCGCCTTGCCATGAAAGGCGCCGGCCGTACCGCACATGGCATTATACTTACTGTACAAAATTGTGCAGTTATTATATTATTTTCAACTTGACGAAACTGAAATGAATTGGGAACGATATTATGTTAAAAAGCATCATCTGCGGTATAGCAAAATTGTTAAAAATCGAGTTGAAGAAAAAAATATTTAAAAGCCCGAGGGCGTGATTGATAATAAAATTCTTTTAGAAGTAAATTGACTGACGGACTTAACTAATTTTCTACAAACAGGACATTTTTATACTTGACGAAAGCAAAATCCACGTCAAAACCAGCAATCATTGACTTTTGTTTTCCATAGCGAGTTAGACAAAATTTTACGATTTGAGCTTGTGCTGATTTTGTGCAAAAATTCCAGCCAAAACTTTGTATTTTAAGTTTCGTAAGAATGGACGACAGAATAAATGTTGAATTGATAAAATATAGATAGGTTAACATATTGATTTATATAGACTTTTTGAATATGTACTAAGGACGGTGTTCATACCAGCTTGGTGTAAGGGCTATATGGACTCATTTTGACGTCTCTTATTTTTATCACACTCTTTTTTCTTGGAAAGAATGGGAGGACAAGTGAGGCAGAAGATTTATTTTTTTTTTTTTAATATCTACCCTACCATTCTTTTTGAGAAATTGGAATTAGATACAAAAGAGAGACGTCGGTCAAAATGAGTTGCCTCACGGTAAGCTGGTAGGAACACCGTCAAGTGTTGGGAATAAATTGCGACGAGTTGATAAAAGTCAATATTTGATCAACTTGATTTTTTGTCAAGTCAAGATTTCAAAAGGTCAATATCTATTTAGTGAATCAGTAAGAAAACTTGGTATTTTTACTTAGAAGAAAGTAGATATAAACCGATAGTTAAAATTGTTTTTGTTTGCCAATTATTCGTGCGCAACCTACTGAAATATTTGGTACTGGGTAGAATCCAGTATTAAGTGCCAGTTCCACTATCATTGAAATTTATCATTGACAATTTTGTTCTTTAATTTTGAGGCATTAAGAAAGCAAAATAATTTTTTATATTTTTACGGATAAGCAAAGCACAATGCTTCAATAGTATTTCTAAATTGAAGAACAACATTTCCAATGATGGGTTTTAATGATAGCTATAACTGATGCCTGAAAACGGTAGAGGTAACACGATTTTTTATTTGACTTTTTTATTAATTCTGGTATTAAAATTTTTTCTAGCAAAAAAGGTGGCATCTCTGGGCTTGCTCCAGGTGCTCTAAGGGCTATGCTGGTCCTGGGTGCAAGTCAGATCAGGTTGTTGTGCAGTGCCTTCACTGTTCAACGATCGAAAGTAATAACTTAATAACTATAGCAGATAATTTGGAGAATTCTACACTCTTTTCACACAGTTAATTACCTACTCAGGCCATATATTGTGTACGAGAAAATATTTATTTTTGTTTTTCTTCCATTTCAGCATTGCTGCCGGTAATTTATTTGCATTTTTAATTCAATATGTCTAACTGTCAATGAATATTTTCCACTTCGTTTTCGTAGGTAAACATTTAATTGTTTTTTTTTTTTTTTTTTTGAGACTAACTAAGAAATTTCATTTTCATCAGTAGCGTATAAGGCTTTATACCATAAAAAAAAGCTTATTTATCTCAAAAATGGAGCTAACGATTTAGATGATAAAAAATCAGTGTATTTTTGTAGACTCGATTTAGTTTTTGGTAAAACAAAAATTTTACCACAATCTGTTATTCACGGTATCTGCCATATAACGGTTTTTTTTAATTTTTATTTTCTGATTAAGGGCTCAACCGATTTCAATAAAATTTTTTAGTAAAACTTCTTCAAATTGTAAAAATGCTCTTTCATATCAAAATTCTGAAATATATTTTGGATTTTTAAAAAGTATTTATTTTGTTTTTATTTTTTAATTCAATATTTCGAAAACAAATACCTACTTAAAATTTGCATACCAACATTTTTTAAATATTACTAAAATGTATACAAATGTAAAAATTAGTTTTAAGGAAAACCGCTCAATTTTGTAAATATATTTAATTTTTATTTTCCCTCGGCGTATTTACTGACTATGTTTTCCACTTTTTACAACTGATATAGATATTAGCAGGTAGATCGTGTGTTCGATTCAAGACAAGTTCAATTCCGAAAAAATCACAAATGTATAAAACTATTTTGAGCCCCAAATGTCAGTACTGTAACATGTCCCCACCCCACCCCGAGGTTACCAACAATTTGGTTAGATTTCGACTATAATAATTGAAAAAAAAAACATTTTTTTCAGAAAATATTCTGACTATAACGAGTTTTTTTGCAGAGTGGATTTACGTATGAAAATGTTACTACCGTGACAAGCAAACACTACCGTGGCTTTTAATTATTTTTACGCATTTTTAAAATTTGGTGTACAAAAATTTACATTTTTACTGCAACCGCATTCACTTTTTTGATGATAACAATCATTATGGTATCAAAAAAGTTTGAGAAAACTAACTTTTTTCGTAATTTTTGAACTCACAAAACCATATATTTAATCAATTAAATGCTTTTATATATTTTTCTATAATAACCATTTTTCTTATCATTACCTACTGATGTTCCAAGCAACTTGAATTAAAAGAGCTAGAAGGTATATGTATATCCCAAGAAAGTTGGTAGAAAATTTAAAAGTCAAACGAGTACAACTCAGGAAGAATTATCAGCTACAAATTATTAATTAGGTGTCTTTTACCACTTTCTACAGCATTCTGATGATGATAAAGTATTATCTTATTAGAAAAATAGTGAAAACCAATACAAATAATCCAGCGGTTATTTCAAGTATATTTGACCTTCGCATCTTTAGTTATCAGGACTCCAGCTATATGTTCGACGTTATTGTAATTGATCCGATTTGTTTTTGACATTATAAGTCCACCCTCGATATCGCTAGAAGCTAGAAGAGGTCAACTTCGAACTTGCGCTGGAGTCTAAATGGGTTCTCGCAGAAAAACCCTTAGACAGAGATTCGTTGGATAGCTTGCTCCTACGGCACAGCGGAAACGTTACGCTGTCGTTGAGGAGGATTTTTTGTAGGAAAAGATCCAAATGTACTCATAAATATAAACCCTACATAGTTTTTGCGCTGTGCTCGAGGAGGGTTATTTTTGATAAGCCATAAAATCTTGTTCATAGACCCTACTATGCTCAACACAAAACGAGATAGATGTTTTTTTTGCTTTGTTTTTAATTAGACTTGTTATTTTGCTTTTTTTATTTGGCATTCAAGTGTTTTGCGAGTTTTTGACTTCCATTAAAATTGCGATTTGCGTTGACATCGAGGAGGGGTTCCGAATTCAAAATCATAAAAATACAACTTAAACGCTACTACATCGCAACGCAGGTGAATATGCTGAAAGATAGTACGGATTTATTTACACATTTTAGATAAAAGATATGGAAATACTACTCGTATTTTGCGTTGTGCTGAAGGAGGGCTTACGAATAAAAAATCGTAAAAGCACTACTAAAACCCTCCTCGGAGACAGTAATTCATAGTACGCTTCGTTGGAAATTGTGAAGGTACTTATTTTTTCAATTGTACTTTGAGTAAATTTACGTGTACCTAAATGATAGTTTTTGTGCAATAATTCTCAAAAACAATAATTTTTTTTATTTGAATCCCAACTAACAATTTAACTTGTATAAGGTTCTAAACAAGCTATTTTCAGACTGGTATAGAAATAGCAAAAGGCCTTATGCAAGTCATTTTTGCGCATTTACCCAAGCTTATTAACTGCCATAAGACTTTTGTTGACAGGCCTTATAGCAGCAAATAGCTTTTCGTGAACTGCTATTAGCTTGGCTGAACAAGCTATAGCTTGCCTTGGATATTTATATAAGGTTTTACGAAAGCCATTTTGACAGCTATTGCCAATAGCTTGCCTTGGATGTTTATATAAGGCCTTACCCAAATTACCATTGAGAGAACAAAATTTTTTTAGCAAAGCTGATTCTGAAATAAAAAAAATGTATTCTTTTATCAGTTTTTTATTTTATTTTTCTGATGTTGTATTTTTTATTGCATTTTATTTGACTGCATTTTTTTTCTCTTCAGTCAGCTTCCGAAAACCTTTTTTCTGTATTCTGTAATGAGTTAAATGTTAGTTTAGTTATAAAAATAAAAAATGGATTTGAACTCGATTCCTTCCTCGTTTCAGTCTAGCACTCTACCACTATGCCAATTTGCTGCTGAGAAAAACATAATCAAAAGTGAATAATTTGATAACAAAGAGCGTGAACGTGAAGTATACGTTCACGCTCTTTGTTCTTCACACCTTCTTGAATTTTCTTTGGCTGTTTTTTTTTCGCTTGTCTTTGGTAGGTTCCAGATCTTTTAAATTTTTGCCATGAGTTATTCATTTTTAAGTTTTTCTAAAAAAATCAATGTTACGAGTAGTATAAGCACTTCTTTTCTATTTTACGATGTTCAATGGGTACTTACCGTTCTTATTTATTTTAATCTGATTTTTGTATAAGCACAATATTTTATAAGACACATTTGTTGATCTTCACTGACTATTTTAATTTGTATAAGGCTTTTACAAAAAAGCCTTATACAAATTGTTTGCAATGATTTGTCGTGGAGAGCCTTATAACAGCTATTATTTTAAACATTTTCAATAACAACTTTGGAAGGCCTTATACAAGCCATTTATAACTTATATTTACAAGTCTTGTATAGAGCCTGTGTAACTCATATTTAAAGGCCTTATAGCAGCTATTTGTGTAAATTTCAGGTGGAAAATTCTTGGTTTACTCAAGATTGCCTTATACAAGCTCTATTCAAGCTATTACTTGCCAAGTTCGAAAAAAATTATCTTATACAAGCTAAATTGTTAGTTGGGTGGATTTAGCACTCCCGAAAACTTAAAGCAAGAAAAAAATCAAAATTCCCCAACAATTCGTATGGCAAAATCCCAATGCGGTTGATCTTATTAAGCTTTTTTCGTCATTCTCATAGCTAATGAAATATTTTAACCGAGTTTCAATTGGGTATCATTTATGTCACAGATTTTTTGGTAATAATACAAACCTTTCCACTATCCCTTAAATAAAACCATTTCTCTCATTGTTTTAGCTTTACTATTATTTTTAATATTAGTATTAACCTTTTATCCTGAAAATATGGTCATCCCATAAAAATGGCTAAGACTTTTTTCACAGTACCCGTCCGTATCTACTTTGGTTTGAAGAGTTATTTGATTCAGCATGAAAAATTTATTTTAAAACAAGTGTCATATTCTTGGTTCACCTGCTTAGGCTTTGTTCAACAAAACACACCTCTTCCCTCTCTCCCATAAAAAAAAATCACCCTTCCACGCGAAATATTTCGGTTCTTTATTTAAGTTTATTTAATTTTGAGATGCCTTAAAAACTAAATCACTAATTATTTTGTGTTCAAAGTGGATAAAGATTAACTTAAATTATTATTTAAGTCAAACAAAAATTCCTATTTCCTACCGATTAGAGTCACTTTATATGAAAGACTGAATAAGATTCTATAACATTACTTTTTTGCATTAAAATCATCTAAATTTAAAGATTAAAATGATAAATGATGAGTATCAATGATATAACTATAACTACTGGCCCCTTTAAAAAAGTATTAAACGCACATAATCCTTTGAATAATCTACATAAATCCAATTAATCTCAAAAGTCATTAACATCGTAAATACACTCATTAAATAAAACTGCTATTTAATTTGCTTAGCTTAATACAAAATAATTTGACCTAATCTCATCTCAATCAAAATTCAAACAATACTTTAGTCAAGCTGGAGTATAGGATGCTGGATCCAAGCCCAAGTTGAAAAGAAACTTCGAACTCGTAATAGCAGTCAAATAGAAGTCACTGCCATCAATTATCGGAATCTGAATTGGTCAATTGCAGATACATTCCAGCAGCACAATTAACCCTGAAATAATAAATCTATTGCACCTTTCACTTTGGAATCCGGTGCTCTAACTCTTTGAGTAAACTCAAATGCCCGACTACGTGGCGACGCGAACAGTAAGATCTCATTTCAAAACTGCAATTAGCTAGAATTAGATCTGCGACTGTCAGTACAGTACACGCCCCGAAAACGAATCCGCACTTAATCCCACCGAGAAACAAATTCAATTACATGAAATATGATCACTTGATCGTGTGGACCACTTTTGGCCGCTACAACTTGCTCAGATCGAGACTCTAGACTCTAGAGTTTTATATTGTTGACTTAAAATCTACATTATGTTTATTTTTGTTTTAATTTTTTTTTCTCCATATCCAACAATAATTACACGTGATTTGTGGTGGTCCAGAGTTGTAGATTGACCCAGAGACGCAAGATCGTATCTTGCCGGCCACTCCTATGCTTGACTTTTAGTTTAAAGTCGTATATATGTACGTTTTTAATAGTGTGTCCACCTGCGGACATAACTTCGTTTGGTTTGTTGTTTTTTTGTCTTTTCGACAAGATATAGGCTTCCCAATTAGGTACATACAAAATTATGTCAAATCAGCCTTCCATGCTGAAGCTAATACTCCTCCTCCTCCAAGCATAAAGGTATAGACGACATTTGAATAGGCTTGAAAATGAAATTCAAGCCTGAAAGTCTAACATCCCACCAAACCAACAACATGTTTACTAATGGTCCAATGGATCACTTTCGCTTGTTAGACGATTGAACGAGCAAGCATCAAGCGAGAAAGGCAAATAGGTTAGGTAGCGGTACCCACTGTTATAAGAACCAAAAAAAAATAAAACAAATTTAGGTTTTGATTGATGGAAACCCAGGAGATGTGACATGTGCCATGGGCTGTGACAAAAATTGTCGGGACTCATTTATTTTGGACTCGAGTTTCAAAAAAGGTTTCTGGGTGGCAGTATGTAAAGGCATAATTTTTTTTTTGTCGAATTTCTTGTTCTGTTAGGGCTTTTTGTGATTGATTGGTAGTCTTTGGTTTTATTCAATGGAATTTACATCGAAAAGAAAGTTCATTAGACAAAAAATGCTGTTTTTTTTGTTTGGGAACAGAATAAGTGAAATGATATCAAGATCAGTAGTAGTTGGACTCAACAAAAAGGTTTTAAAGGAATTTAATCTAAGATTGTACTTACAAGAGTATTTAAAGGCGAGTTGTATATTGTATAATCTCTTTTCTAGGAACGAATCTTGTCCTCTTTTTTTGTGTGTTCTAGATATTTTTACTGTCATTTAATGAACAAATTAGAAAAGAAGAATGTTTTTAAAGGAATGAATTCCTCAAATAAACACCAAACAAATAAAATGTTAAGCTGGGTCGCACGTATACTTGCCCTTATGTTCAAGAGACTTTAATTTTTTAAAATTATAAATATAGACACTTTCAGAAACATGTTTAAAGCATGGAATTCTTTCTACAAATTGTCTTAAACTTTTTGAGGTAAAAAAATTGGCTTCGGCCTTTTGGCACCTCATATATGGGAAATTTGATATTTGAGAATGCCATCTAAATGGTCAGTAATTGGTCAGAAAAGGCCAACTAGTCCTAAGAATTGGTCAGCCCTAGATAACTAGTAATAAAGGCTTAAAGTTTCTCAAGGTCGCGTGCGATTTTTGTCACCTCAATTATGGGAAATTAACAAAAAAAGTATATCAACTGAAAGATTTTTAGATCGTGATAAGAAGTCAAATTTTTTCAGTAATTCGTTTCAAGGCCAAGAAAAACTTTTGGCACCTCATTTGGGTAACCTTAAAAACAATCACTGAAGCTAGCTGACTTTTAATAAAGATCATAGGGCCTTTCAGGTGGTGCTAATTTTGTTCTAAATTTCTCAAAAATGAGATGCCAAAGATCGCTATGACCTTGCATTTTTTGTATTCATTAAAAATTCATAAAAAAATATGTAAGGTTGACCATTTACAGTAAATAGCTGACCTTTTATAACCATGAAGTGGTCTTTCAAATGGCATATTTAATTTTTTTGGATTGACCAAAATGAGGTGCCAAAAGTTTTTTTTACCTTGAAACGAATTTTTGAAAATTATAGAAAAAAACTATGGCTAACCAATTTCTGAACATAATTTACCTTTTATCACAATCTAGAGATCTCTCAGTTGATATACCTTTTTTTTTTGTAAATTTTCCACTAATGAGGTGCCAAAAATCGCAAGTGACCTTGAGAAACTTTAAGCCTGTATCAATAGTTATCTAGGGCTGACCAATTTCAAGGGCTAGCTGACCTTTTCTGACCAATTACTGAGCAATAAGATGGCATTCTCAAATTTCAAATTTCATATATCATATGAGGTGCCAAAGGTCCAGAGCCGAAAAAATTACCTTCTGAATCTGGGAACGAATTACCACATCAGTTATCGAGAAGAAAGGCCACTTCACTGTCATAAAAGCTGCAGTTTTTTTCAGTGTAATTGGTCACGCTTACATTTTCTTATGAAGATTTAAAGTTAAGCAAAAAATCAAGGCCAAATCGATTTTTGGACCCTCATAAAAGGGCAATTCGCAAACATTGTACACCATCTAAAAGATCTCAAGTTCTATATAAAAAGGTCAGTTGATTTCAGAGGATCTGCACTATACTAAGATTCTACTCTAATCCAGGGTCAGGATATTATTGTGGCTTAATGCTAATCATATCCCAATTCCACACCAATACTGCCACTGGGCAACTGGGTCTGACAATACGAGGACGACAAAGTCAACTAGACTTTTTAAATTAGTTTTTAGAAATTATAGATCTTATCTGTATTTGAAATTTGTTCAATGTAAAACCAAAGAGAATGTAACAAGTTACTTGTTATAACGGGTGATTTTTTAAGAGGTTTAGAACTTAAAAAAAAAAACACACAAAAAATTCGAAAAAATGAATGAAATATTTATTTGAATCGATAGTTTGAACCTTGCAATTTAATGTTTAAAGATAATTTCATGCAAATGTTGACCGCGGCTGCGTCTCAGGTAGCCCATCCGCTGAGTCCAATTTTGGCATACTCTTTCACACATATCGGCCGGTATCTCACGAATGAATGCATGGATGTTGGCTTCCAGAGCGTCAATCGAAGCGGGCTTGTCATTAGCCATTAGCCAATGACATTAGCCTTGACATACCCCCACAAAAAATAATCTAATGGTGTCAAATCGCACGATCTAGGCGGCCAATTGACCGGCCCGAAACGTGAAATTAACTGTTCACCAAACTCGCCTCGCAATTGCGCCATTGTTTCGCGTGCTGTGTGGCATGTGGCACCGTCTTGTTAAAACCACATATCATGCAAGTCAAGAACTTCCATTTCGGGCAAAAAAAGTTTGTTATCATCGCTCGGTAGCGTTCACCATTGACAGTAACGCTGCGATTCGCATCATCTTTGAAGATATATGGCCCAATAATGCCGCCGGCCCATAAACCGCACCAAACAGTGGCTTTTTCGGGATGCATTGGTAGCTGTTGCAATGCTTCTGGCTGATCTTCACTCCAAATGCGGCAATTATGCTTATTTACGTACCCATTCAACCAAAAATGAGCCTCATCGCTGAACACAATTTTTCGATAAAAAAGCGGATCCTCGGCCAGCTTTCCAAGAGCCCATTCACCAAAAATTCGGCGTTGTGGTAGGTCGGCTGGCTTTAGTTCTTGCACCAGCTGTATCTTAAAAGGCCTTACGCCCAAATCCATCCGCAAAATTTTCCACGAAGTGCTGTAACAAAGGCCTAACTGCTGGGAACGGCGCCGAATCGACATTTCGCGGTCTTCTGTCACACTAGCTGATACGGCCGCAATATTTTCTTCACTACGCACAGGACGTAAACGTGTTGGTGGTTTAATGTCCAACAAAGTAAATTTGGTGTGAAATTTGGTCACAATTTTCCGAATATACTGCTCAGAAGGTCGAGAATGCCGACCATAAAATGGAAGCAGCGCGCGATGAACATTTCGAACCGAGCACGAATTTTGATTAGTAAAATTCAATAATTTGCAAGCGTTGTTCATTTGTTAGACGATCCATGGTTAAATTGCAAACCAAACTGAAGCTGTTTGACAGTGACACAAGGTACTAAACACACGTCAGCTGTCAAAACCAGTGTTGCCAAAACCAAACCAGCTAAAAAATCACCCGTTATTAGCTTTGGTATAACGTTTATGTGCCAACAAAATCCTATTATTTATCAATGTATTGAATAGTTATAAAAAAAATTTTCTAGTAAATAGAAATTGTTAATAGACCAAAATTGAAAAAAAAAATGTATGGGAAATTTACGAAAATTTAATACCACTGAAAATGACGTGGGTAGTTTCCAGATTGATTTATGCCGGAACGAAAATTGGTTCTATCATTCTCCGATGATTATTTGTGTCTATGCAAATCTTATTGTGAAATTTCCCTACTGTCAGTATTTTCCAACTCCTCGCTTGATCAGAAATTGAATAAAGGAAAAATTTAGCAAAGTAATTTCGCTATAATTTTTATTTCTTGAAAAATTTTGTATGGTGTATGAGTGTTTTTTTTCAATGAAGTTGAGAAACTCATTCGTCTTGAGATTCATTCATTCATTTGATATTGAAAAATTCAATCAAAAAACATTACTTTTAACAATTCATTTTATATTGACAGGAAAAACTCACTTAGTACATATTAAAAAAAAATATTTAATAATAATTTATCTTAAGAAAACAAAAAGTGATCAAAAACAATATTACAAGATTTTAAAATCTCTTCAACTGCAGTCTTGAAAGTTCTTATAGGTAGGAAAAATCCTGAAAGTTACCTTATAAATTTTATCTCAAACACACTTAGTGAGTTTTACTTGTCAGCCGATGATATATTGTATTTAAAATAGAACTTCAATTTCCAATTACGGGGGGAAAAGACCCCCTTGCGATACGGTTACCTAATGGCTCAAATATTTGTTCACGTATTATGAGAATCACCCTAAGTCCATTATTAAAAACTTAAAGTAAAAAGAGGGAGCCTCCGATATGAAATAAAAATCTGGAAAAATTAAGAATATTGTTGTTCCATGTTTTTAATAGAATGAGGGCTACCCAAAACTATGTCCATTTTATGGACCATCCTAATTTGCATAGGTACTATTAGGCAAGTTATGCATTAGTAAAAGAATTGAACTCGAGATTTTGATGAGACTTGTCATTTCGATGAAAGGGAAGGCGGAAATGTGGGTCTTTCTATTCGGCTACAACCTACAAGCTTAACGGCTACATTGATTTTTTAAAAACTCTGAACATAGTAGTTTTTTGTAATTTATCCCACAGGTTTTTTTTTAATTTTTGTTTTAATCAAAAATAACGGAACTTGCTTTATGACTTTCTTTTAATTCTACAAATTCTTATTTTTCTCAACCATGGGTCAGTAACTTTCCAAAAAATAAATTCACTACATTTCTTTAAGATTAAAATTTCTAGGAAACCATTATTATTTTTCAAAAAAAAAATTATTGTTACTTCAAAATAGAACCATTGTTATATATTTTCATTTTTCTTCGAAACGGTAGAATTACAGAAACAAAACAAAAAACGCATTACAGTAGACAATCGATTTAGTGAATATCGGAATAGTGAACTATACACAAATGTGAAATGAACAAATAAAATTGTATATACTTAAACATGGATTTCCTTACCAAAATGTCTGGCAAGCATTTAATATTGGTTGATGACACTGATTAATTATTTCCTGATTGAAAGCTTTATTCAACGTTTAAATAAATGTAAAAACATTTAAATCGAACAAAAAGAGCATTTTGAATCAAATTTATCTTTAGAAAGCCTTTTAAAACTCCCGTTCCAAAAAGTGAACAGGCCTTGCTTTTATTACTTCACTATATCAAGCGTCTGTTGTATTTAGATATTTAAAATTTTTTCAAAATTGCGCATAGAAAATGAAGGTGCTAAGTGACATTTTTTGAAAATATCGTGTTATCGTAATTGAAAGTCCTGTACTAAAACTTAAATTTCTATCTCACGAGCACTTGTTTTTGGCATCTGGATTTAAATTTAGTAAAGGATGAAGTTGTCATATGCAATGGATTTGTATCAAAAAAGTTATAGATCAAAAAATTTTAATGCTGATTACTCAAAATTTAGAAAATGTTGCTTAGCACCCTCAACTTCTAAACGATTTAATTTTTGTTTGAAATACCTTCGATAGATAGATAGATAGATAGATAGATAAAAAATTTATTTTCAGAAAAATTTTACAAAGGCTTGGTTTTCATTATGTTAAAAATTGAATTAAATGACAATAACTTTTTAAGTTGCCTGTCAGGTTAAAGTGTTATCTGTAACAAATTCATTAAAAACTTAGCGATTGATTTACATTTTTTAAGAATATTCATTTATAATTAGGTTTCGATATCTTACAGCGTTTTTTAAGAAATTGTAAAGTTGAATATAGTTTTGTCCGTTGAGGATTTCGAGAAACTGTTCACGGTTAAGGCTTTCACTACCAAGGAATTGTCTTCTGTACATCCGGAAACAAGGGCACACTCCAACAAAGTGGTATGTGTTTTCAGTCGCATCGAGGTTACAGATCGTACATATGCCTACTGAATCCCTTCTAAATGCTCTTGCATTGAGATTGAGCAATCCGCACCTGGACTTTAAGACCATGCTTATCATCTCGCGTGAGTTGCTGTCTTCGAAGTAGTTTGGCACATCGGCATAGTTCAGGTTACAATACTCATCGTGGAAGCGAGATTGAAGCGCTCTGTTTGTATGTTCCGTCCAATGTCTTTCAATAAGTTTTGTGCAAGTTTCTACATGCAAAGCTTTCCATTCAGACTTTGTTGACCAGTTAAACTCAATGTTGACTTCTTTAAAGAGTTCTGAACACTCATTTGCCCAGTAAACTTGCTTTCTTACGATGACATCTGAAAGTTTTCTCGGTAATCTGTTTTCGGGAAGGGTGCTGACTCTTTGGATGTATTTGAGATGGAGTTCAAGTGTTGAGAGGAATGCTTTTGGAAGTCCTGTTTCTAGATTGAGCACGTAATTTGGTGTGTTGTTAGGTAAGGAGAAACATCTTTTGATAAAAAACCTTTGCAATTTTTCGACTTCATTGTATTCAGAATAACCCCAAACTTGCGCACAGTAGTTCATCACTGATTTGGAAGCAGCTTCATATATTTTGTACTAAGCTGAGTGTGGTATATTTTTGTTTTTCATAAAGTTTGACCAGGTGGCGTTTATTGAGTTTTTGGACATTGCAAGTCTCTGCGTAAGATGCTCTGTCCACGACATATTGTAGGTTAGGGTTACTCCTAGGTACTTGTATTTGTTAGATATTTTTATTTCATCGTTGTCAAAAGTCCATTTTTCTTCAGCTGCCCGGCGTCCACCGTTTCGAAAAATCACTACTTCTGATTTTCTTAAGTTCACCAACAGACTCCATTTTGAACAATAATTTGCGAAGCTATTTATCATTGTTTGCAAGGAAGCGGGATTGTCAGAGAGAAGAACAATATCGTCGGCATAAAGTAAGACTTTAACTGATATGCCTTCAATAGTTACTCCACCTGGTAGATCAGAGTCAAGGTCATTCAAGAACAGGATAAATATCAGAGCACTGAGAACGCATCCCTGTTTTACACCTTGATTGATGGAAAAAAAGTCGCTGATGTTTGTTCCATTCCATACTGTTGCAATGTTGTTAAGATAGAGAGCCTTTAGGATTGAAAGCATTTTTGTGGATATTCCCAAAAGTGTCAGTTTATGGAATAACGCGTCTCTGTTTATACTGTCGAAAGCAGCTTTTAAATCGATGAAAAACGCATGTAGTTTCTTTTTTTGATTGAGTTGTAGTTTTATAAGGCAGGAGAGATTGAAAATTTGGTCCACAGTTGAATAGTTTTGCCTGTATGCAGCTTGGAATTCATTCAAAATCTCATTTTCTTCCACCCATCTACTAAGTCGATTTAAAAGAACGGTTGTGAACAGCTTGTATATAGTGTCCATAGAAGACAGACCGCGGTAGTTAGCTACATCATTAGGGTTCCCTTTCTTAAAAAGAGGAAACATTATTGACCTTTTGAAAGAATCGGGAATGGTTCCGGTACTAAAGATGTCACAAAATAGTCGATGGATTTCTTTGATTAAATTAGGTGAAGCGTTTTTATAGAATTCGAAAGGAATACCATCGATGCCAGGGGCTTTGTTGTCATTTGCTGATGCGATAGCTGATTGAACTTCATCTATTTTAATGTCTTCATCAAGCAAAGGTATATGGATATCTGTGTTTAAAGTGTATTGGTATGATATTACTGCAGGCGATGTTGGATTGAGTAGGTTTTGGAAGTGCATTCTAAACTCAAAAGATGATATGTCAGGCTTCCGATTGGTAGTGTTACCGCGCATTATTTTAGCGAGTTTCCACCAATCGCTTGTTGCTTTGACAAGCGCTAGTTGACTTGCAATATTTAAATAGTAATTGCGATGTTTCAGCATGCATAAGGCTTTGTATTTTTTGTTCGACTCTCGGTAGTATGTTCTATATACGATGATATTGTGTTTTCTGTACATTTTGAGATTGTTCAATACATCTCTCCTAGCATAAAAACAAGCTGTATCGAACCATGGTTTCTTTGCTACGAAATTCATGTTAAGCCGGTTATTTTCTCCGTTAGCGCTGTAAACACATTCTTTAATTGCAGTACAGAGAAATACCTTCGATACCAATACTAAAAATATCGTTAAATAAAATATTATTTTTTCTCAAAAACTGCTACTACGATTTTTATAAAAATGTTTCTGTAAACTGAAGTTAGTACAATTTGCCACTCAAAATTAGCAACTATCAATATTTTCTATCACCGAATGTTTGCGTATACACTTAACTGTCTTATAATTAGCAGCTGAACGTATTAAGATAATTTTTTTACTTACGAATTTTAAATAAGATAAAATAATGTGTCATATTCAAATTTTCCAGATAATTTTTTTTTGGAAAAATGCATAGGTACCTCAAAACGGGTTGACAATATTTTCTTAATTTTATTTTAAAGACACATAAGTAAAAATTTAAAATTTGCACATCAAAACTTGTCCTTAAAAATGTTTTATATTAAAAATTTGATACATAAATACCTACATATGTAGGATGTAATTAATTTTCTTAAAAACCACTCCAACAATTTTAATTCAAAAAATTTTTCCAAACAATCATATCCAAGAATTAAAATGACGTTTTTTCACCTCAAACAATCAAAAGAGTTGTTTTAGCTAATCAAAATATCATATTTCATGCTTTTTAATATTTTTTTCTCATAATTTCCATGAGTTTTTTTTCGTAAATTCATTTTTTATTAATGCAATGCCTTGAACCAAAAATTATATATTGAGACGTTGAAATTTTTTATTTTTATCTTATTAATAGCATGAGTTTATTTATATGTAGGTACCTATTAAATTATAAAAAAAATCTCAACCAGTTGAGTTATAAAATAGCAAGTAGGTGTGACCTAGCCGTGTAGTTTATTTGTTTATTATCACTCCTATTTTTTTAGTAAATTGAAGTAAGGTGGGTTTTCAGTTTTAAATATCTTGAAGTACCTACTAATGGACACCTCCATCATAAAAATGTATTTAATTTAATTTTCAAAGCTGCCTCTCCACTCAAATACGACTAGATGTAGCTATTTATTTAATCAGAAAAATATATATATATATAGAAAAGTGTCGGAACTTAAGGAACCCCATTAACGATATTAAAAATCCTTAAGAAAAATAACCTTTCATAATAATTTTTCTTATGACCTGAAGGAATATACGCTATAAAACCCAAATAAAACAACAACTCAAACAAACCTTAATTCATTTATTCTAATCTAAAAGTCCCGGATGACAGAGCCTATCTTCTGTTCTTTATATTTTTAGTCTATTCCATATATTTACGTAGATATACATTAGGAGATACGCATTGAAGTAGCCTTAAAGTGTTGAGGAAACCTAAAATATAATTTAATTACCCCTCGAAAAAAAATAGATATATAATTCAAGAAGGTCTCTCTCCACCTCCGCCTATAAGATTATTAGCCTAATTATTAATAACCATATTAGCCCTTTCTCTTATTCTCTGAAGCCATCATTGAGTCTTCGAGACTACTATGTGCTAAGCCCCGAAGCTAGGTTAGTTACGTTGTTGGGTCTAGGTATATCTAATACAACCATTAGTTTTTTTTTTTTCATTTTTATTTTGTTGAAAACAAAAAATTATTGTTTCTTCGTCTTTGGGTTCTTCGTTCCATAGACAAATTTTTAATTAACTAACGACTTTTGGCATCTCTAGCATTTTCATGGCTTTCTTCAAAAAGAAAACAAAAAAAATATTTATGTATGTATAGGTACACAAAACTCAAGCGATGTCTAGTGTTCTGAACGGATATTATGGACCACCATCATGAGGCATGAAAAGTGGGCGGGGAAGGGAATTTATTCAAATTAAATGAAAAATTCAAAGAAGGAGTTGTTGTAGGTAGATGATGATAATTATAGCCAATAATTGGATAGGGCTATGATCATAGTCGGATTTCGTTGTTTGTTGGCCTGTTACATCAAAAACATTTTGATTTCATTATCTCCGTATACTGCAAGTTAGTTCCTATTGGTTTCGTGTGTTAAAAAGTAAAAAAGGTTTTAATGACCGTTCAATCTGTGCGTACACCTATGGGCTTGTGCGTTTCTGCGTCTATGCGTCTTGGCATCTGTATGTCTTCTTGAATCCGAAAGATAGAATCGATTTCCTGAAAATGTAGCTGAGAGCATTTATATATTATTCTTTATAAAAGAGGATATTCAATTTTATGTTTTATCTCATTAAGGGATAAAAGCGCACTTACAACTTTCTGTCGCACGATTATTCATTCAAAATAGAACAAATATGAGTTTAAATGCGAAAGAACGCACATGACACCAAAAACCCTACCAGACTCAGATCATACTTAAGTCACTTCTACAGAAAATTGCAGATGCGTTACTAGCCTTAAACTTTTTACAATTTATCTGTCACACGATTTAAACTTGCGACAGACAAAACGCGAAGAAGAGATTTCATATTTCTTAATCGTTGTGATTTTAAAGTCGCTTATGTGTGTATTCATATTTAAAACCAATAGCTATGTCGTATTTCTTGCAGCTAAATAATCGTACGACTGAAAATCACAAGTGCGTGCATGATTTTTTCTAGTTGTGACTTCGATTTATTAGTCGCACTTCTTTAAATCGCAAGTGTGAGCGCCATTGCGTATGTTTCATTTTTTACTTTCGATAATTGCATTGTCCGAAAAATGGAATAAATTTTCTACTTTCAATCGTCGCAATTTCTTGGTAGCATATGCGTTGATTCTCTTTTAAATTCATGTATTCTATTTCTGGTGACTAAACAGTTGCGCGATTAAAATTGCTATTGTGATCCTAGCCTAAATCGTAGCAATTTTTGATTGCATGTGCGTTTTGGGATAGGAACGCACTTGCGATTTTCTATCACACTATCATTTAGTCGCAAAAAATTGAACACATGAGATTAACTGAGAATGAACGCACAAGATACCCAGAAATTCTACTGGGGTGCGATTAATTTTTTTAGTCGCAAACACAGAAAATCGCAAGTGCGGCCCTAGCTTTAAGCTCATGTTTTCAATTTCTTGCGATTGAATATTGGAGCGATCGATGTCGAAAGTGTGGTACGAGACTTCAAAATTTTACGCACATTGTTTTTTTTTTATTTTTTTTTTTAAATCAAAACCCAGGCCTTTACCTTAAATTTAAGTGCAATGCGCTCCTGAACAAACCTTTGCTTGTTCGAGAAAACAAAAAATGACCGACAAAATTTTGTTTTAGGCAAACTAAATTGTAAGAAAACCAAAATAACAAAAACAAAAATTCCATAATTAATGTATGGACAGCGGATGTTGAAATGTCAAAAGTAATTATGACAGCTGTCAGCGTGAAAAGGGGGTCTGAAATTGTGATTTCCTTGTTCTATCTTTCTTTTTTTTTCTTATACTTCATGTATTTTTGGACATCATCAGAAAATGTTGTTTATTAGAACAATGGATGAGGCTTTGACGATGACAACAACAACAACAGCAACAACAACGACATGAAAATTGACTGACATCTTAGAGGGTTGTGATGTGGAGGCATAACAACAATAGGAAGAAAATAGCCACAATGTATAAACAAAATACTATAGAAGATGACTTTCTCAAACGAAAAGCCAAAAAGTCAAAAATGCTATACACGTACCTATAGGTAGTTGCTGTGTTTAGAATGCGAGGGTGGAGACTCAAGTCGGAGACTTGCCATGGTAAATGTGGCAAGCAAAAGGAATTGGGTCTTTGTAGACGATGAAATTAAGCCATTAGCCTTAGTTAAGTAGATGATGGTGGGCTGAGTAGAGCGGAGACGTTGTTGGCGTGGTTGTATGTTTTATATTATTTTTTCGCCACTTTGACAGCAGATGGATCATGGATTTCGGTTATGCAAATGAAGTCGTCTTTAGAGGGTAATTTTACCATCCCTTCTATAGACTTTCGGAAGCCGTAATGGGTGTCAACAATGAGGAATTGTGTTGTATAGTCGACATTTTATTGATGTTTTGGTTGAACATTTAATAACGGACGACAAAATTACGTTGAATTTCAAAATCAAGCTATGAATCCTGATGGATTTATTTAAGAGTTCATTTCATTTTCACTTTTATTAAAGATTCTTCAGAGTCAGTTTTGTGTTCGTAAGAGAAAAATCTTCGCTTTTAAGAAAAAAGAAACTACCATGACAAAGAAGAGGCCGTCTATACGCTTGCAGTTCCAAGAGTCTTAAAGTTTTTGAATAGATTTTTAGTTTAAGAAAATTCTCTAAAAAATACAGAACATACACTAAGCCTACAGTAATCCACTGATTTTTTGTTATCAAAATTAATGGAGCTGTTTTTGAAATAAATAAGGTTTTCCTTTTCATTAGAACAAAATTTTAAATTTTGCCTCTGGAGCTATCTTAAGTTCAAAATTTGAAGAATATCGCTTTAGTGATGGTTTAGGCTGTATAGTTCGAGGTACAAACCCACCCACTTTTATCGAGTTCTTAATCATCGTAATATCATTTTTGATTATTATCTCGATTATTTTTTTCCCACGAATATAAAACTTGCCCTATCTTTAGTATCTACATAAATATCGCAAGTAAAAAGCTAAACAATTCTACGTGTAAATCTCGTTACTTGATAGGTGCGTAAAAACTAAATTCGCGTTATATCTGCCAAAGGGCATAAAGGTTGAAAGTAAACAAGATATTTTATTTTATAAAAAAAAATACTTATGAAAAAATAAATTAAAACACTACGGCAACACTTACAACTTAGAATATCATTTACTTGCAATATTTATGTAGGTACTAAAAGGCAATTAAGGATTCATGTAAAAATTTCGAGATAACAATCAAACATGACATTACGATGACACAGAACACCAAAAAAGTGAGTGGCAAAATTCTGTCTGTCTTTCTGTTCGGCTGCAGCCTAAGCCGCTGGATCAATTTTCTTAAAACTTGGTACATAAAGGTTTTTTTGTGATTCTGCCCACACGCTTTTTAAATTTTTTTTAGAACCAAAAATGACGATTTTTTGCAATTTTAAAAATCTTATTTTTCTAAAAAAACGGGTACAAAACTTTTCTTAAAAAAATCCCAAAAATTTCTTTATTAAAAGCCGTTATTTCCGTTAAGGCAAATATTTTTTTTTAAACTGGTCCTAAGATTTTTATTAAACTTTTTCTATCTGCTAAAATTAGTGCGATAAACTACAAAAATTAAAAAAAAAAATAGCAACTATTAATAGAACTTCTTATAGAACTTTTTTTTCATTTTGAATTTTCTTATTATCAGATTCAGATTTGTTTTTTTTATATACGAATGTCAAATAAGATTAAAAATGGTACATACCAAAATTTTCAAAAAAAAACTTTTTTTTTTTAAAGTATCGAATTATTTTTTTCAAAATTAGACATCTCAAAAACTGGTGGACAGTTATTTTATATTTAATTTTTGTATGCACATAAAAATAATACTTATACGATTTGCATGCCAAAAACTTCCCTTAAAAATATTTTAAAAAGAAAAGCGGTCCAAATTTTAAGTGATTTTATTCCATACAATCATATTCAATCAAGAATTAAGGTGGTGTTCTTTTTTTTTCATTTTGAAGTTTTAAGGAAGTTATTTTAGCTTATTAACATTAAAATCGTATTTCATACTTTTAAACATTTTTCTCTCATAACTTCCATGTCTTAGCATAAATAATGTACTTAAACCCTCAGCTTTTTGGACATAAAAACAAGTACGCCGAACTAATATTTTAGTTTCTATTAGCTTAGAAATATTGATATGCTGCAAGTCTGGATGTGTATAAGGCTTCTATAAAGCTTTCATCAAAATTAAATTTTTCATAGAAGTCATGATTTCAATAACTGCTTCTTTGAAATTGTTTGATAGCTAGATATAAAAAATTAAACGAGGCTAGCATCTATTTTCGGATAGATTTCTGTAAATTAATTTAAAGAAGGAACATCAAGCTATGACTCTATGAAGATTCTATAGAATTATCAGTCTTTAAAAAGTTTCTGTTACAATTTCCAAGAAATTTAATCGAATTACTTCACTTTGACATGTGAAATCTTAGACACCAACCACTTTTAAAAATGAAATCTTGGACACGAACCATACAAGAAAATGTCAATTTATATTACAGAAGTCCAAACTTATATAAGTCATTTAAAAAAAGCTTTTTAAAAACGATTATTATATATTGCGTAAATTATTGTCTAGTTGCTTTAATGTCTACTAAAAATCTCTTGTTATAAGACATATGTACATTAACGCGCTAACACAAATCCGATTTCCATACCGAGTGAAAAAAAAAACAGAATTTACATTAGTTTAAATTAAATCAAATAAAACATTAAGATCTCATAAAAAGAAAAAAATTGTTTGAGAAAACATTTTGAAATTCTGAAAAAGAAAAAGACTAATTAAGTTTTTGCATCTTCTGAATCACATCTAAGATGGCGAGTGGGAAGACTGCTGGAAAAAAAAGAAGAGTGCTGGACTGTCACATTGAAGTCAGAAAAACATTTGGGTTTTATAATTATTTCCAATACATTAAATAGAAATTAATCGTATCTGAAACACAGTTTCAGGTTACAAATGATGGTATAAATAGTAAAAGACGCTTAAAAAAAAAAAAAAAAAATAAGTTCTACTTTTTTTCCTTTTATTTTTCAACCTCAGTAAGAGTTGTATTAATCACTTCTAAGTATAACTCACTTTGTCTGCCTAATTCTTTTATATTTTACATTTTAAATTTAACATTTTTTCTTGATGTGTACTTTCTTTCTTATTAATTTTATTTTTATATAGAGGCTTTAAAAAACCGGGTGATTTCTTAAGAGGCTTAGAACTTTAAAAAAAAAAAAAACACAAAACATTCGAAAAAATTAATGAAATATTTATTTGAATCGATAGTTTGAACTTTGCAATTTAATGTTTAAAGACAATTTCATGCAAATGCTGACCGCGGCTGCGTCTCAGGTAGCCCATCCGCTGAGTCCAATTTTGGCATACTGTTTCACCCATATCGGCCGGTATCTCACGAATGAATGCATGGATGTTGGCTTCCAGTGCGTCAATCGAAGCGGGCTTGTCCCTATAGACATTAGCCTTGACATACCCCACAAAAAATAATCTAATGGTGTCAAATCGCACGATCTAGGCGGCCAATTGACCGGCCCGAAACGTTAAATTAACTGTTCACCAAACTCGCCTCGCAATTGCGCCATTGTTTCGCGTGCTGTGTAGCATATGGCACCGTCTTGTTGAAACCACATATCATGCAAGTCAAGAACTTCCATTTCGGGCAAAAAAAAGTTTGTTATCATCGCTCGGTAGCGTTCACCATTGACAGTAACGCTGCGATTCGCATCATCTTTGAAGAAATATGGCCCAATAATGCCGCCGGCCCATAAACCGCACCAAACAGTGGCTTTTTCGGGATGCATTGGTAGCTGTTGCAATGCTTCTGGCTGATCTTCACTCCAAATGCGGCAATTATGCTTATTTACGTACCCATTCAACCAAAAATGAGCCTCATCGCTGAACACAATTTTTCGATAAAAAAGCGGATCCTCGGCCAGCTTTCCAAGAGCCCATTCACCAAAAATTCGGCGTTGTGGTAGGTCGGCTGGCTTTAGTTCTTGCACCAGCTGTATCTTTAAAGGCTTTACGCCCAAATCCTTCCGCAAAATTTTCCACGTAGTGCTGTAACAAAGGCCTAACTGCTGGGAACGGCGCCGAATCGACATTTCGCGGTCTTCTGTCACACTAGCTGATACGGCCGCAATATTTTCTTCACTACGCACAGTACGTAAACGTGTTGGTGGTTTAATGTCCAACAAAGTAAATTTGGTGCTAAATTTGGTCTTCCAAATTGACTGCTCAGAAGGTCGAGAATGCCGACCATAAAATGGAAGCAGCGCGCGATGAACATTTCGAACCGAGCACGAATTTTGATAGTAAAATTCAATAATTTGCAAGCGTTGTTCATTTGTAAGACGATCCATGGTTAAATTGCAAACCAAACTGAAGCTGTTTGACAGTGACACAAGGTACTAAACACACGTCAGCTGTCAAAACCAGTGTTGCCAAAAACAAACCAGCTAAAAAATCACCCGTTAGTAGATATTATACAACTTATCCATAAAAGCTCATAACTCTATTAAACTTGTGCTCTTTTCTTTATAGAAACCTTTCTGAAGCTATCTGTCAAAACCTAAGCTTCATTAATATTTCGAATAAGGCTCGTTGAAACTTCTATAAGACCGTCAAGAGCTTATTTTAGTACTTCCATAACGTTCTCCTTTTTATATTTAGGGAAATTCTACAGATGTTTCTAAGAAATAAAAACCCCTATTCAGTTAGGCCGAAACGAAGCTGAATTGTTAGTTGGGACGTGCGACCTAGTCGTGCATTTTATTACTGTATGCAATATGGACGTATTTAAAAGCCTTTAAGTTCATAATGCTCTTATAACTTTGTATTTGAGTGGTATAACCAAACGGTTTTATACACATGGGTATGTACATTAGGGGTGTCGGAATTTTTTTTGTTTATTTTTATATACAAAATGGGTATCGTGGATCTTCTAAAAGATTTAGAAAGCTTTAATTTTTGATTTGCGACATTTTCCAAAATTGAATTTTGAGACTTTGCGGCCGATCTTAGGTAAAAAAAAAACTACAATTCGATAAAATGGTCAGAAAAACTATTAAAGTTTGCATTGATATGTGGGCACAATTACTTATTATGTTTTATTTTGGATTTCTTTACTCATTTTTACTGACTGCATATGAATTCATGTATGCTGTTTAATTTGGTTGGGCCAATTCGAGTATTCCATTAAGAAAAAATAATCGAAAACAGCTAGAAAATCGATGGTTTTTTTTTGGGGCTTTCATGAATATTTAAGGTCAAAAGTTATTTTATGACATTTTAAGGAGCAGTTTTTTGTTTTTTTTTTTTACCAGCAGATTTAAAAAGTAAAAAAAAGTAACTTTAAGTAATTGTGACAACATATCGACGTAAATTTAAATAAGTTTTTTGTTTCAAAATTTTAAGGATGAAAGCAATTTTTGTAGAAACTTTTTATTAGAAGACAGTTTTTTTTAAATAAACCATGAAAATGGACTTTTGGGATTTTTAAAAACCTACGAAATAATACTGTAAGTGGTGCTACTGTCTTTAAATTAATTTTAATACATTAAGTATTTTTTTGTTGTTGTAAAATTACCCTTTCCGTCCAAGCGCCGTGAAATATAACCTCCTAATAATATAATAATAATTATTAATGAATAGTCTATGCTAGTATGCAAAAAATAAGCAATAACATGAACCCCTACAGCGACCTAAGGAAATACAAATTAAAAATTGAAAAAATTAAGAAAATTTTTATCTTCGTTTGAAAAATATAGAAACTCGAAAAAAATATACATGGATATCATGACCATCTTAATGTACACATTTGAAATTTTCCCTTAATTAACGTTCCCAAAAGGCTTCACGACAGTTTGGGTTTTCTTTTCTCCAAAATTGGGCCTTTAAGTGGATGAATTATTATTAAAAATATTTTATTAAAAAAACTGCTGATGGTTGAATGCAGTATTTGTCAATGCTGAGTTGAATGGAATTAAAAAGAATTGCCAACAGCAGAATAGTAAATTATAGATTGTAAGAGAAAAGTATAGACTTGCGTTTGAATAATATATTCGGAAGCTCATCCTTTTGAAAAAAGAAAAATAAAGGGTTTGTCAAATTTTTAAATGTTGGCAACACTTACAAAAATAATTTGACATCTGCCACTTTAGTTTTAGTAATAATTGAGGATGGAGCACTACAAGAGGGATCAACTTTTCTTCATTGTTGAAGAAAGGAACAAAGGAACATATTTACGAAATAAGAGCGCATTTGTACCATCAAGGGCCATGTGGAGGCCTCTGTGTTTTATGTATAACAAAAATTTATAGTTCAAGTCTCGTGTAATGTTAAATTTTTACTAAACCTATACTGTCAGCTGTCAATTTTTTTTATTGGTTTAGTGTTACCAACACTTATTTGCACAATGAAGGGGAATCAAAATCTTTCATTACTTTTGGGACACCCTCTATAAGAGTACTGAGTGTAGGAATTGTTAGATTTTGCTTGAATACTTATATTTTCGAAAGCATCCTTCAGGTAAGAGTAATACAATGTGAAAATTTAAGTGTAGGTACTCGGTTCAGTAGTTTTGGAATGAACTCATCCTCAAAATTTATCAAATAGTTTTTACTTAAGTTAAAAATTAGGAAGTTATTTGGTAAAAAAATTGGCACCCAACACGATTTAAAGAACAAATTTTGTTATTATTATACATTTTTGGTCTCAGCAAGGAAATAAGCGCGTTATTTAGGCAAAGGGTTTTTTTTTAGACGTGTGGTACTTTCTTCGGAGTTGGTCTTTTGCCAGCTGCCACTTGATTTATGCTCAATTTGGTTTTCATAACGAATAGACTTACTCCTGAACAATTTTTTCAAATCGTGCAAATTTATTACCAAAATAATGGTTCGGTTTGCGCGACGCCAGATACAGACAACTTTTGGTGAGCGCGCATTATTTCGCGTCGTAGGTCTGTGGCATGGCCTCTAAGATAGTGCGATTAAGCACTGCCGGACTATTTCTTGTAGGGTTATTTAAAGTTGCTTGTCTACGCAGATAAGCCCGAGACAATTGACGCTTCGGAAGATGATATTCGGTGCGTTATTGCTGACCTATGGCCTCAATTGTGCAGATAGTGGTCGAAAATTGGGCCACTCGGCTGGAATACATTCGAGCCAGCCACGGTGACCACTTACCCAAAATCATTTTTAAATCATAATGGCAAACCCATACCATTATAATAATGCCAAATTCTTGGACATACGTAACATTAATTATATGCGTTTTATTTCTTCTAGAAAACCACACGTCTAAAAAAAGCACCCTTTATGGTAAGAACTATAGTTTGCTTTAAATTCAAAATGATATCCAACACAACGGTGTTAGAATCTTAAAAAGACCAAATGTATAATTTAAGGCGATATGACTTCCCCTAACGACTGGGCGGGCACCAAAGAACCCTATTTAATTTTTGTAATTTCAGCTTTTTCTTTAAAATTCCAACCTGGGCTAACTATACTTTTTGTCCAAACATCAAAACTATATAAAGGTAACTATTACAACAATTTTTTCTAAATGATCCTTAACCTATTAACCCGTTTTTCTCATTATACATTTGAATTAACCAAAGTCACTTAAACTATTTGGCCCAAATATGCATATTGTTGGAAATTAAAATTAATTATCCAACTAAGTTAGTGACATTCCTATGTATTCATAGTAACAGCAAAAGGGTATATTCAAAAGCCTCTTACAAATGTAGATATGTGTTACCTAACAACCTACTCGTTTGTACTTGAAAACCCGCAGTTCACCCATATTTGCTTAAGTACTTTCAGTAAATTAAAAGGTAACACCTTTAATCCATTCATCCTTTACTTTTGCCTCCTTTTTATACTACTTAAAGAAAATCTCTCTCTCTAGAAAGCTTTAGATTGTGTATTATGCAAGTATATCGTTTTTATCGCATGGAATTCAGCATATACGACATAAAAAGGGAAAAGACCTTGAAACGTGACATCATTTCTGTTTCCACCCAAAACAAAAATGACACACAAAACCAATGTTGGGTCTATATAGAACATAAACTTGATGGAAAAAGTAGCAGGATGAGAGGGTCTTCCTAACACCATCATCATAGCAAAAATCAAGCGAGATTCCTTTGAAATCTTATCATCTTTCATGCCGACTATATACGACTATTATACAACAACAACGACGACCCAAGATCCTTGGCCCAATTAAAAGTATTATTGCTTGAGATAAAATTTCCCAAAGCTTTTTATATACGTGCGGAAGGGTTTCCCTAATTCTCTGATGGCATCAACGCTTTCAAATTGATATCACAGCATTTCTATTCCACAACCGACGCCTTCGTTATGATTATAGAAATAATTAAAGATAAATACAAAGTTTATGGATGCCATTCTCCAACTCCTCCTGCGGCTGCTCCCAAACCTCATCTCCACCATCCACCCCATCCACCCACCAGCCGCTATACGCACCATCATCAATTCATCTTTTTTGAAACATCCTCAGTTGTTTAGTGTGTCGGTCTGCTTTAGCTAAATTATCGACACAAATATTCCAAACACAACCACCAAGTCCCGTTTGAAGCCATTAACCCAAATCGTAGCTCCCGGTTGCATTTTATATATAAGTAAGTATATATACAAACCCTGAGAATCCTGTCGGGGATTAATATAATATTCTCCTTTGCCACATCCGTTTTGCTTGTGTTTTATTGCGTTCCACAAACGAACGAGCAAAAATATCTTTTGCGGGGGGAGGTAAGACTCGCTTTTGCCTCCAACCCCAAGAAACTTTGCTGATAATAATGATTCAAACAGCACGATTCGTGTCTTGGAACATTTTGCATAGATAAACTGCTTAACTTCTGATAAATTAACTTCATAAGAATTCTAGATGATCGGATTTAATCTAAAAGCTCGATGAGTCTGAAGATTGTGATTTAGTTGAATGTATACAATACGTAAGTGCCATCAACAATGCTGTTGAATTGATTTTTGTTTTGTTTTATATAATATTGATAATGGATTTTAAAACATACATTTGAGCTCAATTTGTATAGGTTTACTACTGAAAAGCCAAACTTAATACAATATTTTGGCTCAGAGCTTTGAAACTTTGTCATTTTGGCCTCGCGTTTCAAAGTCGAAACGTACCTCAATTTTTAATTATTCTAATAAAGCTTTAAGCCATAACCTACTTCTGTGAGGGTGTTTTAGATTTTCCAGCCGGGGTATGCTCACGGTGTCCAGGGTTAGTTAAATAAAACACCGAAATTTAACATCAAATAGGTCTTTGTCTTTATTTGTTATTTTCTCTTATTTTGTTTCACAATCTAGGGTTGAATTTATTTCATATAACTTGTTAAATTCTTCATGTATAATTCCGGTTTTCGTAGTAGCTCTTCCCACCGAAATTTTGGCCTGCGTTACGGGTCCGGTGTAGCCTTCGCGATAGGTGTCGGCCAGCTGGTGGCGTGGGGCACGGTTGAAACACGTCTCTTCCGTCGATTCGGTCGTAACTGGCGCAGTTGCCGTAAAACTGGTAAACCGCCACTTATCGTGGGTAAATCACAGTCGAAACTGGTAAATCACAGTCGAAACTGGTAAATCACCGTAAAACGGGTAAATCGCCACTTGTCGTGGGTAAATCACAGTCGAAACTAGTAAATCACCGTAAAACGGGTAAATCACCACTTATCGGGGGTAAATCACAGTCGAAACTGGTAAATCACAGTCGAAACTGGTAAATCACCGTAACACGGGTAAATCACCACTTATCGTGGGTAAATCACAGTCGAAACTGGTAAATAACCGTAAAACGGGTAAATCGCCACTTGTCGTGGGTAAATCACAGTCGAAACTGGTAAATCACCGTAAAACGGGTAAATCACCACTTATCGGGGGTAAATCACAGTCGAAACTAGTAAACCACAGTTGAAACTGGTAAATCACCGCAAAACCTGTAAATCACCACTTATCTTGGGTAAATCATAGTCGAAACTGGTAAATCACAGTCGAAACTGGTAAAATGTAATTAAACTTGAATACTTCACAAGAAGCCCCTTACCACTGGTGGGGGGAAGCCTCTGTTAATATCCAAATTACTTACCACTGATCCTTGCTTACCGACGATCGAAATCCGACTGGCTCCTACTCCAAGAGTTTAGGAGTATTTTTATGCGCGGTCTAGTTCCCTGCTTCTGCTTGCTTCTGCTTGCTTCTTCTTCTACTTTTGCTTCTTTTTCTTGCTTTCTGTTGGTCTTATTTGGTTCTACTAGCCAACCTTTTGGTAACAACCAAGTGTGAATTATATCCTCGCGAATGACGAAATAACCTTTGCAAATTAATGTCACCGAGTTTTGGCCATGTTGAACTGAGTGTGAACTCAATGCTCGGTGAAGTGAAAGAACCCATGTAATTTGTTCGTGTTTTCGTTGTTGTTGTGCAGATTTGTAATGCGTCATTACACTTCTGACACAATTTTCCCCCAAAAATCCAAATTTTTTAGTACTGTTGAAATTTTTAGGATTCTTATAATCCATTTGACATGGAATACATAAATTCAAATAAGGTCATGGTTGTTATTTACATCCAGTACCTAGATAGGCACTTACTTGTTTGGCAGACGATTTTCTATTTTTTATTTTTTTTTATTTCTAATTCTCATGTGTGTCTCTGTCTATCTTAGCTCATATCTATTTTTTTTTTTTTTTTACGGAACTAAGTCAAAAGAACCTTTCAGACTATACTTAAGCCTATTGTGGGGTTATGTGCTTCAAAGTTCATTGTATCTTTGAGTGGATTTATTTTGTTTTTGACAAAAGACTATGCTTTAACGAAGTTGCACCCATTTCCAAGAAGTCCCGATAGACGCAAACTATAAAGGTACATATTCATTCCATACAGAAAGGAAAGAATAGCAAAACAACACCACAGACTATATAATAATAAAACGACTTGAACTCTCTTTGAATGCAGATATGAGAACCTATATGGCAACAAGAACAGCAGCATCAGTATCATCATCATCATCACCGTCATCCTTCATCAAAGGACTAAAGATAGGGATCCTTAAACAAAAACAAAGAAAACTATGGAAATGCATCACTGCAAAGCCAGCATAAGGAATAGTGTTGCTGTGATGCTCTGATGATGCATGACTTGACAACGACGATTTTCTTAGCAACCATGATGAAACTGCGTGGTGCAGGGGGAAAGACGGCGGTGTCCGGGGAATAACAAATAAAAAGTGGTGATATGAAATTGGAGCAAATATTAACTTAAAAAAGCAGGCAATGTGGTTTTGTAGCTTTACACAAGTTCGTCGAGTCCTATGCGCTCTTTGTTACGTTGGAGATTTGTGAACATGAAACAAATGCAGCAAGGATGTTTTGTTCTTTTGAGATCGAGTGGTGAGCGATTTGGTAGCAAAAGGGTTGAATTATTTGTTGTATTATTATTTTTATAGAGAATGTAGGTTGATACTTGTGAATTGAGAATTTTTATAGTTGGCCAAGAGCAGTTTAATTTTCTAAAAAAAATCGGTATAAAATTACGATATTGGTAGGTTCCAGTTCTTACATGCGATTATTATTAAAAGGAAAAGTAACAAAGTATCCCCTGATTCGTGGTCGTGCTCTATATTTTGGACGATCATTTTTGGGATAATTCGAACAAAAAAAATGTATAGCGCGAAAGTTCTATCACTGAAAAATTGACTTTAAATGCAACAAAAATTATTAAAACCAAAATTTTGTATGTGTACGTATTTCTCTTTTAAATCAAGTTATTTTGGTGAATAGTTTTACAGAAATTCAATTTTCAAAATCAAACTATTTTGAAAAAAAAATTTGGGTGATTAAGTGCTATTTTTGTGTTTAAAATTCAATGTTCCTTACATTTTTTATCATATACTGAAACACAAATGTAAAAATCTTTCTTAATTTTGAGAAATTAAAAAAAAAAATCCTTTTTAAATCGTTGGAGTGGTTTTTTAAACAAATTTTTTATTTTTATATCAAATTCTTTAATCATTTTGGAGGAAAAATTTTGGTATGCAAATCAATGGTATTTATGTATGTACTCATGTATCTTTAAATAAGATTAAAAAAATTTCAACCCATTTGAGATATATCGAATTTTCAAAAAAAAAAAAAACTTGAAACTCTTCTAAAATTCAAAGAAATCGGTTTTGATATGCAATGTTGTTTAATCCTTTTTGAAATTTGCTTACAAGAAAATTAATCTTAAGCCCTTCAGCAAATAATGAAAAAAAATTCAATATTTTGAGAAAAAGAGGATTTTATGAAATTGCTAAACAAAATTGTTTGGCAAGTACCGTTATTTTATGTTAAAAAAATGAAAAAAATGGTTGGAAGAAATCACTAAGCTCCACTATTATAACAAGTTTAAAAAAAACGATCCAGCCGTTTTAGCTGCACAGAAAGAGAAAATAGTGAGATACCCTTTTTTCGTCTTCCCAACCACCGTAATAACAAGTCTGATAAAAATCCCGAGTTATATTTTTTTTTACGAATCCATAATTTGCTATAAATGTATTGTATCGGGTTTTTCAATAAGAGCGCTACAAAAGTTTTTTTTAAAATAAAACAAAAACGGTTTTGGATATCAATAAAATTCTTTATTCCTGTGAAAGTGATACCATTATGTATGAAACTTAATTTCTTTTGCATGGCCACCACGGGCACGCTTGCACAAGTCCAGACGCTGAACCCAATTTTCGACGGTTTCCAAGCATAAATCGACCGATACTGCTGCAATTTCACGTTCGATATTCGTACGAAGTTCATCAACCGTCACTGGCTTCTTGGCATAGAGTAAGACTTGACGTAGTCCCACAGGAAATAGTCTAACAGCGTCAAATCGCACGACCAAGGTGGCCAAGCGACTGGACCATTTCGTGAGATAACACGTTCTCCAAACTTGGTTTCCAATAAATTGATTGTGGCATTCGCTGTGTGGCTTGTGGCGCCGTCCTGTTGGAACCACATGTCCTTCAAGTCCACATCATCCAATTGGGGCCAAAAATATTCGATTATCATTGAACGGTAGCGATCCCCATTCACAGTAACGTGCCGGTCTTGATCATCACGGTAGAAGTATGGCCCAATGACGCCGCTGGCCCATAAACCACACCAAACCGTAATTTTTTCGGGATGCAATGATGACTCATGGAGTACGTGTGGATTGCTGCCTGACCAATACCGCATATTTTGTTTATTGACGAAGCCATTCAGCCAGAAATGAGCCTCATAGCTGATAATGATTTTTCGATGAAAATTCGAATCATTTTGAAGTTGTTGCTCAGCCCAATTCACGAACATACGATGCTTCTGGTGGTCAAGCGGCTTCAGTTCTTGCGTCAGTTTAATTTTGTAAGGATGTAGGCCAAGATCCAGCCAGAATGTTGATCTGCTAGGACGATTACGACGACCATAAATTGGACGTAGCGCGTTGACGTTGAGGCCACTGACTCCGAATTTCGGTAGTAAATTTTAATAATTTCGACTCGTTGTTGGCTCGTATATCTTTCCATCATGAAATGGCAAACCTTACTGAAGAGAAATGTCAAAATAGCAGCAAGAAATATGGCGACATTTTCTTTCCCTGTCGCTCTACTTTTGTTGCGTCCCTGTTGAAAAACCCTTTACAATAAAATGAACATTATGTAGTACCAATATAATTCATATCACAAGTAAAAAATGGTAATTGATGGAAATTCTCGAAGGAAACATTTTTTTAATTCAACTATACATCTTGAAAAATATATATAGAAGCTACTAAACAATTTAAAGAAACATTGTTACCTACCAAAAATAAAAAATATGTTTTTGGATTTAAAAAAAAAATACTTTAAAATTTTTGTTTGAATTTCGAGACTTACTTACTTATTATTTCTAAAGAAATAGTGTCTATTTTTTGAAACTAGGTATACCTAAGGGTTTTAAACACTTTTTTGAATGGTGAAAGTAATTTGTTGACATTTGTCACTGGTACAGACTTGCGAATATGTTCTGAACGTTTGAGGTTTTAAACCACAATGCCTCATATGACTAGTAATCGAGCTGCCAATTGTTCACCAAGAGTTCCCGTACATTTGGCACGCGAATTGCTCGTAAACGAAAACTCTCAACACAGTTTTACGAGTACGTTCACGGGTGAAGAAAAATGATAATTTTGTTTGGGTTCACGATATGGTTCACAAGTATCTACCAGACTTAAAAAGGAAAAATTACGTCCAAGGGTTTTATTATTGAGTTTGTTGGTTTGATCTATAAGCATGCTTAAAACCGCAAATATTACTGAAATCATCCATGCGTTTCTGAAAGAATGGTCACACTGGGCATTTTTCACAATTCTCGGTATAACTCGAAAACTAAGCCCAATCTTACAATTTTTTCCTTAAAACTTTTTGTTCAAAATTAAATATTCTATCAAAATTTAAAAAATGTTTTAAACAAATTTATGCAGGAAAAAAAAAATAAGTAGGTTAAACATATTCAATTTTTTTTTAATCACATAATATATAATACATGTAAAGAAAGTTCTGTTGATTTTAAATTGTCGGAAATATAGCCATTCAAACTTAGCAATTTCTTGTCATTTTGCACAGTTTTTACCCAAAAACCTAGTTTTTTGTATTACATGACAAATTTATCATTTCGTGTATCTTTTACCAAGTCTTATATTAATCAGACCAGCCGTTCAGCTTGTTGGTCTAGATTAGAAGCATTTAAAAAGAGCAGAAAAACAAAATTAAGAAATTACCTTCTTTTCAACTATTAAAGAAGATTCGAACACTTTTTATTTGAAATAAAATACATAAATAGAATGAAAAACTAATAGCGTATTTTTGGTGATTTCAATATTGTTAGTCATTTCGTTGTTGTTGTATATTAGAATTAATTTTGTAGTACATTTTCGCAATCGCTACATGGGGGGAAATATACGTAGATCACCCGGAATTATGTATGTAAGTACATAAAATATCTGCAGTTAATCTTTTTTGATGATATTCGTTCTGGCATTAGGTACTATTGATAAGGAAAACCTAATTTAGCTAAAACCTAATAGACCGAGAGCCCACAGCAGATTTTGGGTATGAATGATAGCAAACAAAATTAAGTATAGGCGTCGAAAGCTTCATTTAAATCTATTTAAAGAATCGAAGTCTTGCAGTCCACAATTTGGGCATTTGTGAATTAACAGTGCATCAAAAAAAAAACTAAGCCAACTTCGAAGGTAATCGAGTAAAATTGGTTCTCGCGCCTTCCTAGATAAGCTCCTCGGATCACATATCATGAAATCCAAGATCATTTCAGTGCATGGCTCGCCCTGCCAGACCGTTTAAAAATATTCAAAATTCAAAGTAAAAAACGGTTTTTTTAAAAAGTCAGACAGGGCGAACTATACACCTTTACACTGATCCGAGGACTTTATCTAGGAAGGGGTGAAAAACAATTTTGACTAACTCGATTAATTTCGAAGTTGCCTTCATATTTTTTAGTCCGCGTACTACCACGCCCACTTTTTGTATTCCTTTGTTGTTCGAAAACGGCTCCAATGATTAAAATTAAATTTTCACAGCTATTTTTTACAGAATACAAAATGACAAATTGGTTCTAGTAAAATCCGTCCACTGTTACGCCCACTTTTCTTATTCAATTTTTTCTTCGGAACGGCTCCAACGATTTCTAAGAAATTTTGAAAATTTGTTGTTATGGAGGAGGAAAAATTGGGTAATAGGTTTTGGTAAATTCCACCGCTATCACGCCCACTTTTTATTCACTCATTTTTCAGAACATGATTTGGATAAAATTTTGAGAGTTTGTTCACACATGGGATATACAAATTAAGGAAGTACTTTTAGCTCGTTGAAGCCCACTTAGTGTAACGCTTCTTTTTCATGTAAATATGAAGGTTTATTAGTTTCTTGGAACTGTCCTATTGAGTAACGATGTCAAATATTCACTAAATCAGTTAGAGCCGTTTCAGAGATATAAATAAAAAAGAGTGGTACAATTTTTCTCGTCCATAAAAACAAACTCAGAAAATTTCATGGAAATCGTTGGAGCCGTTTCCAGAAAAACAGTTTAATAAGAAAAGTGGGCGTGTCAATAGGCGGATTTAAATTTTCCTATTTGCAGCTTTTTTTTCCACTTGATCAGTAGTAAAATTGCTCTATTTACTATGGACTACGACTTAAATAACTTAAGAGTTTACAACACTGGTTATCGGACATTATACCTACCAGTGAAAAAATTGCTTACTAGAACGTCACTTCCATCACCGCACTTCAGAGTGCTGTCCAATTCCATATACACATAATGTTGCTCTCCCATAATGCCCTGTCCGTCAACCAAAGAAACTCAGATAATTCAGTTCCTTTGCTTCGACTTGATGTGGTGATGTTCTTTCTGTTTCTGCCTATTCGAATTTCGGGTGCATAATTTAAAATCCCATTCACCCATGGTATACTCCAAATGAAATGAGTGGGAGAATTGTGGAGTTTGCCATCATAAAGTGGGCGAGAAAAATACAAATTGAAAGGAAAACAAAACACTGAAAGTCTCACTTTTTATTCTTCCTTTTTTTTAGTCATCAGGAACGGGGGGAGATAACAAGAAAAAGGGATATGAAAAAGGACGTCTAAAGGGGTATCGTACAGAGAGGGCTGAACCATCTGCAAACCCCCTGCAAATCCCTCTTATGTTCGTTCATTTGTTCGAATTCGGTTTTACTCAGGCTCATTCATATGTATGAGCTTGAGAAGCGTTTCCTTCCTTTTTTTTTGGATTGGGTAGGGAGGAGGGGTGGGGGGGTGTATGATGATGATGCTTGGTTTGGCTGTCGACGAGATGGATGAATGAATGAGTTTTCCATATATGTGGTGGTGGTGCGGAGCTAAAACCACCATGCCAGGCTGAGCCAGGCTAAAGCAAGAGGAATGAATTGCGCAAAAAACATATGTTCCATTCCGTTTTCGGAGAAATCGGTTTAGGTGGCAGCCCGAGTACCCTTTAAGTGGTAATCATTTACGCTTTGCAATTGTGTTTTTGGGATGGAAGTTCTTCCGAAGAAGACTACGACTTTACCTTGGGGTATTGGGGGTAGGTTGAAGTTGGGGTGTGTTTTCTGTTTTATATAATTTTTTTTCATCATTCTGGATGTTTGTTTAGGGTATGTCATTGTCTGATCGTAGGGTGGAGAGGACATTTTTTTTTTAAGAAGTGTGACACAACAATAATACAAGAAAAATATTTGCTCACTCATTCGAAAGGGGAATGGATTGGGGGTATGTCAGGGAGTAGGTATAGTGATAGCTGTGTGTGCGAGATATCGACTTAAAATAAGATGTTTAAATTTGTGTCGATTCATTTTTTATTGAATTTATTGATTTTGCCATCAATGATTATTACTATAGACGTTATGGGATAAAACAAAAAAAAAATTGCAGAATTATTTGAGGCTTTAAATGAGTGAGGGTTTAAGTAACACCTAGCCAATTCAATAGGTGGTATACTGATATCACAAATACATATATTGATTCATAGTGAAGGCATGAATTAAGAAATCAGTTGTTTTTTTTGTATTTAAGGTGATTTGCTTGATGTTTGTATTAGCAAAGGGGTGCACGTCGATGGGGACGCCTATCAGGAAATGCTTCATAACTTTGACAATCTTCCAGTAAGCAAGGCCAGTCAGTCCAGTAACGGTGCTATATCGTAGAAGCCACTGATTCTACAGAGTTAGTATTAAGTGAGGCCCCTGTGTTTAATTAGCTCAGGAAATACTGTGAATTTTCAGTTCATGACTTTTATTGCTGGAAATGTTAAAGGGATATCGAAAATCATCTGAGTTTTTTTTCCTGTAAAAAGGATTTAGTGCCGTGAACTTGGCTGGTTGCTCTTTGATAATGATGACATATCTGTGTTTCTTTCGCTCATTTTTCTCTTACACGAGCTTACTTATCTGGCTCGCAATTTATGAAGGGTAATAGCCTGAGACACGCAATATGCCATCCTTCCATCCTCTATGATCTCGGTCGCATTGCTTTCAGTCATCTTGATCAAGCTTTCTGGCTTGGCCTTTAAAGCGGAAGTCCGCCTTCTTCATTCTGTCTGAGAGGATGCTGGGATTCAAAGATTCTCTTGGCAATGTAGCTCAATTTGTGGTTGTATCTATTCCACAATTTTACTCAATATCCGTGGAAAAATTTGTTTCGAGAAGCCCCAATATCATTCGGGGCCGTAGAGCCAGGACTGGTAGAATAAGGCTTTAAGAAAGCAAACAATTTTTCTTTCGTGTGAGGAGTTTTGAACGTTTTTGTTGCATACCAAACAGAGTTAGCAGGATAATTCTTTGTTTTATCTCCATACTTGTCATTCGTGGTACTAATTTTTACTCTGAGGAAGATGAACGCCTTAACTACTTCGAATTTGTTGCTATCAATAGTGAAGTTTTGACGTAGACGGTTGATTGATCTTTGATTAAATGTATTCAGTCTTATCCTTGTTTACCTATTTGAAAACCTCTTACAAGCATTTGTGTGGATTTACTGGTTTTTAAGAACTGGTAAATTTGTTATTCGAACATGCAACAAATGAGATGCCAAAAATCACTAATAATCTTGTATTTTTCTTAATTTTCTATAGGTTACTGATTTTCGAAACTATTTGACCTTTTTTGACCAAATGCCGATGGCATACTTTTCTTACGAATTCCCATATATGAGGTGCTTAAATACTAGAGCCTTAAAGCTGAACGAACCGAAACCAAATGTAGGTCTCAACTTTTCGTGCAGCTATTAACAAAGACAACGATGATGTTATATGCAAGTTATTAGCGCAGAGAAAGTTCTCGCACTCTTTTGAAAATGATGGTTGCCCAGATATCTCTATGTTTTACAGAAGTATGGTCAAGTATATAACCTTGAGCAACTCCACCTTTTATGTTCTGTTCCAGCAGTTTGCTTGAATAATTTCCTAGAAGCAATAAAAGAACAAATAAATTATATAAATGCTGAACGAAAAACATTAGAGTTTTCGAATAGTGATTTAAATACATTTTCTAGAAGAGTGGTACAAGATTCGACCCCTCAGCAACTCCAGGCCTGAAGCTATTCACTCTCCATTTGTATTTCTTCAGTTGAATGAAAAAATTCCTTGAAGAAAGACACGAAAATATAATTTTTATTTACTCTGAAGGGAAGCCTAGTAACGGGTGATTTTTTAGCTGGTTTGGTTTTGGCAACACTGGTTTTGACAGCTGACGTATGTTTAGTACCTTGTGTTACTGTTACTATCAAAATTCGTGCTCGGTTCGAAATGTTCATCGCGCGCTGCTTCCATTTTATGGTCGGCATTCTCGACCTTCTGAGCAGTCTATTCGGAAGATTGTGACCAAATTTCGCACCAAATTTACTTTGTTGGACATTAAACCACCAACACGTTTACGTACTGTGCGTAGTGAAGAAAATATTGCGGCCGTATCAGCTAGTGTGACAGAAGACCGCGAAATGTCGATTCGGCGTCGTTCCCAGCAGTTAGGCCTTTGTTACAGCACTACGTGGAAAATTTTGCGGAAGGATTTGGGCGTAAAGCCTTTTAAGATACAGCTGGTGCAAGAACTAAAGCCAGCCGACCTACCACAACGCCGAATTTTTGGTGAATGGGCTCTTGGAAAGCTGGCCGAGGATCCGCTTTTTTATCGAAAAATTGTGTTCAGCGATGAGGCTCATTTTTGGTTGAATGGGTACGTAAATAAGCATAATTGCCGCATTTGGAGTGAAGATCAGCCAGAAGCATTGCAACAGCTACCAATGCATTCCGAAAAAGCCACTGTTTGGTGCGGTTTATGGGCCGGCGGCATTATTTCTTCAAAGATGATGCGAATCGCAGCGTTACTGTCAATGGTGAACGCTACCGAGCGATGATAACAAACTTTTTTTTGCCCGAAATGGAAGTTCTTGACTTGCATGATATGTGGTTTCAACAAGACGGTGCCACATGCCACACAGCACGAGAAACAATGGCGCAATTGCGAGGCGAGTTTGGTGAACAGTTAATTTCATGTTTCGGGCCGGTCAATTGGCCGCCTAGATCGTGCGATTTGACACCATTAGATTATTTTTTGTGGGGGTATGTCAAGGCTAATGTCTATAGGGACAAGCCCGCTTCGATTGACGCACTGGAAGCCAACATCCATGCATTCATTCGTGAGATACCGGCCGATATGTGTGAAAGAGTATGCCAAAATTGGACTCAGCGGATGGGCTACCTGAGACGCAGCCGCGGTCAACATTTGCATGAAATTATCTTTAAACATTAAATTGCAAGGTTCAAACTATCGATTCAAATAAATATTTCATTCATTTTTTCGAATTTTTTGTGTTTTTTTTTTTTTTAAGATTTAAACCTCTTAAAAAATCACCCTTTAGTTATTCAGTTTTCCAATCCTGATGAAATTGACAATTGTTGACGAAGTTATTAAAGATGATGGCTAAAAACACCATTACTGTTTGTGGAAGCCTCTTGAAGAAAAAGTTGGATACGCTGGCTAGCCGTCCAACCCAGCTGACTACTTCGGTTTAGAGTTGCTTATATATCAGCTTTCTTTTCTAGCGTGCTCAAGTTTGGACTATCAACTGGTTCTCTCACAAGAATTGATGAATTGAGTGTCTGCTGGAGGGACGCCTTGATTTCGTCGAGAAATATTGGATCATCAGGGGGCTTTGGTTTGAATTTTCCTCCGAAATGGGTAGGAAAGTCTTCAACTTTATCCTGAATCGTAGTTGCCTTCATTGTTGGAGATAATTGTCTAAGAAATCATTGATTTTTAACCAATCAATCTGTTGATTTTCTTAAAAGCATCAGGTCCGAGTTCGATTGAGCATCATCACGGTGTTTCAATATGTCCTTGTAGCCTGTCTACGCATCCAGTCTTCTGTAGTTGATGAAAATCTAGGATTTATGGTGTTCTGGAAGAAGGTTGGCTTAGGTTATGAAATAGCCACCAATTTAGTATACATCAGTCATCATCATCATCAGTATCAGTCAGCACACCAATTATTGTATTGCTTTCGTTGGTTGGTATCTTCAAGGTACTTACTTTATTTAATAATATGTAAAAATTAATGAGTTATTTTGCAACAATCTACATACATATAAATTATAACATACACTTACCTAACCTGTCCTTAAATGTAAACTTTTCAAATCATCTGCAATACACCATTATTACTTATTTATATATGTCTCATACAGCTTTACAGTGTATTTCCCATTTTTTGACTTAATTCAATTTAAAGCTTCTGCATCATTCGCAATATGCCTTGCTTTTATATTTACCTACATTCCATGGTAATTTCATCAGAATATCGCTCTTCAAGCATCCTTAATGGTGTCGTTGCTTTGCGGCAGAAATGTTTCCAACAATCTTCTCTCTTTCTGCCAAATGTACTTATATGTACGTACTTGTAGTAGATCATTACACATGGTGGCAGGGAATAATGTCCTTGATGCGATAACAGAAAAATATTTTGTAATTTTATGAGTTTGTTTGTGTCATTTGCTACAGAAGAGTGTGAGATGCGAGAGGTCCTCGATGTATGTTTCATTCAATTTCTTTAACACCCATCAGAACCTGCAGCCCTTTTGTTGAAGGTACCTATAGCTTCTATATAGAAGAATCTTTGATGGTGATGGTATTTTTCATTGTACACATATCGTACGTCATATAGAATCTACCGGAAAAGGACGAACGCAGAAAAGAAACGAACCATAAAGGATAAAAAAGTGAAATTGAACAAATGCTTTCCGTTGATTTCCTCCCCGGTACCTAAATGTGCCCTTGAGGGGTTCGTATCGGAAGGCAGGCACAGGCAAGTCATAGTCAGGTTCTAGCTATATATAAGTGGTGATGCCTGAGAGGAAATGCGAAAACGCACATTTCGCATAAATGTCACGTTCGAAAGAAGACTTTCATTCATTTCGATGGTATATGAACAGACGACAAAACATATACATACCAACAAAAAAAAAAAAAAAAAAGGACGAACCGGCAGCACTTTGGAATTGTGAATAGATACTTCTTCTACTTTTCCTTCCTGCAATATACCTACCTACTAAGGTATTGCTTCGATAAAATTCCCATTTTCAGCTATACTTAGATGATGCATGAGAATAAAGTCCTGAATAAAGTTTACCAAAGGTATCTGTATAAAGAAGGTACATTTACCGTAATGCAACGTAGCTAGCTCTTGCTTTCGTGTCAAGGGCACGCTTTGAAATGCCAATAACTAAACGAATAGAACTGATAGAGAAATTCCATAAACGATTTGATAATGTGAAACGTTGAAAAACTTTCACAGATGTCAAAACGGACCATCAAGCTATATTATAAATTAGTGATTGTGATAGTTGGAATTTCAGGAATTCGTAGATTATGTACGTGAAAGGAAGAATCACGTTTAGTAGTATCCACATCCCATCAGGTATACCACAGGGAGGGGTGCTTTATCCGCTTCTTCAGATACTAGTTATGAACAAAACTCTTGAAAAATTAAAATATACTGGAGTCAAATTAGTAGCCTATCGCCTATCAGATGACCTAGCACTTCCTGCGACAAATAGACCTATGCTCTGCCCAAGGTCAATACCTGGACAAAGAATTGTGGTCTAATAGGCAATCCATTGAAAACATAATTGGTTGTTCCTCTTAACATCAGAAGAAAAATACCAATGTTTAGAGTACCACCAATTGTGGGGACGCCACTCAAAATCTCAGTTCAGGCCAGATACCTGGGCTGTGATCGTTGAAAAAATGAACTTGAGTCTCAATACTAAAGAAAGAGCGAAGAAAGCTATGGTTGCTTTCTATTCCTATAACACGATTTTTGGAAGATCCTGTTGACCCAACCCAAAAATCATCAGGTGGATCTTCATGACAATAATTAAGCCGATACTAATCTACGGTAATTTAGTTTGGTGGAAGGCGACTGATAAAGCAACAAACCTGAAAGCCTTGCAAAAGTTCAAAGATTTTTTTTTTTTTTTTGTGGTTATTTTCCCATTGGTAGGTGCAAAACCTGCTATTCAGGCTCTATGAGAACCGAAAAACGCGTGCTCATAGAAGTGTGAGATTCTTACTACACTAAAACCACCTCCACTTCCCGATTGCAACTAAGTTGAAACTTATCTAGCAATTTATTTTTAACGAAGTTAAGTAACGTATTGCAGGTTACTTTCCGGTGAAAGTTCCTGCTTAATCCACGATTTTAAAGCGGTTTTCTGTTCACCGCACCAAGTCGGAAGGTTTTGTTCTTCGCAGACGGCGTACTAAATTCGACTCGTCAAGAATGTCAATAATCGATGAATTAGCGTGTTCTAATAGTCGATTTCTATGTTTTCACGCGAATCTTTTTATTTCGTCCCGGACCGTAGGAATCCCGAGATCCCTATGAAGATCTTCGTTTCTTATATACCACGGAGCATTTACAAATGACCTAAGCAATTTATTTTCAAACGTTTAAGTTAAGTTATTTTAGTTTGTATCACAGGTACAACCCCAAAGTTGTATACCATAAGTCCAAACAGGTTTAAGAACCTGTCGGTATAAAATCAATTTATTTTCAATACTAAGCTTTGAATATTTACCGAGTAACCAGTTCATATCTCTTAATTTACTTTTTAGTTCTTCGCATTTCTTTTTCACGTGCGGCTTCCATTTTAATTTCGCGTCTAGAGTCATTCCCAGATACTTTGCCTCATTTGCAAATGGAACACGAGCGGTATTAAGAAAGACGGGTAATCTATTTATTTTTTTATACGTGAAATCCACGTGGACTGACTTTTGTTCATTGAGCGCTATTCGCCATGTTTTCGTCCACTCATTAACATTATTAAGAGCATTTTGTAATTTAATTGTAGCTTCGCTAATCGTTTTGTCTACTGCTAGTATTGCAGTATCAACAGCAAACGTGGCTACAAAGTGTCATCTGTTTGAGGTATATCGTGTGTAAATAAAAGTTACAGAACTGGACCTAATACACTTCCTTGTGGTACCCCAGCCACTATTTCTTTGAAATCAGAATAGTCATTTCCGTGTCTTACACGAAAAAGTCTTTCATTTAGATATCCGTTTAGAGTTTTGAAAAGTCCTTCAGGCAGAACTTGTCTTAATTTGAAAGATTAGCGTGCGTAGGTATTACGGAGGCGTTTAGAACCACCCCACAGCAGGACTGGAGCGAAGCTGAACTTAAGACCCGTAGATCTATTCGTGGAATGATCTTCAGCATACAGTGCCTTATGGCTAGGCTAAATGGTGAAAACAAAACACAACGGGCCATATACTCAAATTCTGCACAGATATGGGGGAAATAAGGCACAGACTACACATAACCCCATTTAAACTTCAACAGACCTTTTACTTCCTCTTTTCCTAAAAGAAAGGAGTTTGAAAGCAACCAACCTTCCAATAATGAATCTTCGATAATTGTCTTCCTTGATGGTTCTTAGATGGACACTGGAGTTGGGTACAGGGACGAAAAAGCACATGAGGACACCTTACATTTCCTTTGCCACTACCAAGCACTCTGTCACTTAAGAAAAAACACCAAGGGAATTATTTCTATGATAACTAAGAGGAACTTTCTGGAACTTCGTCTAATAGCCTTCTGAACTTCACCTCTTGTTTGATTGTTATCTTGAAATATTTTTTTTGCTATAGTACCTACATAATATTGCATGTAAATAACCTCAGACATTAAGCCCCATTTCAGAATCCGACAAATAGCTGTGGAGGAAATCAGACTCAATTTGGACATTGTTACTATGAGCCAAATGTCAAAATTGATTCAGATTTCCCACTGCAACTCATTCGTCGGGTTGTGTAATTGGATTGATCATTTAGTTGACCCTTTATCATGATCTTGTGACCTTCTAGACAGAAGCTATACGAATCACGTGTGACCATGAACAAAATTAACCATTGATTAAATATTTTATTGCCTTATTGGAAAAATTTTGTAAGGTAGAATATCGAATACCAGAATTTTATCAACCAGAACTTTGAAAACCTGAATTTTGAAAGCTAAGTTTTGAATCCGTCAGAATTTCGAACCCAACCCAATAATTTTATTTAATTTCAACATAGTAGTCAATAACGTGTGCCCCAATTGTTTTTTACACTTGAAAAACTTAAAAAAAAGAACATTTAGGGCCTTAAACCCCCGTATTTATTGTTAATATTATCGATGAAGACTTCTCAAATAGTTTTCTCAAAATGCCATATGAGGAGGCAACGGCGTTTACAGGATTTTTATAAGGGGCGAGGGAAATAATTGGAAAAATAGTCTTAGTATTGAAATCTAGCTTTAAGATGCATTCAAAAGAACCCACATTCCTTAACGTAGGTATGAAATTATTTTTTGATTAGGGAGGAGCAAGCGAAAGCGAATTTCCAATTTTCTATAATTTATTATAGGTAATAATTAATAGGTAATTTGAAAAATTGTCTTCAATTTTTTCTCAACGAAAAAAATTCATTTTGAACTAGAGGTACACTCATAGGAGAGTAATACTTTCCCACAAGAAAAACGATATTACCTACATATATTCTTTTTGTACACTCAAAACTAATTTAATTTTTTTTTTAACTATAAAACTGGACATTTTTTCTTTGATAACATTTTGTATATAAATATAATTCCTCCAAAGTTATAAATAAAACTTCATATAAATATGTAAAATGCAAATAACGCGTTATAATAATTATTATTCTTGATTATGATCGCACATAACAAAATAATTTAATATATGACTAGATCTATTATTTAAATATAGAAAGATTTTTAAGTAGGTATTCTAAAAATAAAAAACAAAATTTTGAAAACTAAAATAAAATCAATGTGAGAGGGTAATTTTTTAAAACATATATCCCATATGGTCTAGTGGCTAGGATATCTGGCTTTCACCCAGAAGGCCCGGGTTCGATTCCCGGTATGGGAAATTTTTTTATACCATCCTGTTTTTTCTTAGGAAGTCAAATTTATTTGTGCCTTACCTATAGAAGAACAAGAAACTTTGACAAGCGTCCATCGTATGTCGCCAAAAGTATTTTTTAAGCAATAAAAATACTTGAAATAAAACAGAGACAAAAAGATTTTTCAAATTTCAAAAATAAGCTGATCAAGATATAAGATTGTTTGGAAAAAATGTAACTACTCAGTATAAAGTAGCCCAGGAAAATTAGAATTTCACTTCGAAAAATTTCTGAAAAAGCTGAATTTCAGTGGGGAACTTTTTTTTGACGCTTTAAAAAGTTTCGTAAATTTGGGTCGGGGATAGATTTTTTAGGGGTTTTTTTTTCTTAATTTTTCGAAATCTATAAGTTTTTTTTTGAAAAAAAAATGTGAAAGTAAAAATTGTAGGATAATTTCTTTCATACAATCGATAGATTTTAAGAAAATCATGCAAGAACTTCACAGCTAAGCAAATTTTGTCAAAAATTCATTAATCGATTAGAATGTTGTAAAGTCCTTCAGGCAGAACTCAAATTAAGACAAGTTCTGCCTGAAGGACTTTATAACATTCTAAACGAATATCTAAATGAAAGACTTTTTCGTGTAAGACAGGGAAATGACTATTCTGATTTTAGAGAAATAGTGGCTAGGGTACCACAAGGAAGTGTATTAGGTCCAGTTCTGTACCTTTTATTTACACGCGATATACCTCAAACAGGTGACACTATTGTAGCCACGTTTGCTGATGATACTGCAATACTAGCAGTAGGCAAAACGATTAGCAAAGCTACAGTTAATTACAAAATGCTCCTTATAATGTTAATGAGTGGACAAAAACATGGCGAATAGCGCTCAATGAAGTAAAGACATTTCACGTGGACTTTCAGTATAAAAAAATAAATAGATTACCCGTCTTTCTTAATACCGCTCGTGTTCCATTTGCAAATGAGGCAAAGTATCTGGGAATGACTCTAGACGCGAAATTAAAATGAAAGCCGCACGTGAAAAAAAAAATGCGAAGAACTTCAAAGTAAATTAAGAGATATGAACTGGTTACTCGGTAAATATTCAAAGCTTAGTATTGAAAATAAATTGATTTTATACCGACAGGTTCTTAAACCTGTTTGGACTTATGGCATACAACTTTGGGGTTGTACCTGCGATACAAACTTAAATAACTTACAAACGTTTGAAAATAAATTGGTTAGGTCATTTGTAAATGCTGCGTGGTATATAAGAAACGAACATCTTCTACAATCCGGGACGAAATAAAAAGTTTCGCGCGAAAACATAGAAATCGACTATCAGAACATGCCAATTCAACGATTATTGACATTCTATTGACGAGTCGAATTTAGTACGCCGTCTGCGAAGAACAAAACCTTCCGACTTGGTGCGGTGAATAGAAAACCGCTTTAAAATCGCGGATTAAGCAGGAACTTTCACCAGAAAGTAACCTGCAACACGTTACTTAACTTCGTTAAAAATAAATAGCTAGATAAGTTTCAAATTAGTTGCAATCGGGAAGTGGAGGTGGTTCTATGAGCACGCATTTTTCGGTCCTCGTAGAACCTTATGCAGGTCTTGCACCTACCCACGGGAAAATAACCACAAAAAAAAATAAATTAATCGATGCTCAAAATTTTTTGTACGATTTGTCTATACAATTCCTCATTACAAAATCAAGTTTTTTGTTTGCCCGGGGAAAGGAGAAGACCGCCATCTATCTTGAAAATAAAGTGATTTGGTTTTATTCAACAAATGTTTGTTTTTAATTCTCTCAATTCTAATTCTAGTAATGTAGGCCAGTGTTTAGAGCCAAACAAATTTTCCGTAATGCAAAACTATACCTAGTATGATGAATAGAAAAAAATAAGACTAGAAATAGAGCAGCTGTAATTGGTACCGTATGCTATCTGAAAAACTCACTTAAGGCTATTCACACTCAATGTCAAGAACGTAATACTGTACCTACAAAAAAGTTGTATGCATATTTTTAAAGACTCAAAAATATTTCTTTATATTCTTACTGTTTTTGTATGATTGTACATCCAAGCAGTACGCAGAAAGTGCTAAATTTTAGTTTTCACATTGTTTTCAAAACACCAACATAAATGCTTGCTATATTTTAAAACTGCTGCTCATCTCTGTATACAAATTTTGTACAACCAAAGAATTTGTTTTTGATATATCAAGTGAAACTTAAAAAAAAAATTCTTTTTTTCCTTAGGCTTTGATAAATTGGTTCTTGTCAAATATTTCTTGACTTTGATTTTCATTTTACAAAAGTAAAAGTTCACCTAAATCTCACGAAAAAAATAAACTGTGACTAGCTGGAGAATAATACGGCGAATAATTTTTTCATGGGCTTAATATCGACAAATATGTTAGTGATGTACACTAAGAAATGAAAATTAAATTTTTTTGAAATTGCGTATCACTCGGCTAAAATACTTGACAAAATACTTACAAAACCAAAAGGGGAACTAACATAAAAATACGATTTTTAAAGAAGTTTTAAGGTTTAAAGATGCCATTAAAATCGTCAAAATATATCTTTGAGCTGGAAAAATAAATTAAATACATTCAATTTCGACGACACTGATTGTATAATAAACAAAAATTATTATAAGATAGGGTTTTTCTATTTTAATCGTTAGAGGGGTTCATTAAGAGTCTAAAAAAGTTTTCGACTTCCTATCTCCATTGCGTTAGCCGACATGTTGAATTTAACGAAAATCGGTTTTTGTGATATAACTCGCCTAATTTTAACTTTGAGTAAAAATTAACTTAACAAAAGTTGTTCAAAATTCTATTATCTGCAACTTTGGTTATCATTGTTTTTTGTCTATTTTCGACTTAAACGATTGTAATAACTTTATCTCGTTGTTTTTGAAATGGAAACAAAAAAATAAAGAGTTATAAAGAGCAGTGTTTGGTCGTTCAATTCTTTAACGTTAGTTGCTTTCTTGTACAAAAAATAAAATCATCTAACCAAAAATAAAACTCTTTTCCACACAACCAAGCAGGGGTAGAGGTTTAGGCGCGTTTTTTTTTTGTGGTTCATTTCGTCCGTTAGTTTGTATATGCGTCATTACGTAAGTGCGTTGTTGTGGAAAAATGTTTTATTTTTAGTAGAATAACTTAATTTTCTTACAGCTTTTCAGGTTAGCCGATTAATTTAATGTTTCACCTATTTACCTATTTAATAATTTGGAGAGTAGCTAAAGGTACGAGGGCAGGTCAATAAGTCCGTGACTTTTGGAATAAAACACAGATTTTTTGATAAAAAAATAATTTTATTTTTCAACGTAGTCTCCCTTGAGCTCTATACACTTTGTCCAACGCTTCTCCAATTTTTGTATCCCTTCCAAAAAAAATGATTTGTCGAGGTCCTCAAAAGAGGCCTTTGTTTGCGAGATGACTTCATCATTGGAGTCAAATCTTTTTCCACCAAGCCATTTCTTCAGGTTTGGGAACAAGAAGTAGTCACTCGGAGCCAAATCAGGAGATCAGGGTGGATGAGGGAGCAATTCATAGCCCAATTCATGGATTTTTGCCATGGCAACTGCACATGTGTGCACCCTTGCATTGTCTTGGTGGAAAAGAACTTTTTTCTTGGCCAAATGAGGCCGGTTTTTTTTTCAAATCGTCATTGAATCGGTCCAATAAGTTGGCATAATATTCCCCATTGATTGTTCTTCCCTTTTGAAGGTAGTCAATGTGGATTATCTCGCGTGCATCCCAAAAAACAGTCGCCATAACTTTATTGGCTGACAAACCCACCTTGGCCTTCTTTGGACCCGATTCACCCTTAGAAACCCACTGTTTTGACTGTTGTTTGGTCTCTGGTGTGTTGTGATGGATCCATGTTTCGTCCACGGTTACAAAACGGCGCAAAAACTCCTCCATATTGCGATTAAGCAACTCCAAACCTTCCTGTGAAGTTTTTACACGATTGCGTTTGTGGTCGACTGTGAGCAAACGCGGCACCCATCTTGCGGAAAGCCATGCCCAAGTGATCATTCAAAATTGAAACCATTGAGCCATGCGAGATCCCTACGGCTTCCACAATCTCTCGCACTTTCAATCTTCGGTCCTCCAACACCATATCGTGAATTTTTTCGATTGTTTCGGGTGAAGAGACCTCAACTGGGCGTCCAGGACGTTCGGCATCTTCAGTGCTTGTACGGCCACAGCGAAATTCAGTAAACCACTTTTTTACCATTGAAATCGATGGTGCAGAGTCCCCATAGTATTTATCAAGCCTAGCCTTGGTCTCGGTAATGGTTTTTTATCGCAAGAAATAATGCTTAATAAGCACACGAAATTCACTTTTTTCCATTTTCTCCTCAAATTAGTGAGTAGTCTGATAAAAATAGCTGTCAAACACAAACTGACTGACGCAGCAAGTTTAAATTCTGACAGGAGTCAACTGACAGATGCCTGTTGACAGGAGCAGTGTTGCTGTTTCAGTAAAGAGGTCAGAAATTCAAAAAGTCACGGACTTATTGACCTGCCCTCGTATTTTGCTAGCTTTTTTAATCTAGCTTAATTTAGTTGAAAAAATTATATTATTTATCCTTTTACATTTTTGGCCATAAAAAAGAAATTATGAAACAAAAACCTCAGTTTCCTTCAATGGAAGATGGTGGCCAAACTTTTTTAGACTCCTTGTGCCATCCTCTTCTAATGAATCGAATGCTTTAAAAATGCTTATCTATGCGATGCACTTCAGAGTAACAGAAATAAAATGTCTAAAATACTTTTTTTTTTATTAAGTCGAAAAATATCAACAGTAGACAAAAACGATAATGACCAAAAGTGTGGATAGTTGCACAATAATTTTGAACAACTTTTGTTAAGTTAATGTTTGCTCAAAACTTGAAAATAGACGAGTTATTTCACAAAAACCGATTTTCGTTAAATTCAATATGCTGGCTAGTGCAATGGAGCTAGGAAGTCAAAAACTTTTTTTATGACTCCTAATGAACCCTTCTAACGATTGAGGACAAAAAAACCCTTATACGACGGTTAATTTTTTGCATTTAAGCTCATTTTTTTGTCAAATCCGACTGGGCTACAGTTTCATTTATTAATATGCGCTTTTCCAAAACTTTGCACTAAAATGCGAAGAAATTGGCAGTTTTGGGAAATAAACAAACTAATTTATTTTACTAATGTCGTTAAATTCAATAGATCCTTTTTTAAGAAATTCTATTGATGGAATTCATTCATTTATTAAGGAGTTAGCTAATAACAATAGCAAGCTTCACTGAAAATTTTACCTGCAAAGAAATTTTCAAGGAAACGGGGTAACATTTTTCACTCGATAGTCAATACAGATACTTACATATATCTGAATTTCAGTTTTTTAATGACTGAAACAAAGAATAAAATGAAAATATCAGGTGTTATCCCTAACCTCCTCATTTGCATTCAACTTGTAAATTTTTTTAAAATATATTCGTTTGTTTCGCCCAATTTGTGAACAAAACACAGCAATTTTGTCATCTTCTTTGTTTTTTGTTCAATTTCTTAGAGTCGGGGGACTTGAATAAAACACATTTTACATATAACTGCCTAAGCAGAATGGTCAACGGAACTTGAATAGATGTCAAAAATGCTGCAGTAAACTTTAAAAATTGTTCAATTTTGTACATAAGTTCCAGCTTCGTCTTGCATTCTATTCAGGCAGTAAATTTTGATGTTTCATTCACCACTAACTTCCAAAGTTATAGAATGAACACTATTATTCTATATATATTTCTATCATATAAACCTTTGTGAAATAGTTTTTAAGTATGAAATGAATAAATAAATCTAAATCTAAAAAAATCTAAAAAAAAAAAATACTAAAGCCCCAACACCGTTTTCTTGTTCAATTTCCTTGAACCTGAGGAAAACAACAGATTTCATGTAAAATTAGTAAATCCGACCCTGTTTTTTTTTAGATGCCCTAAGACCTAAGGAAAAAAGCAGCCAACATATTAATTGCAAGTCCCATTCTCATTAAAGTACATATTCAATTCCTTTGAGGCTTGAAAAAAAAAATTGTAGTCATAAATAGCTAAGCCCTTATTTTAGTTCTTCATCTTTCTTTTAAGGCTTGGAATAAGTAGAGCTTACGCACATTCCATTTGTTTTGTTTGTTCTATTATCTTTTTCATAGCCCCTATAGCCTCAACCCTGGATCCGCCACTGCCTATAAGGCTTTTAATCGGTTTGGTCCGATCTCCGGGAAATATTAATGACGCCTTTTTTAGCCTTTTAAATGGGGTAGCAGCTCACTCTAAACAACTTATGTACTCATTTGAAAAATATGTATACTGTATTGACCGTCAACATTTTATTTAAAATTCAATTTAATTTCAAGACTTATACCTCTTGAAGTATGATATCTTACGATTATATTTTCCATCAATAAAATATTGCCTCTACCTTCCCTGTCAATCAAACTATTTCAGCATTCAATTTTATTTCAATACGAAATCAATCAAGCTATAGGTATTATGTACCTTGAATGCTAAAAAGTGACAAATTAGGCTCAGCCACAGCTCTAAAAACATTGATTAATGCATTGGATGTGTCATAATCGCATGAAACTTTATAAGCAATTAATAAATTTCTTCTTTTTTTTTACAACACAAACAAATTTACACGCACAAATTAATGAAATTTTATTCTGTTTAGGGAATCATTCACTGAGAGACATCCCAGTGTCTCCATTACTGTCTACATTGTATTAATCGGCATCATACCAACTTAGGGGCGGATACAATGTAGCTTTTTTTGACAATCTTAATATTTAAGCAAATCGCAAAGATGATGGATCTTAAAAAACAGGGTCATTAACAAGGGAAATATCTACAATAAAAATAAAACTCCCAAACGAGCTTCATAAAAATTAAAAAAAAAAAACAACAACAACAAATATGGTAGATATTATTATTAATAACGAATTCGGCTAATTAAATCTTGAAATGTCTGTCGTATGATTAATGGTCGAAGGAAATCATGAGAATGAAAAACTTAAGTAAAAAAAATAATAAAACCGATCGTTTGGGAATAGATCTTTGTGATTGATAATTATGGTGGATTCAAATGAGAGTTAGGTTTATAGGAGGAAAGACGACTGCTGTTTTGATGTCATGATGCCAATCAAAATTATTAAAAAATTTGAGTAGATAATTAGCTCAGTTGGAAGCAGGTTTACTAAGATACGCACACGAATGAATAAAACTTCCGATTAATGAGGTGAATACTGCTCCAAGTGATTTTCGGAGGCTATTTAAATTTAAAATGGCGCCACATTAACAGATTTTTGTTTGGTATTTTAATGCTTTAAGAGGTTCATCTTTTAATCAAAAAAGAAGAATAGTAAATTTATTTTGAAAGTTTGCCTTGAAAATTTTTCTACAAATTAGTTGGAATGATGTCATGTGTTCCAACTTTTTTCTTAGAAAGAAAGACATCACTTACTAAACGGGTCCTTTTTGAAGCAAATTGTTTCCTTCTGTCAAATTTAACATCTTTTGATTTCATTGCCTAGATTTTTAATTAAATTGTTGAAAGAATTTTATCAGCTTCTTGTTTTGCCATCAAAGTAACGCAAGATCGTTAAAAACGTACAAAATATTTTGGAAGGATATTTTTTTTTTTTTTTCATTTCAATGAAATTTTTCCCACAAAAAATTGTTTCCGTGTATGAACTATTGCTAAGCTAGCATTTATGCAGCTGTAAAACCTGCGAAAGTGTAATGAAAAACTGTCATCCTTATCATCGCCCTCATCTATCCAATTGCTGCGTTAATTTCTATGTGTGTTCCGCCTGCCCTACCCCATCATCCACCTTACCAAACTAACTCAACCTCAACTTAATTAAAGAAATAGTTTCCTCTCGGCTTTGATTTGTGCATTTAAAGCTGCACGATTATTTCCACTACATCAAACCTGTCAGCGCCGCGCGTTGCAACTTGAGACGGTTGGCCGGTGGTGGTGCCACTCAAAAGAGTTCATAGCTTCCATATCCAAAACTCTTCGTTGACTGTGTCGCTTGACGCAGATGATAGAAGGGCAAAGGGAAAGATATTGATAAATTGCTGCCTGGGTCTTTGTGTCACAAAAGGCAGTGCGAGAGCCCTGCAAGTGACAGCAACTGGGAATAGAACTCTATGCAACATTGCGTTGACAGAAAAACCGTTTGCTCGCATTCGCATAATTCACGAACGGTCTGACCATCAATTTTTTTTTTTCTTTTGATACTCCGTCCTGCATTTCCATGTCACCATATCACGTAATCATATCATTAGATCGGTCTCGAACATTGGTGGTAGTGGGTTGGGTCTCTAAAACGTATTTTCCAGTCGACTGAATCGATTGCTAAGGGTAGATAAAGAGAGTCTCTCTCCTGCCTCAATCCTATACCGAAGCCCTCTGTCCCGGATAATTGTCATTTCACTTTCGCAATTGCCCATTGTGCGTAGATACTCATTGGTGTATACTGGCAGGAAAACCTATTCGTGTAGATATTGTGTTTCTAGACAATATCGCCCCCGAAAATACAGCGACCATGACACTGGACGTGGACATCTTCTCCCATCGAACAGGAAATGTCAACACCAAAAACCGAGCTGTGTGTATAGCCGCTCTGCGGGTAATTAAACTGTCATTAGACATTATGGGCAAAGTTTTGTATTTTATTTTCATTTAATTGTTTTAATAACCAAAGCGAGGTGTTTGAGTGCTGAAATTATGCAGGTGCTACCGTTTTGCTTGCTCTCTGGCAGCCAACACTGTTTACAGTTTACATTTTTGGGGAGCCTTTTATATAACTTCTAATAATAATGGTAGAACATACAGCCTTTTGTCTCTCTTCTAAAGGACAAGTTGTTGTGACATCGTGTGAGTGTTGTGCGAATAGATTGTTAAGTTTTGATTGGCTTAACGAGTATGTAGGAACCAACAATATGCTGTGGACTGAGCTATACGTGATAACAATTACTGGCTTCTATGATGTCATTGTGGGAACTATAGTTTTTGAAATGATAATAATTTTGTAGGAACATTATATGGGGGTTTTGGGTCTTAGGAACATTTTAAATTTTGTTTGGGAATTATTTTTAAAATGGTGCTAAAGCGGAAATGACTTTAATTGGAGTTTTAAATGGCATTGTCGGAGGGCTCTTTAAATTCGTATACATAGACATTTTAGAGATTGAAATCTTTAAGCAAAATTAATTATCCCTGAGAAACTAGAAACAACAGAAAACATTTCGGAAGAACAAGCATGTCTACGTCAGTTCCAGCGGCGTAGACAGCTTTACTTTTACATACCAACAAAAAAACTTACTCAAATCAGAAAAGTTTTTCCATTTTGGTTTTTGGGTTTTCTTGAAATGAAGTTCTGCTAGTCCCACAAATATTTCCAATTTTTTTTTTAGATTTGTAAGAGTTGGGTTCGAAATTTTGGCAAGGTAAAAACTTGTTTTTTAAAATTTTAGTTTCAAAATGTTGCTTCTCCAAATTCTGTTTACATAATTCTGACAATAATAAAAGATGAGGGTTTGGAAAAATCAAAAAGAAGAGCGTTTTTTTTTCTAAATATAAAATATTATTATTTGTTAACCTTATTCTTATTCTTGTTTGTTTATTTTAGTTTATTAAAAGAATTATTTGAGAAAAAACAGGATAAATAGGATTTTACTGGTTATAACTCTAAGTTACATAATTTTAAAAGGCAGAATTTTAAAAATAGAAATTTTTGCAGAGAGAACTAAAAGAAGCCACATCTTAAAAAAATTTTAAATTATGAAAAGTTGAATTCCCGACTTTGTATATAATATTTTGTATGGATGCTTTTGTACACGCTTAAGAAAAAATACACGACTGACAAGAAAGACAAGATACCGAGTTTTTTTTGTAAATTCTTCTCGGGGAAAAATAAAAACTGATCTAGATTCTAGCATTAAAATAGTTCTTAGGCCGAAAGGCATTAGAATTAAGTTATTCTAGTTTAACTTAGAGCCCGATTGGGGCCAGTAAGTCGGTTTTAAGATATTGATAAGTAGGCTAGTTCTTATGATTTTGTGTCTAGCTTTAACGTAGTTTTAAGAAAATGGAAAAATAAAAATGATTAAAAAAAAAAAAAATACACGACTGACCGCACGTACTTGCTCTTATGAAGAAACATGGAAATTATGAGAGAAAAATATATAAAAGCATTAAATACGAATATATTAGAGAAAACAACTGCTTCGAGAGTTTAAGATAAAAAATTCCATCTTAATCGCCATTAAATATGATTGTATGGAAAAAAATTTAAGTTGAAGCAGTTTTTGAAATATTATTTTTTTAATATATCAAATCCTCAAAATATTTTTAACTTTTGGTATGCTTATCTTAAGTATTTATTTATACAAATAAAATTTCCTAAAAAATGTCAGCCCGATTTTGAGATATCGTATTTTCAAAAAAAAAAAATTTTAATGTAAAAATGTGTGTTTTTGAAAATTTTGATATGCAATATTTTAATCATATTTCAAATTTCTTTATACTAAAATTTATCTAAATCTGTTCAGCTGATAATGAGAAAATAAAAATTTTTAAAAACTTTCTATTAATAGTTGCTTTTTGTAAATCTAATAATTCTTGGTAGAATATCGCCCTAATTTTAGCATACAGAAAAATTTATCAAAATCTTAGGAGCCGTTTTTAAGATGAAAAATTATTTTCCTTTACTGCTTTTTAACATTTTTATTTTTTCTTACAAAGAAAATTTTATTTCTTTAAAAACTGTGAAGAGTGTAAGAAAAAACCTTTAAGTACTGAGCTTTTTAAAAGTCGACTTTGCAGTTCTCACAATATTTTATTAAAAAAAATTTAATTTTTTTTGAAAATGTTGGTAGTGAAAACTTTCTTTATTGCCTTAAAGATAATGTATAGTCAAGTACCCTTATTTTTAGTTCTAAAAAAAAGTGTGGTCTAAAACAATAAAAACTACCAAATACCAAGTTTTAAGGAAGACGATCCAGCCGTTTAGGTTGTAGCCGTATTCCCGCTCAGCTAGGTAGGAGCGTGATAGCAAACGTATAGTTCGGTAATTTACTATGAAGACTTTGTTCAATAGCGAGGAACGTTTTGGACACTAAAGAAATGTCTATATGTCCAAAAAGATGTTTAGTTCTGATACATTGTTGCAAAAGACCGTTTGCCTTCCATGCTGCGATTTCAAGTGGTCTCTTCAAAATTGTTTTTTAAAAGCAACTTCTCCGCTTAGCTTTTTTATGTTTCAATCTGGACTCTGTCAATCCTTTCATTTTATGCATTTCCTTAATACATAGATGTTTCCTCGTTCTTCTTCATATTTTTTAAAATCTGGGAGTAGGATTTCCCAACTTACAAATTTGCTTCGCATTTCAGACATTAAAGTGTTATTTGTTTCTATAGCGCTCCATTTAGCCCTCTGACAGAAAGTAAATACCTTATTGGAATTGGACTATTACTAAATCTTTAAGTATGTATTTTCTGGTGCAAATTATATCAGCTTGATAGAACGATGTATTAATCTTTCTTTAATCTCTCTATAATGCTCAATAGTCATCCCATAAAATTCTTATACAATCTATATGTTAGTCTTTGTTTCTATATTGCTTGTATTAGTGAATCTGGCGTCACCAAGCTATAATCGGCCATTTTATATTTTATATTCAATTTAGCATCTAAGCACATATATTTATTATTATTGTCAATTTTTTAAGTTGATATTAGTCAACTTATTAAACAATTATACCTCTATTTATTTAACTTATATATGTGTTTGTTATAGTAATACCAATCTATTATTTTATATTTTCCTTAAGCAAAGTTTTTTGTTAATAATGCAAGCTTCTTGTCTCAAACGAGACAATTCAAGATAAAAGTGATTCCAATTTAATGCATTGAACTGTATATCTAAGATTGGCAAAGCGGTTAGTGAGCAAGAAAAATAAAATTCTTCTTGGTAAAAAATAAAACCGACTTGGATTTAGTACTAAGATAGTTCTTAAGCCGAAAGGCATTAGCATTAAGTTATTATAGTTTAACTTAGAGCGCCCGACTGGGACCAGTAAGTTAGTTTTAAGATATTGATAAGTAGGCTAGTTCTTATGATTTTTTGTCTAGCTTTAAGGTAGTTTTAAGAAAATGGAAAAATAAACATGAATTAAAAGAAAAAAAAGCGAGCAAGACAATTGGTTCAGAGAGACACGAGTTCGATTCCTGGACTTACCTACTTTTTTTTTATTTAATTTAATATGAACTTCTTTAAGACTCTCATAATTAACTCCATAAGGGTACGATAGGAGTTAAAAAAGGTCGCTTTTTTCACTCTATGGAGTTCTATGCATCGGTTATATGCGTAGGTTGAATGAAACTGGAAAGCATCTATGGAGGAATATAGAAGCAAAATTGTTAGTTGGGTTGTTTTCATCATTTTTGCTTTGTGGAATAATCTTTGACCTTCGCAGAACGCTGAGTGTTTCAATTTCGACAACTATGCCCATGATTGATTTAATATTTTAAATCTTAGAAAGTGAGCATATATAAAGGTAGAGATCTCTTTTTTGTCGTTGATATTCCAGAAGAGTCTTTAATTATCTCAATTTAATTAAGATTATTGGCATCGAGAGCTTAAAAGATGTTTAAGAATCAATTCTAACATTTTATGTACTTTGGGCAACTCATAATATTTCTCAGCCCGCAGGCACCTTCAATGGGGCTTAACGTTAACACCTAAAAGTTGTGAAAATAATCGTATGTTTAACGCAATAGTATAAGTGTAAAGTTTTTAATTGTATGGTATGTTCCTTGCGTAACTATATTAAAAAATTTCCTCAGCACCAGGCACCCACAGTGGGACCAAAACGTCAGTGAGATATCTTAAAAGTTGTCAAACAGATATTTTAAATTACGTTTTAGTATCAAAGCTAACGTTTTATGCACTTTGGACAAATTTCTCACAATATTTTTTAATCCGCCTGACACCTACAATGGGTTCAAACATTCAGCAAACACCTAAAAGCTGTTTTTCGTTATACATTTTGTATAGAATACCTACTCTAAATAGTGAAAAATATACGATATTTTTACATTTATGACTGTGTCTAGTTGACATGGTTGCTCAAGAAACATAATATTATACAATATAAAACTTTACTCTGAAATTATTCGTATGTAGAACGAAAAACATACGATTACTTTGACAACATTTAGGTGTGTGGTGCATGTAAGGCCCCACTGTAGGTGTCTGGGGAGTTGAAAAATATTTTTAAATAATACGCCGAAATAGGTACATAAAACGATAGCTGTGATACTAAAACATAAACTGAAAATCTGACATAAAGTTCCAACTGTAGGTGTCTGGCATCAGCTTGCGAAATAAATTAATTTTGATTTTGTTAATCGCGTGATATAATTATCAGATAACCATTAATTACCCAGCTAGTAAAAAATTTGATTGGCACATCCTCTCCCCTAAAGCAGCCGTTCTTATAAGAAATTGATTTTAATTTCTATTAATAGAATAGAAAATGTGTTGACAAAAACTTCCAATTTTCGCTTGACATAGACTCTCTCTAAAAAGTATTACCATCAGAACAGCCTAAGAAAAAGTTTTCCCAAAATACCTCTTGTGAAACATGCTATGGACAGATTTCTTATTTAAACAAAACAAAAATCACTGTATTTTTTATGAAAGCGAACTTGTTGATTTAAAGCAAATTAAGAAAAAAAAAAAAACAGTGATGTTGTAAAAAGTTGAATTTAAATTCGATCTTGCCAGGAGTCGAACCTGGAATCTTCTGATCCGTAGTCAGACGCGTTATCCATTGCGCCACAAGACCGTTGAAAAATTCAAAGTTCACAAGCATATAAGTACATATATGTTAGCTTTAATTTTATTTATGTATTCAACAACATAAAGCTGATCAGCAGATAAGCATAATTAATGCATCTGAAATAAAAAAAAACAAACATAAAATGAGATGAATGACAAATAATATCAATTTTTGATTTGTAGGTACTCGTACCTCTATCTGTATGTTATGCGATGCCAAACTTATGCGAGAAGCAAAATATGACAAACATTTTTTTAAATATAATTTTAAAAGGTGATAATTGAATATGAAAAAAATTCAAAAAGAAAATTTTTCTGTTTGAGTGGAGTGACCGAATTTATAATTCAAGTATGATAGTTATCTAACTGATGAGCCCAACTATCATACCTGGGCGAAACGCAATGGAGTTGAGCTCATTTGAATTTTAAAAGGTGGCCATTTTAGATAATAGAGTTTTTCGCAATTTTCATCTTTCAAATTTCGAAAAATAAAAAAATTGAAAGGAAATCTATAAAAAAATTGAAATAAAAAAAAATATATTTTTAGGGGTGGTCAAAAAAAGTTAATGGGTATTCAAATGTGGTCATCTTTTCCAAAAAAAAAAAATCTAAACTTTTGCGGACTAAGTGAACACAGCTCATTTGTGTACCTATTTGCTCAACAGTCCCATATTCCAATTTCAAACCAAAAGTATTTTCCATTGAATATTCACGATAAAAATAATACCTTTGTTCCAGTAATAATTTTGAGCAAAAATCTCCAGTTTGTCGAATGTAGAGATGATTGCTAAGATACCAAGCCAAACTATATTTTTGTAAGTATCTTCTCCGGCTTCGTCAACATCGAAAAATTTCAGTGTCGTCCCGTTATCGGTCTTGTATAACTCAGTCTCGTTTGGGCTCGTATAACAAAGTCTCTTCTCGGTATGGTCTCAGCATCGTTTCGGATGCTTTGGAACTGGTATCGTCTCTGTATCGTTTCGGTTTCTGATACCGAAATTAAACGATAGCAAAACTTTTGTCGTATCGTCGACATCCCTAAAAGAGTGTGGAACAGTTTTTTTTTGCAAGAATTATTGTTTTTGTATGTATGTACATATGTCTGAAGGCCAAAGAATTTCTACTCAAAGAAATTTCTGGGGCATAATTATTTCAAAAAGGGGAAAGGACTACCACTCTCTTCTTCCCAAAACTACCCAATTTTTTAAGTGCGGAATAGGAATTGGGCAAAAATCGAACGCTTGGGTCAATGTATGTATGGAAAAAAACAAATGTTAGCTGAAACAATTAGACGTCAACTACCTTTTTTTATTTTCAATTTTTTGTTTTATCTTTAAGAACATTGCATTGCATTGAAAAACGCAAAATAGGCGAAAAAAGCCATAAAGTCAAAAAAAAGGTGCTAACGGGTAAAAAAGGCAAACAAAAAGACAAAAAACAAGACTCAAACTCTTGTACAGACGGTTTACTGTGAAGGTCAGTCTGGAGATTGGGACACTGCAATCGTCGATCAAGAACATCAACCAACTAATTAAAGAGAACTATCGGTTGTCAATTAATTTGTATTGGGATAACAAAATTCGGGCCGTTAATGCTAGCGACCCGAGCATGTTTCCCCAAATTAACAAGATATTTAGAAGGAATGATCAGAACGATCTTCCGTGTATCAAGCTTGAGAGAACGACAGACAACAGAGACGTACTTCTGACATCAGGAATTAATCCAGAGGACGCCTTCTTGGACGATGACCTCTTTATTGTCGAAGATCCGCAGGAAAATGTGGAGGCTGTGGGGGCTGCTTTCCAGCAAGTGTACAAGGTGAATGCTTGCATTTGCCCCAATCATGACCTGGAAACTTCTACCTTCGGAATAACATCACGCAGTGGCGATCAGAGAACATTGGTTTCACCGGGTTCAATGAAGATCATTTGGCAAACGCCATAATCGCCGAACGAAATGGGCCCAGTTCCCTGTCAATTACGAAGGTGGAGCTCCAGCTCATCTTCGATTCATTAAAGAAGAAGAAATCAGCAGGAGTCGATGGCATATCCAACGTTGTACTTCGACATTTACCTCAAGAAGCAGTAGACATTTATACCACTCTGTTTAACAACGCTCTGAATAATGCATATTATCCAGTGCGTTGGAAGACAGCTGTGGTGCATCCTCTCCCGAAAAAGGGAAAGGACAACTCCAATCCGGCGAATCTCCGGTCGATAAGTCTTCTTCCGAGTATCAGCAAGGTATTCGAAAAAGTTATCAATAGAGCTCTGTCTAAGTGGGCAGGGGACAATAATATCATACCGGACAATCAGTTCGGTTTTAAGGCGGGACATGACACCATTCATGCCGCGTCGAAACTCGTTTCTGATGTCCAATGGAACAAATCTAAGAAGCAGTGTACGGGTGCCTGTCTGGTTGATTTGGAGAAGGCCTTCGACACCGTATGGTTAGAGGGTCTTTATCTAAAGCTGACCAGACTTGGCATTAGTAAACCACTATTATATATGCTTTATGATATGCTCAATGGCAGAAAGTTTGTTGTCAAAAGTGGCAATGTAACTTCTGCCACAACCTTTAATATTAAAAATGGTATTCAGCAGGAAGCGGTCAACTCGCCGATTCTATTCAGCATTTACACCAGTGATCTGATAAGTAGTCTAACTCGACGATCTAATTGCGTACAGAACAGCTCCGAAAGTCGAGGTCATCAGGATTCTTTTGCAGCGTGACTTCGAGAAGATTCAGCGATATTGCGATGACTGGAAGTTGAAAATCAACTTTAAGCTTTAATTTAGTTTTATGTAGTTTGTAAGTTTTATATAAAACCAAAAAAAAATAAAGACAGAGATACCGAGTTTTTTGTAAATTCTTCTCGAACCGACCTGGATTTAGTATTAAGATAGTTCTTAGGCCGAAAGGCATTAGCATTAAGTTATTATAGTTTAACTTAGAGCGCCCGACTGGGGCCAGTAAGTTAGTTTTAAGATATTGATAAGTAGGCTTGTTTTTATGAATTTTTGTCTAGCTTTAAGATAGTTTTAAGAAAATGGAAAATTAAAATTAATTTAAAAAAAAAAAAGGCAAACAAAAAAATATATATTTTTAGAATAAGGAGGACATGAAACGTATTTGTATAAAGTCGATACTTTCATACGATTACGTACAAAAAAGACAAAGTTAGCATAATCATATACAATTCCAATGGGGCATCTGCTCCACATGAGCATTTATTCCACCTGAAGTGGGAATCTTTGAAGAAGTAAATTGATTCTCATACAAAAAACTCCCCTCTCTAAAGGGAAATCTTTCTCACTAAAAGGTGCAATAAATTCCCGCTCTCGGTGAGAATAAATTGCACTTTGAAAAGTGGAACAGATTCCCACTTAAGAAGAAATAAATTCCCATGTGGAGCAGAATCATTTCTCTGCACTTTCATGAATAACTATTTTTCCTATTTTTCGAAAAAAGTTTTTCCTCCTTAGCCTTTTCTAAATGAAATTTATATATATTTTGTTTTTGAAAAAATGTTTGCTTATTAAATTGCTAAAAAAAATGTTTGTACGGGTGATACAGTTTCATAAACCAAGTTTAAGACTGTATCTAAACTCACAGGAAAACAGATATTATGAGACCCATTTCTGTTAGTATAAAAAGTTATTTTTTTATAACTTGCCATGATTTTATCTACAGATTCTACAGGTACCATAAGATCAGTTTTACAAACAAAAATTTCTTAAAAAAAAAAATCTAACAAGCTGCCATTCATTCACCCTTCATTGTCATTTTAATTAAATTTTCAGAAAATCTTCTGAGGTGTTAACACACACCATGCACACCTACTTGGCTACTTTTTTCCCTTCCTGCACTAACTATAACAAGGATTCCGAAAGGGGCTTTGACGTTTTACTTTTCTAAGTCCAGACCCAAGATGATGATTATTAACTCAAACTGAAAGCAATTTTATTTATGTTCTTTCTCGATTTTATATATTGCTTAAGGGATAGATACATGACCTGCATGTGGATGGACAGCTTGTTTTCCTGTTTTATTAATTTCTTCCATTTTTTTTTTTTTTTTTATGTGATTGTATATGTATCTACCTCTGATGTAAGTATAACATACCACGCATTTCATGAAATTTTTAACTTTCCGAAACACATCACAAATGTTCACATGGAATTCCTAATTGGACGTGTGCTGAAGCTAATTTTATAATAACAAAGCTTATAGCACGCCTGCAGGTGCTAAAAATAATTCCAACACACCACCAGTAAGAGAAACAGCAACAAAATGACATGGCCTTTTATTTAATTGTCCTGTCATCGTCCTTTTGTTAAGGATTTTTTTTTTCCTTTTTTTTATCTACATTTATATTAAAACACTCACAGTTAATTGTCACTTTTTGCTTAGTTTAGCTAGGGGCTTGTAATTCTTGTCACTCTCGTTTTACTTTAATTTTTTTTTGTGTTAGAAGTGAAAGATACAAAAGCTATGCAATAGAAAAAAGTTGGACAGAAGTGGGAATTTAGTAAAAAGCTAAATTTTTTGTTGTGTTTTAGTGGCTAATTGGTACAAATTCATTTGAACCTGGTTCTTAAATAAGCATAAATTGTGATGTGTAATTAAACCATGCATAACAGTAAAAAGTTCAAAATAGGAAAAAATGACATATGTATGTACCTACACATGCATTTTTATCTGGTTATACTATGTAAACAGTATATTGTATGCATCTGGCACATTCAAACCATTCATCAGAACATGCGGATAGGGGTTAAAAATAATATGCACGACTTAGTCGCAAGTACTTGCTCTTATGTCTAAGAAAATTATATATGTAAGGACATGTAAATTATGAGAGACAAATGTTTAAAAGCATGAAGTACGATACTAAAATAACTCAACCCGTTTTTGAGATATCTGAATTGTCAAACAAAAATCAAACTTTTTTTTAAAATTCAAAAACTTTTTTTTTTTAAATTTAATATGCAATATTTCTTAATCTTATTAGAAATTTGTATTTACAAAAACTAATCAAAATCTGTTTGGCTGATATTCAGAAAATTCAAAATTTAAGAAAACATTCTATGAAAGGTAATATTAATAGTTGCTATTAGTAATTTTTAAATTTTTTAATAGCAGATTCTTTTAATTTTAGTATATGGATAAAGCTTAATGAAAATCGTAGCGGTTGTTTTTGAGAAAAAATATTTTCCTTTCTGGTTTTTTTTACCTTTATATGGAAGGTGCCATTATTTTCTCATATGTGAAAAAAAAATTTCAAAAAATATTTGATAGAGTACTAGAAAGCTCTTAAGTATCGAGTTTTAAAAAAATCAACCATGTCGTTTTAGAAATATTTGATTTTAAAAAAAAATATAAGACATTTCTTTAAAAATCCAAAAAATATTTTTTTTTAAATTTATGTACGCAAAAATATTCCTAGGTTTTGGAAGCATCTGTTCAAGCGAAATAATTGAAGTCAGTCATACCGTTCCGAAATAAATCGAAAATACAAAATGGTTCTTTGGGGGGTACCGTTAATAACCACTTTTTTGAAAAATGGTTTTCACCAAATGAAAGCCTTTACCAAAAATAATTTATTGATTTTCTTAACAAAAGTTGTCGAGCCGTTCTTGAGAAAAATTTGTAAGATTGCAAAAGAAAATTAAATGGCAGGCACCGTTATTTTTGGTTCTAAGAAAAATGAAAAGAATGTATGGGTATTATCACCAAAAACCACTATGTACCAAGTTTGAAGAAAATTGATGGGACTGAAGGCTGTAGACGAACAGACAGACAGAATTGTGTCACCCACTGTTTTTGTATTCTCTATCATCGTAATGTCATGTTTGATAGTTATCTCGAAAGTTTTTTTTTTGCATGAAGCCAAAACCTGCCTTGCATCTATACCGCAAGTAAAATAAATATTTTCTCTAACGTTTTTTAACATTTGTATGGAAAGTACCGTTATTTTTTCATAAATTTCATACATTTTTTTCTTAAAATACCTTAAGAATGTAATAATAACCCTGAAATACAGAGTTTCTTATGAAAATCGAACATGTAGTTTTAAAAATATTTGATTTTCAAAACTAAAATTTTGAAAATTTTTAAAAATCCAAAAATATTTTTTTGATTTTTTTTTCCTGTATAAATTAATTATTGAAATCAAAACTACCGTTTTGAACAAAATCAAAATTAAAAATGATTTATTTTTTGAAAATTATTTCGCATCCAAAGGATGCCTTTACTGAAAAAAATTTATTGATTTTTTTTTTAAGAAAAGTTGTGGAGCCGTTTAGATTAAATTAATTAAATAAGATTTTATGAAATAGCTAAGCTTGTTTCTTATAGCTACCACTATTAGAAAGTTAACCTAATAATTCATTTAATTAAACAATGAACAATTCATAGCATTTCGCAAAAGTCAGACCTGTAAAAATCATTTTTTTTTGATCATTTTTGACGATGTTTTTTTTATAATAAAGTGTCGTCCTAGAATTTTCAAAAATCAAAAATGTTTTCGTCAAAATTGTTTGATTAAAAATTGCGCTTTTTTTCAAATTAAATTCACAAGGAATCCAAAAAAAATATATTTTGCTCAAAGAAATTAACAGCTTGTCAAATATAAAAATAAAAAAACCAAAACATTGGTTTTTGGTATTTATTGTTCAAGTTATCTGAAAAAATGATTTCCACAAAAAATGTAGGTCTCTTGATTATCTACAACTTTTAGATATAATTTTTTTCAATAGGCCAGAAATTGCAAAAAAAAATTTCACCCCTACCCCACATTTTCGCTCACCCACCCCACCTTCAGTCATCTGTTGCGGGGCACTTTATTTTTCCCCATTTATATTCCAATAATATGAAATTTTTCCATCAACAATATACTGCTAGTAAATTTTTAAACTTTTGGATTTTTAAAAGAGACCATTGTGTCATATCTGCCAGTTTCCCGTTCCAACAGAAGTCAATTAAAAAAAAAACCCAAGAAGAACCGAGGAAACCAACAGGAAAGATTTCAACTGTTCCTCCCGGAACTTTAACTATATCCATTTAAGATTAAATATAGATTTTTATGGCCTTTAATCCTACAAATTGGCGTTTCATCCAGCCTACTCACTTGGACTCATCAGTGACCTTCTGATTGCTTTTGTCATACGCAATTTGTATTAAATTCAATTTAACTTACATGACTAAAGGCTATAAAAAGCTATTTTGAATCAATAATTCAACAAGTCTGATTCTTAAAGCTTGGTCTTCTACTTGGCTGATTTATTTCAGTAATATTTAGAATTTTTATTATTAAAAAAAAACCTTCTAATGTTCAGTATGTGCTTCTTCGATGGACACGTAGACTCCGGTGGAGATATGATCACAAACTTGATTCCTTACGGAATGAGATATTTTATTCCTAGCATCAAATCAAATTCATGAGTTGTAAAGAGGTTATCAGGGTTAAAGAAGTTTCTAAGCTTCCGAAGTCATATAAGGCCAGCATTGCTGAAAAAACTAGATCAAATAAAAACAAGGGAGAAAACCTGAAACGTCCAAATTCAATGAAACGAAGCTTTGCATGATCAAAAATTAAGGCAAAAAATACTACAATGTTCTAAACATTCAAACGTTTTTGGTTACTTCGTTTTCAGTTCCAACTTCCCCCGTTCGCCTCCAATAATACTCATACTCACTGAAAAGAGAAAGCCAATTTGCTTGCAGCAAGCAGATTGCTGTCATTTCAACACTGCCACCGAGGGTGATATTGTCTTCTTCTGTACTTGAGACTGCTCACGATTTTTTAAGACAAATCTTCTTGTCACACTCGTCCAGTGGCAAGAGTTCTAAAAGATCTTGATGTCAATACCTTACCGTAAGAATGTATTAAGTGACATTTCCAAAAACTTACAAGCATCAAAACAAACCTCTAATTCACTCATTTATTTGTGTAGTTTCAACTCAAAAATCACTACAGAAAAGGAGGATTTTGAAATTTTAAAATTTTAAAAATGTCACTTTATACACTCTTCTGGGAAGATATCTAATGTACACAAATCCTCACATTGTTCTGAAGAGGTGTTCTTCAATAACGCTGGAAAAGTCACTTAGTAAACTTTTCCGTCTGCCCTGTACTCTACTGGTTTCTTTTTGGGTGGATAGAAAACAGCATTTGTTCAGCATATCTTTATACATATAAAAGGCGAATGTTCTTCTCCCTCACACTATCGTCCAATTGCACTTACTTCCTTTCTTTTTAAGTTTATGGAAACGCTGCTCAGGAAATATCTTAAAGAATGGAAACTAATGACCAGCAATACGGCTTTCAATAGCAACACTTCCACTGATGGTGATCTGATGGTTAATGTCATTCAATTATTCAGTGAAACAAATCTTTTCATCATTTTGGAGATAGTAAGATTATTGATATGGTATTTTTAAAGCGTTTGCTATATAGTTTGGCATCAAGCTGTCTTATCAAATATGCATATAACTTGTATCGAAGAATGGTCGTTGGATTTGGACATCGCACAAGAATGCTGGTGTGTCTCAAGGCTCCGTTTTGTCACCATCTGTATTCCTTTTAATGTAAATACATAGAATTCATTTAATTGTTTTGCTGGCAAAAGAACCCTCAGCTTTTCATATTTGTTTCAAAATTCACTTGCTTGTTCTTCGGATGTGGAACTTAAAAGGCAACTAATGATAAGCTCATGAAATTCTATCATCATTGTGAAGGCCTGGCAGATAATAGCTGCGTTTTATTATCTTTTATCGGGATCCGGATCTGGATTAACTTTAACACGTAATACAAAAACAATTTGGGATCTTGCTTTTTATCTAAATCTATTTCAAGATCCAAGAATTAGTTTTAGTTCTGAACACTAGGTGACCATTTTGTTTCGTAAATGTTGTCAGCAGTGTGCAAAAAAAAACTAAAAAAAAGTCAAGTGCCAAAAAATAACTAATCAATATAATAATTTTCAGATAACAATTTTATTACAGTTTTGCGTAAAAAAAATTTGTTTTTCATGACCAGTGATGGATATGTATATGCGAAAATGAGCCAGCCAATTGACAAGAAGAATCAAAGCTTGTGCCAGGCTTGGAGCTCATAAGTCCACAGAAAACATCTGTTGAAGAAATTCCAGCTGACCATGGCGATGTTAAGGGAAGACGTCAAACAAGAGGAGGTGAAATATCGTAGTAGTGTTTCGGTTTACGTTTGGAATTAGGTTAAGATGAAAATCATAGTGAGATTGAAACGGAGCGGGACTTTTTTACTGTGTCTATAAAAATTTATATTTGCAGAATTAAACCACAGCCCAAAGGAAATAACCCCAAAAATTGGCCGCTACAAATATATCAAATCAAACACTTTGAGCATGAGCTGTCTATGACTTTGATCAATGAGGAACTCTAGCAAGATCTGCAAGTTAGTTATACTTGGCCGCTTTTAAATATATTTCTATAAAATAATTTATCTACTGTTTTATTTTTCAATTTTAGTTATGTTCTTGGTCCAGGTTATGTATCATCATTCATCACCTTGTAATGCAAATGTTACTTATCCATCTGGTGGAACTGAAGGACGGACACAACGTTTGTAATTTCAATCTGTAGCTTCTAGTTCCTCAAATGAAGAAAAAATCAAAATACCATCGGTTTTAGTTTCTTGAACCCTGGAGAGAGGGGCATAGTCATCGATTGGACGTCAAGATCCTTTGGTACCAAAGGCCCAAGCAGTTTCTACTAAGAGGGTCGAAAATGAAGTAATTAACTTCTACCCCGAGTACTGGCAAGCATTTCATATTCGTATTTGGGTATTTGCTGTGACAGGTGGCAAGCCACTTGACGATCAAGAATCGCTTGAAAGATTATTCTTAAATTTGTCATTTTAAAATTTAGCTACATATTTTAATTTCCTTTCAAACGTTTAAGTAAATTCAACTGAAAATAAGTAAATAAATCAAGTTGGTTCGGAGAAATAAATCTGTTTTGGAAACTAGATTGTTAAAAATGAAGAGGCTGCTACAAGATTTAAGTAACAGAGTCAGAAGGGAAGAAAATTGTTCCTACGAACCATGCAAAGGAAGACTTTAAAAAAACTAAAGATGAGCCCGTTTGTGACTCAGAATCAGATTGAGATTCTTCTGCAGCTACTTATGCATTTTTGGTCATATTTAAAAATAGATGGATCAGTTCAATAGAACTTTTAAGGAAGCTTTTCCTAAACATCAATAGCTCTTTCCAAGAAATTAATGGGGATACTTTTCCCCTTGCTTGTTTAGTTTTGGTTGTGTTTATGACGGCAATTATCATTCATAAAGGCACTTTTTGATAGAAAATTCATTTAAATTTGGAAGTTAAAATCAGTTACTTTTACAATATGATTTTTTACGTCGACAAGTGACCAAAAAAGTTAGCAAATGACTAGTTTCGTTCGGTTTGGAAAACTCTTAATGCTTTTTAATTACTAAAATAACAATTAAATAAAATTTATAAAAGAATAATTTTAAACTTAAAACGTATAGCTTTGAAATTATTTCAAACAGATCCTGCTTGCCATTACATCTTTGTAATTGTAATTTTCATTGCTTGAGACTCTCGAGTTTTTTCCTGAACACAAACTATAAATTTATCATTACAAAAGAAAAAATCAATAATTCCTTACGAATCGAAATCATTCAATTTTGGCTCTGTAATTAGTTAGTTAGTTTTTCTAGATGAGCTGAAAACTTCTAAAGCTCCTCTGCTTTATTTCAGTCATGGACACATGTGTTTCCATTTTTTTGAAGTTTTGCAGTTCCGTGACATGGTTGGTTTTGTTCTTTCTACATTTTCCAAAAAATTTATTTTGCAGAAGTCGTACAATAAGTTCCAGCCTGTGAGTTTTCCTCTGTAGGCAAGGCAAGCTTTTTGACCTCAACGTTAATTGCATTTTATACTTTTTTTCTCGAATGGGTGGGTTTCATTTTGAGTGACTGACTATTTTAATATCATCCGTGATGCCTCTAGTGACCACTAGCTCTTAATAAATGAGCTTACTGAATGCTTCCGAGTCATTAAAGCTATAGCTTCCAACGCAGTCCAACCAATTGGATTGCATGGATCCCATCGCAACCAGACCTGAAAAAAAGCAAGATGTAAGAGAGAATAATTTCGGTTATATGCGAACTTACCAATTACTGGAATAATACGAAGTACCTCATAATATTAATATTTCAAGTATATAACTATACTCTATTAAAAAACGCTAATGGTGCTTATCCTGAGTGGGAGTTTTTTTAGAATTTTATAAGTTGGATTCAACATAAAAATTCCACTGTCGCCGAAACTGTTGTTTTATCGCGACCATACAAAAGTTGAATGCACGCTTCAAAAAAAAATTTACTGTTCAAAATGAAAGAGAAAGTTTAATGTATTTGTACATATTTTAAACAGATTTATAAACAAATTTGTATCTTTTATAAATAAAGAAAATTTCTCTACTTGCGATTTCCATTTTTATATTTTGAAAACGTCAAAAGAATTCAGGAGTACCACAATTCATAAGTAAATTTGTTTGAGGATCCCGATCGTTTTATTATCACAGAATGATCCATATGGATCTTGGTTGATAATAAAACACAGCTAATATGGGTAGATAGTGTTGGAAGCCTTAATCCACTCGAGATTTTTTGATTTTAATTAATTAATTTTTTACTGGCAGCTTTCAACTATATGAAATGACGTGCTACTGTAGTAAGTTTTAACGTTTATTTGCATCCAACATTTTTCTTCCATTTTTCGTAGAATCACCTATTAGTTAAAAACTAAAACTTATTATAAATAATATTTCATACCAACTTTCCACTCGGACTGAACATGACCTGCCGGGACTGGCATTGTATAATGGAAAATGAAAAACCCCGTAGAGTTTAATGCTTCAAAAAGTTAATGCTGTCTTCTGTCGTTTAAACGTAGCAACTTTCATAGTGAATAATCTTTATCCGAACTGTGTATTAAACGTTCAGAACTGGCACATTATGAAAAAAACATAAAACTTAACCGAATTCCTACTAAAATCGTTTCTATTTAACCACCAGTTATACCCGGCTTACATTATCTGAAACTTTTAGCAATTTTAAACCCAAAACTAAACGAATGCTATACATACACCCAGATATAAGAGATATCATTCAGTGTAATAATTTATTGATTCTGAAAGAAACATACAAAAAAAAAATCCAATGAAACTATTATCACATCCGTTGGAAAAAAAAAATAAACAGTTTTAATACAAATATCTACAATTAAAAAACACTCTCAATAAATCGCCTTATTATTAATTTAATATCATAGAAAAATACAATTCAACCGATTCAATTGCATTTATGGAGACTCGCAATCGCAACCCAACCCAGTCCATCATCATCATCAATAATTAAGGGATCACTCACTAAACCAATACTTCCCGGTTCATTGGCTTCAATCAATATGATACCCGTTCATGTTTAAATACAATTTAACCTCAGCACTGCAAATAATTGAAGTCTCAGTGGTGCTCTCTCCGCCTAAGAATTAATATATCCCATCACTTTGTGTCTGCATACAATTGTAAGTAGATATTATAGCATTGACCTGTCGCGCCCTTTCCCCAACCAAAACACACCCGCATTTTAAAGGAACACACACAAAACATAGGTTGTCCGATTGAAATAAGCTGTCTGTGACAATATACAAAACCAGCATGCATTAAACAACACAAAAAAAGTAGAACCCTCCTAAAACCTAAACTTAAACAATGTCCACCTCGAATAAATGCAATCGACACTGCATAACCGTCCCTGATTTCCTCGTCACATTATGAAAATCTATGTGAAAATCCAACAACCGAAAAATGGAAAGTCACGTTCGATTCCTATTTATACCTCAGAGAGTTATGGTTGCGGGGGTCAGACCTTTAAATTTATATAAGGTACCATCTCTACGCAGCCTACCCGAGCCCATGCCATTGACATTGGAATTGTCAATCACTTCCGCTTTTGTTATTATGCGAGCTGCATGAAGAACGAAATTTTTTCTAATTTATGCCAGCTGACTGCATATCAACTATGCTTACTATCCAAATTCGTGCATTTTAATGGGATTAAAGGTAGACTCTGTTAACACTCAACACATTAACTTAAGGAGACAAAGTTATATGCGCAGAGGTCAAAGAACCCCCAAATTAATTACAATTTGCGTGACCCGCCAAGCTCTTGATAATTTCTATAAGGAAGAATTATTCTTCGCCTGAAGTGTTTTTTTGTTTTTATATTTTTTATTTTCAAACTTCAATTCGATTTGCGTTCAATTTTCGTTAAGCTACCGGCACGAACATTGATCAGGTGCGAACAAGTGGATCGTACCGGCGGGCGCGATATCGGAAGCACAATCAACCAAGCTACAATAATATTCGTGCGGGTTCAGAAGAGATCGCACAAACGTGCGCCTCATTGCCAAGAGATGCCATTTGGTAGACACCAGTGTTTACACACATCAATTATGATGGAAATGGAATAAAACAAAAACTACGCAATGTTATAAAATTTAAATGGTCATGGGTTTGTACAGTAAAACTCTGAGTATAAAGGTTGAAACAGAAGGCAGTATAGGTGTTATATTTTTGTAGTTTGTATATGACAACAGCAGCCATCTTGGAAAACACGTTGTATTAGTTACTTTGTGAATCGTGCATGGAACAAGAAATATTATAAAATATTCTAAAAGCTAATTCCATTCTTTGTAGCAGTCTACATTTTTGACAAAATTATGATTAAAAATTTGTTTTAACAAGTTTTGGGTAATAAAGCACCACTGTACTTCACCACATCGCAATGCTTTTATCAATTTTTAGTCCAATGCGGAAAGTTTATTGTAAAAATTCTCCTAATTTTTTTAGATATGTATTTAAAAAAAAAAGAAAATAAGAAAAGCTATCTATTTTCTAATTTGTTTCGTTATTTTTATGAGGCCAAAAAAGTCCCATTCACAATAAAACCCCTTTTTCGGTTTTTTTTTGCGAAGAAGTTTTTTTTTACTTCTCTATAAAACTAATATGGATTTGGTTTTTAGCATTTGACTAGAAATTGATAAGTAAATTGGATATTAAAAAGAACAATGATATCGAAAAATTCTGAAAAATCAATTTGACAAAAAAAATCACAACTTTTTCAAAAATCTTGGATTCATAATTTGAATTTGTCATTTTTTTTTTACTAAAACAACTTCACTAAAGAAATTAATAAAACAACGGAATATTAGTGAAAAATAGAACTATTTTTGTACAGTTCACAAGATGTCTGATGAAACATGTTTTTCAAGATGGCGGTTCCTGCTCGCCCCCTTCCTCCCAGTCCCAGCAAAAAAATTGAAGTTCCCCTTCATTTCTGCCATCAAGACGCACATAGGAATGGTTGAGAGTTGTAAGTCACTAAGCCCTGGTTTTCCATGAGCTGTTGCGCCACCAAATTTATTTATTTTATTTATTTTTGAAATGCGATATTTAAATTAGCTAAGAAACACTTCGTTGAGAGTTTGAGATTAAAAAAGAACGCCAGTTCCTTATTGAATATGATTGTATGGACAGAAAAAAAAATTAAAATCGTTGAAGCGGTTTTCTTAAAAAAGTATTTTTTATATATAAAATTCTTAAAACATTTTTAAGGAAAACTTTTGGTATGCCAATCGTAAGTATTTATTTATGTGCATATAAAAATAAAATTTGAAAAAAAATTTCTAACCTATTTTTGAAATATCGTATTTTCAAAAAAAAAATTGAAAATACGATTTTTTTAAATTTAAGAACTGTTTTTTTTTTAAGTTTTGATTCGGCCGATAAATTTTTTTTTTTTATCCGATGGAAATCTTCAAAAGACACTCGGTAAGAATTAGTACCAAGTAGTGTGGGACTCTTACCGCACTAAAACCACCGGTGAATCAGGACCAATCTATGAAACATCGACAAATGATTTTTCTTTCTTAATTTATCAGTCGCATTGTGGGAAGTTTAAGTTATAACACTTTCCCATAGCTTTTAGACCATCAGCTCATGAGGCTTGGTTCTTCTTAATCTCCGAACATTGTCTCGTACATTTAAGACGTACATTTCTTATATACCAAGGGGCATTTATTATTCCGCGAAGGACCTTGCTTTGGAATTTTTGGATGGGTTCAGCATTTGTTTTCTTTGTACAGCCCCATAGTTGGATGCCATATGTCCAAACGGGTTTAAGTACTTGCTTATATAACATTAGCTTGTTCTGGATACGAGTAGATAGGTCAGAGTTCTTTCCTAGTAACCAGTACATTTTTCTGTACTTCAAGTTTAGTTCGTCTTTTTTCTTTTTGATGTGCTCTTTCCATTTAAGCTTTGCATCCAAAGTCATTCCAAGGTATTTGGAAGTATTGGAGTAAGGTACTGTTGTACTGTTTATAAGAATTGGAACATTGTTTATTTTTTTGTTTGTAAAGTTTATATGCGTCGATTTTGTTTCATTTAGTTTGATTCGCCATTTTTGCGTTCTATCACTAACTTTATCGACTGCATTTTGCAGTTTTTGTGTAGCCTTAGTATCATCAGCAAAGGCGGCCATGATAGCGTTGATGTCCACTGGAATACCCCTTGTATATAACAGATACAGGGTTGGTCCTAGGACACTTCCTTGTGGTACACCGGCTTCAATTTTCTTTAGTTCCGAGTAATTTTGGTCGTACCGTACTCTAAAGAGTCGGTTCGTAACGTAGGATTTCAGTATTTCGTAGTACTGCCTGGGAAGATCCCTTTGCAGTTTGTACTCAAGTCCCAAGTGCCAAACCTTGTCAAAGGCTTGAGCAACATCTAAGAATATAGCCGAGCATACTTGTTTTTCTTCAAGTGCCTTTTCCACAACATCCGTAATCCGATGCACTTGGTCTATCGTGGAATCTTTATTTCTAAATCCAAACTGATGGCTCGGAATTAGTCTTCTTTCTTCTATTATTCTGCTTAGTCTTATCAGAAGCAGTTTTTCGAAAACTTTTGCATGATTGGTATAAGCGATATAGGTCTGTAAGGTGTTACTTCGGCCGATAATGAGAAAATAAAAAACACGCTCTATGGTAGGACAGGACAGTTGCTTAGTGCCGAATTGTACAATATCGTATTAATTTTAGTATATGGAAAAAGTTTAATCAAAATCGTTGGAGTTGTTTTTGGTATTATACTATATACTTTTTTTATGGAAGGTACCGTTATTTTTTCGTATATTTAAAATTTTTTTCTTGGAATATTTTAGAGAGTACTAAAAAACTCTTAAGTATCGAGTTTAGGAAAAATCTATCATGTCGTTTTTGAAATATTTGATTATTTTTTTTTAAATTTGAAATTTTTCTTAATAATACAAAAATTTTTTCTTAATTTAAGTACACAAAAATATTTATAGTCTTTGGAAGCTTCTGTATAAAAAAATCATTAAAATCAGTCATACCATTTTGAAGAAAATCAAAAATTTATTTTTTTGAAAATTATTTTTTTTATATTTTCTATTTTTTGGTTTTTCACTCGAGAAAGCGTTTACTAAAAGAAATTTATTGAATTTTTTTTAAGAAAAGTTGTGAGCCGTTTTTGAGAAAAAAAACGATTATGTAAAATTGCTAAAAAAAAGTTGTATTGCAGGTACCGTTATTTATGGTTAAAAAAAATGAAAAAACGTGTGTGCATAATGAACAAAAACCACTATGTACCAAGTTTGAATAAAATCAATTGGGCCATTTAGGCTGTAGACGAACAGACAGACAGACAAAATTGTCTGCTCCCCACTTTTTTGGTGTTCTCTATCATCGTAATGTCATGTTTGATTGTTATCTCAATTTTGTTTTTTTTTTTACACGAATCTAAAATTAATATTGCAGGTAAAAAGTACCCAGCTCTTGGCCAATATGTAGTAATAAGCATACAATTTAAGTGGCAGCACTGTTCACAAATGACCAGTCATACCCGAAACCCGACCAACCATTCTACAGATGGGCCATTAAGATTCCTGGAAATATGAAAAGAAGTTTTATAATACTCTTTTACTATCTTAAAATCATGATCAGTTCATTACTTTCGGACAGCGGCAGCCAGTGAAGACATTGAAGGCTTGAAGGAAGGCTTTTATTACTATACGACGAAAGACTTTAATATTATTGTTACAATTGGCAATCCAAAATCTTAATCCGATTGTCGGCTCGTTTCAATGACCTTTAAGGCACAGATAGGATAGGTTTCTTTCAATTATTCCATCTCACTTCTCTTCTCGTTCATGTTTAATTTATGCAGTGCAAATAATAGACTTGTTCAATTGCCATGAGAGTTATTATTATTATTATATGGTCATTTTATATATATAAGTATTTATTAATTTAATATATGTACCCATGTATGTGCGCAAGTATGTGTGTACTGTGTACTGACCACAGATTGAATGCGTTAACCATCACAATCGTAATATGAATCAGCAAAAAAGATCTCTGGGAAAAGATTGATGCTTCTGCGATGCAATGCGTATAAAAAAAGTACGAGTATAATGAAGAAGTGCGTTTAGCTTCATGCTGGGATTTGAATTGATTTCAATTGCACACAAGTATTTATACGAAGAAAAAAAAAAACTAAGTAATTAAGGCCATAGAGAAAAATTTAAAACATGACTGAGAGTGAAATGAAACCTACATTGTATGTACATTTTAAACTTAAAGATATGGATTCATACTTCGAATACAAGTTTTGAATTCATAAAAAAAGAATCACAAGATTTAAAACCATGGCAAATCGATGAAAGTAAAAATGCAATACCGCAATATTGTTTAGATTTTAATCAACATCTAAAATCTGGAATTTCTTTTTGACACAAGAAATTTCTTCTTAAACAAGAGGTTCGTTAATTTTAATAGTTTTTTTTTTATTCAGAAGATTCTAAAAATAAGAATAGTATTGTGAACTAAAATTTTCGAAAATTAGCAACTATTTATATAATTAGAATACCTACCTATCCCAGAAAAAATTTGATTTTGAATTTTCACACTATCGGCCGAATTGATTTAAATTAATTTTTATAAACAAATATCAAATAAGTTGAAATAATACTCGTATTTCGGATTAGAATTTTTCAAAAAAATTTTTGTTGAAAATTTGACATTTCGAAAACGGGTTAACATTTGTTTTTTTTTTTAATTTTAATTATATATTCACTTTATTACAAACATTACATAGGCTTAGGCACCTCCTTAAGATCTTAAGATTTGCCATTTAAATCTATATTCTATTCGAGGTCAAACTAAAATAAATATCAGTGTTATCTACTTATTGTTTCTGTCAAAAAATAATTTAGCAATTTTAGTTTTCCTCAAACTTTTCTCGGCACGTTTCTTTTTCATCATAAAAAAAATGACGCACCGAGATTTTGTCTTAGCAAATTGACTGCCATTTGAATTTTTAAAATCGATAAATTTTTACGCACACTGAACTGGTGACAGTCCAAATAATTTTCAAAAAATATTTCTCAATACTTCTTACTATTTTTAGTCATTACTTTTTACTACGGTTAATAAAAAAAATAAAAAATTATGTATCGAGATTTTGTTATAGCAAATCGATTTTGTTTCAATTTTTAAAATAGATTAATTTTTACGGCAATGGCTGGTGACGGTCCAAAAAAATTTTAAAACATTATCTCGGCACTATTAATTTTTTCCATCATAACTTGTTTATATCGGTTGATTTAAACAAAATAAAAAAATTGCATGTTGAGTTTTCTTAGTTACAAACCGATTACCGTTTCATTTTTAAAAATAGAACCATTTTCACGCCACTGGTGACAGTTCAAATTATGATATTCAAATCGTCTGCAAAGGTCAGGGTCATTAAAATTAATAATATTTCTCTACAATTTGTTTCTTCGAAGTGTGGGCATCCATTTGAGAGAAAAAATGCTGTGAAGAGTCTTCTAGCAGCTCTCGCAAGTGAAAACAGTCTTGAGAGTAGCTGACAGGGAGTTGAATTTTTACTCTGGACATCATGAACTTTTTGAAAGTTACTAATGGTGGACACATGTTATGATCACTATCGGAGACTAAATCGCAACCTTCCAACACATTTTGTTTTTTTTTTCGAATAGCTGCATGTTGAGAGTCAACACACCATAATGAGGAAACAAATGGGTTTATATACGACTGTTTTGATATTCGGTCAAATTGAGTCCGTCCGATGAAACCCCAATTTTAAATGGCACTTTTATCAGTCGTTTACTAAGCTTAATATCTTTTTTAAATATAGTGGATCCAAGTGATATTTTCAACTCCACTAGTTGGCAAACAGAAAAATTGTTAATTTGAAGCTCTTTTAAGAGTAGACCCTTCACTGAATTTTACAGTGACAGTCCATGGCCTTACCCACAATTTTTGTTTTTAACTTTTTTAAGAACAAAACAGCTGCAAACTTCTGCTTGTAAGAGTATAATATTTCACTTCATTCAATCGAGAACTAGCAGATATTAAATTGGATTTTTTCTCAAGAGCTGAGAGCTGCCAGAAGGGTGCTAGGAGAATTTGTACTCTCATTTTTTAATTTCACTACTTTGCGTGTCCATTTGAGAGTGATTTCTCGACAATGACTCTCGGATAACTGTTTCCTCCTATTTGAGCTAATTTCTTGATTATGTTCGTTTGTGAGTCTAATTCTCGAAAGCTGTTTGAAAGTTGTTATCGAAATCTTTTTACTCTCAAAAGGATACCTACCTTAACGATGCGTGCCCTTTTGAGAGTATTTTCACTAGTAAACTATCGAGTGTTTTTTTTTGGGTAGCTGTACCCCCCCATGAGCTAACCTTATGACCCGGTGCAGGGAAATAATTCCACGGGCATCTGCTCCACATGGGAATTTATTCCACCTTAAGTGGGAACCTGTTCCACTTTTCAAAGTGCAATTTATGCTCACGACGAGAGGGTACTTACTACACCCGAAATTTTGTGGAATTTTTTCCCACCAAAAATTTGGAGTTTGATATATTATTGGGGTTGGCTACGTTTTCCCGAATAACGTTTTCCCGAATCACGTTTTCCAGAATGCATTAATTGGGTGCTTAACAGTGAGGCATGTATGGGGGGAGGGGGCATGCTACTCCCTGCAACCCCCTGCTTGGGCTCATTATAGGATTTGGGGTATGTAAAGTTTCTTTTGCATTTAAAGAATCTATTCGGGCAAACAAGATTCGGAAAACTGAATTTCGGGCAAACGTAATGTTCCCAGTAAGATATGTATGGGGGGGGGATGCTGCAACCTCCCTGCTAGGGCTCATTATAGGATTTGGAATAGGTGCGAGGCTGGGTGTATGCAAAGTTTCTTTTGCATTTAAAGAATCTGATTTAAAGAAACTTTGAATTTATCCTTTATATCCAGCAATAATTGTAACTGTATCATTTTGATATCTTTATATAGAAAAGTATTCAAAAGCAGGATCATACTTTCGCAGTTCTAATAACATTGAAGACTATATGTTATACAAAAAATACCTCCTAAGAATGAATCAAAGAAAAAGAAGTGAAATTGATTCTCATACCAAGTGGGCAAAAACTCCACTTTCCGAGTGAAGATCTTTCTCACTAAAAAGTGCAATAAATTCCCTCTCTCGGTGAAAATAAATTGCACCTTGAAAAGTGGAACAGATTCACACTTAAGGTGGAATCAATTCCCATGTGGCGCAGATGCCCGTGGAATTATTTCCCTGCACCTTATGACCCTATAAACATGCATTTTTTTGTTTTCAAGAGCTGTTTGAGAACAGCTCACCCCAGAGCCGGCCCAAGATAAATAAACGCCCTGAGCAAGCTACATCATTAGCGCCTCTCAATTATGGTAAGGTATTGGTGGAAGAAGTCATTTCCTTATTACCCAAGGGGTAGACTCCGCAATTCGGTTTAATAACTTCTAATGGCCTTTAGTCCTACAAATTGGCATTTCGTCTGGCTTACTCACTTGGACTCATTAGTGACTGTGACATAGTGAGGGCGCTTATCATACGAAAAATAAAAAGGATTTTTATTAAATCCTAGAAATTCGAATACTAAACAAAAATAATAGTAACTAATGAATACAAAAATATTTCTAGACAAAAACTAAAATACGTATCATACAAGGAACTGAAAAAATTTGTTTCAAGTGAAAAGTGTTTAAGAACTAACTAAAAAACATATCAATTTCATAAAAAATATTTTTATTTTATTCAAATAAATTTATTAATTGAATCAATTTTTTTGTATGCTTGCTCAAGGCGCCCACTGATTTCAGCGCCCTGCGCAGTTGAACAGTTTGCACGTATGGCTAGTCCGGCCCTAGCTCACCCTCAAATGAACACGCAACTTTATGATCGAGTTGATAACCAGTTGTATTTTTATTAAGATATTGGTAGTAAAGGGCAAGTTTTGTATTCGTGCAAACAAAATTTTCGAGATTATAATCAAACATATGACATCACGAAGATAGAATAACACGAACAAAGTGGGTGGCAAAATTCTGCCTGCCTGTATGTTTGTATCTCGATCAACTGGCTTGACCAATTAAGTATATGATCTTCTTCACATTTTGAACTTAAGGCTTTTCGGTGATTCCTTATTTAGGATATTTTTTTAAGCTCCAAAAATAAAAGTACATCTTTGTCATACAACCTTTAAGAAAAAGCTTATTCATCTCAAAATTGGTTAAAGTGATCTTTATAAACTAAATGACAATGTCAATTATAGTGTTTTCCAAAGATATTAAAAAAAATATATTTTTTTTTTTTGAAAATTCAATATTTCAAAATTGGGTTTATGAAATTTTTTGAAGCATATCAATTTGCTTATGTTTCCAAAATTTTAAATATAAAATATTAGTTTTTAAGAAAACTGCTCCAGCAATTTTAAAAATTTTTGTTTGCATAAATTATATTTGTTTCAATGAATCAAATGGCATACTTATTTTTGAAATTTCAAATATATAATGGGTTGTTTATACAGTTAAGAAACCGATTAAAATTCTTTTTTTATACTTTTACAACCTACTTGAATCTTGCATATTTTAAAAATTCTGAAGTTTTAAAAGTTCTTAAGTTTCGACCAATCATGTATTTTATTTAAAAAAATAACCTTCTATCTTGATTCTTGACAGTAGCCCACTCAAGTTTGTTATTCTTCCATTATTCGAATTATACAGCCTGCATTTATGTGTCATCATACTAAACTTGGCTTTTAAAAAATATAACTTTTTTTTTATTATACTTATGGTATTTAGCTTTTGACAGGTGGCAGTGCTGAGTCTTAATGAGTGTAGGTACTAATTTTCTAGTTTGTTTATTTGTATTTTTATTTCCATTAATAATATGTATCTTACTTTTTAATTAAGAAAATGTGTTGAAAATTTAACCTATATGCTCATTAATGGGACTATAAACTCAAATTTTATTACCATATAAGAAAACTGGAATTTAATGGTGTTTTTTTTTTTCTTTTATATTTAAAAGCTTCTCAAATGTCACTTTTTTATTAGTTTAATAACATTGAACAACATAAGCACTCTCATTCTCAACAGAATAATGTTTATCCAAATGAAAAATTAACAATTCAGGTAGGTGCAACGTTTTTACAAAAAAAAAAAAAAAAATACATAAAATATTTAATGAGTTCTTAACAATGCTTTTAACTTAACATCATCTATACTAATTGTCACTGATTTTTTGAAAACATGTATATCATCATTTACCAACAACAACAAAAAAATATGTATATAAAACTTGAATTTACTTTTTTAGCTTTCAAACTCGCACTCGACACACTCCTCTTTTCTAACCATATCCTATAACTACCATTAAAAGTAAAATTTACAATTTTGTCGACAAATTAAAACAGAAAAAAAAAAATTATATTCCCTTTGGTTTAAGTGCGTTTTCCATGTTTTAATTTTTTATTCCTCTTGGAACATTTTTATTTGATGGCAAAATTAGTTTTACGATCTTCCTGTGTGGTGTTGAAGTTTTATGTGCATTTTGTTAGACTTTTTTTTCATCACTTTCCATTGCTATAGAATCACATGTTAGAATCCGAAAAGTCCCTCCCTTTATTTGGACAAAATGAATATAAAAAACACCAAAGCACGAACAAAAAAAAAAATGAATAAAATTGTATCCATCAAAGCTATAAAATAAGCCGAAAACATTAAAAGTGGGCACACTGTTTTTCTTTTTTTTTTTATTTTTAAAGACTTTTTTTATCGAATTGGTACCCATAAATGAAGCAACACCCACAAGCTATATTACATGACCACAAAGGATGTAGGAGTTAGGAATAAGGAATTAGGTCATAATTTTCATCTACCATTACCACCCATCATTATCAAAAATGAGTAAAAACTAGAAATCAAATCAATATGGAAAAAATACTGATTTTTTGTTTCATCTTCAATTTATTATCACAAGATGCAGAGGAACAAAAAATACGAAATGACTTCAAGAAGACATAAGGGTTGCCAAGTCTTTGAACAGGTATCTTTTTTGAAAAAAAAAGCTATAAAAACTTGTTAAACCTCATAATGCGTTTATCTTTATTAAACGCAACAAACACTCACGAATAGTTGAGCTGGGTAAGTTGGGAAATATGACCCCAGGAAGACATTGGTACAAGGTAAGGGAAGTTTACATCAAAAAATGAAAAAAAATGTGTGGACAAATATTATTGAAAAGTACAAAACTTTTAAGTAGCTTCTTTTGTAATCGAAAAAGCATTCTCTTTTATCGTTTCTTTACAAAATTTGTTTTCTTTACAATTTAAAAAAAAAATATACTCTCAATCATTTTTATAAAAAAAACTCTGAAAATTTTACTGTTTTTATGTCAAGTTTCTAAGAAATTTTTAATTGAATTAAAAAAAAACCAGATGCTTTTAAGTGTTTTTATTTTTACACACGTTTTTTTGAAATTTTTTAGTTTTTTTTTGTAATCTTTGCGTCATTCAAAAATGTTTGAAATGATTTTTAAAATATTCAGTTTTCCAACGAAGGAAAAAACTATCTCGTTCGTATCTATGATCAAAACCTAGATGGCAACCCTGCAACTACAAAACAGTTTTATTTGTGGTTGCGCTGGTTAGTCGGACTTGGAAGAGAGTAAAAAACTTTTCTAATTAAGTTGAGCTTAAGTAACTGAACTGGACAGTAAGAGAGAGAGAGAGAGAGAGAGAAAAAGAATGTATTTTTTTAACCTAAAGTATTTTTCAAAGCGTACCCCATCGACGCCATCACCAGAAAGATAATACACTCTCCTTGCCAGGATATTCGATCAGAATAAAGTTAACTCAAGAAACAATAAAAAAAATTAAACTTTCTTGTTTTTATTCGATTTCTCCTTTGATTTGTGAGAATCCTTCCGTCGAACTTGAGTAAAATGCAAAAAAGAATTTCTCAGTACTTTAAGTTGTTGGGATTGTTTTTTTGTTTTTATTTTTTGCCTTCTAGATTCAGTCTAGCTTGATAGTGAAGGAGCAACTGCTTCAACTGTTTTGTTGCTTTATTTTTGAAAAAAACTTTATATATTTTGGAAGACGAAAAATTACCAATGAACTAGAAAATAAAAAATGAGATAAAAAAAGAGTTATAAAAAAAAAATAACTTCAAGGAAATCACTTGATGAAATTTTCTGCATTAAATCAATTGAAGTGAATTATATGCTCTGCAGCAAGTTGAAACAACTATTTATTAGTTTCGATGAGTTGAACCGATGATGATGATTATGATGATTATCGGGTTTATAAAATTGTTTGTGGGATGTGAATGAAGTGCCACTTCATTTTTCTCTTTTAAAATAAGGTTTATGATGATTATCAGTTTTAATTTATTAGTTCATTTTTAAAAGCTTTATTTATTATAATTTTTTTCTGATGTTTTTTTTTTATATCACCTAATGTTTTACAAACGAAAAAAGTTATAGGTTAGGGACCATACTGCCAACGTTAGATATAACGACTGGCAAGGGACCAGGGATGTTAAATACCAAATACCAATGGAAAAGAAAAACTGGGGGCCATCGCAAAAATCATTGAAAATTATTTAAATTATATAAGCCAGGTGCCAGGTACTTTTTTCTACAATTATTATTAGTGAATTTATTCCCTTGATGAAATATATTCAGGGGTGTCCCCCGAATACAAATCCAAGTTGGCTGTACGGGGGAGTTCGAGCGTCAGCCGCCATATGGGTGTTTTTTTTTTTCAAGCGTGAACCCTGTGTCGTATAAACAAAAATATTATTTTTTTTTGCAAGCAGCTATTTCCTTCTTTTATTTGCTTTTTTTAAATCAAGTTGCTTATGTAAAAATTAAATTAATTATGAGAAATTAAATTTTAAAATAAATATATATTTTTGGGAACAATCAACTTGAAAAAAATATTCATGATTTTTTTCAAAAATATTGAACTTAAAATCTATTTTCTCAAAAACTTTTCCCGAAAATAACTTGATTTTAAAATACAAGGAAATAAATGGAATATTAGCTTTCAAAAAAATTACTTTTTTGCCGTACGATGCACGGTTAACGAGATCTTTATTAAAACGCGTTTTCCAAGATGGCACCTGACACTCGTGTCCTCTCGCCCCACCAACTTGGATTTACATTCGGGGGAAACCCCTGAATATATTGCTATTAAATCAAGAAAATCATCTTAGTAATTAAAAGCTTTATGGACATTAACTATGTTTCCAAATTGATGAAAAGCTTGAGTAATGTCTCTCCTTTGAATAAGTATCAGTTGGGTGATGGGTGTGACCTTAGAAAGTAGGTGATATGTGAAAGGCTCGTCTAACTTTCATGTTTTATCTCATTTTTTTTAAGTATTTATCTAAATATTGTTTGTCCAAGATTTTAGTTTTAAAACGTTACGGATTTGGCAAGTAAAGTGCTACAGATTTTAATATAGTATAAAATAATAAATTAAAAATTTAATATTTTTGAGTTCTTACAGTTGTGACAAATTCATTTTATGGTTGTTAGGAATTGTGATTTTAATATGTATATTGAGCACTACTTTAAACGAATTTCCAATAGAAAAATATTACTGAAGTTTTTCTCTCTAAAAAGTCAAAAATATTTCAATCCAATTAATTACCTATTAACTTTTATTTAAGATTGACTATAATTCTGGATAATATTCAAAGGAGTTTTTCTTGGATAGTCAAAATTGTCAAAAAAAAAAATTATTTTGGAAAAATGGAAAGGTCTATTTAAACCCCATCCACATATATACAAATCAAATTTCTTGTGTGTAGTCCAGTATCCAGTCAAAATAGACATACAAATTTGCAAATCAAGCCTTAATTCTGATAAGGCTGAAAATTGGTACAGAACTTCCTTTTGGCATAACAAGTCAACTGCAAAAGTCCCCACCAGTCCCGCATTTGAGAATAAAAAGTTTTTCGTGGTGAAGTATCGAAAAATTTGGTTTCTGGCCCAAAGATTTCAAAAATTTCTGCTTTGTAGATCATGCAATTTACTACAAAAAAATACGCTTTTTTTCGTAAGGTTTAGGAAATATAGGTTTTTCAAAAAATGTAAATTGATGAAAATATGATAATAAGTTAGTAAATGTTGTCGGAAAATGTTTCAAGTACTATTTATTGATATTTATTTCCTTTATACAAGAAAATTAAAATTTTTCTTCTGAAATTTATCGTTTAAAAGACAGCTACACATAATTATTTTAAGAATTTGGTCAGAAGCTAAAAATGACGGTTTTCTGGTTTTTACTCTTCATTTTTTGCTCAGTTTGTAGACGTCAAAGTGTTCTGTTTTAAAGGTCTTAATAGTGTTTCCTGTAAAAGTGGTGAGTTACAAGATACTACAATTTCAAAATTGCCAAATGTATAAAGTATCAAATTTTCTCGTACAACTTTTAAGCAGTTAACGCTATTCAAAAGTATTTTATCCAAAATTTGTAGATCATGTGATGTTCTTCAAAAAAAGTATTTTTTGTTTTATAAAATAACAATTCCAATGATATAGGTATTTTAAAAATTTGGTAAAAAGTGGAAAATAACGGTTTTTTTATTTTTATTTTTATTTTTAAATGACTAAGTTGTTGAATAAAAATGTATGCTTAGTTGGTGGAAGGTAATATACTCGTACTATTTAATAGGTAGTAAAATTTGTCCCATACGAGTGGTTGGTCAAAAAATATAACTTTTGAAAAAGAGTCAAATGTCAAAAATTTAGGATCCTTGCGTATAACTTTCAAACAGTGAATGTTAAAAGAATGTAATTATGCAAGGTTTGTAGATTATGTCAAACTCTACAAGATCAAATAATTTGTCTCCCCTAAAATGTACAATTCAAAAGATATAATCATTTATGGAATCTAATTTTTAAAAAAAGTTAATTACACTGATTCTTTTCGGTTTACTCTTATATGACGAATTTGCCTTAAAGTCAATTAATGCTGACTTTGTAGACCATAAAATTGTCTTCTTACACGATACTATACGAATATGCAATGACAAAACAAAATTAAAATTTAAATCGTATTCCATACACCATAAACCAAATTTAAGATTGAAATATGAATTTATCAAAGAATTTTGGGCTTATCTTGGATCAAAATTCTTTCTCCAAAATTCAGCCTTACAAAATTTGGGCGTTCAATTCAATTCAATTCAATTTATTTTCAAAAGCGGTGTACAAGTAAGACTTAAGTCTTTTATAGTACATTAAAATATGGTTACATAGTTTTAAGAATATAATCGAGAGCTGAAATATATCATATCTTATCTTATAACAATATATAAAAAAAATAGTAATAATAATAAAAAAATAAGATTACAAAGAAACTAAAAAAAAATAAAATAGATTAGAAGAAGAAGAAGTCTGTGTTATGCACTTATAAATAATTTATAATTTGTGTTGACGATTTTTGCCATTTGATCCCCATCAATTTCTCCCCTCCCGTCACCTCCCAATTACCTCCCATTCCAAATTATTTCTTCACTATTTATATTACTATATATGTAGCTAACAGCTAAAGTGAAGTGTTATAGCTTTTCTAAAATTAGCAGTAGAAATAATTTTTTTAATAGTTACAGGTAGAGAGTTACATAACTTTGTTGCATGAACTAAAAAGAGTCTTGAAGAATTCAAAAACTTGTAAGGTGTTAAAATATTGAGGATTCTGTTTGATTGTGAGAATTGAAGTTTTTCATACATGTATGATGGTTTTCTATTTTGAATTATTTTATGCATAAACATACAGCATCTTGTATCCAGGAACTGTTGAAAAGAAAACCCAAGAACCAGTTTATGTAAATGTGATATGTGCTCAAATATCCGAATTCCATAAATGTATCTTAACATGTCATTGAATGTCAAGTTTACAATATATAACATTGGAATAATCAATGAGAGGAATTAGCAGTGTTTTAACAAGTCTTAATTTTGTGTTAATAGGAGTTATATTTGAAAATAGCCAAAGCTTACGTAACCCACCGTAAATTCTTCCAATGGTATGGTTAACTTGATTTTCAGCCGAAAGAGAAGTGTTGATTCTCAAGCCAAGACTAATCACAGTACTCACGAACTTAAGTTGTACTTGTGAAAGATGTACCGGAGGTAAACGTAAAGTATTGATCTTGTTTTTAGATATCGCGATCAATTGGGACTTAGATGGGTTGAGGGTTAGGCCGTTGTTAAGGGACCAATCACAGATCTTTTGAAGGTCCTCATTTATTCTACAAATTAGATCCTCTTGTAAGCTAATTGGACGAGACAAATAAATTTGCACATCATCAGCATACAAGTGAATTGATACATTGGAACAAACTTTAGGTAAATCGTTGATAAAAAGGCAAAATAAGGTAGGTCCCAAAATAGAGCCCTGTGGAACACCCATCCGCAAACTCATATATTCAGAAACCATATGATTAACATTTAACCTCTGGCACCTATTAGTCAAATAGTTTTTAATAAGATTCACCGCTCTATCATAAAAGCCAAAGTAGCACTTCAACTTCAAGCAGAGAATTTTATGGTTAACTCTGTCAAAGGCTTTTGAAAAATCTAGCAAACAGAGAGCAGTCACATTGCCCAGGTCATATTGAACCCGTATATCATCAAGCACTTTGATCATTGCAGTCTGGCAACTGTGGTGAGCACGGAATCCAGATTGAAGCGGGGACAATAAATTAAACCTATCAAGGTGACTAGAGATCTGAGCTGCCAGAATTTTTTCAAAAACCTTTGACAGACAGGGTAGGATACTAATCGGACGGAAATCAGAGCAAGAACTTGGGTTAGTATTTTTCGCAATGGGGATAACCTTAGCTGATTTCCAGCAATCGGGAAAAGATGAGTGAAAGATGGTAAAATATGACACATAATCATTTTTATGAAGCTAAGAGGCACCCCATCTTCTCCAACAGCATCAGACTTAATTGATTTTAAGCTTTCAAATAACTCATACTGAGAGACAACTTCAAATTCAAGCTCCGTTGTTACAACGTTAAGTGCTTCATGGTTAGGTAAAAATACTTCTTGGCGTTACACAGAAAATTATATAAATAATTTTAAAAATTTGTGTACAAATAATAAAAATACAGTAGACACTTGATTAAGTGAATTTGAACATAGTGAACTATCCACATTAGTGAACACACAAATTTTTATATAAAAATATTTTTCCTACAAAAATGTGTATATAGCATTTAACATTTCTGAGGACACTGAGGAATTGTTTCATTTTTGAAAATCTGTTTGAAAACTTTATCTAACGCTTAAATAAATGTAAAAACCCTGACGCATCGAGAAAAATGTACACATTTGATCAAATTCCTCTTTAGAAAGCCTTTTAAGACTTCTGCTCCAAAAATTGAACAATACCGAAAAAAGCAAACAGGCCTGGTTTTTATTAATTCACTATATCGAGCGTCTGCTGTATTATATATTTTAATTTTAAGATGATAAGCAAAGATAATTGAAAAAGGACGCACTTTTTAACATTTTCCCAATCCCTCCTTAATATTGTAAGAATTATGTAAACGGAATTTGGAAAATCAGAATTTTGAGAAACAAAATTTCGATAGAAACATTTTAGCAAAACAAATTTTGACCTTGTAAAAATCTCGACCCTAACTTCTTATACTTACAAAAAATTGTTAATATTTGTGGGACCAGCAGAAATCAATTTCAAAAAAAGCCCAAGAAGCAAAAGAGATTGAGACCGTGGACCAGACTTTTAATTTATAAATTTCTAAGTACTGATTTGGGTGATTTATTTTTGGTATGACCCCTGTATGTACGAAACTGTATGCATTACTGATCTTTTTAACGATAAATTTCAGAACAAATATATTAATATTTTTGTATTAAAAAAAAAATATATATACAAACATTACTTGAAACATTTTCCGACAACATTTACCGTTAACGGGTAATTCCCAAAAAAAAACAACAATTTTTTGTTTATTTACATTTTTTGAAATAGCTACATACATTTTCTAAGCCTAAGGTCTTACGGAAAAAAGTGTGTCAATATTTTTTTGTAGGTACAAATCCTACCCATATTATTTTTCTATAGCATTCACTGTTAGAAAGTTATGGGGCAACAACCAACTTTTAAACACTTGACCATGTCCGTGAATAACTTTTTATGCTCAAGTGGGATTGACGGGGACTTTTAGCAGTCTATGTGTTATGCCAAAAGTAAGGGCTATACTAATTTTTGGCCTTATCGGAATTATGGCTATAGGTTTGCACATTTTGTATGTCTATTTTGACTAGTAAAATTTTTAAGAACTTTAATTTTTTCAATTCTAAAAAAAAGGTTGGAAATGGCCAGTGTGACGATTCTCTCAGAAATACACAATTGAATGTAGTAGATAACATTTTCATTTTTGAGCATGCTTGCTTATGCCCTGGAAAAATATATTCAATAGGTAATAAAAGAACGTAATCGTTACTTATTAAAAGGTACAGTATTTTATATATATAAGAAACACTCATATTTATACGAAAAAACTCGCTTATAAGAAACGCAATCCAATGCACCGTGTCTATATTTTTGTATATCCGTTGTTTACATAGAAGAAAAACTCGGATATAAGAAAGTTATTTCTGTAATTTTCAGGCTTTCTTATATACATGCTGTACGGTATATTCAATAGCCTACAAGTATTCAAATGACTTCCTTGTTTTTGAGATGTAAGCTTTTAAAGAACTTTTCTCACAATTGAAAGGAAACGTTTCATGCTTCGTTACATTTTTTATTAAAAAATTAACTTCAAAATTCCAAATAATTTTAACAATTTTAAATTAGGTACCTGCGACCCTTTTGTGCATTTAATCTCAATTTAAAGTCATATTTTCCTTTTTAAATAAGATATTTTCAAGTGGGAGTGTTCAGGATAACTCGAGGCAGCCAATTCTGTCAATGGCAACATCTACTAATCGACGATACACAACAGTTATTTGGTCTTTTCCAAATTTGATGATATGGATGTGAGCGATATGTGGTTCCAATTCCAACGCGGCAACAGTTCGTGACACAAAAGAAATTGTGTACGAACGATTTGAGGGAAAAGGTTATATTTGGCAAAGTTGGCGTTAACTGGCCACGTTAATCGTAGGATTTGAATCTGACCCCAATAGACTCTCTCTTACGGGGGTTTTTGAAGTATTTCTTGTAGCTGATACCCTCAAAAGTAAACAAAACCCATAATTGATCAGGATTTACGCGCCAGGGGCCAGAGACATGGAAAATTGGTTTACTCAGATCCGACTTGCAGTGCAAGCCCACGGCAGACATTTGTATGGGATGTCATATTCCATATAATGGCAAACTCGTACCTCAGTTTCTAAAATAAAAAGAACTTTGATAGTTCTTCACTTATGAATACATAGCTTTTTTCAATTCATTCCATCATCAACCCTACATTATTGGAAAACCCTTATATGTATTTGCGAAAATATGTATAAAATAACATTGATTTACCTCATATAGCATTTCTCGTGTTCCCACATTCTAAATACAAAACTCACAGCAGCTGCTAATAAAATTATTGACTGACAAATTTAATATAATTTGTTCTGCTACTGTTTCTTCAATCTACTATATAACACAAATCATATTAAAACCAACACATTTTCGCTTTCTGATATTATTTACTCCAAGTAAATATTATTTCTACAATGAAAAGGTGAAAATTAACTCTGCCATAGACCGTGTATTTACCTAGTGATGGTGGCATTATAGAATATACTCGTAGTTGTTCCACTTGCAACTACTCACTGTACAAACTGAGTGAAAGACACAAATTCAGCACGTCTTGGCTTCCTGTGTACGCCATCCATGTCTCTTCCGCTCATTGAAATTGCATCTAGATACATTATTGATTCTCAAATACATTATTCATATTGTGGGCACAAGTAATCAGATCATTTTGTCAGTGCTATAGTTGCCAGTTGCACAGAGCAAAGTGAGTTGTCAGCAGCTATGTCTTCACTGTCATCATATCGTCATCATCATTATCATCATCATCGTCGTCGTCGTCGTTCGTGGTCATGTCGTCATAATCGTCATTTTGTGGTCTTGTGGCATATTGATTTCCATAATTTTCTTGACCTGATATCTTGAAGGAAGTGATGCATCTTTGAGGTTTCATTTTTATCTTCATTTTTGACAAAGTGAGTCAACTTATGTATTACTTAGGACTGACAAGTAAAATTATCGCCGAAATGCTAATTGTTTAAATAAATTCAAACAGCATTAAAATTAGTATATTCATTTCAGTTACTGTGATTAGCTTGTGTGACTGTAATTTACGACCCTAAAAGTAGATTGCATTCGAAAACCCACAGTCAAACAAAGACCTCCTAACTTTGGAGTGAGCGGTTTGAAGCGTAAACTAATATTGCAAATGTAATTAGACTATCAGCTGATATGATGGTTGGGTTTGGTTATGGTAAGGTGTTATGGTTGGTCTGACGGTTTAATGGAAGTTTGAATTACAATGGCGAGTGTTTGACCTAGTTGTTGACTTAAAGGTGCACCCAAAGTGGTTTCTTATCGTTTTATGGTGTTAAGGTATTGGAATTTTAATTTATGTGTATAAGGCGGAGAAAAATCAAACCTTGCGTTAATTTAAACGATTTCCGGTTACTGATATTTTTCTGGTAAATATTATTAACAAAACCTCTCAGAAGTGTATATGCGCATTGTAGAGGTATAACAAACTTCAATTTCCAGGTTCCCACTTTTAGAATATAAATAAACATTGTTTTTAGGTGAAAATCAGCTCTACCTATAGAAATACTATTTTAAAGAGCATTTGAATAGTTCTTAAAAGATTCCAAGACATTCATTAAATATAGGAGAGTAGCGATAATTGTTTGAGTTGCGTGCCATAGTTGTAACATTTTAATGCAATTTTGATTATTGAAGTTGAGTTAAAACCGAATTATCTAATCCTGAAAAAAAAAATATCCCTAAGCTAGCTCAGAAGCATTTTTTTCAAAGAGTTGGGAAGTTATGATAAACAAAGTTCAAAATTAATTACTTATAAAAGAAATCTTTACTTTTTCCGTGATATTGAACACATGGTTCCCTTTGTAGTGTTGAATCTATGTATGTGTGTTGTTTTAAACTGATCAAAGAATAAATAAATTTGGTGGCGCAAAAGCTCGTTGTGACTTACAACACTCAACCACTACTGTTTGCGTGTTGTTGGCAAAAATGGAGAGGACCTACAATTTGTTGCCAAATCCGAACGGCATTTCTGTTTTTAGGTGGCGCGGCTGGGAATCGAACCCAGACCTTCGACATGACTCGCTTTATGCTACTAGGTACTACTTTTAAAACTGATCAGCAAATATTTTATTCAGTTTTTTAATTTATTTTCGTATTTTAAATAATCACCTTTTGAAAATGATTAAATTAATGAGCAAATGCCTCGCTGTGTTTTTGTCTCTTTGTATCATTTAAGCAATTAGAATACCTTTTTTTAGCTGTATTGTTATTTATAATTTGTAATTAATAAAAACATAGAATGAATTACAGTCTAAGTAATCAATCACCTTTGATGTAATGGGTTTTTCAACAGGGACGCTTCAAAATTAGAGCGACAGGGACAGCAAACGACGCCATATTTCGTACCGCTCTTTTGACATTTCTCTTCAGTAAGGTTTATTGCCATTTCATGATGGAAAGATATACGAGCCAACAATGAGTCTAAATTGTTAAAATTCACTACCGAAATTCGGAGTCAATGGCCTCAACGTTAAGAGCGCTACGTCCAGTTTATGGTCGTAATAATCGTCCTAGCAGATCAACAATTGAGCGTCTAGTGGAAAAATTTGAATCCACACGCACAGTAAAAAATGTTCCCGTGCCAGTGAGACAAAGAAGTCCCCGTAGTGTCGAGAATATTGCTGCCCCTGAGGCTTCAGTTGCAGAAAGCCCAAATGTGTCTCTTAAACGTCGTTCTCAAGCGTTGGGCATATCTGAAAAAAAAAATTCTTGGCCTACATCCTAACAAGATTAAATTGACGCAAGAACTGAAGCCCCTTGACCACCAGAAGCGTCGTATGTTCGTGAATTGGGCTGAGCAACAACTTGAAAATGATTCGGATTTTCATCGAAAAATCATCTTCAGCGATGAGGCTAATTTCTGGCTGAATGGCTTCGTCAATAAACAAAATATGCGGTATTGGTCAGGCAGCAATCCACACATACTCCATAAGTCATCATTGCATCCCGAAAAAATTACGGTTTGGTGTGGTTTATGGGCCGGCGGCATCATTGGGCCGTACTTCTTCCGTGATGATCAAGACCGGCACGTTACTGTGAATGGGGATCGCTACCGTTCAATGATAACCGAATATTTTTGGCCCCGATTGGATGATATGGCCTTGGAGGACATGTGGTTCCAACACGACGGCGCCACAAGCCACACAGCGAATGTCACAATCAATTTATTGGAAACAAGTTTGGAGAAGGTGTTATCTCACGAAATGGTCCAGTCGCTTGGCCGCCTCGGTCATGCGATTTGACGCCGTTAGGCTATTTCCTGTGGGGCTACGTCAAGTCTATGATCTATGCCAACAAGTCAGCGACGATTGATAAACTTCGTACGAATATCGAACGTGGAGTTGCAGCAGTTTCGGCCGATTTACGATTGCAAACCGTCGAAAATTGGGTTCAGCGTCTGGACTTCTGCAAGCGTGCCCTTTGTGGCCATGCAAAAGAAATCGAGTTCCATACATAATGGTATCGAACGTACTTTCACAATAATAAAGAATTTCATTGATATCCAAAACCGTTTTTGTTTTATTAAAAAAAAAATTTGTAGCACTCTCATTGAAAAACCCGATACATAATTAACACAGTGCTTTCCTTTAATTACTTCCAAAACCCATTACTATTTTCAAATTATGTTCATGTAATTTGTAAGTAAATTTTTAAGTTCCTATTGGAAGTTATTGTTATTGGTTCGATTTTTTGAATCGAAAATATTGACATATCTTCACGTTTCGAACTTCCTAGCTTTTTCATTCACCATATCTCAAGGACAAATGAAGATTTCAACTTCTAATAAATTTCATTTTAGAAATAAAAGTTTCAAAGGACTTTCAAAAATATTCAAAGAGTGGTTTTTTCCTATCGCAATTTAAAAAGAAATGTTGTTGTTAAATTTCCTTACTCTCGAATATCTCAAGAATAAATGATGTTATCAATTTTGGGTTGATTTTATTCCACGCCTATTCACGTAATAACAAATTGGTAAAAATATAAGAACATATCAACTACCAGTTTTTTTTAAATAAATAAAAACTCTGAAAATAGTTGAAAAAAAGATTTTGGTTAGGTTAGGTTTTCAATCCTTACTTACTTTACTTTAGATGGCGTTCACAGTCCAGGATGGACTACGGCTTCAACCAACAAACCCGTCCAGCCAGCTCTGTCCTTATCTAACTGCCTCCAGTAACGCACTCCAAATTGGTTGCGGTCGCTCTCCACTTGTATGCGCCACCTTAAGTGGGGTCTTCCTCTGCTGCGCAAACCATCAGGGGTGGATTCGAAGACTCGTGGGGCTGGTGCGTAGGTGTCCATACGCTCCACGTGTCCCAGCCATCTCAGCCGCTGTATTTTCAACTTTTTGACTACGTCAATGTCGCTGTAAGGCCCGTAGAGCTCATTGTAAAATCTTCCCCTCCATATTCCATCGATACAGACTGGACAGAAGATCACCCGAAGAATTTTCCTTTCAAAGCACCCAAGCAGATTCTCATCCGTTTTCGACAGAGTCCATGCCCCATACAGCTGGATTCTATACATTAGCTTACAATAAATAATTATTAAAACTTGTAAAAATATTGAACAATTTTTTTAAAATCGATATAAAAATAAGTACAAGAAATTTTACCAAAAAAGTTCTAAATTTTTTGTTTGTCTGAAGTACCTTGTGAACAAACAATTATTTTAGCTTTGGGTTAGTTTGATTTTACACACTAGTTTATAATTAATAAATTATACGATATTCAAAAAAAATCGATACATAGTTTTTTTCAAACCGAAAAACCACTTTGTACTAAAAATCGTTGAAATTTGAGTTTTCTCCCAAATATCCTGAGATCACACAAATTAGTTTTGGCATCGGGTAAACTAAATTCAATACACAAGTTCATAGTTGCTATTTGATTGGTTTTGTAAAATAATTCAACAGATATTGTTTTTTTTTTGTTAATTGCAAAAACTACAAGAAACTCTGTCAAAAATTGTCAATTTTTTTTTTCTTCTCAAATATCTTGAGAACGACTAATGATATTGGCCTTGGGTTAATTTTGCTCTACTCACTAATCTTCACTCGATTGCATAATGCATACTGAACACCTAAAAACGTTTTCGAAAATCTCGAATTGGTGATTTTTTTCAATGATATATGTAGACAACATTGGGACTCTAGCTTCTGAGGGCACCAATGGGGAGTTAACAGTATGGGTAGCAGCCAGCCTCTTTTTTCAATTACAATTACAAGTAATTGAAATCATTGATTTTTTTCAAACACAATTATATGCACTTGTTTTTGAAGAATGTTCAATTATTAATTACATGTAATTAAAATGAAAGTTGAAATAAATTACAAAATTTAATCATTATTTTTCCCAACTCAGTTTTTTCCAGTTGAGAGTTAATTTTGTTTCAGTTGTCAAAAAATCTATTGAAATTCATGTGCCACCTATATGTAGACATATATCACCCTTACTCGCCTTTCAATAGAAATTATACTTTCCAAAGATTTCATTAACTTTCACAACGTAATTCAACCCCTGAGTTCACTCACCAAATTTAGTAAGTTCTCACTTTGGATTTCAATGACTAGAAAACACGTTTTTGGATAGTTATCTCTTTTGAGATTATAGGATGATCTCGCACTAAAAAACTGCTCGATGACCTATACCGTATGAAAGTAACAATCGATTGTTCCTTTTTTTGTATATTCATGAGTCTGTTTCTCATGTAGGAAAAGTTAAACAGTCAATACAAAATTAATTCATTTAAAAGAAAAATAATTTAACAATCGGTATGGCTAAGACCATATAATTATTATTAAACTCTTGATCTTCGTTTTGACTTTTCAGTTCAAAATTGCTTATAAATGATCCTATGAAATTTATTAAAATTTAAGTGGTACGATGCTCTTAGGGCAAACTTTATGACAGTTTGAAAATTTCACAGCATTGTAAATTAAACAATATCAATATTAATGAAACGATCTATTATTTAGACTTTTATAGACAGTTTTATAGCATTTTAAGCTTTTAACTCTCAAAAGCCCATTTGAAGACTCTATTGGTGGGCTTATGAATTTAATTAACTCTCTTCTTATTTTATAATATACCTACCTATACTTATTTAATGAAAACAGAAACCAATAATCCCTAAAAACCCGTTCTTAATACTTTAATCGTTTATTATCTAATATTTTAATCAATACTAATAGCCAATCTAATAATATACTCTTATAATTATGAGGAATGAAAAAGCCTTTTCTAATATTTAGCCTTACTTCCACAATAGAAAAGAAAACCCAACGACCCACTCTCGGCCGCGGCGCATATACCTAGAGATCGAAAACACTTTCCTCTGCTGAAAGCCCACTCGTATTAGATAAATAATCCATTGATTTGTTTCTCGCATTGCAATTCAAATTCAAAAATTCCAATTTTCATTCACATTATTAGAACAAAACAAAGGCATAAATAAAAATAAAAATACAATAAAAAAAAAGAACAAAACGGACTTGACATTCACTCGTGTTCTTTATTCAACTTTATACCCAGATGCAACTCATTAATGAAACAAATCATTAATTTCTCACACACATTCGATCAACCTAACAGTTCAATCTTCGATCTTTAAATTAAAAAAGAAAAAAAGTTTGAAAACTTTGTTCGTAAATTAGTTAAACAAAAGTTTATCGTCAAAAGCATTTAAAAACTTTGACTGCAAATCTTTTTTATGTAGATATAGAATATCAGAAATTCTTTTGAATTTTCTTTCACACTGAATTTAGTTGTCGTTTCAATCACATTATAAGATATTTTAAGTATTTGTTAACCTACGCACTTTAAGTCAGGGCCGGATTTAGCTTGATTTCATATTAAGTTTCTTAATGCATTAAAGGAAGATTGGTATAATAAATGATTTAATTCAAATAAGCTATGGAGTTTTGTTAAGGGTTATAACGGGTGACTTTTTAAGAGGTTTAGAACTTAAAAAAAAAAAAACACAAGAAATTCGAAAAAATGAATGAAATATTTATTTGAATGGATAGTTTGAACCTTGCAATTTAATGTTTAAAGATAATTTCATGCAAATGTTGACCGCGGCTGCGTCTCAGGTAGCCCATCCGCTGAGTCCAATTTTGGCATACTCTTTCACACATATCGGCCGGTATCTCACGAATGAATGCATGGATGTTGGCTTCCAGTGCGTCAATCGAAGCGGGCTTGTCCCTATAGACATTAGCCTTGACACACCCCCACAAAAAATAATCTAATGGTGTCAAATCGCACGATCTAGGCGGCCAATTGACCGGCCCGAAACGTGAAATTAACTGTTCACCAAACTCACCTCGCAATTGCGCCATTGTTTCGCGTGCTGTGTGGCATGTGGCACCGTCTTGTTGAAACCACATATCATGCAAGTCAAGAACTTCCATTTCGGGCAAAAAAAAGTTTGTTATCATCGCTCGGTAGCGTTCACCATTGACAGTAACGCTGCGATTCGCATCATCTTTGAAGAAATATGGCCCAATAATGCCGCCGGCCCATAAACCGCACCAAACAGTGGCTTTTTCGGGATGCATTGGTAGCTGTTGCAATGCTTCTGGCTGATCTTCACTCCAAATGCGGCAATTATGCTTATTTACGTACCCATTCAACCAAAAATGAGCCTCATCGCTGAACACAATTTTTCGATAAAAAAGCGGATCCTCGGCCAGCTTTCCAAGAGCCCATTCACCAAAAATTCGGCGTTGTGGTAGGTCGGCTGGCTTTAGTTCTTGCACCAGCTGTATCTTAAAAGGCTTTACGCCCAAATCCTTCCGCAAAATTTTCCACGTAGTGCTGTAACAAAGGCCTAACTGCTGGGAACGGCGCCGAATCGACATTTCGCGGTCTTCTGTCACACTAGCTGATACGGCCGCAATATTTTCTTCACTACGCACAATACGTAAACGTGTTGGTGGTTTAATGTCCAACAAAGTAAATTTGGTGCGAAATTTGGTCACAATCTTCCGACTGACTGTGACTGCTCAGAAGGTCGAGAATGCCGACCATAAAATGGAAGCAGCGCGCGATGAACATTTCGAACCGAGCACGAATTTTGATAGTAAAATTCAATAATTTGCAAGCGTTGTTCATTTGTAAGACGATCCATGGTTAAATTGCAAACCAAACTGAAGCTGTTTGACAGTGACACAAGGTACTAAACACACGTCAGCTGTCAAAACCAGTGTTGCCAAAACCAAACCAGCTAAAAAATCACCCTTTACATGAACGGGTCACTGGTCCAAGGGCATGGGCATCTTTACAAATTTCATTCAGTGAGCTTTTATTCGAGAAATTGAGAGATCCTTCAAGAGCCATGAAAAGTACTTATCATCTTGGCTGAGTCCCAACAATAAACGAGCCAATAACAACACATTTCGGAACTAGCTGAAAGATACATGAATTTCAGCAAAACTATTAAAAAACAAATCAGAGCAGCTATAAATCCATCGATTATGTTGATTTACCCACAATAAGTTTACTAAGGGCCAGTTGTATACAAAAAATTTAGTCCGCAATTTTAACTCACCGTCTTTGGCAAATTAACTTAGGTTCAAGGATTGATGGTTTAGGCATTAAATTGGTTACTAAAACATACTTGAATCTTGAACCATCGTTGAACCTCAGTTATTCCTCCGAAATCAGTCATCAAAAATTGCTGAACCTCGAATCAAAATTTGAACCACGTTTGTACAACTGGAACTAAAAAATATTTCTTGGGAGGGAAGTTTAAACTAGCATTGAAGAAATATTTGAATTTTTAGAAAAAAGAATTTTAGATTCACAGAGGAATACACAATTTTGGAACAAAATTTTTGCAGTTACAGAATTTTTGATTTACAGAATTTTGAAGTACAGACTTCTGGATTTGCAGAATTTAAGAATACAGAATAGTGGAAAAGCAAAATATTGGAATACAGAGTTACGAGTATGTTCATACAGAATTTTTGGTCCATATACAGAATTTTGGAATACAGAATAACGACCCGTTCCCGATTTGCATTCCAAAAGTTTTCCTCTAAAAATGTTTTAAGAAAAAATATTTTTTTTCGCTGCATATTTAGTCAAAAATTAAGATGATATTCTTTTTTCGTCTCAAACTATCAAAAAAATTGTTTTAGCTAAAAAACTAAATATTGTATTTCATGTTTTTATGTATTGAGCATAAGAGCAAGTATACGTGGACCCAATCATGCATTTTATTTTCGTGGTACGCATAACGAAATCTCAAAGCTGAATATGCTGAGGCCCCACATATATATTCCTTTTTAATACGTCCCTGACTTTGCCAGATTACAGATCAATGGACGCATCAAGCATCAATATACCAAAATACCTGTATCACTATTTCCAAAACAAATTGATATTTATTGGATATTCTGTAGAGCTTAGAACATCCCATCAGCATCAACAAGTTCTATTTTGAAATCAACCAATATGTAATATAAATTTACATATCTATCTCACCCTATATAGAGAAATCGAATTCGTTGTGGGTTTTCCTGAGAGTTAAAATCCAAGTTTGATTTTTCTGAAAAAAATTTACATTTTTCGTCTTCTGATTCTTCCCAAAATACAAAAAAAAAATTGTTCCTAAGTTACATAAGTTCATCAAGAATGATTTCTATCATCAACGGCAGGGTCTATACATTACCCTCTTGGTGAATCCCCGCAAGTCTTAATTTACATTTTTGTCCGCAACCACTTGATGAACTATGCGGCGGACATTTCGTTTTTTTTTTTAAACTTAATTTATTAAAGTTTTAGTCTTTCAGAGCCCAGAAGCCTAAAGTGACGACATCTTCTGTAACAGTTTTGGATAAAAACAAATACATTATTTCCAAAGTACCCCACTGTGCCCAACTAGCCGACTAGCTTTTAGTAGACCCTGAACGTGGACTCCTAAAAGGCAATCGATCTTAAAATTTATACCTAATGATGATTCGAAATGCGACCAACAAGTAAAACAACAACACTCCAAACTCAAAGAAAACAATAAAAATTAGAATTTCCGTAAAAATTATGATTTCTTAAATAAAATAAATTAATTCCATAAAATATTCATCTAAGATTGTATGTATGTATGTGTGTATATTCGTCTAGCAGAGAGGAAATCCATCTCAAAGATACTGATCTTTGAAGGTTCCAGAATGGGCATGTCATTGAATGAGTATCTGAAAGATAACGTTTTATTTTTGTTAGATTTGACTCTCACAGAGATATTTTTTAGCGATAAAAGATACTAATTTATTGAGATACCTACCAACTTGGGGATTTTATATTTGAATGTGAATAAGTGAAAGAAGGAGTCGATCGTGAAGTGGTCCAATGAGGCTCAAATGAAAATAAATATGAAAAAATACAAAATTATGAAACATAAATTTGTTTTTGATGACAATAGTATGGTACATTAGAGTTCCATAATTTTTGTTTAGAGATTTTATAAAAATCAGACAATCGCGTGGACCAGTAGTTAAGGCTTTGAGAGAGCTACAACTAGTTGGTTTTTCTTTGAGAATTCTCTATTGTAGTTTGAGAAGGGATTTTTGGTTTACGATAAATTTAAGAGATATGAGAGTTTTATCTCACAAAGATTTAATAATTTATGTATAGGAAAAGCAAGTTTTTCATGGAGTCAGTAAATTTTCTTCAGATCCAAAGATTATTGAAAAAAAAACCGGTGGCTAGACACTAACTTCAAGTTTAACATCGATGAATGCAGTAAAGTACTCAGAAGGAAAAATGTAACCAGGTACCTACTCAGGTTTTTTTGTAAAATATATGTAGATATTAAAGTTTGCATTGGATTGCAATGAAAGCTCTATTAACTGAGTATACGGTTGATATGTACTGGTTACATTTCAATTTTATTTCGGAATGCAACCCGCCAATAGGTTTGCTCAAAAATATTCACAATATTAATAAGTTACTATACAATCCTCTCATATTCAAACCTGTAGTGAATACAAGCGAAATATGTACTCAATACATATTTCAATGGATCAGCCTGCGTAATATTTGTATTTGAATAATTGCTACTGAACTACGTAAGTATATAAATAATAATACAAAATAAGCTGAGTGTGATATTTAAATCAATCTAAAAATTGATTTTTATACGAAAATTATTTGTAATTAAAATACTACATAATTAAATCTAAAATATACCTCTCATCTCTCATTGAAAACAATGATTAGTTTTAGTAGTTGACCTATGGTTATATTATACACCTTCAATGCTATGAGGCCAATATAAAGCATGTTTGTGTGACTATGGGTCTGGAATTAAAAGATAAGATAAAGATTAACTTTGAATTAATTAAATATAATTTTTTTCAAATACTATGTTGTAGCAATTCGTTTAAATTAGCATATAGTCTATAACCGCGCCATCTGCCATAGAGTGACAACTTTATGTTTAAATAAGTAATTTATAGTTTGTTTGTTTTGTAAATTAAATATATTGAGAAATAATGTTTGATTAAATTTTCAATTAAGCTCATTGGAATTCATCCATTAATTACTATCAATCTCATTTACGTTTCAATATATTCATGAATATGTCTAACCTAGTGTTTTTCAAACTGTGGGTCATAACCCCAAGTGCCTAGAGGGTTGCCAAGAATTACTACGGAACGCGTATTATTAAAAACTTGAAATCATTTTTGAGGTAATTGTCGTCATCAAATCAATTTTTTTTCGGTTTTGTCTCGTTTCGCAACTCCTACTTGAACCGTTTTTCAAGACTCTGAGATGCAGGTTCAGATCGAGGATTTCGTTCAGGGGGAGGGGGGGCAATTTTGGTATATTTTTGGTCAAAATAATGCGAAATTGTTTCCAGAGCTTCCATAATCTTGATATGATCTTCAGATAATTGGAGTACTTTGAAGACGTAATTGCCTCTATTATATCTGCACAGTAGGCCGGAGCGCTGATGTATGGGGAAAAAATTAAATTGGAATATCAAAAACATACCCCCCGCAAAAGTTGTGTCAAGTCTTTTTAAAATTTTAAAGATTTTTCTTTAGTTTCTTAAATGACCGCTAGGGGTCACGCATCGCAATTAAAAAAAAAAAATTAAATATATTATATACCCCTTTATAACTTCGTTTGGGTCATTTAATTGGCTTTAAGAGCACTTTTTACTTTTTTAAATGTCCACTAGGGGGCGCGCACTTCAATGAAAAAACAAAACCATACGTGGTAGAACAAAACAAACGCCCTTAGTATCTATTAATTTTAGGAAACGCTTTTATTTTTTTAAATTCTAGATTATAAGAAAACCAAGTACAATTGTTGTATTTTTAATTTGTTTTTTTTTTTTAAGTTTTATTTAATATAATTTTTTTTTGTTTCTATATTTGGAAGTTATTTTCGTGAAATTAAAGTATTTTTAATGAATCCATCCCTGTTCTTAAATCCACAAAGAGTTTGGGAAGCTTCAGTCACCAGCTTAACCGCTCTTTCAACTGCTTGGCTGTGACAAGGAAACTTTTTTAAAAAGTTAGATTTGGTAGTTTCTTTTTGTCCCACAATATCCCAAAGTTCTTCTTCGGTAAAATCTTTTAGTACTGGAGGCTCAGTTAAACGGTGATTTTCAGTTTTCCACCAATCTATTAACTCGAAATATTCACCTGCTTCGAACTGAAAGTTTGGGAGCTGAAACTTTCGGACAAATTCTTTACTGGTGTTGCTGTTGACTGCTGCTCCAGCCTTAAGTACGCGGCGAAGACCTAGCTCTCGAATATTTTTGCGATCATCGAACAGCATAGCTACTAAAATGTTTTCGCAGTGTCCAAAATATCCATTCCGTACGAAAACACCATCTACGATTCCTTTCAAATCATTTGGCAAATACCTTGTCAACTTTATAGATTTGAAAAAATGTTTCGCACCATACACGAAAGAAGGTTGAGATTTTATGTCAAACCACATTACTGCGTACACTTTAGCAATATACTCAATTATTTGCTTTAATGGCTTATCCGGGGATTGTTTTGCAACATACACTCGAAGAATGCGGTTAGCAGTCGTAAGCCATCTCGAATGTACCATTGTTCCAGGGTTTTTCTCGAAAATTGAGCCTTCTCGGACACCATCGTTTATGGCTTTGCATATTTCATAAAAATACTTTTGGTCCGAGCTCAGACAAGCCAATGGTATTTCCGGTAAATTTATTCGAGCTGCTTGATACTGCACGACGCCTAAATTTTGACAGTTCTTTAAGTCCTTTCCAATTTCTCCAGTTTATGCGCTTGGCCCAGTTGTTTTACCGTACAGTTTCTCAAACAAGTGTCTCAAAGGTAACTCGTTGGCATGAAGTAAGCAATTGACCATTGCAAAGGTCGCTGTATTTTCGTCTCAATTTGCCGAATGATTCCACCTCTTACCCCGGTATTAACATTGGTACCGTCGCATCCAATAAGTTTGAGACTATTTACTGATATACACGATTTTTCCAAGAAGTTTAGTATCTCATTGGTAATTGTCTCTGCTTTCCCGTTGTGTGGTGTGATATGACCCAGGTACTGGCTATCAGGTTCTCCAATCAACACAATATGCTCTTCAACGACATTGCCTTTGGCTGTTTTTGTGATGTCCTTGCGACCGTCGAAGTAAATGCCCACGGGATGCCGGTTAGAACTCTGATCCACTTCCATTCTTTGTTTGGATCTCTCCCTCCTTATTTTGCTTCTAGCAACAATATTTGACCGATCCATATCATTAATAACTCCATAATCCGTTAAGACGGCTGTAACAATAATTGCTGTTGCCCTATCAGATATCTTAAATCTGACTGCGACCTTCGCAACGTTCGGGAGAGATTTACAATTTAAATTACAAACCGCTTCATTCTCTAAACGTGGTTTTTTTCTGGCGAGGGTGACATTGAGATCACAGATTCGATGTCGGAATTAATTTGGGTTCCATCGTCTTCGGTTATACATACATTCAGCTTGGCTGTTTAAAGTGTCTGAAGGTGAAGATGTAGAGCTTGCAAATCTTCTTGCGAGAGATCTTTGGAGCTTTATGGTTCCAGGAACATCAACTGTCCCAATAGCCATTTTTCTTTGAGATCTTTGATCTTCCAGGAAGGAGCGTTCTTTTACCGGAACTTTTTTGTCTTTTGGACAGGAACAACATTTAAAATCAACGCACTTGCAAGCACTAATGTCAAAGAGTCTTTTGGCATCAGTTTTGAATTCCTTTAACTGTTGTTGAAATGCATTGCTGGTTCTTCTGGCTTTCGGTGTTTTTATGAGAGCACTTCTTTTATCGTTGAGTTTATGAATCATTTTTTCAACACTGAACTTACCAACTGTTGGAATTGAAGAAATCACGTATATTTCCATGACCTTCGTAGCTGCGAGCGATATTCGCTTCATCGATGAGTTTTCTTCATCTTCGAGGAAGGTAAGGTAGCGACAAACATCTTCGTACGTTGGCGGCACACGCAGCGATAACATTTTCCCAATTCCAAATACCTAGCAAGTTTTGTTTCGTGAACGAGTATCCATTTAATCTCTAGAAAAAAATTCCAGCAAATGTATTAAATTCACTCAAACATTGCAACGTTTTGTTTTTCAGGGCACTTTTGATATTACTTTACAAGACTTACCTTTTTTTAACATAAAGTTGATATAAATAAAGTAATCCAAGGTAAAACTTTAATGTTCGAATATTCTTTTGTTTAACAAAAAACGCGAGTGAAAGCGAAAGGTAATTCGATTTAAATTGAATTCAAATAACACGAAATGCAAAGCCTACTTTTATTTTATTTAAAACCGAAACGGTTTTTTTTGAAAATAGAAGGCAACTTTGTTTTTCATTTTAAATAGTTTTTAATTTTCTGAACTGACAAAAATCTTATTATTAAATTGAAAATAGCATTCAAAAAATGTATCTAAAAAAACTTGTCATTTAAATTTTTTGTATGAACTAAAATTGATTGCTTTTTTGTTGGTTTTCCAACGTTGAAAACCTGACACCGAACGATAAAAAACGAAGAGCTTTTAAACAATGAATAAGACCTTCTTCAATTTGTTCATATTGATACATACCTAAGTTATAGAGCGACGGATACACTGAAAAAAAAATCGAAAAAAAAATTCAAAAACAAAATTTTCTCTCGCACTGCGCGACCCCTAGCGGTGAATTTAAAAAAATAAAAAAATTCTTAAAATTTATTTTTTAACCATACTTTTGCGGGGGGTATGTTGTTGAATTTCCAAAAGTAAAAAAAACACTCCGCCCTACTGCACAGTGCCTTGAGCAGCGGATACTTTACAACTTCGTGAAATGAAGTTAGAAGTTATGCAGTTTGTGGCAGTAACAGGGCTTCTCAACAGCGTTTTGGAATTCCCTCTAGATCTTCGCAGCAACACCTAGAATTTCGGAAAAAATAATAGCACATTGGTATGTTCCTATTCCCATACATAACGTTCGAGTTCGAGCAAAAGTTTCAGCCATTGCTGGGATAAGATTCTGTGGCCGAAGACAAGACAAGAATGTTCCCTGAAAAAGTCTTCTATTCATAAAAGCAAAAAGCAATAGCTCTGTGTTCGATAATGCAGTTTGCTAAAGTCATATGTTTGAAAATATCATCAACAGTGCAATTTCACCGCACCGTAAGAAAATCGAGTTGAAGGAACAAATAAGTACTCAGTGTCGTTAACAATCAAACAGAGGCAACAAAAATATTAACATGAAACCAAATAAATCGGCGAAAACCTGTAGTTTCTTAAATATTCGATGAAGTAAATTTTGTTTGATTTGTGGATGCATAGTACGGAAGTTCCTATAAGTCATCCATGAAAGTGAAAAAAAATCTTCACGAATACAGAGTAGACGCTCGATTTAGTGAATCTCAAAAAAACACTGAACAGGCCTCGTTTTTATTACTTCACTATTTCGAACGTCTACTGTATTACCATCAGAAACGTATGTTATGGCTAAAAAAGATGTGCAACATAGTTGCATACTGAACCGCACTCTAAATTCATAAGAGAGTTAAAAGATGGAGATAAGCTCTAGAATGTTAAACTCGCAAGTGAACATATTCATGAAATTAACTCACCTGAGGGGAATACATCTAGTGAAAGTACTGTCAAATGGATACGCATCTTTTTAGTATGAAATTTTTTGGTACTTGTTTCTCAATAATTTGTATACAAAAAAGTAGTTTGTCATTTTAAATTTATTTAAATATGTATCTTAATCTTGTGCATCTGAGCATTTGAAGTAAAAGTTAAAATTTTTAAAACTAATTAAATTGACCTTTTTTTGAAAATGTAGATAAGTGCCACTGCTGCCTTCCGCATTATATTTAACAATTGCACCCATTGTCCTCCCCCTATATCCGTGCCAGTAAAGATATTTCCCAGCTTTATTCTGAGTTTCACAAGGAAAATATTTCAACCGAAAAATGTTTGTTCCCCCGGAATTTGAAAGCTATTATGAGTTTTGCCTGAGCTTCTCTTGGCCTAAAATGAACCAAAAACATGTGAAAATAACACTTTGTTTTTCTTTCGTTTTGTTCGGGAAATTCTCGTTTTTTGGTCAAAACTCACAATTGGTTAAATGTCAATTTTTCCGCGTGGAATGCTCTTCACGTGAAACTCACAATAAGGCTAATTGTTTGACCTAAATGTATTTATAAACAGTTAACAGTTCTTGAAAAAAATGATAGTTCTGATGCGCACAAAAGAATTCAAAATATTTAATTTGCAATGATTTTTTTAAGTTTTTGGAAACGTATGGGAAAACTTCACAGCAAATATATGAAATTGAAAATATCGTATAATGAGTATGTCGCTTTTTAAATGATTACAAATGAAAACAAATATGATGGGGGTCCAAGAACTATTTTTATTAACAAAGGGGTCGCGCACTCAAAAAGTTTGAAAACACTGGTCTATACTAAGGTAATCGAAGTTTTGAGTATAATAATGGCCAGGAGTGTAGTGCCGATTATCAAAGGAGAACAAGCACAAATGTATCTGGGAGCTGGACTACTATTGCGTATTGGTTGCGATGTAAGCCCCTTCTTTGACCTCTTCTATTTTCGTATTGTTATAATTCTTATCGTAGGGTAAGTGGAAAGGGACCGGATGAAAAAGCGTAGAAAAGACACTTATTGATGAAAAAAAAACTACATTTGTAAGCTTGTAACTTCTTCGCAAGAGATAGTACCCCTGTTTAAGGAAAGGTGGTGTTTTATCCCTATAGACCTCCACTAAACATACTCAGCATTAAACGCCAGCCAAGAGATAGAGAAGCCCTTTAAGCACTAAATTTATATATTTAAAATTTTTTCATGCAGCCTAACATTATATCACACTCAACTATATTATTATAAAATCAATCTATATAGAAACATATGGTTCAGTTTTATGACAGACATTAAATTTAATAACATACGTTTATATTAAAACGTTTTGATTCTCGGGGATTTTAAATGCATACTCAATCATGTATGTAAAAAGCAGAAAGTATAATACATGTAGGTACATGTAGGAACATAATGTAGATATTTAATTTACTAATAACTTCAAGTCTGTGAATTCCTTATTTATAAATACTTATCATGTCATCATACATCCTACAAGGCAAGAAAATAGAAGTCTCTTTACACTCCAGTACCTCTATCATATTGTTCTCCCTCCCAAAAATTGCATTAAAACACAAAACTTAAAAAAAGGAGGTGTACTAAATAAATAATCGATTTGGGTAAAATAAAACAAAATCGGTGACAAACGCATACCTTGGAAGCGCATAGTACCCAAAATCTACCTTCAGACAACCACCATCACTATACCTGCTGGCCACATTCCTGTCTGGTTTGACCGAAACATCAAAAGCTTTTAATCCGTATATGCATCGTAATAATCTCTCTATAGGCCCAGTGCGTATGGTAGGTAGGACGTAGGAGGTAGGAGTATAAGTAAATTCAATTCCATATCACTAGTCTCATGGCTCAGATGTTTCTGTTCTTCTGCCCGTGTGGTGTTGGATTAAATAAACTTGGCGCCCTGAGATTCGATAATATTTCAATGAGGTTATGAAGCACAAAGATAAAGGTTTTTTTTTGCGAAGGCCGGCTGTCTATTTATTCACACACAAATTTTATAGAAAGTCGATCCTTGGAAGTGAAGTTTGACATTAAGATTATGAATACTGTCAGCTGTATTCACTTGTCAACCATACTGTCGAAGATCCGCAGGAGAAAGTGGAGGCTGTGGGGGCTGCTTTCCAGCAAGTGTTCAAGGTGAATGCGCGCATTCGCCCCAATCATGACCTGGAAAACAGAGCCTTGCTCCATCACTTCTACCTTCGGAATGACATCACACAATGGCGATCAGAGAACCTTGGTTTCACCGGGTTCAATGAAGATCATTTGGCAAACGCCATAATCGCCTAGCAAAATGGGCCGAGTTCCCTGTTAATTACGAAGGTGGAGCTCCAGCTCATCTTCGATTCATTAAAGAAGAAGAAGTCAGCAGGAGTCGATGGCATATCCAACGTTGTACTTCGACATTTACCTCAAGAAGCAGTAGACATTTTTACCACTCTGTTTAATAACGCTCTGAATAATGCATATTATCCAATGCGGTGGAAGACAGCTGTGGTGCATCCTCTCCCGAAAAAGGGAAAGGACAACTCCAATCCGGCGAATTTCCGGTCGATAAGTCTTCTTCCGAGTATCAGCAAGGTATTCGAAAAAGTTATCAATAGAGCTCTGTCTAAGTGGGCAGAGGACAATAATACCGGACAATCAGTTCGGTTTTAAGGCGGGACATGACACCATTCATGCCACCTTCTAAACTCGTTTCTGATGTCCAATGGAACAAATCTAAGAAGCAGTGTACGGGTGCCTGTCTGGTTGATTTGGAGAAGGCCTTCGACACCGTATGGTTAGAGGGTCTTTATCTAAAGCTGACCAGACTTGGCATTAGTAAACCACTGTTATATATGCTTTATGATATGCTCAATGGCAGAAAGTTTGTTGTCAAAAGTGGCAATGTAACTTCTGCCACAACCTTTAATATTAAAAATGGTCTTCAGCAGGGAGCGGTCAACTCGCCGATTCTATTCAGCATTTACACCAGCGATCTGATAAGTAGTCTAACTCAGGCAATTGCGTATGCCGACGACCTGATTGCGTACAGAACAACTGCCAAAATCGAGGACATCAGGATTCTCTTGCAGAGTGACTTCGATGAGATTCAACGATATTGTGATGACTGGGAGTTGAAAATCAACTTTCAGAAATCAGAAACTATCTTGTTTAGGACTCCATTGCGTGGAGCCACAAGGGATACGAGAAGGAACTGGCGCAAGCTGGTGATCGTAGGGCCAAATGGACATCAACTGGCGAGTAAAAGTGTAGTAAAGTACCTTGGCATCTGGATGGATCAGTATTTGTATTTCGACAGACATATAAATGCTGCTCTGGCCAGGGCTAGGGGAGCCTTTGCCCTGACGAAACGGTTGTTCTACAGCAGCCGGCTTGACAGTAGGGTGAAGGTGATTTGCTACATGGCCCTTATCCGGCCGATGATTGCCTATGGATGCCCGGTTTGTTTCAACGTTGCCCCATCTCAAATGGAAAAAAATTCGGGTGTTTGAGAGGCAGTGTCTTCGACGCTGCCTTGGATTGCACAGAACACCAGAGTCGGAGTACAAACACTACTATTCCAACCTGGCTCTATACAACGGGGCCAACATAAACAGGATAGATAATTTCTTGCTGAAGCTTATTCGAGGTCGCATTGCGATGTCCTCGTCTAACAGCTTAATTTTCGGGGCTTATTACCCCAACAACGAATACTACGAGAGTGTGCGTCTAAGCGGCTTTATTCCGCTCGATGCATTCCTTCACCTAGACAGTCGAGGGTTGATCCAGGATAGAGCGGCGGTTCCGCTAATCTACCACGTCTGCCGGAGAACTGTAGATCGGCGGCTCCTGTATAGTCGGGACGTCTTGTGCAAGACGGAGCTGAGCACCTTCGGTTCAGTAGGACTTTAATGTCCGAACGGGACCGAAGAGATAGGGTAAAGCAGGAGAACCAGTTCTGGTGGTTGAAAAACGAAGATGAAGTTCCTTCAGATATTTAATAGTTGACCTTGCTATTTTCTTTTGTATGGCCGACTTGCATAGGTTTAGGTAGTTAGTTTTAAGTAGGGGCAGTCAGGGTGGCACAAAAAAAAAAAAAAAAAAAAAATTATAAAATCCACAAAAATACAAAAAAAATTATAAAACCGGAAAATGCTTGCTGTGGCTGTTCTAGTTTGTAAGTAGTCTGTAAGTAGCTTATAAGTAGGTTGTAACTAGTTTATAATTATAGTTGTAAATAGTTTTAAGTAGCTTTAAGTAGTTTTAATTAGTTTTAATTAGTTTTAATTAGTTTTAATTAGTTTTAATTAGTTTTAATTTAGTTTTATGTAGTTTGTAAGTTTTATATAAAACCATATAGAAATAAAGACAATGATACCAATTTTTTTGTAAATTCTTCTCGGTAAAAAATAAAACCGACCTGTATTTAGCATTAAAATTGTTCTTAGGCCGAAAGGCATTAGCATTAAGTTATTATAGCTTAACTTAGAGCGCCCGACTGGGGCCAGTAAGTTAGTTTTAAGCTATTGATAAGTAGGCTAGTTTTTATGAATTTTTGTCTAGCTTTAAGATAGTTTTAAGAAAATTTAAAAATAAAAATGAATTTAAAAAAAAAAAAAAAAATCACTTGTCAACCAAAAACTTTTTTTTTTTGGAAAAGATGATTATTTAAATGATCACTTTGACTATCCTTTAACTTCTTTTGACCACACCTAGAAATGTTTTTTTTTTATTTCCATTTTTTTTTGATAAATACTTCTGCTCAGCAACAGAGCTAGTGGCACCCAAATTAATGGTGGTGACATAATCACGATTGGATCGCACGTACTTTCTCTTATCGTTACAGTAGCTTTCAGAACTTACGAATTTTTAAAAATATGTATATGAAAAAAGCAAGAACATTGTAATATGGTAGTATTGTCTAAGACTTCGAAAAATTTGTATCACTATCGTAGGAATGGAGAAAATAAGAACACTTTTAACTATTTTTCAATATTTGTATGGAAAGTATCATTATTTATGAATAAAAATAAAACACTTTTTTTAAAATGTTCTACAAAGTGTTAATAAGAAACCGTTTAGTGCCAAGTTAAACAAATCGAGTGGTTGTTTCCGAAACATTGAGTTTTCAAAAGAAAAGATTGCTAATTAAAAAAATATTTGTTTTGAAAATTTTGGTACACAATAAGCTATTGGTAAGAAAAATGATACAATTTATAACGTTTTTTATTAATTCAAACAAATGTGTGGTGGTATCGCCAAAGAATTATCTGTACCTACCAAATTTGAAGAAAATCAATCGAGACGTTTCGGTTGTAGATGACAGAAAGAATTGTGAGACCCACATTTTACTTTGCGATATATGAAGGTACTTAAAGGCAAGTTTTGGATTTGTGCAAAACAAAATTTAGAGATCACAATAATCAAACTAGACATTATAATGATTGAGAACTAGAAAAAAGTGGGTAGACCAGTTCTGTCTATCCGTCTTTCTGTACCTTGATCTACAACCTAAGCCCGTGATGTGATTCTTCAAATTTTGAACTTTAGGTTTTTTGTGTAACTCTTCAGAAGGAAAATTGAATTAAATGCTTAGTTTCAAAAGTAACGGATCTTGTTCCGTTAAGGAAAAGCTTAAGAGTTTTAATGCAAAAGCATCTTTAAATAGTCAATATTGTTATATCAAACATTTGAAAAAAATTGTGGTTTTTAAAATTATCAAAATATTTTTTTTTGGAAATTCAAAAATTTCGAAAGCGGGTCATTGATTTTGTTTTTTGAAACTAGGTTTATGACTGCATTTTAATATAAACTAAGGTAAGATTGGCATACCAAAGTTTTTTATATAAAAAAATAGTTTTTTAAGAAATCCGTTCCCAAAATTTCTATTTTTTTTCTTGGGTATATTTTTTAAGTTTTCAAATGCCATAATTGTATTGAAGCTCTGAGTTATTTTACTAGTTGCTTATAAATAAATAAAAGAACGATTTAAATTAAATGCTTTTTATATTTGTTTATATTATTTCAAATCCAACCGAGCCAAATGGATGTAAATTGGTTTTTGGTGATTATGCCAACACGTTTTTTTACAATTTTTTTTCAGAACCAAAAACAACGGTACCTGCGATTCAATTTTTTAAGCAATTTTACATAATCGTATTTTTCTAAAAAAAAAAAAGGCTTGACATCTTTTCTTAAGATTAATTCAATAAGTTGGTCTTAGTAAAGGCTTCCTTTGGGAGGAAAACCATTTTTCAAAAGAATTATTTTTTTTAATTTTCGATTTTCTTCAAACTGATTTCAATAATTTTTTTAATGCAGAAGTTTCCAATTACTGTTTATATTGTGTTTTTAAAATAAAAATTTAAAAACTTAATTATTAATTAGTTTTTGGATTTTTAAAAACAAATTTCAATTTTTTTTTTGAAAATTAAATATTTGGAAAACAATATAATCAATTTTTTCTAGCTCGATATTTAAGAGTTTTTAGTATTCTCTAAATTATTTTCGGCAAAAATTTACATTTATAAAAATAACGGTACCTTCCTCACAAAAGTCACAACACCGGAAAGGAAAATATTTTTTTTCTCAAAAACGACTCCTACGAATTTGATCAAACTTATTCCATATAAAATTATACAATTTTCCACTTAGCAACTATTGATAGTACACGTCAAAAAATGTGTTTTTTTTTATTTTGAATTTTCTCATTATCGGCTGAAGGGATTAAGATAACTTTCTTACATATAAATTTCAGATAAGATTAAATAATATTGCATATCAAAATTAAAAAAAAAGTGTTTGCAATTTTAAAAAAAGTGTCAGTTTTTTTTTTTGAAAATTCGATATTTCAAAAACGGGTTGACCTATTTTTTTCAAATTTTATTTTTATATGCAAATAAATAAATAAATAGGATTTATATACCAAAAGTTTTCCTTAAAAATGATTTAAGAATTTAATATATAAGAAATTATTTTTTCATACAATCATATTCAATAAAAATTAACATGGCGTTCTTTTTTTCATCTCGAACTCTCAACGATGTTTTCAAAGCTAATTTAAGTATCGTATTTAATGCTTTAAACATTTTTCTCTCATAATTACCATGTCTACATATAATTTTCTAAAATCCTCAGCGTCTCTAACATAACCCCAACCAGTCGTGCATTTTATTTTATTTTTACATTAATCCAAATCATTTGCCCTGTCATATTTTAAATTATAATTTCAATCCTATTTTTTTATTTAATTTATTCAATTTTAATAGGTTTTTTTTTTAATTTAAGGTGAAAGTCAAAAAAGCGGGAACTTTTGTTTTCAAAAAGCAAAAGCAAATATTACTTATGAAAAAAAAAATATTTAAAAATTAAAAATCTAGAAGTGTAAGCCCGAACTTATAAATATTTTTAAATTTAATTAATTCAAATATTTTTTCGTTGTACAGCTATCTTAAAACGTTAAGAAAGTTTATTATACAAACCAATATTACCTTGCCTATGCCTAATAATTATTTTGTTGTGTGAAAAACGTAAGAACCTTCGTTTGTCTGCCTCTTTCGTAGTAAATCCGGGACTTTATTCTGCACAAACACACATGATAAATTTCCCTTATGCATACTGCATAAATGCCTACCTCATGCCTACACACATACATAAATGCGAACTGTGGTCAGAATCGTATAACATTAATTACAACGAATCGAATTTGTTACTCACCTGACCGACAGGATATGAAATGATTACGGCAACAACCAGGCAGAATATATTGAGGTTGAATTTGCTTTGGTAAATATTTATGAATACCAACTATATTGACAGTATATATCTATATTCTATAACTATAGCATACCTACCAGCTGAAGTAATATTAGCCAAAAGTGAAGTAATCAGAATTAAATGAAATTGAATTGATATATGGCACATCCATATGGCAGGACTTTTTATTTTATTTTTTTTTTTACATATTTATGTGGCATGTGGGCTTAAAAATATTCAGTTAAAAAAAATTCTATGAATCGATACACTCTGGGGATGTGGTTTTTAGTTTCTGTCGTACCCAGGGTGCAAAAAATAAGGGGACTGTTATAAAGTTGTTTTTTTTTTTGTACGCAATGAATTTATTTTAATAAAATATTTTCAATGCTTATTGAATCACCCAGTTGCAAGTGCATTTGGTTGAACAACATTTGCATAGTTGAACAAATTAAATAAAATATTTGTTTAAACAATTATTATCATTTTCAGTGGAACTGAAAGGCGATTTAAAGAGCATTGATATGAAAATTGATAGTTTTTTGAAGTAAAAATTAAATATTAAACTTTTTTTATTAATGTTCTAACTGATTTTTCAAGCGATTACTTTCTGAGTAATTACAAGCTTAAATAGTTAATTTTTATAAATGTTAAATAGCTTCGATTAAATTGAAGATTTTTTAATGTCACATTGGACCTCACAGAGAAATTAAATGTTTGCCAAATTTAAAGATATAGTTGTTTGAAGCTTGGAACGTTTTAAGATCAATAACTATAAAATAATAAATATTAATGAAAACCTTATTCAAGCTACAAAAATATCACCCCGAACTTTGTAGGTTATCTGAATATCAAACTTTGGACTGTCACCATCAGCATGGCAAAAATGATTCGATTTTGGAAATATAACATAACCGCTTTGTCACTATAAAATCTCGATACACCATTTTTATTTATTTTTATTTAGGGTGGAGCAGAGCTAGTTGGACCACTTTTTACTAGATGTCCCATAACTGTTTACCTACGAGTATTATCATAACAGAGCAATGAAACTGATATCCATAGAAAGAATACAACCTTGGCTTCTAATAGAAAATAATGATAAATTTAAATTATAGCAGAAGAACAAGATTACTTGAAGTGCACCAAATCCAAAGGATTCAACTTGCCCTACTAGCGGAGCAAGTGATGCCATAAGTAAGGTCCAACTTCCCCAACACCTTAGCTTGATGAATAAATTTCGTAATACTGCGTGTTTTCATTAGATCCGAAATGGGGTTATTTCGCAAACTACCAGAAAAAGTATTTTTTTTAATATAAACTGGCTGTTAATCTTTTTTTGTTGTTGTTCTTTTTTATTTCTACTTCCATTGAGCTTTGATATTTTCATATAAATATTTTCAGGGCTCTTCAAATTGTGGCCAATTGTGTGTGTTTTGAATACATTTTTACCAAATTTCGTGCAAATTTGGTTAAAATTAACTCATTTCGAAATGTGAATTTATATGGTAGATCAGATTATTTTGTATTGAATTTGAAAATTTTTAACGAATTTAACTCATTTGGTCTAATAAAATCGTAGAATTACTTTGAAAAAACAAAAATTTTCAATTTCACAAATGAAATAAAAAAATTGTTGTTTCCCCTTTGGCAACATTAATTATTTAAACTAGTTTGGTACCTACGTGTGATTTAGAACTTTTGCTTCATTCGTGCATGACAGTCTTTATTTAGCACTTGTAGCTTTCGAACTATTGACGAAGTCCAACTTGCCACGTAGTCCAACTAGCCCCACTCTACCCTACCGTAGAAGAAAAGCTAAGATTTTATCAGAATTAAAAACGATGGATGTTCGAGGAGAGCAATAACTTGTATTGCAGAGTTTTTTTATCAATAACTGTTCTAAAGAGTGCTCTTTTTTAGACGTGTGGATTCCAATCTGGCATTGCTTTTTTCGGAGTTGGTCTTTTTGATAGCTGTCACTTGACTTATGCTCAGTTTGGTTTGTCATTTCATAATGAATAGACTTACTCAACTCACAGTCAACACGACTTTTATACTAAGTTTTCAAAAATTATAAATCTTGCCTATTGTATGTATTCACATTTTTTTTCAAATTTTTCAAATTATAACGTTACGCCCCTTATGTGCCAGCAAAATCCTCTTTTTTATCAATGTTTCTTATAGTTATTAATTATTTTTAAAGCCAACTGTAAATAGAATTGTTCAATAAAGCAAAATTGATTGATTGAAATTGTTGTACTTTGCTTAGTTTGTCGCTTTGTCTAGAGCTGCCCACCATACTGCAACACCATAAGTGAAAATCTGTCTAATCACCAAAGTGTATAGCCAATGAGTAATACGAGGTTGATGACCCCATTTATTACCGACGGCTTTTTGGCATGAGAAGAGTGCCACTGTGGCCTTTTTAGCTCTTTCTTGTATGTTAGGTTTATAGCTTAACTTTTTATATGAAATAAGACCCAAATATTTTGATTGATCTGTGAATGTTGGAATACCTTTGATAGTTGGAGGTTCTCCGTGAGGGATTTTATATTTCCTAGAGAATAGAACAAGTTCCGTTGGAACGCCCGCCGCGCTGTTTGGACGCCTTGGAAGAGAATATTCGGTGCCTCACCAAAAATTTCCTTCAGTAAATTGATTGTTTTGCGATGCGTCGCGCGAGCCGAACCATTATTTTGGTGATAAATTTTCACGATTTACAAACGTTGTTCAGGAGTAGGCTTCATTATTATTTCATTATGAAATGGCAAACAAAACTGAGCATTAATCAAGTGACAGCTATCAAAAAGACCAATTTCGAAAAAACAGTATTGCCAGATTGAAAACCACATGTCTAAAAAACACCTATTACTACTATCAATAAATGAAATGCACAACTGGATCGCACGTATACTTGTTCTTATGATATTCTAATGATGTTTTAGACCTGTTTGCTGATAGGAAAATCAAGTATTTATGTTATGAGATAAAAATGTTTAAGCACATGGAATTCGTTCTTTAAATGCTTAAACTACTCTTTTAATTAGTTTGAGCTATGACAAAACGAATACTTTCTGATTTTTTATATAAATATGAAACTATGCGACCAAATTTTGAAAAGCAGTATTTGGTATGGAAGTTTTAAGTTTTTATTAATAATCAGGTAAAATTAAGTTTCTTAAAAAAATTATCAATCCGATTTTGAGGAATGGAATTTTCAAAAAATATTTTTAAATTTTTTTAATTCACAAACTATTTTTTTTTGAAAATATGTTTTGGTATGAAATATTATTTAGTCTCCTCGAAAAGTAAGTTTTTGTAGGTATACAAAATTTATTTACATCCGATTAGTCATAGCAATAAGATGAAAATTGGGAATAGAAAAAGACCCACTAGATAATTGTAATTTAGTTACTCCTTTCAAGACTAAACCTTTTAATAAAGACAAGAATAAGGTGATAATTTTTACTTGCATACTATAGGGCAATTTTATATTCGTGCATAGACAAATTTCGAGTGTCAAGTTAGCAAAGAAACTTTGACGAATTGAAAAATGAATAGGTGGAAAATTTGCCGTTAATTGTTGTGACTATATAGAACTTGTCGTTCAGTCTTTTCTATGTTTCTTTAGTAAAAACTTATTATACCTGATGGTTGATGGCTACTTAATTTGCAGTTTATTAGTCGTTAATTAGTTGTGATAAATTCAGTTTGATCATGCAATGTTTTCTATGTTTTTTTGGGTGCTTTACTAACTTGATATCAAGATGCAAATTTTTAAATTTTAGTATTTTTGTACTTAATTATTTTTCTTTAATTAGTCGTTATTAAGCTATTAAGATTTTTCCATGCGATGTTTTCTATGTGTTTTTGGATTATTTGTTTTCTATGAACGTCAAGTTAGCAAAGCAACTTTGACAAATCGAAAGATGAGTAGGTGAATTGGTTGCCATTAATTAGTCATTAATTAGTTATGACTGTTCCGAATTTGTCGTTCCATGTTTTCTATGTTTTTTTTTTGGTGCTTTGCTAACTTGACAAATCTCGAATAGCGGTAAAAACTTCTTATACTTAATATCTTATGGCTAAATAATTTGCCATTAGTTAGTCTTTAATTAGTTGTGATGGTTTCTATGTTTTTTTGGTTCCTTTGCCAGCTTGATATCAAGTTAGCAAAGTAACACCTAAAAAAGGGATAAAAACTTCTAAAACCGAATGGTTGGTTTTGCTTAATAATTAGTGGTGCAATATTTCCTATGTTTTTATTTTAGTTTCAATTCATATGAAGTTACATTCAAAAAGGCTTTAAAATTGACTATATTGAACTTTTTATTACTTAATTATGCTTTCAGTGGGTGAAATGAGAGTTTGCTGAGAAGTATGTAGAAAACGCCGAATGAGAAAATTTGTTTTATCACAACTAATTAAAGAAAAATTATTAGGTAATAAAATGTTATATGTAGACATTTTTACCACTTTTCTAAAAAAAAAAAACATAGAAAACATAGAACGGAAAATTTGAAACTGTTAAAACTTTTCAACGACTAATTAACAGCAAATTATCCACCTATTCTTTTTTCAATTCGTCAAAGTTGCTTTGCTAACTTGACACTAATCATTACGATTTCGAGGATTTGTCACTTTCTCGCAAGAGACAGTACCTCGGGAAAAACATTTCTGTTTTCAGTTGGCAGCGGCTGAGAATTGAATCCAGACCTTCGGCATGACAGTCCAACGCACTAACCATCATGCCACGAGTAACTATTTATGGTGTACTTTTATCCAAGAAAAAAATTCACAAAAAAAACTATTATTAACTTATTAACGGTACCTGCCATATGATGGCCGTTTTTGATTTTCAATTTTCTCATTAATGGCTCGACTGATTTGAATCCAAATTTTTATGATTTAGAGTTTTTTTTGAAAACTTGTTTCTTTAAAAACTTGTAATAGTAGTCAACGTTTTGAAGAAATAAATTTTTGATCAAAATTTTGTGAAATTTCAATACTTAAAAAAAATTGTATATTAATAAAAGCTCAAAGTTGGTATACGAAATTTTGTTTTTAAAAATGTGACCAAATTTATATCTATGTAAGTATACAAAAAATTTGTTTTTGAGAAAACCGCTAAGACGATTTAAATTTTTTAATATATATTCATATTTTTTTAAGTAATCAAATGGCATTGTTGTTTTTCAGTTATTTTATGTGGGTTGGTGGGTTGTTTATAAGGTTAAAAGAACGATTTAAATTTTGTTGTTATATTTTTTTAGAAACTTGAATATTCTAAAAGTCTTTAAATTCCAAGCAACTTTAACATAAGTGCAAGTACGTGTGATCTAGTCGTGCATTTAACTTTATAAAGGTATGCATGAACCTACTTGGTAATCAGATAATATTCTCCCTCAGAATTAATAGAAGAGAGTATTCATATTCTTTTAAATTACTAACTTAATAAATAATATAACGCGTGGTTTCTGTTTGAACTTAAAATGAAACCCCCTCTTTACCGTCTGAAAACTTATGGCGCCCAATAAAATCTGACCGCAAACAAATACATCTACCTGCACGTACGCCTATAGTTTTATCAACTTAATAGGTACCATTGTAAATGCCTTTGTTTAACTTCTCTCATATTACTAACCAAAACATTAAAAACCCACAGCACGCTTGCAGTTATCAATATGCAATAAAAATAATTAAAAAAAAAAAATATTTAGTTTCTTTCCTCACTTTTGCCCATAAGCATAAATACAAAAATTAAATATTAAACAATTAAAAATTTAACTACCATCTAATTGATTTAACATAAAGAGTAGGCAAGATCTCATCAGCCCATTGCACCCGATGACATATTCCACCAACCGCATGATAATAAAATAAAATTTTATTATTCATTAACTTGAAAAAAAAAAATAATTAAGATCGTAAAACGGAAAATAAAGACAAATTCCAGAAAAGTTTTGTTCTAAAAATATACGAGTATAAAACAAATTCCCATTGAGGCTTTTACTTACAGGCAAATCACTCAAGCACTATTGAGGAAATAGCTAAACATAAACCTAATTAAGTTTAGTATTTTCTTTGTTTTTGATTTTATTTGACATTTCTTCTTTTTTTTTTTTTTCTTAAATATCCACTTATCTTTGCCATCAATCGATCTAGTCCGCGACAAAACTTTTGCCCCCAAAGTCGGATGTTGTTGTTTTGTATAAGGCCCTTTGTATGCGGTGGAGACTTTGCTTGGCGTGTTGGGTATGTTTGATTATGTTTTGTTTAATGGGTTTGTTTTATGGGTTTTTGTGATGTGCTATTGTATAGTGTACTACATATGTTTCTACCCACCAAGCCGCGATGGGTCTAATTTTTTATTGTTTTTTATTATTAATTTAACCACCTTCGCATTAATGCTTTCTTATTACTTTTGTGCAGTGGCGTAGTTTGTCCAGTTTCCAGGATAAAGACAACAAATGTCTAGTTTTGCAAAATTAGTAAACATGTTTTTGATTTTAATTTTAAAATTTTTTTCCAAAAAAAAAAAAAATAAAAGTTAAAAACCAAAGACAAATTTTTTGTCTACCTACTTTAAAAAAAAAAGTATTTTTCACTAATTTTTGTGGTTGCATAAGGTTCACTGTACTATACTTTCTCAACATCTTGGAACTACTCAAATTTTTTGTAATCTTAGTACTGTTAAGACCTCCGTTCCGTTTTTAAATGCACTAAACATAGGCAATATTGCAGCATTTTTTCTCCTCATTAACTACTCCACTGCTCCTGCATTGTCACGTTTAGTATAAATTGTCTTTGAATGTTTGTTTTTTTTTCACATTTCAGTTGATGATGGTGGTCGTTGGTTGTGGTTGATTTTATTACATTTTATTTCCTTTTTAAGTCTTTTTTTTTTTGTTTTTTGACAGGAAAAAATGTCATAAAAACAATATTCTCTCCAACACCGACTATTTATTAGCTCTTTAGTTATTCTTGGATTGCCCCCCAATTCGAAATGAATAAAAATGAAAAAAAAAATGTTGTTTATTTTAATTTTTCATGTAGATTTATAATTTAGACAAAGTATCTAGTAGTAGTGTTTTGATTTTAATTAATCATCAGAGAAGTTGAGAAGTTTTTAACATAAAAAAAGTATCTTTACAACGTCACACGTACCTTTACTAGCTAACGAAGTTGATGTTGCTTGCTTAAAATTAAAAGCTTGTTATATAGGCAATGAGAATTTGATGGAACATTTCAATTATATATTGTATTATGAATCTGGAAAATTAAGCTTGCAACTGACCTGTGACTACCAATTTGGGACCCAGAACGTCACATAATAAATATAAAGCTTCTTTTGAAGGATTTTATGTGTGCTTCATGTTCTTAGCGACTGACAAGTCTTGCGGCAGAAAATCGCAAGTCGCGTTCCTAGCCTTAAGCTTTCATTCATTCGTTTTGAATTTGTCCTAGGAAACTATTAAAATAAAAAAAAAAAAACTAATTCTCAGGAATTTCTTCATATTTAAGAAAAAGAAACTGTAAAAAAGGAAAAATCTATTCTTCATGGTGATTCGCATACAAATATCATTTTGATTTTGACAAGATAAAAAACTTAACTTCTCTTATTTGACGGGAGGTCAATTTTCAAGAACTTTCTACTTCTTACTATATAAATCTTTTTGTTACGGAAAATAAAAAAAAAAATTAAAAATGGTGTATCGAAATTTTGGTATGGCAAATTGATTGCCGGTTCAATTTTTGAAGTCGATTCATTTTATAGTGCTAGTGAAAGTCCGAAAATGTTTTTTTTTGAGCACTTCCTACTTTTTTATCCTAACTTTTTCATTACAGTAAATATTTTCGAGGTGCTGAGGGCTTAAGAAAATTATATTTAAAGAAAAGAAATGGATATTATGAGAGGAAAATGTTTAAAACCATGAAAAACGATATTTAAATTAGCTTAAAAAAACCTCGCTGATAGTTTGAGATGAAAAAAAGAACGCCATCTTATTTTTTTACTGTTATGATTGTAGGGACAAAAAAATTTAATCATTGAACCGGTTTTCTTAAGTATTCATTTATGTTCACATAAAAATTAAATTTGAAAAAACATTGTCAACCCGTTCTTGAAATATCAAATTTAAATAAAAAATTGAAACTTTTCTAAAAAATCAAAAACTATTTTCTTGAAATTCTTGAATTCTTTGAAATCTGAAATTTGTTTATACAATTTTTTTCTAAATCTGTTCAGCGGTTAATGAGAAAATTCAAAATAAAAAAAAACGTTCTATGACAGGTAAGTACTATTAATAGTTGCTAAGTGCAAAATTTTAGAATTTTTTGTAGTAGTATTAATTTTAGTATATGGAAAAAGTTTTATCAAAATGGTAGGAGTTGCTTTTGAGAAAAAAAATATTTTCCTTTTCGGTTTCTTGACTTTTGTTTGGAAGGTACCGTTATTGTTTCATATGTGTAAAGTTTTTTCTAAAAACATTTTAAAGAGTACTAAAAAATCTTTTAAGTATCGAGTTTCTAAGAAATCGATCATATTGCTTTCGAAAAATTTGATTTTCAAAAAAAATTGCAAATATATTTTTTAAAAATCCAAAAATATCTTTTTTTAAATTAAAGTACACAAAAATATTTAAAATATTTGGAAGCCTCTGCATACAAACAATTATTGAAGTCAGTTATACTGTGTTAAAGAAAAAATCGAAAATTAAAAAATGGTTTATTAATAACCATTTTTTGAAAAATGGTTCTCACCCAAGGAAGCCTTTACTAAAAGAAATTTATTTAATTTTTTTAAGAAAAGTTGTCGAGTCTTTTTTTAGCAAAATGCGATTATGTAAAATTGCTTTAAAAATTGTGTGGCAGGTTCCGTTATTTTTGGTTCTAAAAAAAATAAAATGCACGACTGGATTGCATGTACTTGCTCTTATGTTCAAATTGCTTAGAATTAAAAACTATTGATATATGAAAGTGATAAAAAATAGTATAAAAATATAAAAAAAAGCATTTAAATCGTTCTTTTAATTGCACAAACAACTATTTAAAAAAAAACTGAGAGCTCAAAAACAAGTATGCCATTTGATTACTTCAAAAAATATAAATATGTGCAAACACAAATCTAAAATTGTTAAAGCGGTTTTTTAAATAATTATTTTTTTATATATAAAATTTTAATATCATTTTTAAAAAAAGTTTTGGTATGCCAATTTTGAATATGTATTAAAATACATTTTTGAACTTAGTTTAAAAAAAAAATCACTAACTCATTTTTGAAGTATTGAATTAAAAGAAAAATAAATATTTTTTTCAAAAATCCAAAATTAATTTTTTTCAAAATTTTGATATGCAGTATTATTAACATTTTAAAAAATATTTTGCGTACAAATTTTGACTGAAATCGTTTTACCCGTAAATGAGAAAATCGAAAATTAAAAAAGCGGGTGCCGTTAATACGTTTTTTTTTATCAAAAAGTACACCATATCTACACTAATACAAAATTGCTTTAGTGGCTTAGGATTTAGGTCGATATACGGACAGACAGACCGACGGAATTGTGTCACCCACTTTTTTGGCGTTCTCTATTATCGCAATGTTATGTTTGATTGTTATCTCAATTTTTCTTGACACGAATCCCAAACTTGCCTTATGGTGCCTATATCGCAAGTTAACACATACGAAATGGCGTATCGAGATTTTGTCGCCGCAAATTGATTACAGTCCAATTTTTTAAATCGATGCATTTTTACGCTGCTGGTGACAGTCTAAAAATTTTTTGCGTTTTTTTTTTCTCGATTTTTCCTACTTTTTTCATCACAACTTGTACAGTAAATAAAAAAATTAAAAATGGGGTGTCAAGATTTTGTGTGTTTCATCTTTTTTAAATCGAAGAATTTTCACGCAACTGATGAAGGCCCAAAATAAGATACTCAAATCTTTTGCAAAGTTAAAGGTCATCAAATAGACCCCCCCTCCAATACAATTCGTCTTAATCTGATCAATACATTTGGAATTTTTTTGGCGTGGTATAAGAATAACCCAAATAATAGGGAACTAGGGTGGTGAAATGAAATCTTAAAAAATTAGAAAAATGAGTTTTCAATGTTTAAAATCAAATGAGAGCTATCCAAGACTATGTTCAATTTTAGGACCAATGTAATCTAGGTACATACACAAGGTCTGCAGGAGAGAACGATGAAATTCAGTTCTTGTTGAAAATGGGATTATGATGCCATCTTGTGTGTAGGTTTCTAAAAACGAATCGAAAAATAGACGATTTGTAAGAGAACGATAATAGGGTCAACGCAACGTCCGTCGCAACTATATTATGTATGTATATTAGGGTGGCGCTTATTTTTGGACTTTTTGAATTTATTTCCATCCCCCCCACCCCCCAATTTCCAATACAAAATACATGGGGATTTATCAGTGTTCAAAATTTGGAAAAAATGTAAAAGTGGATGGAAAATCTTCAAACTTGGTACATACAGGGTGGCGCACAAATTGTGCTACAATAAGAAATTCAAATAACTTTTTTTTTAATCGATGTATTTCTTTTTTTTTTTTTATTGGTTAGAAAATTAAATTTTATTTTAAATAGTTAGTTGTTTTTAAAGATTATAGACCGCAAATGACCTCCACGCTCTCCCACGCATATGCGGCACCTGATCAAAAAATTATTCATTGCGGCCTGAAGAGTTGAAGTTGGGATCGCCTCAATTATTGTCGTTATGGACTGCTTTAATTCAGTTAAATTCCTGGGCTTCGTTTTATACACCTCTTGCTTGACATAACCCCATAAAAAGAAGTCTGGTGCAGTCAGGTCAGGTGACCTTGGGGGCCAGCGAAGAGTGGAGTTCCTAGAAATTAATTTGTTTGCGAATTTTTTGTTTAGCTCCGCCATAACTGGTCTGGCTATATGTGCAGTTGCTCCATCTTGCTGAAACCAAACGCTGTTGAATGGTATACGTCTTCGGCGCAGTTCTGGGTAAAAAAAACTCCTTCAACATCTTTAAATAACGGTCCCCATTGACAGAAACGGTTACACCGTTTTCTTCAAAGAAGTACGGCCCGACAATACACCTTGATGAAACTGCGCACCACACAGTGACCCGTTCTGGGTGCAGTTCCATCTCATGGAGCATTTCTGGATTAGACTCATTCCATAAACGGCAATTTTGCTTGTTTACATTGCCGTTAAGATCAAAATGGGCCTCATCAGACATGAACAAACAATTGATCAATGTGTTGTCTTCTTCGGCCATTGATATCATTTTTTGGCAAAATTCCAGGCGAACAGGCAAATGCTGAGGGTTTAACTTGCTAGTAATTTGGACTTTGTACGGAAACAAGTTTAAATCGTCATGAAGTATCCGTTGTAATGACCGTCTACTAACTCCAATTTGCCCCGATAAGTTTCGGGTCGAAACGCTCGGATTGGCCTGTATTGCAGATGCTACTGCTGCGATTGTATCCTGAACCCGAACATTGGCATCTCGATGGTACGGCCTTCGTGCGATGCTTCCAGATTCGGCAAACATGTTTACAAACCTCATAATGATCCATCTACTCGGGGGATTACCGCCAAACTCCCGCCTAAATTCCCTTTGGACGGAAATGACGGACTGCAAAGCATGGTACCGTTGCACTATCCAAATTCTTTTCTCCGTATCCCAAGCATTCATTTTTATAAATCTAAATAGTAACCTACAAAATAAAAAAAAAATAAGCCGATTACTCACACAGAAAAAAAGTTATTACGTTTTATTTTTGTAGCACGATTCGTGCGCCACCCTGTATAATAAGTATCATACAAAATAAATAAAAACTTATTTTGGATTTATTTAAACAATATTTAACCCATTAAAAATTACAAAAAATGCGCACAAAAACAAGGATACTAATTGTTATTTTTAACGCGGTAAATATTGTTTAGAAAAATTTAAAATAATTTTTTTATTTACTTCTTATGATACTTAATATATGTACCAAGTTTGAAGATTTTCCATCCACCCTTACATTTTTTTCGGAAATTCTGAGAAAAGCACTGAGAAGTCTCCATCTATTTTGTATTGGAAATTTCAAGTGCTTGCCGGCACGTTTTTTTTAATTACCTTGATCACTTTTAGGGAAGAAGGGCGAAAGAAATTCAAACATTTCAAAAATAAGCGCCACCCTAATATTTATTTTATTTTTTTTTTTGTCATCATTTAGTTTTGCAGTAGTTATAAGTAATATAAGTAATAGTGTTATAATCAGAAAAATGTGACCATGTGATCATTATTCCACGCGACCCCTCATGTGTTTATTATGATTTTGTTTACATGCATTTATTTAAGAACCGATTAAAAAAAAACACTAAAATTAAATTTCTAGAATCTTAAACGTTTTAAAACTGGTTAATAGAACCAAAATAAATAATGAAACAATAACGAGACTTTGATATTTGTATTCAGTCATTTTGCTTATGTAAAATTCAATAAAAAAAAAAATTTACGATGTTTTGCCAGAGACCCAATAACATGCACATTGACACTTAATTTGAATAATCATTATAATGTCTACAACCTCTTTTTTTTTTGATAATTTAACATAAAACAAACAAATATTGTACATATATCTACAAATTAAACACTAATTAAAAAAAAACTTTTGAAAAAAAATATTTTAATTTATAATTAATCCTACTTAGTTAAAATATTTATGCAGGTATTCAAATTTAAATGAAAGTAAAACATCTAATTTTTAAAACAACATCAGTTTTATGTTAAAAATTGCTATTAAAAGCCTAGTTTCACAGAACCATAAAATCCAAATGGGTTCATAGGTAAGCGGAATTATGTGCAAAGCCTAAACACAACTTGCTTGTATTATTATTATTTTTTTTTTGTTTATACTAATGAAATGAGCTATTAATGAATGAAATAACATGATCTGCGTATCATTATAAATCCCTCTTAAAAAATTAAAAAAAAAAACACAAATCCAACGCACGTTTTTGCATAATTTTCAAATAATAATAAAATAAAACACATCAATAAAATCCAATAAAAATTCTTGACAAAAAAAAATAAACCAAACTAAAACCTTTTTAAATTAATAAATTAATTCAGAAAAAAAAAGAAATTATTCATTCAAATTTATTTTGTCAATAACTCCTCGAATTACATGTGAGAAAAAATGATATGCATATTATGTAGGTATATGTAGTTACCATAAATGGAAACAAAACAATAGCTTATTCAATTCCATGATTGATTTTTTTTTTAGGAAGACAGGTAATAGGTAATCAAAATGTCAGCTCCCAATAAGGACAACAATAAAAATTTGGGTGTGAACAAAATTTTGCACTTTTGTTTGTTCAAACCTCCCCAAAAATTAATTTAAAATTCGTTATTATTTTGTGTTTTAAAATTCTGTATGACCAAAATTCGTTAAGTAAATCTTAAATTTTGTATAAACATTATAATTCTGTAAATCCAGAACTCCGTATAAAGGTATCAAAATTCTATGAATTTTGACTCCAAATTATTTCGTTTCTTTCCTACACATAATCTGATTTTGAAATGATAAACATAATAACCAGTTAAGTGATATGGGAGCCCACATTAAGGTCAGCCAAAAATTGGAGAAGGGAATCTGTTGGAATTTGAAGAACAGCGATTATTCACTTTAATTAAATTAGAAGACTAAATAGAATTTTCAACGGAATCCATAAAATTTCGTTTTCCAAAGTTTGGCAGAAAAACTGAGAAATTTTGCTTTTGAATTCCGTTCACATTTCCGAGGTTTGTGACAACTCCCAAGACAAATACAAAAATCTACGAAACACATGAATAAAACCAAAATAGTGTGAAGTATTCTTGTAACACTCGTTTTTGCTACATAAATTCAGTGAAAATGAAAAGTTTTGATAGATATTTGTATTTTTTAGCAATCAATTCAAATCAATAAAGTCAAAAAAATGTGTAGCTAGCCGCTTTTCATTCTAAGTTGACATTATGATCCTGTTGTGCGCTTTATTTTACCATTTTAATAATTTTTTTTTAAACAAATTCTCAACGACAAACCAAACTTAAAGTGCAAAATGAATTTTATTAATGAAAATAAAATGGAAGAATTCCTGGCAAGACATTTTGACCTTGAACATTGGTATTTTTTGACAAATTTTGCAAAAAAGAACAATTTTCCAATTATAAAAATTACATATTTTTTTCTTGAAAATTGTCTATTCGTGACAGACAGATTGAAAATTTGTTGGCAAAACAGTGGCATCGGGTCTAGTAACCAGGAAGAAAAAATAGCAAACAAAATCAAAAGAATATTTTAAGGCAATCTTAACTGAGCCTCGAACTGATGAATTCTGAAAACAAAGGATGCTGCAACAATCCCTTAAACTTTCTCTTCCACATTTTTTCTAGCCCTCGTCGATACGGTGGCGTACAACGTCCAACGTGATGCTCTCCGACTTTTATTCCTAAGCACTTGCTTCTTCCTTGGCAGTACAGCGTGGCTTATATTTGTTCCCTTTTCTAATATCACCATAAATCCTTCCTCACACACTCCAATTTTTCCTTAGGCTGTTATACGACCTGTGCCGATAATCAGGCTGGCTGAATGCTCAATTCAAAATATTTTGTCAGTAGGATGGTTCAAAAACGCATTTTTTTTAATCTTATGACCGGCCCACAACAGATTTTAGCTACCTAGATCAATTGTGTTATCGGCTCAAAATTTCAGCTTCCTAGGTATAATGAAGGCGGGGCTCAAGCAACTTACTTTCTCAAGTTTTGCTAGAAAATTCGCTGTATAAGCTTTGGGTCTCCCCAAATTCGTGGTTGATAATTTGAAAGATGATTTTATTCCAAGAACAAAATTGTGTACGGAAAAATTCTATATCCCCCCTCTGAAGCAAGGAATATAATTTTTGAAAAGTTGACATAAAACATTGACATTTGAGATCAGCAAAAGCATATATAATAACGTACTTTAAGTTTTTTTTAAAGCCAATATTCCATTATTTTATTTGCTTTTTCAAAGAATAGGTTTTGAAAATTAAATTTTAAAGGGAATATTAAAAAAAAACTGTGATTTTTTGTTTAACTATAATTTTTTTTTTCAAAACACTTTATTTTAAATTTCAATGCTTCTATTAATTTTTTAGCAAATATTGAAAGCTAAATGTTAAAATCTTTCCTAATTTCAAAACAGTTAAAAAAGTGAGAAATGCCTTTACCCGTTATAATTTTGAAAAAAACAACTTTTAAACAAAAAATTACAATTTTATTCAAAAATATTAAGATTTATATTTCTTAAAATCTTTTTTTTGATATGAAATGAAAAACAAATAAAAGAATGGGATATAATGGCTTGGAAACAAATTATAATGCTTTACTGTATGTGCTTTTGATTTTCCATTTTTGGCCTTTCTTCCCCTATCATGGTGTTCAAAAATAAAGCATAACAATAAACAAAAAATAAAGCTAGATTTTTGTAAGACTGATTTTGTTGCTAGACCAGGTGGCAGTGTGGCACGGCGCCAATTCTGGTTGCCGCTACTCCTGGGGTCTGCGTCAGTGTGAAAGTTTTAGCTATTCATAGTCCTTCATCAGAAACAGATCACAGCTTCCATTAAAATTTCGCGTCTAGAGTTATTCGCAGGTACTTTGCCTTATTTGCAAACGGAACACGAGCAGTATTAAGAAAGACGGGTAATCTATTTATTTTTTTATACGTAAAATCCAATTGGACTGACTTAAAATCTTTGAGGGCTATTCGCCATGTTCTTGTCAACTTATTGACATAATTAAGCCCATTTTGTAAATAAATTTCTATTTCGAAAATCGTTTTGCGTACTGCTAGTACTGCATAATCATCAGCAAACGTTTGCTAAGATGAAGTCTTCTGTTTGAAGTACATCACTTGTAAGTAGAAGATACAGAACTGGACCTAAAACACTTTCTTGTGGTACCCCAGTCATTATTACTTTATAAGGAGTATTTGTTTCCGTGTCTTACACAAAAAAGTCTGTTATCTAGATATTCGTTCAGAATGTTATCAGCGGCGTATACAGCTCTATTTCTTGGGGGGGGGGGGTCATACCAAAACAAAATCCCTATTAAGTTTTTATAAATTTATTAATTAAAAGAGTGATCCACGGTTTCCATTTTTTTCGCATTTTGTACTTTTTTTGGAATTAATTTCTGCTGGTCCCACAAATGTTACCATTTTTTTTTTTTTAATTATAAAGAGTTGGGGTCGAAATTTTAGCAAGGCCGCAAGGTAAAAAGGCCGTAATTTTTCTTCTTTTTTCAATTACTCTTTAATCATCTTTAAATAAAATACAGTAGACGCTCAATTATAGTGAGGTAATAAAACCAGCCTGTTCACTCTTTCGAGATTATTTACTTTTTTACAAGCTTTCAATGAGGTTTAAAAAACAGAAACACTTGTTTAGTGTCCTTTTAGCAATGTTAAATTCTTTCGGGACATTTTTGTAAAAAAAAATATGTTTTTATATATAATTTTGTGTGTTCAATATAGTTAATTTTTTAGATTTACTAAATCGAGCGTCTACTGTATTATTATTTGCTGACAAAGCTTAAACATTTTTATATTAAGGATATTCATGCAACTTCGTAAAACCGTAGATAAGTTTACAAATTTGTTGAATTTATCTTTTGGTTAATAAACTGTCAAATTTTGTATGGGAAATGATTCACACAATTTTGTTAAAGTTATCAAGGAATTTTGTTCGTAAAATTAACCAAACTGGTTAAACTTATCCAAACGTCATTGTGACTCTTACTCTGATTGAATTACCTAGCATTTAATCAAATGAATAACAAAGGTCGTTCATGCAAACTTTTTACACAATTTGTAAACCTTCGACCTTGCATGAATACCCTTTTTATTTTTTGTGTAAAACACAAATTTTGTAGAGCTGAGTTTTGGAAACAAAATTTTGATCCACTCCCGAATTTTAATATGATCTTAATAGTAACTGTTAAATTCGTGTTTAAAAGTCAGACAAGAATGTATGATTAGAGTTTTTGTTGATTTCATTCAAACATTCCAAGCAGAGCGATGTATTTTAAGTTACGTTGCGTTGGAATGAAATTAACGATAGAAAAAATATCGAACTTAAAATAAAAATGTCGACAGGTTAAAAAATCAATTTATATCAACTTTTTTTCTATGTACTAAATATTGGGAAGAAATATCGAAAATTCGATCAAAGTCGATCCTTTTACCGACTTTCTTTTTAGGCTGCTGACTTTTTGTCTAGGTTCGAAGTTAAAAATTTAATGAACTAGTAACCAAAATAAGTATTCTTACATGCAAAAAAGTCGATATAAACCGACAACTAGTTAAATCGCCTTTTTTGCTGGTAATTCGTACGTAACCTATACTGAAACATGCTGGTACTGGGTTTGAGTCGAAACGGCCCTGGTGTATGGAATACGGTTTAAAGTAAAATTTTAGTTTTTCATTGTAATATTCATGTAAATTCATATTCGTATAATATGGTCTGTTAGTTTTTTCTATCCATTCTTTCATTTATTTTTTTTTTTATCGAAGATGATTTCCTTAATATTTTGTACAAAATTCTCACAAAATAAGTAAGTTAAACCGATTAAAAACAATATTGAAAATACTTTGAGAATTAAAGAGTGTATATCTGCAAAAAACGTAGATCTACCAAATTGATCTATTTGATAAATCCTAACCAAAAAAAAAATGTTTAATTTCGACAATAAAACCCCAATAGTATTATTCGGGCAATGGCTTGTAAATGTTGACAGGAGAAGGTAAATAAACTTAACCAATAATGAGTAGGTAGCCTATTCCAAAGCTATAAAAAAAAAAAAATGTTGAAATTATATTTTAAGATTGCAAATATTTTTGCTTTTCTTATTATTTTTTGCGTATATCTTTTGAGTTCTCCCCTCCCCCCCCCCCCCTTGTATGCGCCGTTGAATGTTATAAAGTCCTTCAGACAGGACTTGTCTCAATTTCAATTTGAGGCATTCATACGACACTTTGTCAAACTATTGAGACATCCAAATGGACTGTCGAACAAATTTTCATTTCTTCAAGAGCTGTCTTAGTTTCGTCAGTAATTCTATGCACTTCAATTGTCGAATGCTTGCTTGAATTATACACAGTTTAAATATAATTTTCTTTAGCTGCAATTAATACAAAAACATAAATGAACCAAAAAATTAGATAAAATGATTTTGGTTCGTCTTTAAATTACAGTGGGCCACGTTTTAGAATGCTGATTTGATTGAAATTAACGGTCCTATCTCAAAATGCATTTAGTTGATTTTTGTACTTATTGCACCATAAAATTTCTCAATTTAAAGACATAATGAATAAGTTGCTTAAAGCTCACATCCAATCCATCATAATCTTTTTAGGGGAAAAATAATTTGGGCATGAACAATTTTACTTACATTTCCTGCAATTTATTTTTCCGCAAGTAGATGCTACTTCATAGTAATTAATAAATACTGAATTCTTATAAGTATTCAAGTTAACATAACTAACATAACCTTTTTATTGAAGTTAAAAATTTTGTTGATAATTCTAGGAAAAATTTTTATTTGTTGATAACTTTTAAAGCTACCAATTCACGCTCATTAATATCAATTTATGGTGCTTGACATATACTTTATTCATTCCATTTCCATAAATTTTTAGTAATTAAAAAAAAAAAGATTACTAAGAATGCATTATAAAATGCATTCCAACACTGACCTTCGCTCTCATAGCACAATGCACACTGACTTATATTTTTATTTCTTATCTCGCTGCGGATGCATGAAACTATTTCAACATCATAATTCTCAATATCTATCACAAAGAAACCCCATCACAATAAATTCACACAATATTAGTTGTTGTACGCAAAGATCTTGCTGAAAACCACTTTGAAAAATTAAGACTCCAATATCATCCTGTTGCAAGTTGATTGTTATTGGTTTGGCCTAATTTTTCTTGTCAAGCACACATCTGCTTAGCATTTATTTCTTCATCTCCGTTCACCGAAGTCATTCATAAATAATTTCTATCAGATTTTTAATCACAACTCTAATTGGCTTTGGAGCCTCATATCCTCCCCCATTTCCATTTTCCGCACAAACTATATACCAAGTCGTGCGTCTTCTTCCTACTTCAGGTCTAGATTCCCAAATTCATGTTGATGTGTGGATTGTAAAACAAGAAACGAAATCAATTAATATCTAAACTTTTTTTTTTTCATTCTGATTTTCCGAGGAAAATTAAAATATTCTAAGCCTATCAAGGCGTCCCATAAATAAAACCAAACCTTTAGATAGGGTTATAACTCCTCATAAATTTGTTCCCACTTTTTTTCTTTTCATTTTTTTTTTTTTTTTTTTGAATTTATATGTCAGCATGTCCGAAAATGTGTTCGTGTTGTTGTTTTATTTTGTATCTTTTGATGAAAATTCTAAAAGTAAAAAGTTTAATATAAAATAATTTATGTGGCGTATGGATTGTGGGCAGATTGGGTATTCGTATACGGTAGGACAATAGGGAGCAGGGGATTGGGACAAACGGATAAATGGACAGATAGCGAATGAAGATACTCGACACTGAAAATCATTGATTGAATTCTGAATTGCGTTTTGACATTTCATATCACATTTCTCCCCAAATGTCAACCCATCAAGTCTATAGAGTCCAGGGAAACAAAAAAAAAACGAAGAACGGGTATATAATACACATCACTCCAGGGAAAATAACGAATGTTTGTGAATATTTAAAAGAATTGAGTTAAATAATTGGATTGTATCTATAAAAATAATCGAATGTATTTCAATCTGTTTTGTTGTTTCAATTTGTGTTAGGGGCAGTTTCGGGTCGGAATAGGTAGACATGCAAACAAACATCCAAAGGTTCATTTTATTTAATTGTTTTTTTTTTTTTTTTTAGATCTGGTAAAATTGATTTGACATTGATGGATGGAATGAAGAAAGGGGGATGTGCACGTTTTGATTGCTTTCGAGTCTATTTAATTTTTTGGTGATTATGACACGAGACGCCGATAACTTTGACGACGCGTCAGCAAATAATATTGCGTGATATCCCGGATCGCGTGTTTTTTTTTATAAATTGTTTGTTTTTTAAATAAAAAAAAAAAACAACAAACAAATATGAAATTAGATGTCCTTGTGATTTGTGATGTGGCTTTCAAGGGGCACATTATATTCATAATAAAACGTAGGTAAGGTACTTGTACTGCATAAATAAACAAATGAATTGTCACTTCAATTGAACGTGAGAGCTGAAAAAGAAAGCAAATCATAATGAGGAAGGTGTCAAAATCATTATTTCGTTATTCTAAGGAGAACTTTCTATCATCAAATAACGAAAGAGAGAAGTATAGTAATTGTTTTCTTCAATATTTAAAATTAAAACAAGATTTTTTTTTCTTTGTTCAAGTAAGTAGGGAAGTATGAAAATTGTAATAGAATTTTGTTAATTTCTTTAAATATTTGCACCCTCGCATATTAATAATTGTTAGTTTCTCCATACCTACAGATTTTATTTGAGTCCTGTAGGATGTGGGAGTCGGTTGAAAAGCTATTTTTTTTTTTCAAACAGCGTTCTACAGTTACGATGTGTTGTTGGCTTATGTATTGGCAGTTTATTATGGTCCTTTCAAGTTGACATTAAGTTATTTTATCGTAAAATAGGTAAGAAGTTTTTTCTTTTTAGTTTGTATTGTTAGTTTCTCTGTACTTTTCCTAACTTTTTTATTTGAAGTAAATTTTTGTCTCGCCTTAGTGGGGAGACATATACCCCCTCTCACTTAATTTTTTTCTCGTTTTGGCCAAACCTGTACCCTCTGACACTTTTATGCAATTTATGCAAAACACCCTGTGTAAATTATCTTTAAATTTCTATAGCACTTGAAAATAAGAGAAAGATTGTGTGACCAAGTCATGCTATTTGTCAAGTACATATGTTAAAAGGAAAGCAGCATTTACTGATCATTTTTAAGACCAAACAAAAATAAAATCAGTAGTTATAGGTTAGGAGACAAAGGCCAGGGGACTGAGTATTTTTATAGTTTTTGCTACTAAAACATTTTAAGGCACTGTACGAAAAAAAATTATAAGATTTATGATTAAGGTTTTAAGCATGTGCTTATACAGAATTATTTTCTATAAATACTCATCAGCAGACTGAGAAATTAAATGTACGATCTTTGTTCTCTTTCCCAAATGTCTTCTTAACAATTAAACTAACTAGTCAGCAGACTTAATTAATGCTTCACGCTGCTAGATTTGGAACTTTGATAGTTTTCAAAGCTAAGGATATTTTTGAATATTTCAATCTGTCAGTGGACTGTTAAGATTTAATGATTTTTTTTGTAATAAAATATAATGGCACCAAAAATGTTTTTATGTCATAAAAGTTTTTTTAAATAGAACAAAAACGGTTTTGGATATCAATGAAATTCTTTGTTATTGTGAAAGTACGTTCGATACCATTATGTATGGAACTCGATTTCTTTTGTATGGCCACCACGGGCACGCTTGCAGAAGTACAGACGCTAAACCCAATTTTCAACAGTTTTCAAGCATAAATCGGCCGATACTGCTGCAATTTCACGTTCGATATTCGTACGAAGTTCATCAATCGTCGCTGGCTTGTTGGCATAGACCATAGACTTGACGTAGCCTCATAGGAAATAGTCTAACGGCGTCAAATCGCATGACCGAGGCGGCCAAGCAACTGGACCATTTCGTGAGATAACACCTTCTCCAAACTTGGTTTCCAATAAATTGATTGTGACATTCGCTGTGTGGCTTGTGGCACCGTCTTGTTGGAACCACATGTCCTCCAAGTCCATATCATCCAATTGGGGCCAAAAATATTCGGTTATCATTGAACGGTAGCGATCCCCATTCACAGTAACGTGCCATCTTGATCATCACGGAAGAAGTACGGCCCAATGACGCCGCCTGCCCATAAACCACACAAAATCGTAATTTTTTCGGGATGCAATGATAACTCATGGAGTACGTGTGGATTGCTGCCTGACCAATACCGCATATTTTGTTTATTGACGAAACCATTCAGCCAGAAATGAGCCCCATCGCTGAAGATGATTTTTCGATGAAAATCCGAATCATTTTCAAGTTGTTGCTCAGCCCAATTCACGAACAATCGACGCTTTTGGTAGACAAGTGGCTTCAGTTCTTGCGTCAATTTAATCTTGTAAGGATGAAGGCCAAGATCTTTTTGCAAAATGACGTCACAGAGATGCGCAACGCTTGAGAACGACATGTGAGAGACACATTGGGGCTTTCTGCAACTGAAGCCTCAGCGGCAGCAATATTCTCGACACTACGGGCACTTCTTTGTCTCACTGGCACGGGAACATTTTGTACTGTGCCTGTGGATTCAAATTTTTCCACTAGACGCTCAATTGTTGATCAGCTAGGACGATTATGACGACCATAATAAATTTGACGTATAGCGCTCTTAACGTTGAGGCCACTGACTCCGAATTTCGGGAATAAATTTTAATAATTTCGACTCGTTGTTGGCTCGTATATCTTTCCATCATGAAATGGCAAACCTTACTGAAGAGAAATGTCAAAAGAGCAGCAAGAAATATGGCGTCGTTTGCTGTCCCTGTCGCTCTACTTTTGTAGTGTCCCGTTTGAAAAACCCTTTATTATCTAGCGTCAATAATTAAAAACTAATTTTGGTCTGGGAGCTTAAATTAGAGAACTGTGTGAATTTTTTGGTTCGAAAACAGGCAGGGACACGTCGAGGGACTAAGAATTAGACCCTTTGAAAAATTGATTGAGGAATAAAAATATACAAGATTGAATTTTGTTGTATGTACAATTTGCGCGGTCTACAAAATCCCAAGGCACATAATTTATATTTCGTTGTAATGGTTGTTTTGCACAGAAACTAAAATACAATAAAAGAAAATTGTATTCATGCTAGAGAGAGAGAGACCGGGACCGAGTTTTTATTTGGTTTTATCTGTCGTAACTTAAATGTTAGTATGTGGCGTTTCAATTTTCCACCCACCAACCAACTGACTTTCCAGCACTGACTGGAAAGATTATTGGAATTTCTGATGGCAGCGTTCAGTGATGCAGAAAATAATAATAAGTAACTCATATAATAGTTGTGTTTTTTATTTTTTGCAAGCCAATAATAATAATATTGTCTAAAAAAAAAGACAACAAAGCAAAAAAATTTAAATGTCAAATACAACAAAAACTTTATCCATATAGAGCTAGCTATGTCCAGATAATTGTCGAACTACAATTATCGTTGTATTATCGATATGTCAAATAATTTTTGGTGAGATGGTCCAATACAAAATGGCAGACCAATGGCATTTAATGGCAATCTCAAACCAGCGCGAAACATTAAAAACAAAATGGTTTGGGATAGTTTTAATCGTCACGTTCATATTATTATATACGCATCTGGATCTGGATCAAGATCATTTTTTGACACGTAATACAAAAACAATTCAAAGATCCAAACATTAAGTCCTACTATGGCTGGTAGATGGCTTTATGGTAAAATAGTGTTAATTGCAGTTTGATGATTTGTCCGACTAACTGGCAATCAGCGGACTGTCATATGTTATCGATAATAACCCTGTTCTCTTGCAAACCCGAAAGAAATTGGATGAATGAAACAATGTCGATGCTCATCAGTTTATCAGGTGCGCTTGCATCTGCAATTACTATTAATTTCTTACATTTTTTTGATGGGTAAATACGCAATCAAAGGCGTATGCACAAAACTGTTTAACCGGTGCGAATAACTTGCTATCGATAATTTGTATGGAAACAAACATGGTTATTTCAATGTTATATCAAAAAATTAATGTTATTATAGCTCTCGAGTTTCTAGGGCTGATGGACGTACAGGTCTTAGTAATTTTGTATGGCCATGTGGACATCAATTAAATCGGTACTTTGAAGAAGGGGACTTATTCCCCAAAAAAATATGAAATTTTTTGGAAATCAAAAAAAATTATATAACTTTTTGCATAATTTTTTAAAAATTCAAAATTTATGCTCAGCAGTTTTTCCAATTTTTGGCGCTTATTTCCTTCTTCAAACTGCCAATTCAATTAGACTTATATATTTATAAAAAAACTTAGATAGAATACTTGAACAGCTATCGATATATCAGCAGAGCCGTCGAAAATTCTATCGTTTGTAGAATCACCCATTAGCTCAAAATCTCAATTTTGTATTGTATTTGTATTGTTTACTGTTTCTATAATTTATTATTATAATTTCCACATTTTAGTATTGAAGTAAAACATTAAGTTTTAAGCAATTGAATATACCGCAAAATAAGGGAAATAAAGGAAACTTAGGAACCTAACAGAATTTCACAAGTTTTAACTTGGATAGATGGATGGAAAAAATTTTGAACAAGCAATTTCGCCTGAACAAAACCAACTAAATTGCGCTTTTCGTAGTTTTTGAACCATGAAATTTATTATTTTACTAATTATATACATTATTTGGGTTTGACATTTACGTTTTTGTATTGATTGTTTTTTTGAAATTTTTGTTCAAAACTACAGGTATCGAACAACAATAGCCATTCCATTCGATTCCATTTTCATTTGTAATTTGTTTAATTGTCTAAAAAGAACAATTTTGGTGGATAATTTGTATCTGCGTGTCAGTGTTAGTATATGATCTTTCTTAAAAATTTTACTGCTTTTAGAGTTTTACTTTAACTCCTTTTCAGGAATTTTTTTCCGATTATATTTTATATCAGCCAAGGAATCTGAAACATTTTGTACAACATTTTTCTTTAAAATTACCATTTTTATATTTTTAGAATTTTAATTTAAGGCTTCAAATTGAAAAAAAAAAATTTCGTGGTATCAGTATGCTTTCAAATATGATGATTTTTGCAACAAAAACATCAATTTTGGACACACAGTGCATCAGGTAGTCAAAAACTTAAGCAACGAAAACGAAAATATCACGTATTGCTTTTGTCCCAAAATTATGCAAATTTTTTTGGAATGTATTGCCTTGATCGTTTTTGAAACGACAGCACTGGTTGGATAAACAATTCTTCTACTTTAAATGAAGCTTGGGTGTTTTTTTGCTCTCAACAATGACAATAAATTGTTATTTGTGTTAATGTTCCTTAAAAAAGAAATATTCCTCATACGCCACAGTGAACGATATTTTTATTTATTTGAGCAATAAAATGTTCCATATATGCCATGGAAGAGGTTATAGCTGTCAACTGTTAAACTAAGATTTAAATTGACTGAAAAACTCGTTTCTGGAGTTAACTCAGGTTTAACCTCGATGCTAGATGATCTCGCACTAAAAAACTGGCCCTTAGATGATTTTCATTGAATGAATACAAAAAAACACAATAAACAATTCTTAAATGAAAACCAGTGGGAATTTAATTAACTCATCGTGCAAAATGTATACTTACTGAATATCTTGATACATCTTCATTCATATCAAGTAAATATATGTACAATACATTTTACATGTACAACTAGGAACTTACTTATATAATGATATGATCCGATTTTCCACGCTTCCAAAATAATCTTCCCTTCTAAATTAAAAATACAAAAAAGTCCAAACAAAATAAAAAAACAAAACAAAAAATTATATTTTTTGAAATTATTTTGAAATAATATTACTTTATTTCGAGTTTTAGGTTTTTGTTTTTAAGTATATTGAATTTTCTTCATCAATGAGTTCCATCTTTTTGTTTTATAATTAATATTAATAATAATTTTAATAATAATAATAGTAAACATATTATAATAGCGTTTTGTTTTACTTAGTAGTTTTTGTTTTTATATTACAATTTATTTAATACCTACACTATAATACATATCACAAATATATTTTTTTTTTTTTATTCTCTTTCCCATTCATGTATTTACATAATTTATGCATTTTTTTAAAAGTTTTTTTTTTTAATGAATTACATACATACACATCATCATTTTTTTTTTTTAATAAATTATATCTTTATACATTTTTTAGTATTTTTTTTTTGTTTCTATATAAATATTCAAAATGGCTGCAGGTTTTTTTTTCATAATTGTGTTTGCTACATTTTTTTTTTTATGAATATACTTATTTGTGTTACTTTTTTTTATAATATCTGTACGAATTTAGACAAAAATATTTTGTTGTTGATGATGTTTAGAATAAATGCATTCGTGTAAAACGTGAGAATTGTTTTAATATAATATATTATTTTCTGTGTTTTTTTTTTGTTTTAAGTTTTTATCTTGTTTCGAAAGTGTATATATAAATATTTTGAAATACATTTTTATTTATATAACTATGTTGTAGGTATTACAAGTTTTTAGTTTTGTTATAATTATTTTTTTTTTCTATTTTACATAGTTGAATTTATTTATTTTTTAATAGAGAATCAGGTTACCTGTGTTTCCTGCCTTGCATTGAGAGTTTTACACTATTTTTTTTTTGTTTTTATTTTTCTTTCAAATTTTAAGTAGATTTTAATAAAAATTGTTTTTTTTTTTAATAATTTAACAAAAACAAAAACAAGGTACATGGTGCTTCGGGTTGTGATTTTAATTTCTTTATGTTTGAAACTAGTTTTCTTTTTTTTTTTAAATTTGCATCAAAAAATTTTCTCTACATAAAAAGGCAGTGCACAAGATCGATATGGATATAGAAAAAATGACTTTATAAAGAGCAAACATTAATAATTTGCTGTTACTCAATGGAAATAAAATCCACAAATTCGATAAATTGGCTAATACCTATGTATGATGAACTGAGATGATAAAAACTTGAACTTGTTATAGTTCTATAAATGCTGATGGTAACCTTTAAAAATATCGAAGATTGCATAAAGCCATAAAGTACAACAACCCAGTACCTTTATTATATAAAATAAATAATAATTTAAATGCATTTAACAAAAAAAATAATAACAACATAAAATGTAATAGGGAATTTTTTTTTTATTTTATTAATGGAATAAATTTTTTGTGTGTAATTTTTAAAATTATTGAAAAAATGATACTCATTTTTCTATTATTTTTCTTTAGTTTTAAAATTATATTTACAATTTCTCACTCAGTCTATATTTTTATAATAAATTTTAATTGCATTTCTTAATGTAGTTCTTTTTTATGTTTTTTTTTTTTTTATTTTTATTATTAAGTAGGCATTTTGTTTTTAATTTAGTAGCACGGAACTTTGAATATTTCTTTCATACAGTGTTTTTCATTTTATTTAATTTTATTTATAGTATTTGACAAGAAAAGACAAGAAAATAATCTACAAAAGATAATGTACAGAAAAAAAGATTTTAAAAAAAGGACACAAACTCGATGTAAAGGATATAAACTTTAAGAGTTTAATGAGCAAAAATAAGGAAACAATTTATTTACCCTTATCGGTTTCTCTTATAATATTTTTTTTTCTTTTTCACAAGTACCTACACTTTTGAGGATTCAAACCCCTTGAAATATATACAAACAAAAAAAATAAGAAAGATTATCGATTTTCAATAAGGATTTAGGACACACAAAATACCGATACATACTTCCTGCATATAGTGGACAATCTTTAATATATTATGGCAATGCAGAGTTATTATAATGACAACAACAAAAAATAACAAAGAAGAAACAAAGTTAGGGTCACAATGAAAAAAAAGGGGAACCGAGCATGGAAGAGGAACAAAAAATAAATACACATATAGCTATGGCTCATTAACTTGTTTAGAGGGTGAAGTGCACTTAAGTAAAATATGACCTTTAATAATATTCCCTGGTGTTTCTTGATACTGTTTTGTTTTTTTTTTCTATATGTACAAAACTCAGGTAGCATAAATTCCGTTTTCTTTTCTTAAAACTTGAACTTATTGGTTTTCATTACGGACACGACAATTTAAAAACAACAACAACAAGAAAATTGCTATAAGGAAGGATTTTAAAGGGATTTAATGTGTAATGGATACTTTGCATACGAGTATATAAGGGGTTGGTATTCATGTGGTAGACTAAAAAAAAAAAATCAGCAGATTTTGTGAATTATGATTTTCAATTCATGTTTTTTTTTTTCTTTAGTTGACTCACAGACTGGGTTTAGTTCTTTGACTATATACAAAAAAAAAACTGACTACCTAAGGTAATGGTACCTATTAAAAAAAAAACTTGTAGGTATAGGTAGATGTTGTTAAACAAGAGTCCTGGCTTCTGTGACATTTGATATACTATTCTGATTTATACATCTGCTCGTTAGTGGTTAGATGGGTGTCGTTTTAAAATGACATTTCCAACCTGTCCCCAAAGGCAGAGGTTATACGAGTAACTTCACAATAAAGAAACGATATAATATTTTTCAACCTTTCTCTTGAAATATTTCAAACGTTTACATAATACAGATTTAGGGGAAAATGAAAATTGATAGGTATGGGTTGGGTATGAGTATGGGTATACATATATGTAAATTTTACCTGCAAATATAAAAGGAATAAAATGAATAAAATTGTCATATGTATGAAGTTAGTAGGACACTTTAAGAAATTCAGATAAAAATGATTACATCAGTTGCTGATTAATTGGCAATTATAGTTACGCAAGAAAAAAATATTCCTTTTTTGGTTTGCGACAAAAATTTTATATGGACAACTTTTTGAAAAGGGAAGATAAACGATCCAGAAAATGTTGGTTATTGAAAACTGATCAATTGGTGATTAGTTACTAAAAAAAATAAAAATAATTTGTTAATAATTTTATTTTTATTTTTATTTGAATAATTTTCTTCGTAACTAATTTTCACTTAAGTAATTCTCAACAGACAACTTTTGTGGGATCTTTTTTCTTGATTTTTGATAAAGTTGTCTTGCTAAAATTTATATGAAGTAAAAAAGTGAAAATTTATACAAAATTTATTTCCAGAATTGAACTTTTGTGTATTTAATTCACAGAAAAATTGCGTTGAAATGGTTTCTAGTTTTCGAGGTATTCCAATCGAATAAATTAAAAAAAAAGAGATTGTTGGAATATTTTGATTTTACCATAAGGTAAGCTTTGGAAATGAATTTAGAAGTCAGAACTTTTCCCGTGGAACTAATTTCTTCCCTTTTTTTTCGGTAGATTTATATTTAATTGTAGTTTTTCATCTGTCCTAAACAGTTCCCAAAAAACCCCCCAATAAGTGCAATAAATATTTTGGAAAAAAAATTAAAAACGAAATAGGAATATGACGTCGCAATATACAAGAAAACTTTAAAACAACGGCATTTTTTAAAGTTTTCATTACAGTATACTCCAAAGACTTAAGCTAATTGAGTAGTTCTGAGATTGGTTTCGAGCTCAAAATATCAGTGTGATTGACTCTCAAAAATCATGAAATTTTCAATATACTACATGACACATTTAACATTCTTTGCACCTTGTTTCAAGATTAATATTAATCAGCTCAGCCATTTAGGCGATGGAAAACAATATTGAGGGCTTACTTTCTTCTTGAATATTTTCTATAAACTTTCAGCCATAGCTATTTTATCAAAATCATGAATTCGAATATTTTTTCGAATTAATCTTTCAGTAAAAGCTGCAAAGTTTTTTTTTTGAGAAAATTTGCATCAGATCTACTTAATTGCTTGGATTTAATTGTTTTTTGGAATGATCTGTGCATATTTTGTGACCGCCATAAACTAAATAAGAGAGCATAATCAATAAAATTAAAGAAACGAGTCCATGTATGTACCTGTATTGTTTATATCTGATATAGTTGTCCCGAGCAGGGATGTATTTTGAGCCCGATAATTTTGTCTCTATTTGTTAAAGACATTAATTAAGATCATATATTCTTGGTAGTGATTCTTTAATAAATATATATGTAAAGGGTTTTCCAATAGAGACTGGTCAATGTTGACAGTCTGTGGCGGCCATATTGTTTTGGTGCCCATCTTCTGTTAAAGCTGTTGTTATCTATCAGGCGTTTTTCTATTTTAACTCTGAGCTGAGCAATATCTGAACGAACCAAGTAGGTATAGGTAGTAGAGCTCCGGGTACTCGCAGACCCGCCCGGGTACCCGCAGACCCACCCGGTTACCCGAATTCCCGAGTATTTTTCGGGAAATGATCGAGTATCTGCGTAGCGTAATTAAGTACGCAAAAAATTAAAAGTAGGTAAACATATTATAACTGCACAAATGCACTTTCTTTGGTCTAAGTATAAATTTTACTTTCGTATTACACTCGAATAAAATACATGTTTTAAATGTAGATAGTGAGCTTTTATACTCCAGTGCTGCCAGTCCTTGGGCAACCAAGACACCTATAGGTACCCGGGTAACCGGATACTCGGGTAAGCGAGACACACACGTTCTTGAATACTCGATGATTTTAGACCAGTAAATGTTTTCACTTTTAATTATTTTTCTCGCTTTTTTATGTTAATGGGTTTCGATTATTCTTCTATGTAATGCTATAAACATTTTTACAACAACAAAAAGCTTTTTTTTTCTTGATCATGATTATTTATATCGAAGATTTTTATTTTTATGACACTTAACAGGAAAAACAGCAAACAAAAATAAATAAAAACGAGAATCTTTTTAATTAGAAGGTGGGATGCTATAAGTTCTGCAATATTATTGAAGTTTCTGTGCCTCTTTATTAGTCTTTGGGCCTTCAAAAAGTACACAAAATCACCCTTTTTCAATTTTCTAAAATGTAACCCTAACTTGGATACCCAGGTAATACCCGGATTATTTTTCTATCCGGGAACCTGGGTGTTTGTCAAATCGGGTATTACCCAGGGTAAAATCAAGGCGGGCATAAAACTAGGACTGGAGCTGAAAAAGCTGCCTGTGATGTGATGAGAAAGTTTCTTTATAAAGTTTTTTTTTTTATTATGTCTAAGTAAGTTTCAACCACCATTTTAATTATTTTAGAAAATTTTAGGAAAACACAAATTTGTGTGTCAAAACTTAAAAGATACACAAATCTGTGGAAACGATGCGGACTCGGCCTTTCATATCAACTATTCAATAATGTTTGGTGTAGTAAAACTCACGTAAATGAAATGAAGAATTTGTTGGAACTGGCCAATGAGAGCTTGTAGGAGAGCTTAAGAGATTCAAATCTGTGTCGATTAGTCAAGGTAGACCTCTAACAGAGTTGGGAAATAATGATTACTCTTTGTAATTTATTTCAACTTCCATTTCAATTACATGTAATTATTGAACTTTTCTCAATTACAATAACACTTAATTGTATTTAAAAAAAAACACACATTTCCATTACTTGTAACTGTAATTGAAAAAAATTACTTACAAATTGCATGTAATTGAAAATAGTAATGGGTTTTTGGAAGTAATTAAAGGAAAGCACTGTGTTAATTACATTTAAGGTAATTGATTACTTGGGCTGTATTTAATTACATGGTTTTACAAATTAAACATTATAATAATAGAAATAAAAGTAAAAAAGCTTTTCTAACTGCGTAACTCATATAAATAGACAAAAACACAACCAAAAATTTGCCCATTTTGCATTATTAATTTAATTTTTTTTAAACGACATTATTTCAACGACGGCAGTAAATAAAAAACCTGATGAAAGTAAATAAAATATATGTTAATACTCGTAAGTTTAAAACAACACACTTACAGGGTTTCTGAAGGGAAACATTCGTGCAATATATCACAAGAAATGTAATTGACAAAAACAAGTAATTAATTACATTTTGTGTAATTATTCCTGAAAAAAGTAATCATTACATTTTGTTTAATTTAATTACTTTAGTTTTCAATTACATTGATGTAATTGAATTACAAGCAATTGACACTTTTCAATTACTTGTAATTAGTAATTGAATTCTTCAATCACATTCAAAAGTAATCGAGAAAGTGTTCGGAGATTTCAATTACAAGTAATTGAAATTTAACTTTTTTTTATCATTGCTTCCCAACTCTGACCTCTACTGATCGATGATAAACAAACAATCTTTCTTGGCTCAAATTGAGTTATTATGTTAACGACATGCAATTTAAAAAAAAAAAAAACTGATGACACAAACGGCATTTTGCATGAACGACCTGATAGTAAGGTTATCCCCTGCGAATGTGACTTGAATTCGCTGCTAAGATAATGCTTCTTAACCGTTTGACTTTTCAATACTTTTATTTTTGAAAATATTTCTAGACAAAAAATTGATTCGATCTGTTAAAAATATGTTCGGTTTTCCTGTTTCTTTACACCAGTGGACAGAATTGTAAAATATCTAACTTATTTTGGAATGTCTAGGGCCTTTATACCTCTCCATCGCATCCCCTTCCATCTCGTACCTACTTGATAATCTCAATCAGTCATATCTGCATTTAATTTCAAGATTGATGTTTCTTATGGCTTAAATGTTTTCTATATTTTTTTTTTAATTGCATAGCTATATTCTGAACTTTGAAAAGTTTTTGGGTATATTATGAAATACGATTTTCTAATGATTTAAGCTTTGAAATTTCCACTAATCATTTTCGATACAGGCCACCATGGGAAACAAATGTTTCAATTTCAAAAACAAGAACGATAAATCAATTCATAAACATAGAAGAATTAGGGAAAAAAATCCAATTTCCACTTATGCCCATTAAAACCTATCATAATGTTCTCATTTCTGTTCAATATTTATATAGAAGCCTATTAATAGGCACAAATAACACAAATAGCACCAACAGTGCCTATTTGTTATTTCCCATAAGTCTATAGTTAAATAGGTAGGTATCCCTTTAAACTCACTCGCGCATCTTATTGTTTTTGTTTTTTTACAAAATAATAATATTAAACAAAAATTTTAACCAATGGCGCTAAATTATATCTACCAACCAAACACAGCAAAATAGGTGATAAAAATTACATATACAAAAAAATGCCTCTATAGTTTATACATCCCATATATATCTAAGCTAAATATAAAATAATACAAAGAACTTATTCATCTTTAGATATAAAGATTTTCTAAAGCATTATTTATATTTTATACGAAAAAAAAAAACAAAAAAATGTTTATTCGCTTACGGAAAGCACTCGATTTATCCTCTTTATATTTTGTATGTGTAAGATTTATAAGTTTTTTTTTTTATTATTTTCATTAACACAATAAATTATTCTTCTAACAACAACAATATTAACAAAAAAAAAAAGAAGAAAACTTTATGTATTCGCTCATTTAACAAAACGCTTGAGGTTTTGTGAAGAGGTGTGTGAGTTGTTGTTGTTGTTTGTATTTTTTTTTTTTTTTTTTTTATTATTATTAAAGATGTGCTGCGTAGGAAGAAGGCCTGCGGTTGATATACGATATAGACCCAAAATGAGACAAACTTCTCCTGTTTGTTTTTCGACCTAAATTAGACTAAAGATAGGTATACTGTATCTATATACAGGCTTTAGATAGGCAGTAGATATACAGTTTATTGGTATAATACTGTATTGCACTTTAATTACAAATGTTTACACTCTATGTTTCTTACTGATAAGAAATAAGAAAAAAAAAAAACTAACTCATCAAACATTAAAAAGAAATTAAACCAAAAAAGAAAAAAAAAACTCAGAAAACAAAGTGAAAGATACATAAACTGGCCCATCAAACAACTAACCATAAATGTAAAAGATACTTTTTTATATCTCTACAGTACCTATGTATGTTTGTCTAAAAAACAACACAACACCCTCTTTTCTCTAAAAGACAAATGAATTTATTGTAATCAGCACGTCTTGTCATTTAATTTTATTGTGGCTAAGTTTCTCAATTTGTCCTAAATTTCATTTGTAACTGTACAAAAAGTATCTAGAGGTATTATAATGTATCTTCAATCTTGAAAAAAAAAAAATAATAAAACGAAAAAAAAAAAAATAAAAACACCCACCTATCCCAGACGTACATTGAACAAAAGAATCGTATCGAATTTGGAAAATGTTCTTTTGCTAATGGAAAAAAATCCCAATTAAAACTTGTTTAGTCTATATATCGAGAATTAATGATACGAGGGCAAAATAGAGAGATACCAAATACAAAAACCACTCACTTTGTGTGTTTTTAAGTCTTTTTGTAAGTTATAAGGTTGTAAATACACAGACAGAACCAAAGCGAAAAAGGTATGTGATGTAAGAATTCGAACAATGTAATCTAATTTGTAATTACATATTTCGAAATTCGGTTGTGAAATGTGTGCTTTTTATGGTAAATGCTTTTGAAGAAATGTCTTATTAGTTTTCGATTTTTTGTTTTACTCTTTTTTACCTACCCTTTATTGGCTTTGAGTTTGGAAAAAAGGCAAAAAGGGAATGTTTAGCCAAAATAAAAGACAACAACTTTGTTGCAATTGATTCTAAAAAATAATTTTCTAATTGAGAGTAACTTTTGCAAAACACTACCCAACTAACAATTTAGCTTGTATAAGGTAAAATTTTTCGAATTTGGTAAGTAATAGCTTGAATAGAGCTTGTATAATGCAATCTTGAGCAAGCCAAGAATTTTCCATCTGAAATTTAAGCAAATAGCTGCTATAAGGCCTTAAAATATGAGTTACACAAGGTCTATTCAAGGCTTGTAAATATAAGTTATAAATGGCTTGTATAAGGCCTTCCAAAGTTGTTCACTGAAAATGTTTAAAATAATAGCTGCTATAAGGCTCTTCACGACAAATCATTTCAAACAACTTGTAAAAGGCTTGTTTGTAAAGGCCTTATACAAATTAAAATAATCAGTGAAGATCAACAAGTGTGTCTTATAAAATATTGTGCTATTACAAAAATCAGATAAAAATAAATAAGAACGGTAAGTACCCATTGAACATCGTAAAACAGAAAAGAAGTGCTGACAGTAACATTAAACTTTTTAGCAAAACTTAAAAATCATGGCAAAAATTTAAAAGATCTCGAACCTACAAAAGACAAGTGAGAAAAAATAAGGAAGCAATTCTTAAAACATCCAGAGAACAATCAAGAAGTTTGGAAGAACAAAGAACAGATATTAGATGGGCACAGTTATTGAGTGTGCTAGACTGGTATGAGTAAGGAATCGAGTTCAAATCCCAGGTAAAAAATGCTTTTCATTTTTATAATTATATTAACATTCGACTCATTACAGAATACAGAAAAAAAATTTGCGGAAGCTGACCGAGGAGAAACATAAATACAATAAAATATAAAGCAGTACAAAATACAACATCAGAAAAATAAAATTAAAACCCGATAAAAAAAAATATTTTTTTTATTTCAGAATCAGCTTTGCTAAAATAAATTTTTTCTCTCAATGGACTGCTTATGCAAAAAAAATTTGGATAAGGCCTTATATAAACATCCAAGGCAAGTTATTGGCAATGGCTTTCGTAAGGGGTTATATAAACATCTAAGGCAAGCTATAGCTTGTTCAGCCAAGCTAATAGCAGTTCATGAAAAGCTATTTGCTGCTATAAGACCTGCCAACAAATGTCTTATGGCAGTTATTTAGCTTGGGTAAATGCGCCAAAATGACTTGCATAAGGCCTTTTACTATTTCTATAGCAGTCTGAAAATAGCTTGTATAGAACCTTATACAAGTTAAATTGTTAGTTGGGTAGGCATGCTGTTTGATAGCCTGACATTTTTAATGAGTTTCTGAAAATTTAGGTTTTTTCCTATGGGCTTTGATAGCAAATTTTGAAAATTTTCCAAAAAAAATCAAGCCAACAAAACTCCTTATTACATACCTACAACAGCAGAAACCACCCGACAACTAGTGGTTCAAAATCCCGCAAACCAAAATCTCGAATAATGAAATCTCGCATTGTTTTTACTCTAGAAAAACGAAATCTTGCAAATTAACAGTTCTAAAGCAAAAATCTCACTTTTAAACATTTTTCATTTGTGTATCTAAATCTCCCATCAAAAAATCTCGCAAATACTACCCAAAATCTTGAAAAATTTTTGCAAAGTCAAATAAATTAATTTTTGTTGGATGTTAAATAACAGTTATGTAATTTATGTTAATTTACTACAAAATTTGACTTATTAAAATTCTAAGATCCTCATTTAGCAAAATAAATTACTCAAAAAAAAAAACAAATCTTTAAGCCTTTAAAGTGCTTAGAGCTTAGTAGAGTTACCTACTCTACTATGTATGTATATGTGTACCAGAAATTTTTTTTTGTTGGTGTTTTCTTCCTTTTCAAACAGAAGCATGACAAGAACAATATTTTTTTTACAAAACAAAAAAAAACCTATCCTTTGAAAAGACTTTTTTCTCCTCTTATATTTTATAGAGTTGTTGTCTGTTTTATTGATTTTAAATTTTATCTTAAAGGAATTTTCAAAATGCAATAACAAGAACAACAAGGACTTTATGTCATTGCAATTTTCTATTGAAATTCTATGTGTGTCTGTGTGTGTATGTTAGTTTATATTTTCAAAATAATTTATCGATTGATGCAATTTGGAAAAAAGTAACCCACCTACTACCAGCTACAACATACCTACATTATGTATACATAAACTCAAATTATATAGGTACTCAATACTCATGCTATTCCAATTGCATAAGGAAGAGAAGAGTAAGGACTATAATGCAATTTGATGAAACTTCTGGAAAGTTGTATAGGAATATACAATTTCAATGTCTTTAATTTAATTTCAAGGAAAAATAAAAGGGAAAAAAGGGGAGTTTTAGTTGTTTGTATAGTGCTTGCTATACAGTACATACACACATTATAGTAGTTACTTGTTATTTGAGGGTGTGCTTCTACAAACTGAGTACTTTAAGGAAATTTAAGATTAAAGGGAATTAAGCTTCTTTATACGACATGTCAACGTGTCAAAGTGGGCTGGACATTGTTGTTTGTGGATTAACCAGTAGCTATTTTGGAGTAAGTAAAGTTAAAGAGACATCTGTTTCAATAAAATATACTTAGAAAAGGTACAAAAGCACTAGTATACCCAACATGGATTTTTCAAGATGAAAGGATACTATGAAATTATTTCCTTCATATTTTTGGCATTGCATATTGCTATGAATAAATAGATTGATATTTGTAAATTAATATTAGGGTTAATTGCTGATGGGCACAACCTCAATTATCAAATTTGAATTGTTGAAAAATGTACTCTACATAAGCTGAAGCTTATGAATTTCCTGCCTCTTGGCATGATGATCGACATCTTTAAAAAATTGTAATATGAGCATCTAAAACTAAATCAATTTCAAAAAATTAAGTTAAAAGCAAAGTTTTTTGTGTTTGAAAATTATCTCGATGCACGTGATTAATATATTAGCTGTCAGTTAAAAGTGAAGTATCAAGTTATAATGAAAACCAAATCCTATACAAATGAAGTTAAACATCGGTTATCAGTATCAATGGGAAACTGTTCATGTTACTTTTGATTTTTTCTTTCTTTCACCAGTAAGCTGCAAGGTTTGTGTGAAAAGCAACTTGGAATAAAACAGATGTATTCTTTTTTTTTACCAATTTTTTCGATGCGAGAGTTACAGAAGATGTGTGTAGGAAATGATGAAAAAAAAAATGTCATATTTAGGACAGAATAGAATAGAATACAAATTTAAAAATAAATTTAGTGGCGCAACAGCTCATGGAGAACCAGGGCCTAGTGACTAACAACTCTCAACCATTTCTGTGTGCGTGTTGTTGGCAGGAATGGAGGGGACCTACAATTTTTTGCCGACTCTGAGCGGCTAGATGAGAAGCACTTATTCATGACAAGTATACTCTTGGAGAATTTGTCAGTCCCTCGCAACAGGCAGTACCTCGGAAAAAAACATTTTTGTTTTTAGGTGGCAGTGGCCGGGAATCGAACCCAGACCTTTGGCATGACAGTCCTACGCACTAACCATTACGCCACGAGGTACTACTGAATACAAATTTGACAAACAATAAACGATAAATATTTAACTTTGACGTAAAATAATTTTTTCGAATATCATGAAAGAGACTTTTATTTAATTTCATAAATCAAAATGATATTAAATGCCACTTAGTCTTTTAAAATTGGTGTTTTTCTCGGCGATCTCACTTAGACTTATCTGTTTACCATTGTGGAGACTTTTTTGTTACATGGAATTTTTGTTATCCAACACGAATGCAATTTTTCCAGTTTTCAGTACCTAACTACTAAGTACTAACTTAGTTTAATCAGAGTAAACTAACTTGAAATTAAATGAATTAAATCAACATTGATTCAATTCAGATGCAGTTTTTCAGTTCACGATTAAGTTTTTCTTTCAGCTAGGTTAAGTTTGGTTTTAAGGGGTGATAATACGGCAAGCCGTACTGCCTAACTCGGATCTCAATGGATCAATTGTGCTTCCCGGGATGTTAGTAATAAAGGATATACATAGTCAAAGTTTTGGAAATGGGGTGCCTCCCTGAACCATCCTATGCTTTAAATAAAGTGCAGTATGTTCCTTAGTGGCAAAAGAGAGATATCGCCCAGTTCGTCGAAGAAATATTCTCTGAGAGCTGCTTTTCTTGTTCTGGCTAGGCTGGGGCATTCACAGAGGAAGTGAGACGAGCCCTCCTCCACCTATTCATCCTGACACCCTCTGCATAAGTCAGATATGCTTATGCCAACTCATATGGGTTCCCATTGAGTTGTGACCCGTAAGGATTCCAACCAAGAGAGACAAATTGAGGTCTGCTTAGCTTAAGCAAATTCTCTATTTTGTTTTTTGAAATATCTGGCCAAAGATTCCTTCAGTTCAGTTCAGCTATCAAAAATCTATTAAAATCTATGTGTAATCAATATCTTGAACGCTTTTCACTTTAAAAATCGAGATGGCATTACAAAAAAAAAATTGCACCTTCCTTCCAAAGATTTCGATTGATTTTGAGAACGTAGAAAAAGAAACGCAGCTCTCATTCATGGTGTCAGAGTTAACTCGATCAACTGAGAGTTAACTTAGGATATAAATTGAGTGAAAAACGCATTTTGAGATTTAACTTAGGTTTAACACTGAAACTAGGATGATCTCATACTGAAAAACTGGCCCTTAATTATTAAAGCTAGAAGATTTTCCCAACGTTTAAAGAAGGTTTGTGAAACGCAAATTACTAATAATGATGACTGAAATGAATCAGCCAATTCCATCATTGACTTCAGCCATTATATTCTATTTGACTTGATGAAAAACGTATTCAAATTTGTATAAACTCAAGGCCTTAAGATGTGCTTTATTGAGAGAGATTTTGGAAACACAATGCACATCAGCGGTTTTGACTATACGATTTGTCTTTTTGAATTTTTTTAAAATTATTCTATGGTCAATGCATGTTTTGAAAACTTTTGCCGTTTAGGAACAAACAAGCAAAAGCCGATATTTTCTTATCGGTCGCTAATCCATCTGTGCTTTCAGCCAACCTGAAATTCAGCTGAGCGAAATGAATCGGATGGCTAGGTCGTGTATGGCCAACCTAAGAAAATTTAGGTTTAACAAGCCCAAATCTGACAGAAAAAGAGAGAGACACAGCTATGTACAGAACAAAAAAAACACATTTAAGTAAACACAATCAAAAAAAAACCTTCGAAACTAATGATTTTTCGCTGAAGAATGTAAAATTTATTAAGTAAATATTGGAAATGTCATATACATAGGTTTTGATTCGTAAGATATTTGGCCAGTTTATATTTCTTGAGCGCTTAGTATTTTTCCTCAATTTTAAGACAGAGCAGTAGAATAAAATATAAACCCTATTTCTCACATAGAAGTCAAAAAAAACTCTCTTTTTCTTTTCTTCTTATGTAATTAACTGCAACAAAAAATAATTGAGCAAGGGAATCCAAAAAATTTCAGTCTCAGTTTTTAAGGGGAAAAGTGAGGAATTTTTGGGAGGAATCCTGTTTATATTTCTGAGCGCTCTGAGTCCTCTGAGATCTCAGATATATAAACTGGCTAATTCAATCCCATTAAAGAATTCGACGAATGCACTGCAGAGGGAATCAGACTCAATTTTGGAATTTTTACCATGAGCCAAATCGTCAGAATTGAATCATATTCTCTCCGCAGCTCATTAGTCGAATTCTATTTTATCGTGTACAAACTTTGTTTTAAGTTGTTGTTTTCGATAGCATCACCTTTAATGATTTAGATGCTAAAAACCGACATTTTGGGCATTTCACGCTTTTTATAAGTGGTCAGAGGAGCAAAAGTGCCTTAAACTTTTCTGTGGAAAATTGCATCATATTAAAATTTTATGTAAAATATTTTTCAATCACATATGAACTGTTTATAAGCGAAAAACCAATTTTTTGAAATTTGACCTTGTTAAAATTTTGACGCTAACATAATTTGACAATGGACTTTTCTGTTAGTGTTCCTTATACCAAAATAAAGAATAATATATAAAAGTGGTAACTTAAAGTATTTTAAGTGAATTGTTCACCTTTTGGCTAGGAATACACTTACGATTTCCTATCGCAGCGACTAAAAAAAGTTATCGCAGCTTAGTAGGATGTTTTGGTATCATTCAAGGTCGTATATTTTAGATTTTGTGACTGAATAATCGCGCGACAGAAAATCGCAGGTGCATTCCTTGCCTTTGTTTTTTCTATGAACTTTTAATCTCTTAGACAAATCAATGGTTAATAAGTATATTAGGTTGGTACTTAAATTGGGGTTTTTGAAATTTATAGATGGATAGGCATGAAATAGTTTTACATGGTCCTTTTTTTTCAGATTTGTATTTCACCCCCCTGGTCTACCTACTAACACTTTAAGGTACTAATTATGGGGTTATGGTGATTCTTATAAAACGCAAACAAATAATCTGAAGGTATAGATTAGATTAAGACGAAAAAAAAAATCGTATCGGAGGGGAGTCTGTTTCCCCCCGTGTAGGCAGGAGGGGCCCAAAACAAAAAAAAATATTAAAAAATAACGAGAACACTTACACCTATCTCTTTTTAAAGCCACAATTCTTTTCTATAACAAGCTTCCTAGATAAAGCTTTTTATTTAAAATAGTTTTTGAAAAAATAATTTTAATCTTAGAAATTATAATTTTTTTGTTTTCAATTTTAAAGTTTGAAAATTATTTTTCCAAAAATTATTGACAATAAGAATTGTATTAAGAAAGCATGTTATAGAAAAGATCTGTGGCTTTAAGAAAATGTTTAGCATGGCATTGTAAGTGTTTCCGTTTTTTCTTAAATATTTGTTTTTTCTGTTTTGAGACAAGTTCCTAGAAAATTACCCCCCCCCCCCCGCCTGAATGCGGGGAAATAAACATCCCCTCCAATAAAAATTTCTCGTCAGAATCTCATCTATACATTGAATTTTTTCGCGTGGTATAAGAATAACCCTAACCACACAATAATTAGTGTCTTGAAGTGAAAATAGGGTGACCAAGGGGGGGTGAAATAAAAATCTGAAAAAAATTAGAAAAATCGTTTTTCAATGTTTTGAATCGAATGAGGTCTATCCAAGACTATTTCCAATTTAAGGAACACCCTAATATATACATATACAAAATACCGGTACTTAGTTCTTAAGGGACCCTTTATTTCTATTATTAAGTTCATTAATAACCTATTTTATTACACATACCTAATGATGTATTTTTTCAATGTATTTTTCAATATTTAAAAAAGTGGAATCATAAATATATTCGTATCGAAAAGTTAAAAATTAATGAAGCCAGCTTAAGGAAAGCGAAGAATTGTTTGTAATTTTTTAGTATTGTGATTTTTAATGATTCATATTTTTGTTTAAATTAATTTTCAAGGTTTTGTTTTTAGTTTTCAAGTTAAATGCTCTTCAATTTCAAATAGTCCTTAATTATTCTCTTAACAGCCCTTAAGAAATGTAACTAATACCTCTTCTGCATAACCTTTTAAATGAGACCATTTTCAAAATCATATGTTTTCACTTCAAAATTAACGAATTTTGCTACTAATTGAATAAGATGCATTTGTGAATTTGGTTTTTTTGGTAGGGGGTGTAAGTTCAACAAATCATTTGAATTTGAATTAAATTCAGTAAAACTATTGTACGACAATCTAATTAGACATTCTGTGAAATCTTTTGAAATGCACAAGCTTTTACAGTTTTACATCAAAAGCTACCTTTTTATAAATTATTCACTTCACTTATCACAACTCACACAGATAAATATAATATGTAGGTATGTTTAAAGCTACAACTCACAGGAAGTATAAATATATATATTTCTCTTGATGGAAAATAATTAAATAAAAATAAGAAGATTTTTTAATACAAGCAGACGAACACGGACCTACGCAGGCCTCGGTACTCAATGCCAAAGGAAACGAGCCTTAAATGTTTTATTTAGATACAAATTTTAATCTAATGAAAACCAATGAAATACAAAATTTTATCGAAAATAAGGAAGTCAAAAAATCTCGCAGGACACTTTTTTAAAAAATGTTAAATATTTTTTTTTCATTTAGGCAATTTTTCAAAATTTTTTTGAGCCAATGAACTTAGATTCAATACCTAAATAGCAAGGATTTTTTAATTTCAGGAACAGTCTAAAAAATTGAATGAATTTTCCTTCTATCATTATCTACCTAAAAGTACCACTTCTCGCAGAATATTTTTTTTACTTTCTATTAATTTTTTGTTATCATTTTTTTTTGTAATAAAATAAAATTAATTTAATCACTGGGAATTTGTGTGTCCCTTTCTTATCGAAAATCATTGAAAAGAAAATATTTTTTTTTTAAATAGAAAATTTATCTTAAAATCTAAATATTTTTGTTTTCTTATTAAATATACACAACTTACATTGAATATATAGAAAAAGCTATTTACATACGTGTTTTTGTTGTTTTTTTTTAATGTTTTTTTTTGTTTTGTAACACACGACAGAGCATAATGAAGATAGATAGATAGCGAGATTGTGTGAGTGTGTAGTAATGGTGTGCTGCTAAACTGCAACTGCAACTATTCTACTATATGACTGCGCTTCTGATGCTGAGCTGATGGATTAACACTACTTTTAGCTGTTTTGTTTAAAATTGTTGAATGCCACGCGTCCAGCGGTGGTGGTTTGTCGCCGCTGATTATGCCTTTCCATTGCGATAGCCTATACCAAATACGCCTGCACATGTTGACCCTGTTGTTGTCCTGGCTGTTGTATTTGTTGTTGTTGGGGCTGTAGTTGTTGTTGTTGTTGTTGCTGATGGGGCATTGTGGAACTGGAGCTACTGCCAGATGACTGTTTGTGGTGATGATGCTGTGGTGGCTGTTGTTGTGGCCGCCATGTTTGAGCTTGTGGCTGATGGTGAAGTTGCTGCTGCTGCTGCTGCTGCTGCGACTGTGGCTGCTGCTGCTGTTGCATCACCCGGTGGAGAGTATTGGCAGTTGGATGTGGCGGCGATGGTGGCGGCATCATCATCATGTTCTCATTGTCGAGCGTTGAGTAATCAGAATCGATGCTCGAATAGATGTGTTCCGATGGTGGACGACCGCTGTAGGCTTGATTTTGATGTTGCTGGTAGTGGGCATGTGGGTGGTGGAGACTATTGGCGTGGGAGGATAGTTCGCTTGACGCCCCACGTCGACTGGGCCGTGGGCTAGGTGTTGCGGTCGTTGCAGAGGAATAATTGGGATCCTCACCATCGGGACAATAGGCTGGTGGTGGTGCCTGACGATAGAGGATACCAGGACTGGCAGGCTGCTTGATTCGTTCGTGGTTGTGGTCGAGGGTGTAGTTATTGCCACGATAGGGAAATTCCACTGGCAACGCGTATCGTAGTTTTTCCCAGAAATGACGATCACTTCGTCGGATGCGATGAACTGCTGTTGTCTTCAGATACGGAAGGAGTTCTATGTCGGATTCGGCTTCGAAGAGAACTTCTGGTTCTTCGATTATGACAAGTTTGTGGGGTCTTCCACGCAGACCATCGTGTATGGCACGTCGTAGCTCACATCTCGACCATTCGGTTTGAAGGAAATTCCTTGATAGAAGAATTACAACGCGCCTTGAGACTCTGGTTGCTTCAAGTAGCTGATAGTGTGTAGCATCATGAGTGAGATCACGATGTTGCAGACAAACTCGTAAGGGTGGACGGCCAGTTTCTAGTTCTGAGACTAGATGTGTTGCAACGAATTCTGAATCTTTTGCTGAGTGAAGCAGAACGGCGTCGTATAATTTTTCAGATTCTTCACATCGTGGTCCGAAAACTCGAACTCCATAATGGGAAAAAAGCCAAATTCTAAGTGATTCTCGAAAAACAAATATTACGATCACCACCACCAGGAGGAATATCAAGGCCAGAGCAGCAGCCAGAAGTGGAATGTAGGGTTTTGGAATACCATTTTGAAGCATTGAGCCTCCTGCAAAGTAGTCTGTACACGCTGATGTTGCATTGAAGTCCAGTTCACGCTTAATGCCACCTTCTGCAATGCAGAAGATATCCTGGGAATCTTGAACGATCACAGCATTGTCAGCGACATAGACGGTCATTTCTTGAAGGAACTTACACCGGCAGGTCCACTGATTTCGGCCAAGTGTTAGAGCTCTCATTTGCTTAAACTGAGGCAGTTGTAGTTGCCAGATGGGAATTGTTATGAGACGATTTCCATCGATTCTAAGAACCTGCAGTGAGGTTAGTGGAGCCAGAGTTGTGTTTTCAATATGAGTCAAGAGATTGTTTTGAAGATAAAGCTCTCTTAGCTTAGTCAGAGGCTCAAATTCGAAGCCAAACAATACTTCCAATTTATTGTCCTCCAAATGGAGAATTTGCAAATTAAGAAGTCCTTCAAATGTGCGATTCTGGATGCCAACAACCTGACTACCATTTACAAAAAGCTGCTTCAAATTTCGCCGGCCTACGAATGAGTGACTCTCTAGAATGGGGAAATTATTGCCATCGAAGTAAACAATGCTTGAATCCATTGGAACGCGACGTGGCAGCTCGATGCTCTTCATGCCACCGCAGTCGACGACATTTTGTGCCCAAATTTGGTCATGATAGCAAGTGCAGTTGTTCGGACATGTCATTTCGCAATCACAAGCATCAAAGTCACAACAATGGCACAAAGCAAAACAATGTGATTCGTACTTACACAAAAAATCAGTTTGATCGAGGGTGGCCAATGGACGAACTGGCGCCCCACGAGCATGCGGCATGATGCACTCAATGTTGGGCAAATCCATTACTCTGGGATGCTGGCGGGTGGTCAGATTGTTGATTCGCTGCAGCCAATCCATGGAGCAATCACATTCAAAGGGATTGCCTCCCAGGTAGAACTCGGGTAGGGGTTTGGTTGGTGGGACTGGAGCAACACGAAGCGTTTGCAATTGCAATTTATTGAGGGCATTCGCATAGAGATCAACGCGTGCAAGGTTCGTTTTGTCCACAAAAGTATTCGGCTGCACGTTGCTAATCAGATTGTTATTGATGAAGACCAATTCGATTGTGTTCGGCACCGACATTGGACCGATTTCTGTAATACGATTGTGACTGGCATCGAGGGTTTTTACTCGAATCTCCTCCTGAAGCTTGTAGTAGTTGCCCAATGCTTCGATGTAATTTCCATGGACATCCAACCATTTCAGATTGCTGGGGATGAATGCATAATCGAACCAAACTAAATGATTCTCTGACAGATTTAGCCAGAGCAGAGAGACCAGAGTCGCAAAGACACCATTTATGTCGGAGAGGAAGTTCCTGTCCAGCCGAATTGCCTCGAGTTCGAAATTCTTATCAAAAGAACCCCTCTCGATACTCTGAATACGATTTTTGGCCAAATTCAGCACACTTAAACGGGGCAGATCAGCGAACATACCCACAGTTATGTTTCCAATCTGATTGTCTATTAATCTCAAACCGGTAAGTTGATGGAGGTTTTTAAAGCTATTGTTATCGAAGGTTCGTATCTGATTCTCGCCCAAATCAAGGGTTCGCAACATGGCTAAATCCTGCAGTGCACTTGGAACTTCATTCAATTGATTTGAACTCAAGTCCAGTTCTTTCAAATCGGAACAATTCTTAAAGACACTCGGTTCGATGACACTGATCAAGTTGTTATTCAAAGTCAACTTCGACAAAACATAGAGCCCATTGAAAAGCTTGTCGTCGAGTGTATGAAGTCGATTTTCGGCCAAATTCAGAGTGTGCAGGTTGTAAAGCGGCAGGAATGCATTATCTTCGATATGCCCAATGGAATTATTGCGAAGATTCAAAATTTGCAAGAAATAAAGCTCCTTGAATGTTCGATAGTCAATTCTTGTCAAGGCATTGTGGGCTAAATTCAAGACAATCAATCGTATCAATCCAGCAAATGTGGTATTGTCCACATGATTACTCGTCAATTGATTGCCCGAGAGATCCACAACCAAAAGCTGTTCCAAACGATGGAACAATCCTTTTGGTAGTTCGTACAATTCATTGTTTTGCAAGTGGATTTCACGAAGTTCCTTGGAGCCGGCAAAGAGCCCCTCAGGAAGGGTCTCCAAGTGGTTGTTGCTCAGGTTGACTATTCTCAGGGAGCTCAATCCAGCCAAAGCTTCCCCGGATAATTCAGAAATGTTATTATGTTGCAAATTGAGGTGCTGCAATCGTCTCAATCTCGAGATGCCCCAATTTTCTGAAATCGATCGCAGTTCATTAAAGCTTGCATCCAAAATTTGCAACTCACTGCCTCCATTGCAGTTCATGTCGGTGATTCCCAGATTTTCAGCCGATCGAATGCGATTCTTGGTTAAATTCAAAACCTGTAGATTTCCAACAGGACAGAGGAACCCAGCTGGCAAGGCCCGAATGTTATTCTCACTTAAGTCCAGCTCTGTCAATTGTTTCAATCCAATCAATGAATCCGGAAAGAGCTCCAGGGTCTTGCCTGGTCCCCAATCGGCATTCTTGGTATTTACTGCCAAAGTCTTAACAGCACTCAAACCCTCAAAGGCATTATTGGGCAGCTGTAGGAGCTTACAGGCTTCCAACCTGAGCTCATCTAATGTCTGGAGCCTCGCAAATGAATTTTGGGGCAATTGACTTTCAAACAGGTACAATTCGCTGCACTTAATAAGCAGCTGGTTGGCTCCATCTGCCCCTTGCAGATCTAATCCTGTCCGCTCGATCGTTCGCAACTCGCAGGTAACTGATGTGGTTCCATTATACTCCCAGGAACAATGATTACCGGATAAAATTGGCGAACCAGTAATCGAGCCGTACATACTTCCATCGTTGGCTGAGATTGCAGCCACACGAAGTCCTAGCAGGATAATTATCGCGACCGATTGGTACGATTTTTCCATTTTTCAAATAATTTTTTTTTTTTAATATTTTCACTATTTTTTGTTTTAATTCCAAAAAATTAAATTATAAATCTCAAATTAAACACACACAACCTGGCGGAAGGAGGTTTGTTTAAAACTATTTTCTTTTCTCTCAAGGATGAGGCTTACAACTCATTTTTCTAACACTTCTTTCATTTTCATTTGTTCACTGTATCTTTTCTTGAAATTTTCGAATTTTAAAAATCTACTTTTAAAATTTTACACATATTTCGCCAAAAATAATTTTGAATTAACACTTTGCCTACATCCTTTTTTCTAAAAGAATTTCACTTTGGTTTTTTTCTTCTATTAGTTATTTATTTGAATTTTTCACTCACGACGAAGTGCAAGAAAAAACAAAAAAAAAATATTGAATGAGGAAGGAAAGAAAAAAAAATATCTATCACTCCCTAAATTCTTGGTAGATACAAAACTGAATGAAACTCTCAGATATACTACTGAAAAACCCGTTTTTTCTTACAACCGAACGTGAAGACAGTACACGTCCTTTACGATCAACGCTCGAACTCGAACTGATGTGATTCGGAAAATCCACCAAGAGTTTGTACAAATGGATTCTTTTTCGCGCTGACAGAGGGGTTGGATTGGGTGATTGAGTGGGATGGGAGATAGTTCAATGGATTTTATATGGAATAAGCTGAGATATTTTATTCTCTTCGCTGAGACATTCGCACGCACACTTGGTTACACATCAAGAATTTTGGTTTGGAAACTCAACACGTTGGAGTATTGTGGCGCTAGTGAAGCAGACATGCGTTCTCTTGAGAAGTTCTCTGAATAGTATCTCAAAAATGTATCTCAAAAATAATTGAAAAAATATCTGCGGTGGAATGAGTAAGGAATTTATTGGGTGTTTTTTTCCACTCTCCTGATTTTTATATTGTTTTTAGAGAGGAGAGATAATTATTTTGTTTTCATAGAATTTTCCTAGTCTGTTTTTTCTCACCATAGCATAGAGAGAAAGAGCAACATTTTATCTCATTTTATAAGGGTACTTTCTGAAATAATCATCCGGTTTGTTGTTTCTTTTTTATATTTTATAGCAATGCATTTAAGTTTAATTCAGTCTGGAGTATTTGACTCTGAAAGATGTCATGCTGCCACTAGGTGCACGAACCTTACGTGGGTGGATTTATTTTCTATAGAATTCGAAAAATGTTAGTTTATATTTTTTACAGGCGGTTCTTAGAAGTTGTGTGAATTTATTTTTATAGTGATTCAAGACGATTTTTATACCGGATGACATTGAATTTTATTTTTATGCAGTTAGTTTTTAATATCATGTTTATTTTGATTTGATGTGTTTTATTTTTAATTATTTGATCTAGCTATGTATTTTATTTATTATAGTTTATAAAATTTTAATTTTATCCTACTTTGTTTTGTTGTTTATTTTTTGCGTTTTTTATTTTTTTTTTCTGATAATAATATGCAAGCATTTTATTTTATTATTTTTATTTTATTTTAGTAAATTTTATTGTATTTTTAAAATTTTATAATAAAACAAAATTAAGTTTGATTTGATATTTTTTTTTTATTTAATTTTATTTTACTTTATTTTATTTTATTTTACTTTATTATATTTTATTTTATTTTATTTTATTTTATTTTATTTTATTTTATTTTATTTTATTTATTTTTTATTTTATTTTACTTTATTTTATTTTATTTTATTTTGTTTCTATTTTATTTCTTTTTATTTTATTTTTATTTTTTTATTTTATTTCATTTTACTAAATTTTATTGTATTTTGTTTAATTTTAGAATAAAAGGAAATTAAATCTGATTAGATTTTTTTTGTTTCTATTTTATTTTATTTTATTTTACTGTATTCTATTTAAGTTTATAGTAAAATAAAACTAAATTTTATTTTTTTTTTATTTTTTTTAGTTTATTTTATTTTATTATATTTTTATTTTATTATATTTAACTAAGTTTTGCCCAAATTTATTTTATTTGATTTGATTATGGTTCATTAATGGATACATATTTTATTAAATAAATTTAATCTTATGTAGTTTACACATTAAAGTCATATTGAATTTTCGCTGTCGTGAAAGATCGAATAAAACTATTAACAGAGCAAAATTTACTTTTGTATATAAACCTTGAGAGATTTATAGATTTTTTGCTTTGATTTATATTTCACTTTACATTGAATCGATTGGGAGTGGGTTGAAATTCTTGCTTCAAAATTATGTTTTTTTTTCAAATTTTGTTTTTTCTAGTTCTATTTGACAAAATTCGGCTTTTCAAAATACTGCCCTATAACATTTTTAAAAATAAAATTCTGTCTATTTTGCTTTTTCTCAAATAACTTCTATTATTAACGAAAATAAACAAAAAAAGTATTTCTGGTTTGCACCATATCCAATTATAATCTTAAATTCAATTTTTTTTTTTTCAAAATAAAACAAATGACTAGTAATGCATACCTTATCTTTTAATTTATTTTTAAACTTTAACAAGTTATTAAGGCAGAATTTTAACAAAACAGAATTTTGAAAGCAGAATTTTAAAAAGCAGAATTTTGCAAAAAGAATTTTGACCCTGCCAGAATTTCGACCCCAACCCGATTCGATCATAGTTTTATTATATTTTTTTTTTTTTTTTAATTCCGTTCATCTTAGCATTGATTTGAGTTTTTCAGCAGACAGTATAGTTCCTAAGGAAAAAATTATTTCCAATTCAAAATTTAAAAAAGAAATCAGATTTTTAATAAATTCCACTTTGACAATATTTTTTCTCGAACATAAATGCGACTTTTCCGGATTTTTTTAAAGTATACTGCGTTCGTGTATAGCCTCAGAATATATCTCAACCATAATGATTCATGATATATTCTAAACTTTTAATTATGTTGTTAAGCCGGATAAATATGTTTAAAGTTGAATAATCCCAATAAAATGCTTCGTAATTTCATACAATTTATTAATTCTTTAGTATTATTTATTTATTTTTGTAGCATCATTTGGTTTTCAGCATTCAACAGAAAATTAAAAACTCGACAAAATTCCATGTTCTCGGTATTTGTTTTTATTAATATTAGTCTTTCTACATTCATTTACTAATAGCTAGTTTATTCAAAACTTTTTTATGTTATATTTATTTGATAAACTTCGACTATCTATAAATATTAAATAATTTCATTATTCAATACATACTTTTTCATTCCATATTAACTTCATTGATGAGATAATAAGTTTATAAAATAAAATACAAATTTCCAGAAATATTTCTTAGAAAATCATAAAAATGTTTAAGTATCACTTTGTGGAATTCTATATATTTTTCAACAATTTTCAGTCTCTCAACATAAAATTAATTAATTTTTGTATTTTCATAGATTTTTATTTAGAATAATAAACGTGGATTCAAATAGAATGAATGAACAAAAAAAATTCTAGCATATCTACCACAAATAGATTAAATTTTAAAAATTTATGAAGAACTTTATTATTCTTTATGTTGTTTTTAGATGCAATAATTTCTTAAGATATTAAAAAACTAATCCACGTCAGAGTTTCGCTACTAAAATATGTGATTTCTGTTTTAAATCTCAAGAAAATGAATGAAGATAGATTAAGTTGGATTTATTGGATATGTGGAATTTAGTGTTTTAAAATAAAAAGCAATGGCAAAGTTTTTGGTTAGCAAGGAGTTATTTTTGTTATTTGTTTTATTTAATAATCAGTAAAATATCCTCATAATGATTGAAATGACGTTGATACCTTCCCGTAGGAATACTTTAAGCGACATTTTAAAAATTTAAATAGAAATTTTTAAAAGCCTCTGTTTTAATTATTTATTTGTGTATTTTGTAGTAATAAACAGATTTTTTAAAGGGATTTTGAGTTGAAAATTACTTTCAAATTTGTTTTTATTTCTTTAGATGTACACATAAATAACTAACCCACAGGTTTATTTCCATACCTCTAAGATTTCTCAAGTGTCACTTAATACATTCTTACGGGAAGGTATCGACCTTATTCTGAATAAAGATGAGAAGTTCAAACTAAATTTTGAGTTCTTGAATTTTTGTCTGTAATAACTAGAAACGTTGATAGCTGATAATATTCGGGGTGATCGCGAAGAACCAGGTAGGTGGAACTCTGAAGCAATTAATGAGGTCAGGATTAGTGTTGAATATCATTTAAAAAACTGGAGGTATCTCGACCTACCTGTTTCCCTACGACAGCTACGAATTACATAGTTTCTTCAAAAAAACTCGTTGCTTATTTTAAATGACAAACTCATCTCTTAGAAGATATTGCTCTTAATCCAGCCAAGTTTTCGTATTAAAAGACGACGACGGTTTGCGACTCCACCTGATGTGACTTATTGCAAAATCAAGCCGATGACTTTTACGTGATGCATTTAGTGTTACCTTCATTTAAATTTTTTTTGTGTTGAATAAACAGTGTGGTGAACAGTCGTGCCTTTGGGCTTAATACAGCAGTTTCAGTTTGTATAGATCACTCTAGGTTCGTTCGTTGAAGTTTACCCAGGGTTGACCTAGGTTTTCTTGACAACCCAAGAATTGTCAAAAAAAACTAGGTTTTCGGTTCTCAAAAAACACCAAAGGGCCCTTAATTATGTTGTTGAGATACACAAGAAAAAAATTTGTTCTAAAAATTTACTAAAACAAATCACAGTTTACAAAAAAGGTGATTTAACCAGTTGAAATGTCGGTTTATATGGACTTTACTTATCTGAAATATTACTAATTCATGAAATGTTTACTTCAAGATAACAATAAGACAAAAAATAAGCTGCCTTGAAAGAAAGTCGGGAAAAGCATCGACTTTTATCGACTTGTCGATATTTTTCCCAATACTTGGTTATATTCCAGAGGTTGTTATAATTGGAATTTGGAATTGTCAGAAATAAAAACTGGCTGTGAACGTGAGGAAAAAATACTTTCAAACACAACTAAACAAAAGTCACAATTCTAATGATATTACCTTATGCAAAGCAGTTAAATTTTAGTTTTCGAACAGTTGTCGAAATTTTAGTGAAATTCTGTCTTTTTTTTTTTGTTCAGTCGGTCTTTGAAAAACTAGAAATTTATGCAGCCGAAAAATATTAAACTCGACCTTATCGACATATCGTAAAAAAATCCACCTCAGTTTATGGTCAATATTATAGCAGTAATAATTTCACAATTTTGTCTACGTAAGCTTGCCTCGAGTCAGCCTTCACGATATGGTGACGCCTTCATGGAACGTGGCGAGTCATTCCAGGTACGGATTGGCGCCCTTCACAGCAAGGCGCCTGGGCAGTTGCCCCATTACCCCACCCCTAGGCACGGCACTTGGTGAGAAAATAGAACTTTGTCACCAAATTTCGTAGCTGTTAAAATGTTTGCTGTAGGTATTTCAGCACTGACCCTGTCTGAGGAAGAAAATAATTTCAGTTTCACTTCGTTTTTATAGCATCAAGAGCAGCATCTACATATATTTTCGTCACCAAAAAAAAAATAACATTTAAATTTAAAGTTTTTGACATACATTTTAAAAACACCCTCTACCAATTCATCTCGTTTTTCTATAAGGAAGATCTGAAATGCATTTATTTTTTTTGAGCACATTGATGAAGATTGGGTTCTTCTGTTCGCAAGCATCATTAACTAAGTGCAGAACTAGTTTCCAAAAGCCCAAAAGACACAGAAATGAAAACGATTGCAATGCTGATGAGTTGCATATACTAGATGGCAACGTTCATTGGATTTTGTTGCTAGCACAAGGAATGTCTGAATACTTATTGTGAAGCAGTGTTAAGAATTCGCTGTCTTGTAAGCTTTCTTAACAGATTCGTTGGACTAAAAAAAAAACCGTTTGGTAATTTTTTTTATTAAAGAAGTAAGTAGTTTAACCGCATCAAATTCCCACCCCTAACAAAGTGCCGCCCAGGGCCTGTGCCCCCTTGCCCTCCCCTCGCTACGCCAGTGTTTTAAAACCCATACTTTTTTACCTTCCCCAAATTCTTTGAAAACAAATCTGTTAATTCCATGCATACCTATCAACTTGCACTTGTCAGAAATGGTAACATTAGTCCACATTTAAAACAATAATTGTATGTAAGTAATGTTCGGCTTAATACTATTGTCTTTAGCAACTAACGAAAATACAAATTTAACCAGACCGATTTCTCAATGACAAAAAATTGCTACCTGTGCTGTAAGCGGTTGTTCATTCGTTACTAACGGGAAAAATCTACCATCATGGACGAAAAGTAGGTATACTATCTTAATTTAGATTTTGGATTCTTATTGGAAATTTCAGCTGCTATACAGAATTTCAAGTTCACTTTTACGCACAGCTTAAAAATACCTATGTTCATATTTTCTGACAAACTAAACTTTATTTAAATAATTTAACTAGGTATATAATTGTTAGTTCTTATATCTTATGAAGGGTTTTTCAACAGGGACGCTACAAAAGTAGAGCGACAGGGACAGCAAACGACACCATATTTCTTGCCGCATGTTCTTGAATTGGGCTGAGCAACAATTTGAAAATGATTCGGATTTTCATCGAAAAATCATCTTCAGCGATGAGGCTCATTTCTGGCTGAATGGCTTCGTCAATAAACAAAATATGCGGTATTGGTCAGGTAGCAATCCACACGTACTCCATGAGTCATCATTGCATCCCGAAAAAATTACGGTTTGGTGTGGTTTATGGGCTGGCCGGCGGCGTCATTGGGCCGTACTTCTTCCGTGATGATCAAGACCGGCACGTTACTGTGAATGGGGATCGCTACCGTTCAATGATAACCGAATATTTTTGGCCCCAATTGGAGGACATGTGGTTCCAACAAGACGGCGCCACAGCCACACAGCGAATGTCACAATCAATTTATTGGAAACCAAGTTTGGAGAACGTGCTATCTCACGAAATGGTCCAGTCGCTTGGCCGCCTCGGTCGTGCGATTTGACGCCGTTAGACTATCTCCTGTGGGACTACGTCAAGTCTATGGTCTATGCCAACAAGCCAGCGACGATTCATGAACTTCGTATGAATATCGAAAGTGAAATTGCAGCAGTATCGGCCGATTTATGCTTGAAAACCGTCGAAAATTGGGTTCAGCGTCTGGACTTCTGCAAGCGTGCCCATGGTTGCTATGCAAAAAGATCGAGTTCCATACATAATGGCATCGAACGTACTTTCACAGGAATGAAGAATTTCATTGATATCCAAAACCGTGTTTGTTTTATTTTGAGACTTTTGTAGCGCTCTTATTGAAAAACCCGATATTAAAAAAAAAACATGATGTACGAGCTACAGCTTCACAATAGTGTTAAGAGATTGGACTTCAGACTGTTATAAACATTAAACATACCAGCCTCTCCCTCTTCTCCCGATTCTGCAAAACAATAATTTATTTAAATCTGCTACACATCATATTCCATGGCGACTGCACCGCAGCTTACAACCACTGTATAATTATTACCGTTATTCACTTCGATTCGGAATTGATTTTCGGAAATACCTCCGGCAAGGCGACAATCATATAGAATAGGGTTGTTTATTTATGTTTATGTATAATGTATGAGTATGAATAAAACATTTCATACTGCAACTTGTTTGTTTGAAGTATTAGTGAACATTTCCAACTTGATTGTGAAAGAACGAGTGCACAAATCTACTACAATAATAAGAAGTTTCCACTCAAACCAAAGAAAAAAGAGAATTCTCAATTTTCTCTTTAAAAATTAACCTGTTTGACAGAGTTGTTTTGAGTGATTGCATTATTTTTGTATACTTTTGTTGCCTCTTTGAAAAAAAAAATCGATTAAACTGGTTTTTTGTTTTATAGATATCTCTAACTTAAATAACAATGCTCCTCTGCTCATTTCAATATAAAGTAGCTACCTATCTAATAAATTCTACACTTAAGATTTACTCATTTTTTAACTACCTACCTACCTTTGCAGCTCGTCGAGCCATTTTATTGTTGGATGTAAACAAAGAGGTAAGAGAGTAAATTGAGCGAATAAAGGTATGATTTCATATCATGATAATCAAATATGAGTAAAAAACACATTAAACAAAATTCCACTTCAACTCATACCCTTAGTATATTTAAGATTAAATATTATTTAATAATAACGAGCATGTAGGTAAAGATTTAAAAATGCCAGTGCTATTCTTATCAAATTTATGCTTTTAATCAATTGGCTTGCAGTATAATATTTTATTTCCACTCAGCTAAGCCAATGTGAGCGAATGACAAACTTTTTACGTGGTACAAGTAGGTATGAACAGAGGTACCTACCCAGTCGTTTATAAAAAGTGTTTTTATTTTAACTGGAAGATTTACTTTTATTCTACTTAGGTGAACCAAAATACTTACATCTTAAACTTAAAGAATAAAATTTATCTAATTATTTTTAAGAATAAAGAAAAAAAATTGCTCAACATTTTTAATAGGATCCCTTTGAATTTGAATTGAACTCATACCCTTTGAAGAGGATTTAACTTCCTCTCTAAGCAATAATAATAGTTTTACGAAGTCTCTAGAGTATTTAACACCGAACAAGACTCACGACCTAGCTATACCATCATATTATGTGCAGTAAATGTTAGAAATATCTATTTTTAATCTAAGTATAGGTAGGTCTAGGAAGGTATACCTACCTAATTCCTGACTGAATGATATTTTTTTTTGTTCGAACCAAAGACTTTTCTTTAAGATTTATTTTTATGAAACACACGGCACGTGCCATATGAACTTCAAAAGTCTATAAATTTACAAGCTTCTGATTTAAGAATCAAATATAAAACAACAAAACTATTCATTCACACTCTCTTATACATACACCCAAAGAGCTACATACATACATACATATTTATCCACAAAAACAAACGGAGGATATTTTTAGATTAAAATGGGAGGATGGCCTTTATAGGTAAAATAAAGTGAAAGAACTTGAGTTTAGTTATATTTATGAAGACAATTTATTAGAATGTGCTTGTCAATGTGCTGATTTATGTTATGTCAACAGAAATAAATAAAAATTATATTGTTAAAGGGGTATTTTGATAATACGATAAAAGAAAATGACATTAATTAAGTTTAACAAAATAATAAGACACTAATGATTTAAATGACAGAATAGGTACCTATATCTTCTCAACTGTGATTTACGCTATTGGAAGGTAAAATTTTTGGTAAACTTTTGTGTTAAATGGAAATAAAATTGCCAGTCGTTTATTTTTTGATCTTTTATGAAGACAAGAAAACAATAGAAGACAAGGCCAAAGCATTGATTTTATCAAAATCTGATGAAAATTTGATGAGTTATGATTTGAGAAAAAGATTTTAGTGTCGATAAAGTGTTGATTTAGAGGAAAATTTGAATATTGAGGAATATATAAAGATACTGGGTTAGATTAAATGGGTAGAATGCACAAAACACAATAACCCAATAGCTTGGCAACCCAGAAAAGGATCTAGGTTTTTGTGGTTAACAGCTTCAACTAATTTAGTTTAAATAACTATAAAGACAGCTAAATAAGACATTAGAGCCAGACTGATTGAAGAAACTTATTGGTTGATGCCATTCATAGTTGATTACCCTTGTGTAAAGCTTGAAAATATTTCACCAGAGGCACAGAATGCTATGAGTAATTATTAAAATTTTTCCCTTAAGTTGTTGATGTTTTTTATGCAATATTAAGCTTTCATTCTAGAAAATGATCATAACGGTGGGCCATCTGCTGGTTTTTTTCTGAATCAAACATTTTTTTTTTTTCAAATTCATTTTTATTTTCAATTTTCTTAAAACTATCTTAAAGCTAGACAAAAATTCATAAAAACTAGCCTACTTATCAATATCTTATTACTTACTTACTGGCCCCAATCGGGCGCTCTAAGTTAAACTATAATAACTTAATGCTAATGCCTTTCGGCCTAAGAACTATCTTAATACTAAATCCAGGTCGGTTTTATTTTTTACCGAGAAGAATTTACAAAAACTCGATATCATTGTTTTTATTTTTTTTTTGGTTTTATATAAAACTTACAAACTACATAAAACTAAATTAAAGCTAATTAAAACTAATTAGAACTACTTAAAGCTACTTAAAACTATTTGCAACCTACTTAGGTATAAGCTACTTACAGACTACTTACAAACTAGAACAACCACAGCAAGCATTTTCCGGTTTTATAATTTTTTTGTATTTTTGTGGATTTTATAATTTTTTTTTTTTTTTTTGGCGCCACCCTGACTGTCCCTACTTAAAACTAACTGCCTAAACATATGTAAGTCGGCCATACATAAGAAAATAGCAAGGTCAACTATTAAATGTCTGAAGGAACTTCATCTTCGTTTTTCAACCACCAGAACTGGTTCTCCTGCTTAACCCTATCTTTTCGGTCCCGTTCGGACACAGTCCTACTGAACCGAAGGTGCTCAGCTCCGTCTTGTGCGAGGACGTCTCGACTGTAAAGGAGCCGCTGATCTACAGTTCTCCGGCAGACGTGGTAGATTAGCGGAACCGCCGCTCTATCCTGGATCAACCCTCGACTGTCTAGGTGGAGGAATGCATCGGGTGGAATAAAGCCGCTTAGACGCATACTCTCGTAGTATTCGTTGTTGGGGTAATAAGCCCCGAAAATTAAGCTGTTAGTTGAGGACATCGCTCTTGCAATGTGACCTCGAATAAGCTTCAGCAAGAAATTATCTATCCTGTTTATGTTGGCCCCGTTGTATAGAGTCAGGTTGGAATAGTAGTGTTTGTACTCCAACTCTGGTGTTCTGTGCAATCCAAGACAGCGTCAAAGACACTGCCTCTCAAACACCCGAATGTTTTCTATTTGAGATGGGGCAACGTTGAACCAAACCGGGCATCCATAGGCAATCATCGGTCGGATAAGGGCCATGTAGCAAATCACCTTCACCCTGCTATCAAGCCAGCTGCTATAAAACAACGGTTTCGTCAGGACAAAGGCGCCCCTAGCCCTGGCCAGAGCAGCATTTATATGTCTGTCAAAATACAAATACTGATCCATCCAGACGCCAAGGTACTTTACCACACTTTTACTCGCCAGTGGATGTCCATTTGGCCCTACGATCACCAGCTTGCGCCAGTTCTTTCTCGTATCCCTTGTGGCTCTAAGCAACGGAGTCCTAAACAAGATAGTTTCTGATTTCTGAAAGTTGATTTTCAACTTCCAGTCATCGCAATATCGCTGAATCTTCTCGAAGTCACGCTGCAAAAGAATCCTGATGACCTCGACTTTTGGAGCTGTTCTGTACGCAATTAGATCGTCGGTATACGCAATTGCCTGAGTTAGACTACTTATCAGATCGCTGGTGTAAATGCTGAATATATGTTATTGTATGTTTGAGACTCTCAACGTACCAAAGACCTTTCAACAGCTAAATATCAGTCAAACTAGTTTTAGGAGAATTTGGCATAAAATATTTCGAATAATAAAGACGCTGATATGGTCAAATTGACTCAAAGTATTTGAAGCCAAATGCCTATTTGGTTACCGCTTCTGCACTCAGGCTGTAGAGCAGTTCTAAAATTGATGGCAATATTGCTGAAATTTTGTTTGGATTAGGTGTAGGTATTTTCATTTTGGAGACTAGGGGCTCGGAGAACTAGAAGAAGCCAATATATACTAAACGCGTGATTTTTAGTATGTTTTTTAGAGTCATGGCATTATTGAGTCATTTTTGTTTGGTTACGATGAAAACATAAACATTGCAGTAAATGAAAAGAGCACTATACTAAATTATTATAACTGATTTTTTGGCTGTATATTGAATATTCAGACCACATCCATCCACATTTAATGAAATGACATGCAATAAACTTGTTGTATTCCGGTATTGTCTAAGAAATACAGATTATGCTAATTTGTACACCATTTTTAAGCAATTTTCATAAAAATTCGTCAAAAATTGGCTTCAATTAATAGAAAAAGGAACAAAATATCATAGTTGAATTTTTTCATGTAACTGTACCAGAGAAAAATTGCAATGCTAAACATTTTTTTAAACTCCAGTTCCAAAAAGGGTGATAGGAACAATATTAAGAACTGTAGGCCTATATCAAAATTGTCTTGTATTGTATACCGCAGCTTTTTGAAAAAGTTATTTGTGAAAGCTTGGCAATTCATAGTAAAAATTTAATATGCGAAAAACAGCTAAGATTTTTTGCAAAAAAACATCACTAGTAACTAATTTTCTTACCTTCTTCCACAAGTGTTGCAACGCTTTGAAAAACGGTAATGGAGTTGACTGCACTTGCACTGACTTTTCTTAAGCATTTGATCAACTAAGTCATAATATTATTTTATTCAAGCTTTCCGACTTTCTCTAGAGGTCGGATAAATCATAAATTGAAAATAGATCTACCAAGTAAAATTTCAACACTCTCTCTGAATCCCATTTAACGCTCTTTCTGGTGTACCTCAGGGAAGTCATATGGGCCCTTTTCTATTCATTCTTGCTATAAATGATGTTGTCTCATGTATACGTTCTAGTGAAATTCATAATTGTGGATGATATGAAGATTTCCAAGACAATAAGAGCTGACCATGACCATTATCTCTTGCAGGATGATATTGAACAGCTTTACTTTTTGGTGTGATAAAGACAGTGTTAACCTTATTCCTATTATAAATGCCAAACAATTACTTTCTCAGGAAAGTAAGCGCTTTTCTTTTATTAGTGGACGAACGATTTAAATGTGGGATTGGATTTTAGTAACATAATTAACATTTTGTCCACCGCACAATGGACAACACATGTGGCTCTATTTCAAAGTATTTTTGTTTTCTTAAAATATATTTGTTTATTTTTGATTTTAACAATCACTGTTGGATTCAATCCTTAAACTTAAACACTTTATAAACCAAAGTTCCTTATCACTTAATAAATTCTAAACAATCTTCCCGATTCCATCACGTGACAAATAGCTACTACTGCAAGCGTTTATTTCTTACTTGTTGACTTTGAACAAGTCCGCAACCGTCAGTTGAAATTTATTTATCAATAATTAACATTTCTTGCACTTTACATTTACTTATTTTTGTGATTCAAAAATAATAATTATTCTTCATTTAATATTCCAACTATCAGCTATAATTCTTTATGTGTTTCAACTTTTCAATCATTCAGAACAGATTACTCGTGTTATAGCTCCGCCAACCACAAACCTTTACCTACCTACTGATATGTATTTTATTTTCTAAGCCTTTTAAGCCATTTTTGATATCTCTGGACACTAAGTCTGAAGCTTATAAAGTACTAAAAACCACTTCATAATTTCTTTTTATTAATCATTTATTAGATTTAGTTGTTTGTGGTTGTGTTTTACCCTTAACAGGAGCTTCAAAAGGGACATTTAAATGACGTATTGTACATAACTTAGCTTAGAAACAAAACTCTCCATTAAACGGACTTTTTAATATATTTCTAGCTATTGGTTAATTTTATCAAATTACAGAAAATGACTGCTAATAGTCATTCATGAAATCGCTACTTTTGTTATTTTCCATGACAGAAAAACTCTTAAGCTATTAGGTACCTAGCTATGTCAAATTGAAAAGAAAACAATCTTACTGCCTTCCTCCATTTAATTCCTAAAATCCCATCAATTTTTGAAGTTATCTAAAACCTCATTCAGTCAAGAAGCTTTACTATTAAGAAGGTATGTAAAGTATACACTTATAGATAGTCATAGTGTGAAATTTATACTAAACATCAATTCTTTTTAATCGATTTAAGAAAAGAAAATCTTACACTTTGGAAAAATTAATACACCTAAGAAAAAATTTAAATTTTTATTTTGTTAGGTAGATATAACAACAACAAAAAAAAACAAAAAAGAAAAATAATACTTAATTGAATAGGTATATCATGACTTCGATAAGATAATTTAAAATCTTATACTATAGCCAATAGCCCGATATTAACATAAGCCTTATTCCCAAGCGAGTTTTCCACTTAAAAGTTAATAGGGAACAAAAAAGAATCAAAAGAAACATAATATCAAATGACGTCTATGGTCTATCACCATCATCACATATACAAGATAGACACAACACGTTTTAAAGTAAATCTTTATTAAATCCATTATCCATTCTCCTCTGATTCCATTATAATCTTGTTGTAATAGTAAAAGATACAAAAACCTTCAAAACAGGTTTGAGTCTTTTTTTTTTTGTAAAGTAGCTAGCTAGCAATAATAATAATAATCAAAACAAACTCAAAATCCAATGAAAGTTAAAACGAAAAACCCAGTATTTTTGAGTTGAGAAGTTCTCTTGAGTTTGAAGAATTCAGTGAAAACTGAGTACCTACTTACATTGAGTGGAACATTAAAATTGCACTCTTCCAAATATCGAGTTGAGTATGTTAAGATGAACGAAGAATCAACAACATGATTTGATGATTCTTTGAGTTCGAGTATGAGTGGATATTAATGGTACCTACTTTATTTTCATATTTAAGGAATTTATTTTTTTATTCAGCTTCAGATTTCTTAATTATTGTTGATATATTTTTTCCTTGTGATTAAATTTTGTAAAGGGTGTTATTTTAAAAGATATAAAACTTTCAAATGGAATAAAACAAAGATGATTTTTTACTTGCGATATTATAATATATAAGGCAAGTTTTGGATTCGTGCAAGAAAAAATTGAGATTTCAATCTATGACATTACCATAGAGTACCTATATTATACGAGGGCGGGTCAATAAGTCCGCGGCTTTTGGAATAAAACACAGATTTTTTGATAAAAAAATAATTTTATTTTTCAACGTAGTCTCCTTTGAGCTTCTCCAATTTTTGTATCCCTTCCAAAAAAAATGATTTGTCGAGGTCCTCAAAATAGGCCTTTGTTTGCGAGATGACTTCATCATTGGAGTCAAATCTTTTTCCACCAAGCCATTTCTACAGGTTTGGGAACAAGAAGTAGTCGCTCGGAGCCAAATCTGGAGAATAGGGTGGATGAGGGAGCAATTCATAGCCCAATTCATGGATTTTTGCCATGGCAACTGCACATGTGTGCACCCTCGCATTGTCTTGGTGGAAAAGAACTTTTTTCTTGGCCAATGAGGGTTTTTTTTCAAATCGTCATTGAATCGGTCCAATAAGTTGGCATAATATTCCCCATTGATTGTTCTTCCCTTTTGAAGGTAGTCAATGTGGATTATCCCGCGTGCATCCCAAAAAACAGTCGCCATAACTTTATTGGCTGACAAACCCACCTTGGCCTTCTTTGGACCCGATTCACTCTTAGAAACCCACTGTTTTGACTGTTGTTTGGTCTCTGGTGTGTTGTGATGGATCCATGTTTCGTCCACGGTTACAAAACGGCGCAAAAACTCCTCCATATTGCGATTAAGCAACGCCAAACCTTCCTGTGAAGTTGTTACACGATTGCGTTTGTGGTCGACTGTGAGCAAACGCGGCACCCATCTTGCGGAAAGCTTTCTCATGCCCAAGTGATCATTCAAAATTGAAACCACTGAGCCATGCGAGATCCCTACGGCTTCCACAATCTCTCGCACTTTCAATCTTTGGTCGGCCAAAACCATATCGTGAATTTTTTCGATTGTTTCGGGTGTAGAGACCTTAACTGGGCGTCCAGGATGTTCGGCATCTTCAGTGCTTGTACGGCCACAACGAAATTCAGTAAACCTCTTTTTTACCATTGAAATCGATGGTGCAGAGTCCCCATAGTATTTATCAAGCCTAGCCTTGGTCTCGGCAATGGTTTTTTTTCGCAAGAAATAATGCTTAATAAGCACACGAAATTCACTTTTTTCCATTTTCTCCTCAAATTAGTGAGTAGTCTGATAAAAATAGCTGTCAAACACAAACTAACTGACGCAGCAAGTTTAAATTTTGACAGGAGTCAACTGACAGATGCCTGTTGACAGGAGCAGTGTTGATGTTTCAGTAAAGAGGTCAGAAATTCAAAAAGTCACGGACTTATTGACCCGCCCTTAATATAGGTACTCTATGGACATTACGATGATAGAGAACACCAAAAAAGTGGGTGGCACAATTCTGTCTGTCTGTCCGTCTGTCTGTCCGTATATTGAACTACAGCCTCAACCCCTGAAGCAACTTTCTTCATATTTTAAACTTAAGGTTTTTCTGTAGAGGGGAAATTAAAATTCTCCAGAGGGGAAATTAAAATTCGTTTTAGCACCAAAAATAACGGTACTTGCCCTACAACAGTAAATAAAAAGCTTATTTATATCAAAAACGGCTCTAACGATTTTGATGCAAACATTACTTTAAGAATGGTGTACTTTTTCATAAGAAAAAAAATTACCGTAAACCCTTATTAACGGTACCTGCCAAATAACGTTTTTTTTTTTTAATTTTCTCACTAATAGCTTAAATGATTTCAGTCAAAATTTGAATGCAAAACCCCTTTTAAAATGTTAACACTATTGGATACAATTATATTGAAAAAAATAAATTTTGGGTTTTTAAAAAACATTGAGGATTTTTTTTTTGAAAATTCAATATTTCAAAGATGAGTTGATGATTTTTTTTAAAACTAGGTTTAAAAATGTATTTTAATACATACTCAAACTTGGCATACCAAAATTGTTTTTTTTTTTTAAATGTTATTAAAATTTTTTATACAAAATATTAATTTTTAAGAAAACCGCTCCAACGAATTAAAAATTTTTTTAACGCATATTCATATTTTTTCAAGTAATAAAATGGCATACTTGTTTTTGAGCCCTCAGTTTTTTGACTAGTTGTTTATGCAATTAAAAGAACAATTTAAATGTTTTTTTTTTATATTTTTATATATTTTTTATAATTACTTCCATATTTTAAAAGTTCTTAGTTCCAAAGAACTTAAACATAAAAGCAAGTACATGCGATCCAGTCGTGTATTTTATTTTAGAAAAAAATAATTAAAAATTGGTGGCGCAACAGATCGTGGAGAACCAGGGCCTAGTGACTTACAACTCTCAACCATCCTTGTATGCGTGTTTTTGACGGGATTGGAAGGGAACCTACTTAGTACTGAGTAGTGTGGGACTCCCACCACACTAAAACCACCGCACCCGTGAATCAGGACTAATCTATGTTTAAAGTTTAAAGTTATAACACTTTTCCATAGCTTTTAGACCATCAGCTCATGAGGGTTGGTTATTCTTAATCTCCAAACATTGTCTCATACATTTAAGATTGTCTCCATTTAGGACTTGGTATGACCTTACAGTCGCTGATTGTGTGATACAGAGTGTTTTTTAGCGTTGATGCCAACTGGAATATCACTTGTATATAACAGAAACAGAGTTGGTCCTAGGACACTTTCTTGTGGTACACCGGCTTCCGGAAAAGAGCCACATATATTAGTTAAAGGCATGCATTTATTATAAATTGGAGTTTTTTGAAGGCTATTGAAGGTATTTCTTTCAAAATTTGAACAGTTATTAGATCGCACCCTAGTGATTATTTGTTATGAATTTATGTTGACACATGCTTCTTACTTCTTTAAACATGACAAAAGGAATTTCACATTCGTCGTTTTAATCAATAACCCATAAGGCATCTGTTGTTGTATTTGCTTGGAATGGCTATTGAAAAAAAAATTTAAGTAGTTTAAATGTTGACAAAGAAAATAGTAGGTAGTTTAAATAAGATCAACTAAGTCGTTTTTGAAATATTGAGTTTTAAAATATAAAAAGAATTTCCTAAAAATGCTTTCATAGTCTTTATTTTGTTAATAGAAATGCCTAGTTTTTCATCCACAAGTCAAGTTTTTTACTTTAAAAAAATTGCCAAATTTTTATAAAGTACTACGGCACAAGTTGATGGGTTCATGCTATGAGGATGGCATATTTGTATTTTTTTTTAAATGACAGCTACCTCAAAAGTAGCAACTCTCCAAAAACTGTTTCCCTTCTGCGTTCTCTTTTCAATTGCTACCTCCTATGATTTTTATTTTTACGACACATGAATGTAGATCAAGTCGCTTTTTCATATTTAAATGGATAAGAAAATCAAAAAGAATAGGTACCATGGGACATAAAATAAATATCTTAATTCTTTAAAATTTAAGGTCAATGGAACTTTGAGTAAATCTTAAAAAAAGTATATTCCGATTAGGAGCATTACTGTTGGAATTTGGCTCATCCTCGGAAAAAAAGTATCAGGTTAATAAGTTTAAGCTAAACAGTAACCACAAAATAAGTAGAGGTACATAAGTACTACAAACAAATATTCGAAGATGACCTAAATATTAAAAAAAAAAAACTAATTAATACTTTCTACTATAGCAGACCTAGATTTACAAAACATAAATATCGTGTGACTTTCAAGTTATTAGAAAAAAAAAAATAATATTTCCCATTTTGATAAAATCTTTATAATATGAAATAGTAGGCAACCATTTAACAATGAGCAGTCATAAAAAAACCCAAACTCTTAAATTAATTAAGAAAATATTTCAATGCATTAAAAAAAAAATATTAAACTTGTTTTCATAATTTTCAGTGGCATCATTGATTATATTAAAAGATTTCTCATATTATGAAAAAATTTGATAAGAATCTTAAATTAAAAAAAAAAAACCTATCAAACAAACGGAAACTACAAGGATTGAATAATAATCAAACTCCTACACTGCATTGTATGAGTATGATGTGTTGTCCGTGTCCGTCACTCATTTCAAAATAACAAAACTAATAATAATGTTGCCTCTAATTCGAACACGAAATATGATAATGAAGTAGTTAAAATTTGTTTTTCTGTATATTTAAAAATGATTCCAAATGACTACTGCTGTGTTTTTCGAACATATAAAGATAAATCATTGTGATAAGTTAATTTTTTTATTTTCTTTCTCATAAAAACAATGTAATTGATAGCTCCTTTATCTTATGCATCCATGAATATTTATATAATGTTACTGTGATTGTTTTAATACTAAAATCCAGAGAAAAAACTCATAACGACTGAAGGGAATCATGTTTTTATATTTGAAAAAGAACATGTTATCGACCATTAACATCCGCAACTAATCGAGGACAAATCGATGTCCAACTGATTTTTATTATCCATTATTTGGTTTTTGTTTCTTTTTTGTTTGTTTAAATAATGATCATCAATGCACTTTTTATAGCGCAGTTTCCATCACTACTTATCAGTGATAGCTCATAAAAAAAAAAATATAATCAAATAACGACAAACTGTGGGGCAATATGTCTTCAAAATTGGAACTAAGTGAAACAAAAAACATAATTTTATACACGACAAATTCATATACTTTTGTTTATTCAGTTCGATGTATTCCAAAGCATAATTTAACCCAAAACTTTTCTTATTCTACACTACACTCTTTTTATATTCTTATATTAATTTTTTAAAGATGAAATAATAATTATTTTATCAATTGTTTTTTGTTAAATAATTTTTACTCAAATTATGATCTTTTAATTTTTTTTCCTATTTTTTCATATACGTTGCCACACTATTCGACAATTAATGGTATCGAACAAAAAAATAAATAAATAAAAATGAAATAAAATTATACTCGTACAAGAACATTGACCAGCAAAAAAAAAAGAATAATAATTCAAATGAATAAATAAATCTCTTGAGTGTTTAACCAGAAGTATCTGCTCTATTGATATAGGAGTGGAGTTCGTTTAACTCGATGTGATGATAACCTTTTGCAATAGCAAATCTTTTAGCTATCAAGGGTTGATGGAGGTTATTTTAAATGAAACAATTCAAATCAAAACTAACTAGTTTATGATGATGTTGCAGCATCAAAGTCTAAAAATATTAATAAACAAAACAATTATTTTGCAAGCAAATAGTAGGTTTTTTCCGCATTTTATTGTGCAACGTTCGGGTAGGGTAGAACTATTTTTTTTATAAGGACCCATTTTTTATTTTGTTTACTTATTCGAGATTAAATAGTTTTGTTCAGTGTTTGAATGAGTAATGTTTTAAAATTATCCAGATTTGTAAGACAGATGTTTGACTAGTTATACAGTTTCTTAAAAGTCCTTAACAGTTGGAAACATGACTTATTTAATTAAATAAAATGTAAACTTATGCAAATCATAGACAAACGATGGTGTTGTCAAAGTTAGAAAATCTTAGGATAACCGTAAACAAAGTTTATTTATAACTTTTTTGCGTTGGATGGCTGTCTAAAGTTAAACAAAGCTTATAAATATGACTGATATACTTCTTGACGCATTTCCGGTTTTAATTTTTATAAAATTCACAGAAAACAAATACAGAAAATCGAAAGTACTATCAAAAACTTCCCATAAATGAGGTTCCAAAAATCGAAATGACCATGAACAGAGACTTAAAAATTCATTTAAAAAAAAAACCCAACGGCTGACCAATTGTTGAAACTAGCTGACCTTTTATATAGATCTAAAGATCCCTCAGATGGTATACAATTTTTGCTAATTTCCCATAAATGAGGTGCCAGAAATCATGCGTGACCTTGAGTGACCTTGGGAAACTTTATGCCTTTATTACAAGTTATCTAGGGCTGACCAATTTCTAGGACTGGTTAACCTTTACTGACCAATAACTGAGCAATTAGACGGCATTTTCAAATATAAAATATCCCATATTTGAGGTGCCAAAGGTCCAGAGCCACAGAAATGTAGAAATAAATCCTTTTCAAGATTTTTTTTTAAATTTTGAATATTGTACCAACATACAAAAGCTACTCGTTTCAATTTAAGTGCCCTTAATTTTTATATTTTGAAGAATGCGTTAGGAATTTTGAAATTTTGACCTTAAAGTTACTATAGACGATGGGGGTTTTCAGTGAAATATTTCAGATTTTACTTCTTAGATTAATGTAAAGTAGGGGTTACACAAGAAAAATATAACTGTTTAGTACCTGCAGGATTAATTTGGTTGTTTTCCTTAATTTATACTCAATTAAGTAGTCAAGTTACAAACATTTTTGGGCTGACAAAATTGAATACCTAAAAAGTTTTTAAAGCGTTTTAAAGATTTTTACAACAACTCCTGACTAGTTTTGTTGATTTATCGGTTCTTTTGGACCAAATTTGTTTAATAGTCAAAAATCACAGTTCTTGTTCTAATTATGATTTCAATAAGCCACTCACTCGTATGAAACTTGGGGCAAATAAAAGTCATTATGTTGTTGACTTGAGTTAGCCTAAGCTTATACACTTAAGCGCAAGTTGTATGAGCGTTCTTAATTACTTTTACAACTCTCCTTATTTATTTATGTTTCTTTTTGTATTAATATTCTTTTAATTCAATATGTAATATTCGACTTATAATAAAGGTATTTTTTTCAAATTTTCATTTCTGCCATCTAAGTTTTGCGATATCTCTTTTTTCAGAAAATTTTAAGATTGAGACAGCGCATTGCACATTGTTTTATGGGGAAGCCCCAATTAATTGATAAAATCGAGTATGATGAAATTTTCAGGTGTTATAAAGCATGGAATAGAATATCTTAACAATAAATTAACCGCTCCTATTTTCAAAAACTATTTGAAATAAAAACTTTATTTAGAAAGCATATTATTGAATGGAATCTTGGCTTTAAGAGAAGTTAAGGCGTGACATTGTAAGTGTTCCCGTTTTTTTTAAATAATTTTTTTCTGTTTTGATCCAAATTTTGAGAAAATTACCCTTCCCGCCTAAACGGGGGTAAATAGACCCCCCCCTCCTATACTTTTTTTTCTGGTCTAAATCTAATCTATATCCTAAGATTGTTTTTTTTGGCATTTTACAACAATTACCCTTACCCCATAGTTAGTACCTTAAAGGGAAAATAGGCAGACCAGGGGGAAATAAAAATCTGAAAAAAATTGGAAATTTTTTTTTCTATGTAGAACCATTTGATGCCTATCCATCTCGGAATTAAAAAAAAAAACCAATATATGGACCACCCTAATATACACATTAAATTCATATTGAAGGAAAAATTTAGTATGTAAATCTTACGTTTTTATTAAAGTGCATATAAATATACAATTTTCAAAAAAAAATATTAATCGGTTTAAGAAATATTGAATTTTCAAAAAAAAAAATTAAATTTTTTTTTTTTATTTAAAAGATTTCCCATGTTTTAAATTTTTATAAAAAAATTATTTCTACTTACTTCAAGTTAATATATAAATGTTTGCGTAAATTTGTTGGTTGCCAAGCTTTCGCACATACCTAAACTCTTTGAAAGTATTTTGTATGAAACCTTAAGTTTCTATTGTAAATCTCTCATCTCCCCCTCACAACATGGCTTCCTCAAATGTCGATCTACTACCACTAACCTTGTTGCTTTAGCTTCTTAGCCTTAGAGAAAGGCCACGAAGTTGATGTTGTCTCAATGGATTTCAGCAAGGCCTTTGACAAAATTTCCCATAAGCTTATTCTTTTCAAATTGTCCACTCTTGGCTTCGAACCCTCTTTGTTACAATGGATTTCTTCTCACTTGAAAACCGTTTTTACAGCGTTCGTTTTAGATCTGCCACCTCTAGTCCTTTCTTAGCTACATCTGGGGTTCCCCAAGGAAGCCACCTAGGCCCACTTTTATTCATTCTTACTATAAACGATATCGAAAGAATCATCAAACATTCTTCTATATCTCTGTACGCCGATGATACCAAGTTTTTCAAGACCATTTCTTCAAGACATGACTCTTCTCTTATTCAACAAGATCTTGACAATTTTTCATTATGGTGTCTAAAAAATTGCCTAGAACTAAACGTCGCCAAGTGTCAATCAATCACTTTTTCACGCAAACGCATAAAATCTCCTCCCCGTCTCTACCTGATCCATAATCAACCCATACCCTCCGTCGATAATATTCGAGACCTTGGCATTTTATGTGACTCTGAGCTTAATTTTATTTCTCACATAGACGATATCATTCTCAAAGCAAACTCAGCACTAGGATTCATCAAAAGATGGTCTAAAGAATTCTCCAATCCCTACGTTACCCGGTCCTTATACATATCATTCGTTCGTCCACTCCTAGAATACGCGTCTCAAGTTTGGTCCCCTTACCAACTTACATATATTTCCAGAATCGAGAGCATCCAGCGTCGTTTCCTACGCTTTGCTCTTCGGGGTCTATCATGGAATAATCCTTTTATTCTGCCTCCCAATTTAGACCGCCTTAAACTAATCAACCTGAACTCGTTGGAGGAACGAAGAGATATATCAGACATTCTCTTCATTCATCGACTACTCTCTGGTTCCGTTGACTGCATGTCGCTCTACAACTCTGTCTCTTTTAATACTAACCCTCGTAATACACGTACCACTCGTCTCTTTTACATACCCACCCACCGAACCTGTTATGGCTCCAACGAACCTATCTCTCGCATGCTGCGGGGTGTTAACTCGAATTTGTCCTCCTTCGACTTTAACCTCAGTACTGCTTCCTTAAAACTCCGGCTTCTGAAACGCCCTCCCCCTCACTATCGTTAGCTTAAGTTCTTAGTTTTTAAGTTAGATTAAGAATTAGCTTGTATTAAGCCGAATAAATGGGGGTTTTTGCCCCCACCAAAATTAAAAAATTACGAAAATCAAAATTTCGAATAATGAAATCTCGGATTTTTTAAAAATCTCCATTAACGAAACGTTGCAAATTAAAGATCTTTCTTTGTTTTCATAATCTCGCAATAACAAAATCTCGGTTTTTACAAATTCCAACCAAAATCTCGTACATAAAATCTCTCAAATTTGAATCTCTCAGCAAAGTAACACTTTTTCTGCAAATGGAAAAAAATCTTGAAAGCAAAATTCTTTGTTTTTAAACTATTACTGTAAGCGATTATTTTTTTAATAATAAAAAAGTAGCTAAAAACTAGTATTTTTGCTCTCCTGAAAAATGTTAAAAAAAGGACTTAAGATAGTTTATCTTTTCAATCAAAATTTTAATTAATTAAAAAGTAGATCAAAACTAACTTCTTTGTAAAAGAAACATTGACCTACTATATATGGACTGCCAGGAGCCAACTTCACTTCTGTTCAGTCTATTACTATACGCCACTAGCGCTGCCGTCGAATAGGCGGCAGATGTGGTGTAACTTTTGACAAATGAATGAGTATTTCTTTTGTTTTTGTATTTTATTTTCAAAAACGATAGCAACAAACAAATGAATTAAACCTTTAAAAAAGTATTGAAAACCATTTATAAGAACATTAGTAGAATTAAGTACATATTTGATTTCTCTTTTTTCTTCTATGAATCATGATTAATTGCAACTTCGGTGACTTGACACTTGCATAGTTTTTTTTAGAAATTCACCTTTTCTCTGGCGAAGAAAAAAAACTAAAGAAGAGCTCCCTTTATCAGCGAAAATTTGTTTCTTTTTTATTGTGTTTGCCAGTCAGTCGCCACTCCTCTGAATTCTGAAGAAGAAGAAAGATAGTTCGAAGGACTTATTTATATATCACTTGATTCTTGAGTTCGTTTTTGAATTACCATTTTGCAATCCCTTGTATCATTTTGAAGATTGGTGATTGATATTAGTAGGAAGGTTACCTACCTATCCTGTAAGTTCGCAATGCTCCATAATTGTTTTTAAGTTATTTTTTTTTAATTAAATAAAATGACAACGAGTTTCTTAATAAAAATAATAATAAATTTTGACTTTGATTGACAAGTATGATAGAGTGGTCGACATACAGAGACGTTAGGATAGTTGTTTTGTTCGCCGCATGTTCGACGGAAGCTCTTATGTTGCTAAGGAGAAGCTGAACCCTTTTCTATTGAGCTTTTGTATAGAAAAAACATAAGACTAGCAGTCCATATATAATAAGTCAATGAAAAGAAAATAACAAAACAAAACGTATGAATTATGTTTTCAGAGAAAAAAATGTATTTCCAATTTGTGGTAAATTTTAATAGAATGCTTCGCAAGTATTCAATTTTTGCCATAAACCTAAGTCTTTTGTTAAAATTATTTTGACATATCTTGTTAAATCAACGCCAACTATGCACTTAAGCATACTAAACAAAAGTTGAAAATATAAGATTTTTCTTAACGCTTTTTAGCATTTGTTTGTAGGAAAAAAAAAGAAAATATTTTCTAAAATATTCTTATCTACTAATCTTTTAAGTATCTTCTGAATTTAAAAAAAAGTTAATTACTTTGTTTTAGCGATATAAAGTTTTCAACCAATTTTCTTTTAAATCCAAAAACTATTTTCTTGGAAAATTTGATTCACAGCACCATTTATATTTTTTGAAAGCTTCCATATTTCAAAAATCAGAAAATAAAAAATAAAAAAAATATAAATTGCCCATACAAAATGCATGGAGATTTCTCATTCGTTAACTCAAAATTTCGGTAATAGTGAAATTATAGGTAGATGGAAAATCTTTCTAAAAATCATTAGGAGTATGCTGTGCGAGTGCAAAAGTAGTGCGTTCCTTAATTTCTTTACAGCTGATTTAAGCAACACAGTTTTAGGGTTTTGTTTCTTTTCTAACAGTTATTAAAAGTAATCATCACCATTTTGATAACATCATGTTTATGTACAATTATTATTATGTTCATTAATTGATTTCAATTTTGTCATAGAACAGTTAAGGTATATAAATCCTTTATCTGCCTGTTTAATAGTTTTGGTTAATATTACGTATACACCACAGTGTACCATTTCAATAAAAGCCGAATAGATTTACTTTGATTGCAAAGTCGGGATATATCTGAATTTAGTGTCCAGAAGTTCTTACAATTTTAGTGTTTATCGCCAACTATTGGAAAATTTTAAACGTTTGCAAGTTTCAATCAATCGAATTGTTTAAATTTTAAGTTTAAATCAATTTTGAGATTCTGATGTTTTTGGCTATCCATAGAAAAGGTTGAAAACTGAAATAAATGTATTGGCCAATAAATTGATAGCATCCTGTATGCTTCTTACTACCTTTGGAGAAACTGGGCTTCTCATACGAAAATTAATACTTTATCACTTTCTTATTCTATCACGACGTCACTTAAATTACCATAAATAAATATATATTTACTTTTCTCTTATTTCTGAGTAAATTAATCAATTTACATTAATTATATGTGAGCCAATAACATTATTGGAGACTTTGAGTATGTTTAACGTGGGGGTCACATAAAATAATAAGACTGAAAGTATGATTTATTGCATTTGTTGGGTTATTGTTGACTGTACCTACAACCTACTATAAAAAATAAAAATGATTATGAGTTACTTAGAAACCTAAACACACATAAAATCTTGTGCTTTGTGGATCCAAAAAGAAATGTTACTTAATTACGTTAAAATTTTAAATAGTCATTAAATATCATAATCAGAATTATAGGTTGCCAAATAAAACTTAATGAATTAAGGCTAAATTTTAAAATTTGCCTAACTTTACTCTGGTATAGTTAAATAAGCCTAAATTTTAATATCGGTTTTGTTTTTTTTTTTTTGCAAATCCAGTAAATTCTGTCTGAAAAAACCACAGCAAAACTAAGCTTTAGCTATATTCAGATAATTAAGTGGACTAAACTTTTGTCCCGATAAAAACGGTATTGCCAGGCTACTTTTGTCGTTGTGCTATTGATAATTTGTATAGAAATGTTAAATGTTTGTTGGTAACTTTATTCAATACAAAATGGCAGACCAAGGCAAATATTGAAATGTCCCGATGTCTGCAAAAAAACCCAGCTATCATATTCCCTCCAAAGCAAATCTAAAATTTGCAAGAATTAAAAACCGATATTTTTCTCTTTTGTTCTAAGAAAACACCATTTGCCGCTAACAAATTGATTCCTTGTTTGAATGGAAATTCAAATAACACATGCTCATCGAGTTTCGTAAGATTAAAGATTTTCATCTTTGTTTACATAATTTCCTTATAGTTTTCGGAAGTATATGTCCAATTTTCTTTTTAAAATAACCCTTTGAAAGCTGTCTTCCAACTTGTATGTTCATGTTCAAAATCTGTTTGAACAAATAAACAAAAACCTCTAATATTATCCTTTCTTCCTCACACAAAAAACGAATAAAAACGATCTTAAACTCATAAAGAAACCACAAATGAGTCTTTTTAAATTCTAAATCTTTTAATAAAACCGGAAGTGATGCATTTACAATAATTTCTTTTGAAAAACTATACTCCTTTTCTTTTTCAAATAAAAAAAAAAATAACAAAAAACTTACTTAAACAACAAAATGTGTTTTTGTCTGTCTTCTCTTGATAAAATGTCGCCTTTACGGCTGCACCTGAATCTATTCTCCCAACAAGCACATCATATGAAACAACAAAACAAAAAAAAAAAAACACCACAAAATGCGGGACAAGTGACATGCCAGCTATAACATTTTCGTGGAGGAAGCACCATCTAGTACCTACCCATAGTACCTACCATCAGGTCTTCAAACCTCAACGCTTCAACTATTTAGATATGGAAAACATTGATAGAATCCTGTCTACGTAAAAATAAAATACATCAACAAGAAAAGAAGAGAAATAGAATTAAAAAAATAGAAAACAACCATCAATCGCATCAGTTCGTATACGGATGAAGAATAATGCGGGCCAATATTCCCTTTCATTTGGTTTGTTGCATCGCCTTCGTCATCATTTCAAGTGGAGCTCTCCTATTCCACATATGCACAAAGCGACAGCATCAGTTTTTTTTTATGTTTTAACCAATCTTTATAGCTATCTAACTTGAAAACTTCTTATATCTAGTATAGCGAGGGGAAGTCCTCAGGAATGAAACCTCATCGAATTGAATCAAGCTTGCCAAAATGGTAAGCCAGCAGGTCGTTCTAAATGACCATCACACCATACCATCGGAATAGGAGTATAATATAGAATTCAGTCCTCATAGCAGGTACTTGTCCCATTTAAGGTGAATTTCTACATGAAAATATATGTATATCCCGTAACCAGTATAAGAACTTGAATTACTTTCAACAGTAAAACCTAACTTGACTCAGGGGTTCAATGGTGCTGGGCTTACACGACGATCAAGTTGTCATAATTTTTTGATTTTTTGTGCCATCTATGAAAGCTGATGACTATTTGGAATTTGACATCTGTCATAAAGTAAAAACGTCAGATTTCTGTGCCGTCCTCACTTTTGATACGTTAAAACCTTTAAAAAAGTCAAATTTAATTTTAAAAAACGAATGACTACTTTATTGTTATTATTTGGTAAATTGTGGCAAAATCAAGGAAGAATGAACTTGCTCATTGCAGAGTATCGGATTGCCATTATTGTTGTTGTTTGAAGTTTGACAGTTTTCAGAGTTTCTACCTCAAAAAAACTCTGACAGATTTTCATTCGATGGCAGAAATACATGTAGTTTTGTCGGTCATGTAGATTAAGTAGTATGCTGGGTTTACATACTGGACTTTCAAAAAATCTTATATTCCGTCATATTTTCGCCGTTTATTGTCAAAATCATGTTCTAGAACAAAGTATGTGTAAATTATGGCAGAAAATATGATGATTTTTAGAACGTGTTAACCCAGCATTCCTCATGAAGTCATAGTAAGAAATTAAAATAAACTGGAGGAACTCGTCAACAGTGGTTAAGGTAGTAATGCTGGATTATTTAGCAAGGGCATAATTGACAAAATGCCATTATAGCTGTCATATTTTAGCCATTTACTGAAGTACAGAATTTTTAACAGCCGTGTAATCCCAGCGTTATTAATTTAGATCCTAATTTTATTTTCAAATTTTATATTAACCAAGTTAAAAACTATTGCTCTGGACAATTTCATTTCACTTAGGTAGTCAGAAAGACAAGCCTTAAAAAGGAGCCTATATGTGACTTCACACATTATTGTTAGCCCCTATTCTGTGTCGTGTGTCCTTTTCGTCTACGTCTAGGTGGGGAGTTGAAATTCGCTCGATATGGAGATTTGTGTTTTGTGTGGTGTAAATTCTTTAGATGGCCAAACTGGATACCATCCTCTTGGAAAGACTGTGAATATCAAAACCCCAAGCCCGGATACAAAAACATCTCCACTGTACATACCTCTATTATACCACTGAACTGAAAGGGGCCTCCAAAGCCCATATCTGTATACCTACATACGAGTATATTTCGTATGGAACAAAAATGCAATATTTTGTTTGATGGTTAACAAGGAACACTGTACAATAACAAATGAGCAATGGTTTGACTTGATATTGTGTTGTTTTTGTTGTTGTTGTTGTTTTTATTGTCGTATTGCGCAGTTGATGATATAAATTGCACACCTGAACGAGCATAATAATCGTATGCAATTATGCTTAACACAATCACAAACAACTCAACTCACCTGGAAATTCACATCCGAGTTGTGGAATGGAATAAGGAGTTTCAGTTTGGCTATGTGGAAAGACAATCAGTCAGTCAGACAGACTGAAAAGTCAGTCGTTGGCAAAGAGAGGCAGGAGGGCAGAGCAGGGCATAAACAACAGGCAGAGAAGTTGAAATCAGGAGTCAGCTGAAATAAGTGGCATTAGGAAAGGGATTCCATGGAACACCAGCATTATATACATTGGAGCTATACAGTAGTTGGTAGCAATCATAAGATTTGTTGAAGGTTCTCTATACCTACCAAAAGCGAGGAGAGTTCGCGAGGAACCTGTTACAATTTGCGAAGTTTTGCTGCAGTCATCGTTTCTAGAAATTGCATGGGCTTGGTACCTATAGGTTATTCTGTTTGCTGCGTGTTTTTTTTTTTTTTTTTTTTGTATTTATTTTCCGAAAGGGAACCTACTACGTTATTTGGATTTTGGAGCTGGCTTCAGGGGCAATCGATTTAAATTTGTGTGTATGTGTAGGTTTATATCGGTGTGTTGATAAGTTGCTTGACACGCATTAGCAGTGGTGAGAGGACATATCTGGAATTTTTATCGAAGTTGCCACAGGGTTGAGTTGTTAAAGGTATGCATATTTCTCATTTACATAAACCGCTTGTGCGAATTGTTTTAGGTAGATTAAAGGAACTATTAAGATTTATGGTTCCTATACCTACAAAAAATTTTAAGTAATGCTTTTTACCAAAAAAAAAAAATAAACAAATCTACTCTTTGCAGTAAGAAAATATCTAAGCACTCATCCGACTATAAATAATTAGTTTTCTTGCTCTTCAATAAATTTAACAGCAACACGAAACCTAGAATTTGAGACCTTAAGCCTCGTATGCAGATCGAACAAAGACAAATTTATCTCTCCTTACATATTTTTTCTCAAGACAAATACTGAGGGTGTACAGATAAAAACTAAAGTCAAATGAGAACAGTATAATGGCGGACGTAGCTAGATATTTAAAAAAAAATTCAAAATTCCTTCAATTCACTAAATTTGAAAATAATAACATAATAAAATAAATACAGAAATTGGATTTTTCAAAGCATTTAAAGAGCAAGAAAAATTGGTCACCTGCCCTTGATTTGCGCTTGATTTTGAACAATATAATGAGGATAGATGAAAATGTCTCTGAAAAGTCTAAAACATTCAGTTTAATGCTTCTCTGGGAAAAGGCAATTTTAGGGCATTTTGGATCAAAATAAACTTTTTTCGTCAAAATATAGTCTGTCCCCCATTTGTTAAGCCATCAACTGTCAAATTATGTTGAAGAATGACTACAACATCTATGGATTATGAAACCTCTAAATATTCCAAAATTTTTAAAGTTTTCTTACTTCTCCGGAAAAAAGCTTTTCTCGTCCAAAATAGTCTCCCACCAGTCAAGCCATCAACTGTCAAATTGTATTTAACTATGACTGCGATGTCAATGGATTAATATTCCAAAATTTTTGAAATTTCTTACTTCTCGGGAAAAAAATGATTTTAGGGAAATTGGTTGACATTTGGATCAAAATAAACTTTTTCTGTCAAAATTACTGACTCCAACTTGGTCTAACCCAGTTTGGAAATCAATTTAAGTTTTTTTTTATAGAAAAAATAAATATTTTCCTTATCTGTATGCGGCCCGCTTTTATACCCTTTCTCATTAGCTACGCCACTGACTGATTTAAAATAGCTGTTCTATTTATTCTATATTCTACTCTTATTCTTATGCATCATTTTCGTAGCGCATTTTATATTTTATTAAAGTCATGCGTTCTCACAACATCTTTATAATGGAATAAATGAAACAGCCCAACAAACAAAATTGCTACCCATTTCCGACATCAAATTGATATTTGTTTCTATAGCGCTCCATTTACCCCTCTGACAGGAAGTGAATAGCTTATTGGAGCATTACTGAATCCTTAAATATTTTCTGGTGCAAATTATATCAGCTTGGTGGAAGCTATGTACCAATGCTTCTTTAATCCCTCTATAATGCTCTTAATATATGCCCAAGATACTTTGTCTTCAATAGCCATTCTGTAAAAATATTATACAATCTTTATGTTAGTCTTTGCTTCTAGATTGCTTGTAACGGGTGATTTTTTAAGAGGTTTAGAACTTTAAAAAAAAAAACACAAAAAATTCGAAAAAATGAATGAAATATTTATTTGAATCGATAGTTTGAACCTTGCAATTTAATGTTTAAAGATAATTTCATGCAAATGTTGACCGCGGCTGCGTCTCAGGTAGCCCATCCGCTGAGTCCAATTTTGGCATACTCTTTCACACATATCGGCCGGTATCTCACGAATGAATGCATGGATGTTGGCTTCCAGTGCGTCAATCGAAGCGGGCTTGTCCCTATAGACATTAGCCTTGACATACCCCCACAAAAAATAATCTAATGGTGTCAAATCGCACGATCTAGGCGGCCAATTGACCGGCCCGAAACGTGAAATTAACTGTTCACCAAACTCGCCTCGCAATTGCGCCATTGCTTCGCGTGCTGTGTGGCATGTGGCACCGTCTTGTTGAAACCACATATCATGCCATTTCCATTTCATTTCCATATCATTCTTCCATTTCGGGCAAAAAAAAGTTTGTTATCATCGCTCGGTAGCGTTCACCATTGACAGTAACGCTGCGATTCGCATCATCTTTGAAGAAATATGGCCCAATAATGCCGCCGGCCCATAAACCGCACCAAACAGTGGCTTTCCAAGAGCCCATTCACCAAAAATTCGGCGTTGTGGTAGGTCGGCTGGCTTTAGTTCTTGCACCAGCTGTATCTTAAAAGGCTTTACGCCCAAATCCTTCCGCAAAATTTTCCACGTAGTGCTGTAACAAAGGCCTAACTGCTGGGAACGGCACCGAATCGACATTTCGCGGTCTTCTGTCACACTAGCTGATACGGCCGCAATATTTTCTTCACTACGCACAGTACGTAAACGTGTTGGTGGTTTAATGTCCAACAAAGTAAATTTGGTGCGAAATTTGGTCAAAATCTTCCAAATAGATTGCTCAGAAGGTCGAGAATGCCGACCATAAAATGGAAGCAGCGCGCGATGAACATTTCGAACCGAGCACGAATTTTGATAGTAAAATTCAATAATTTGCAAGCGTTGTTCATTTGTAAGACGATCCATGGGTAAATTGCAAACCAAACTGAAGCTGTTTGGCAGTGACACAAGGTATTAACACACGCCAGCTGTCAAAACCAGTGTTGCCAAAACCAAACCAGCTAAAAAATCACCCTTTATTAGTGAATATGGCGACGCCAAGCTATAATCGGCCATTTTATAATTTATATTTAATTTGGTATCTCATGAGCACATATTTCTTATTATTGTCTATGTTTTAGGTTGGTATTAATTAATTAATTAATCTATTTATTTATTTAAAAATATTTGTTTGTTATAGCCATACCAATCTTTAATTTAATATTTTTCTTGAACAAAGTTTTTTATATTAATACAAGCTTCTTGTCTCATACGAGACAATTTAAGATTAAAGTGGTTCTAATTCAATGCATTGAACTATTTATCTGAGATTGGTGGAGCGATTAGCGAGGAAGACAATTGGTTCAGAGGACACGGGTTCGATTCCTGGACGTACCATCAATTTTTTTTTTATATATAATTTAATGTGAACTTCTTTAAAACGCTTATAAATAACTCCATAAAGGTATAATAGGAGTGGAAGAAGGTCACCTTTTGTACTCTATGGAGTTTTATGCAATGCTTATATGCGCAGGTTGAATGAAAACCAAAAGCATTTATGCAGGAATATAGAACCGAAATTGGTAGTTGGGAGGAAGATGATTTGAGTTTATAAACAGCGAATAATACATAAAACGTCCAGAAAAATAATGTTTCCACAAAATTTTTTCTTCGCAAAATTAAGTGGAAACTTTCATTTATCTTTTCACGTACAGCTATTACAAGAGACAAATTTTGTGCTGGAGCTGCGTACTGCTTGGAAAAAAATTCGAGATAAAATTTGTCCTGGGCAAAATTTTATATGTTAGATAAATCTTGTCTCGATATGCGTACTTGGCTTTAACCTTAAAAATCTGACCATTAAGACTGAAGTTTGGAGTTTCTCAAAGTATTCAATATTGAACACTACATTTTTTTCATTTAGATTTTGCTGGGGAACTTTTTGTGGGCCTAACAGTTAAATAATCTTAATTTTGAAACGAATGTTTTCTTGAGATATAGGTACCAAAAGGCAAGTTTTGGATTCGTGAAAAAAAAATCAGAAAACAATCAAACATGACATTCCAGTGATAGAGAACACCAACAAAGTAGGTGGCACATTTCTGTCTGTCTGTCTGTTGGTTTAAGGCCTAAACGTCCCGATTAATTTTCTTCAAACTTGGTACATAGTGGTTTAAGCGCACATATTATTTCATCTTTTTTTTTGTACCTTCCAAGGAACCATTTTGTAATTTGATTTTCTTCAAAACGTTAAAATTGATTTCAATATTTTTTTTTTATGCAGAGGGTTTCAAAAACTATAAATATTTTTGTGTACTTAAATTAAAAAAAAAAATATTGGATTTTAAAAAATACTTCAACATTTATTTCTGAAAATCAAATTCGAAAACGATATGATCGATTTCTTGAAACCCGATACTTAGGAGTTTTTAGTACTTTTTAAAAATATTTTAAGAAAAAATTTTACACATATGAAAAAATGAAGGTACCTACATCCATACAAAAGTTAAAAAACCAGAAAGGAAAATATATTTGAATTTTTAAAAAAAGTTTCAAATGTTTTTTTTTGAAAATTCTTTATTTCAAAAACGGTTCGACAAAATTTTTTCGAATTTTATTTTTATATGCCCATAAATAAATACTTAGGATTTGCATACCAAAAGTTTTCTTTAAAAATGTTTTAAGAATTTTACATATAAAAAATAATTTTTTTAAGAATACAACTCCATCGATTTAATTTTTGCTGTCCACACAATCATATTCAATAAAAAATTAAGATTGCGTTCTTTTTTTTCATCTGAAACTGTCAACGAAGATTTTTGTAGCTAATTTAAATATCGTATTTCAAGCTTTTAAACATTTTTCCCTCATAATTACCATGTCTTTACTTATAATTTTCTTAAACCCTCAACGCCTCGAACATAAGAGCAAGTACGTGCGACCCAGTAGTACATTTTATTTGTTTTTTGTGGTCAGTTACTAAGTAAATGTTTTTGTCTGTAATATCTTGAAAGATGAAAATCTTTGGTTTTCACTTGATTGCATATTGAACACCAGCCATTTTCTTTAATGAAAAATTAACAATTGGTGATGAGACGAATTTCTTCCACAATTCACAGAAAAATTTCAAAAATATTTTTTTTTTTCAAAAATAGCCAACATAAAAAATTCCTCGACGTAGATATAAATTTTGTTTCGATTAGGAACTAGTTTTAAAACAAACAGACTATTTATTTTTAGAAAAAAAAAATTCGGCAACATTCGATCTTGCCAGGAGTCGAACCTGGAATCTTCTGATCCGTAGTCAGACGCGTTATCCATTGCGCCACAAGACCGTTGAAATTCACATAGCCTAAAAATATTTTTGTCATTTTTAATTCAATAAGTGGATTCAAATAAAATAAATAAAATTAACAAAACAAACTTATTTATGTTAATTATAAACAACGGGTTTGCATACATAATTTATGCATAGCATGTCTTCCCTATATCAGAAATGTTAATAGTTTGAATATTGTTTAAATTATCGACAGAAGGGTAAAGTAAAAGTGAAATAAGATTAACTTATTTGAATATAATGTATTGTGACAGTGTATAGGTTCGGTTTGCAATTAACTTGCGATAAGATCCAAGGAAATTTGTATTTTATTTTAAGAAAAATTAAATAGCTACGAATTTTTATTCAATGACTAAGCAGAGATTTTTATAGTTGTTTTTTTTGGTTATGTAATAGCTATTTGTTGTCAATTTTGAATAAAGATGTATGAAAGTGTATATCGCAATAAATTCAAACTGGGTATACGTGTACATTAAGGGTAGCGCTTATTTTCCAAAAAATGCCTTAAAATGATCAAGGTAGTTAAAATTCTATGTAATTTTTTTTTATCAGTCAACGTAGACATGTGCTGGCAAGCACTTGAAATTTCGAAAACAAAATACATGGGGCTTTCTCAGTCTTTTGACTCAGTCTTTTGACATTTCGGAAAATGTGTAAGAGTTGATGGAAAATTTTCAAACTCGGTACATTTCAGGGTCCATGGGAACAATGATGGTATATTGTAGATTTATGTGAGTACTGTGTGATGTAACGGGTGATTTTTTAGTTGGTTTTGTTTTGGCAACACTGGTTTTGACAGCTGACGTGTGTTTAGTACCTTGTGTCACTGTCAAACAGCTTCAGTTTGGTTTGCAATTTAACCATGGATCGTCTTACAAATGAACAACGCTTGCAAATTATTGAATTTTACTATCAAAATTCGTGCTCGGTTCGAAATGTTCATCGCGCGCTGCTTCCATTTTAGATTGTGACCAAATTTCGCACCAAATTTACTTTGTTGGACATTAAACCACCAACACGTTTACGTACTGTGCGTAGTGAAGAAAATATTGCGGCCGTATCAGCTAGTGTGACAGAAGACCGCGAAATGTCGATTCGGCGCCGTTCCCAGCAGTTAGGCCTTTGTTACAGCACTACGTGGAAAATTTTGCGGAAGGATTTGGGCATAAAGCCTTTTAAGATACAGCTGGTGCAAGAACTAAAGCCAGCCGACCTACCACAACGCCGAATTTTTGGTGAATGGGCTCTTGGAAAGCTGGCCGAGGATCCGCTTTTTTATCGAAAAAGGCTCATTTTTGGTTGAATGGGTACGTAAATAAGCATAATGGCCGCATTTGGAGTGAAGATCAGCCAGAAGCATTGCAACGGCTACCAATGCATCCCGAAAAAGCCACTGTTTGGTGCGGTTTATGGGCCGGCGGAATTATTGGGCCATATTTCTTCAAAGATGATGCGAATCGCAGCGTTACTGTCAATGGTGAACGCTACCGAGCGATGATAACAAACTTTTTTTTGCCCGAAATGGAAGTTCTTGACTTGCATGATATGTGGTTTCAACAAGACGGTGCCACATGCCACACAGCACGCAAAACAATGGCGCAATTGCGAGGCGAGTTTGGTGAACAGTTAATTTCACGTTTCGGGCCGGTCAATTGGCCGCCTAGATCGTGCGATTTGACACCATTAGATTATTTTTTGTGGGGGTATGTCAAGGCTTATGTCTATAGGGACAAGCCCGCTTTGATTGACGCACTGGAAGCCAACATCCATGCATTCATTCGTGAGATACCGGCCGATATGTGTGAAAGAGTATGCCAAAATTGGACTCAGCGGATGGGCTACCTGAGACGCAGCCACGGTCAACATTTGCATGAAATTATCTTTAAACATTAAATTGCAAGGTTCAAACTATCGATTCAAATAAATATTTTATTCATTTTTTCGATTTTTTTGTGTTTTTTTTTTAAAAAGTTCTAAACCTCTTAAAAAATCACCCTTTAATATTAATCCAGAAAAGCAAAACTATTAAAATGCATTTGTCTCAAAATTATTACAAAAATGGAGATACGCGTTTTTTTCTTATGACAGCACTGATTTTTGCAAATTAAAATCGTTGGAGTTGTTTTTGTGAAAAACTTTGAAAGAAAAAAGAAAAAAGCCTATCTTTCTACTAACTCGAAAACTAGAAGACATTTAATAATATGGTTTAGCATTTTAATAAAGTTTCGTAATAGAATTAAAAACTAAGTTTAAAAAGAATAAAAAATCTTTCATATTTTTTTTTAATTTTTTTTCGAATTGAGATTATCGTTTGCACAAATCACTCTAATTAATTACCTATAATGCAAACAAAAAAACGTTTGGGTTGCACGTTCTTGCTCTTATTTTTTGAAGTTAAGAATTTTCAAAATTTTTATATAGTGACATGTTTTTTTTTTTTTTAATTTGTGTTAATTTTGTATGTATAAACATTCAAAACATTTAAAAGAAATAATTAAGGAATGCAAATATTTATTGATATTTTTAAATATGCAGATAAAAACGTAACTTCTAAAAAAACCTACCAACCCAATTTTCCAAAAAATGATTGACTTTTTTTCGAATTTATAAAATATTTTTTGAAAATATTTATATGCAATATAATTTATAATTATTGAATGTTCTTGTATCGAAAATTTCCGATCTACTACAAAAATAAAAATCTAAATCAAAAATAGCGTTCTAAAAGAAGCCAAAAAATTCGAGTTAGAGGGAAATTCGACTTAGAGGGAGTTCGACTTTGAGTCAATAGGTAGCTCCTAAAATTCGGATTTGGGTTTGATAAAATGAGATTTTCTTCGAAGGTTTTTTAACAAACTAGATATTATATTTCAAGAAACCGTTTAGTATCAAGCTTAAAAACTAAAACTAAAAGTTTTCAATGAACTATAACGCTTAGCTATATTAATTTTTTTTTTAAATAGTTACTCACCCAATAAGGTAATTTGTTAAGAAAAGTCGTCAAGCTCTTCTTGAGAATAGTGAGATTTTGTTAAATTGCTCTAAAAACATGGCATGTATCGCTATTTTTTGAATTTAAAAAAATGTAGATTTTTTTTAATCAAATATTTAAAAAAATAGCACAAATGTAACTTTTTTTGAAAAAATAACTGTAACTTCCATTCAAATGTAAAAAGAGCTCCAAGGAAAGTTTTTTTTTCTCTTAAAAACGGCTATACGATTTTTATTAAACTTTTTCTGTATTCTTAATCTAGTACCAAAAATTATAAAAATTTACAAGTAGCTTCTATTAATGGAACCTCTCATTTAACGTTTTTTTAATTTGGATTAATTCTCATTTACAAATTTTAAATAAAATAAAAAAATATTACAAATATTTTGATTAAAAAAAAAAATCAAATTTGTTTTAATTTTATTTGTACTACTTACCATATGCTCTTAACTAAATACTAACGATGTGCATACCAAAAGTCTTACATAAATATGTTTTAAGAGTTTGATACATAAGGAATATTTTCTTAAGAAAACCCCAAGTAAAAATGTAAGTATTCACACAGTTCCCAGAAAAAATGTAAATTCATTCAAAGGTAAAAAAAACATTCCCATTCCGAAATGATGTTATTGAAAGATATCAATCAATAGAATTTCAAGAGTAATTTTCAGAGTTTTGAAAACATTGCGTACCTATTTGTTCCCAAAATATCTCGTTCATATCAAATCTCCCATATCAGTTTTCTGCAGCTGTACGCAGTATAGGTATCGATTCTATACTTCATTTGATGTTGTACCTACTCAAACTCTTTTCTGTTATTGTAAGTCCTATGCAACAAAAATTGATTCTAACAACATTGTCCTCATAATGTTCCGCCTCCATGCACGCCTACGATGAAAATCAGCCTCAAAATCTGACGAGAAACCATAAAGGAGAATAAGGCTGCAAAATTCAACCAAAATTCAAACCGTAATCGGAAACACCAACCAAAAATCTTGATATATACCTACATCCCTATAGGTATAGGTGAACATATAATTTAGATTGAATCCAGACCCAAAACTCGGAGCATCAAATACCATGTCCCGCCCAAGGCCATACAACTACATCACATTCAGTGATATTATCACAAATGCAAACCATGTGCCCGCACGTGTGTTCTTCTTGTTTTTTTTTTTTAAGCAAAAACTCAGGACTGAGGATTACTCTCAAAATATACGAGGCATCAGAATAAAAAAACTTTTCTTTTTAGATCGGTTTTCGGTTTCGTCGAAAACTATCCTAAGGCTACTTTTGTCCAACTTAATCGAAATTGAATATATGGACCGCGCGCAACAACGAATATTTTAATTTTCAAAAATAAAAAAAATGTGATTGGGTAGAGATACCGAATTTGTATCGAAAACAAAATCCTTAATTCAAACAACAACTATAGGTAAGGTATACAATATCCTCAAAACTCATCTGCTCTCAAGGCAACTTAAATATCCCCAGGACGAAATTGATACCGAAGCTGTCGCTAGCATCGCACTTTTGTTTAATCGTCCCCGATGCCGACGACGACGACCGACCAACGTGCGTCGTCGTTTCGTCACCATATCGTCATCTTGTATTTTGTCGTGCGATTCGTTGCGTATGCGGATATGTCAAGAACATTTACGTCACTTTGCAAATTTTTTTTAATGTTTACGCGCCGCGCCGTGCCGCTCCATTAGCCCAAATCACTGTCAAGAAGGGATGTGCACACGCAAAAACCAAAGGAACAGACAAAAATGTGCATTTATTTTAAATGATTCTTTTTGATCTGAGTCCTTTTATCCTGAATGGAGGGTTCATTTCTTTCTCGGGGCAAAATTGACAAAACTCCTCAATTTAGATGGAAATTCGATGCACATCAGAGTGTTGTAAAAAAGGAACTATTTAAACAAAAAAAATTGATTAAATTTGTGAAAAAATGCAGGGGTGTGGGTATTTTGTCTCTTTGATAGGATCAATACATTTCTGTAGGGGAAACGAGGGCAGTTATTGTCAGTAGGCAATTTAGAACAAAAATTATGCAATAATACCTAATGAATATACATACATACACAACTTTTAATGAAATAACAAATTCAAAAACAGTTTGGACTCAGGCAGAGTAGAAAGGGGCGTTGAATTGAAATTCAAAGAACTTTTTCTTTAACAAAACTTTGTATTTACTTTAAAGAAATGATGTGATTACTAAAACAGACGTAAGTCGAAGTCTGACTATATTTCAAAATTGTCGATTTTTATTTTATTCAATTTAGCAATGGTGAGAAATTAAAAAAAAAAAAAAAAACATAATTTGTTACAACCTACACTCATCTCCCCTAACAATACCTACATATGCAGAAACCAAGCCAAAATTTCAATTAATTCAAAATGTATTCCTATTTTGTTTTTTTATGCAATTTTTTTTTTTTTCTAACAAATTTCTTTGTTTTGTTTTCTTTTGTCGGGACAATAATTCCTCGTGCCAAGGGTTCAGAAGTTCTCTTTTATATTTTCACTTTTCAAACTGACAATTGGCAGGCGTGTCAAATTTGGTTCAGCTTGCAAACGATTACCATGTCTGGGAAATATATTTTTTCTGTTTTTAATAAATTCGGGTATACCTAACTTACAATACTAAAATGTGGCCTGCGTATGGGTATTGTTCCTACTGAGGTAATCATGTGGAAAATATTAACATTTTTTCGTATTTTTTTTTTTCTGTTTATAAAATTAGATTATGTAGGTAAAGGTATCTATATTTACGACTTTGGTCATAGTTGATATGATTTGAAAGGGGAATTCGACATTTTGTTCGTGTTTTACCAACAAAAGTGGCGAAGGATGACTGTAAGCTGTTAATAGTTCTGCATTTGATCTAAGTAGTATTTTTAAAGTTATTTTTTTTATGGAGATTTTATGAGTAGATGTGTATAAGTATTTTCATTTCATTTTCTTTGAAGATAAACGACAGTTAATCAACTACAGCCCAGGAAAAGTAGGCAAAAAAAACTTGCAAAATTAACTTGTTAAGTATTTATATTGGAAATTTAATTTATTGTTTGCCTTCAGAACAAATCTATTTAAAGAAAGCATGCAGAATGATTGTCAAATAATATGGACAAGGTCTTGAAATCTAAAACATATGGTTTCTTATCACAACTTGAGGTTTAAAGGCGTTATAAAACTTCAAGAGGTGCTTTGGGAAGATCATTCACATTCACACGGAAATAAAGAGGATCTGTCCAACGTCCAAGAAAGTGCAAGGAAGACTGAATGGAAAGACATGAGGCAGTGTCAAGATCGTTATTTTGTTTTGCTTATGATCAACAGAGGATGACGAAAAAATTGATTGACCTGGTAAATTTTCATAATCCTAAAATTCCATATTATTTTTTGTCGATTGGTCCTGATTCACGACGGTGGTTTTAGTGCGGTAAGAGTCCCACACTACTCGGTACCAATTTTTAGTGTCTTTTTGAAGATTTCCATTGGATAAAAAATATATTTTATGAAACCTTATAGTTTTCCTTATTTTTAACATATTTACTGAAGTTGAATTTTTGTTATTTCGTTTAACTGTAATATTTATTTTTAGTTAGTAAATAATAAAACAGTATATTTCAGTGTTAAGATTCGTTGTTTCATTTGGAATTGATAAAAATAATATTGTATATAAGATATTTTTCAAATGCCAAACAAAATTATTGAAGTTTAACTTTTGCAAACAAAATTGATGTTTTACGAGGGCGGGTCAATAAGTCCGTGATTTTTTGAATTTCTGACCTCTTTACTGAAACAGCAACACTGCTCCTGTCAACAGGCATCTGTCAGTTGACTCCTGTCAAAATTTAAACTTGCTGCGTCAGTTAGTTTGTGTTTGACAGCTATTTTTATCAGACTACTCACTAATTTGAGGAGAAAATGGAAAAAAGTGAATTTCGTGTGCTTATTAAGCATTATTTCTTGCGAAAAAAAACCATTACCGAGACCAAGGCTAGGCTTGATAAATCCTATGGGGACTCTGCACCATCACGATATGGTGTTGGCCGACCGAAGATTGAAAGTACGAGAGATTGTGGAATCCGTAGGGATCTCGCATGGCTCAGTGGTTTCAATTTTGAATGATCACTTGGGCATGAGAAAGCTTTCCGCAAGATGGGTGCCGCGTTTGCTCACAGTCGACCACAAACGCAATCGTGTAACAACTTCACAGGAAGGTTTGGCGTTGCTTAATCGCAATATGGAGTAGTTTTTGCGCCATTTTGTAACCGTGGACGAAACATGGATCCATCACAACACACCAGAGACCAAACAACAGTCAAAACAGTGGGTTTCTAAGGGTAAATCGGGTCCAAAGAAGGCCAAGGTGGGTTTGTCAGCCAATAAAGTTATGGCGACTGTTTTTTGGGATGCACGCGGAATAATCCACATTGACTACCTTCAAAAGGGAAGAACAATCAATGGGGAATATTATGCCAACTTATTGGACCGATTCAATGACGATTTGAAAAAAAAAACGACCTCATTTGGCCAAGAAAAAAGTTCTTTTCCACCAAGACAATGCAAGGGTGCACACATGTGCAGTTGCCATGGCAAAAATCCAGGAATTGGGCTATGATTGCTCCCTCATCCACCCTTTTCTCCAGATATGGCTCCGAGCGACTACTTCTTGTTCCCAAACCTGAAGAAATGGCTTGGTGGAAAAAGATTTGACTCCAATGATGAAGTCATCTCGCAAACAAAGGCCTATTTTGAGGACCTCGACAAATCATTTTTTTTGGAAGGGATACAAAAATTGGAGAAGCTCAAAGGAGACTACGTTGAAAAATAAAATTATTTTTTTATCAAAAAGTCTGTGTTTTATTCCAAAAGTCACGGACTTATTGACCCGCCATCGTAATATAGATAATTTAACTAATATCGTTCGCTGCATTATTTTAAAACTGCTGGAAGTTATTTAAGATATACAATACGATGGCCCTTATTTGGGTCACCTTGGTAAAGTATTCAAATTTGTTAATAAAAATGGTATGCCAATTTTGAGAAATTTTTACTATACACATTTTATAAACTTAGTTTAAAAAAAAATCATCAACCTGTTTAAAAAAAAAAATACTTCTTTTATAATTCAAAATTCATTTTGGAATTTTTTAAATAAATTTTTGGAGTTAAAAACAAATGGAGAGTTACAAAAAAACCTTAAGTTAAAAATTTGATGAAAATCACTTTGAATTAGGTTGGAAGTCAAGGTACAGACCGACTGAATTGTGCCACCTACTTTTTCGTGTTAAAATTTGTTTGTACGAATTACTTGGACTATCCTATATGGCATGTAAAAATATCGTTTTAGGGAAGGAAGCTTCTGTGAATAGTTGCTACACTATGTACCTAAGTATAATTTTTTTTAGATTTTTGTATAGTAAAGTATTTTTTAGGAAAAAAATGTTTTTTGTGGTTATAGAATTTTTTTAATAAGAGCTGTGGCCATTTTTGAAAAAAAAAAAACATGATTTTATAAAATTTCTTTAAAAAACTGTGTAACAGGTTCTGTTTTTTTTGTTCTAAAAAAAATTAATTAACAAAAATGTACGATTGAATCGCACGTACTTGCTCTTATGTTCAAGTTGCAGGTATCTTAAGAACTTGAGAAAAAGTAAAAATAAGCATTTAAATTGTTCTTTTAATTGTATAAACAATCCCGTTAAATAATTTCGAGCTCAAAAACAAATATGCTATTTGATGACTTTTAGTTGTTATTACTAATTATCCAAAAAAAAATCTTTTTCATTCAAATTTGATTGGAATCGGTTAAACAGTCAATGAGAAACTCCGAAATCGGAAAGGTGAACCTGTTTGTTACCAAAGAATTGCAAGCCGTTTTTCTGATAAATAGAAACGTGGAAACCAGTAACGTTCCTCTAAATAAACTCGCTCGTTTGCTACCGTTGGCTTTTTGGATCTTCCTATCCTTCAAAAAAGGAAAAACTAGAGATCCCTCGGTTGCCGGTCAAATCAAATGACCGTTCAGGTAGAATTACTAGGAAATGGTGACGGCAATCATGACCGCGTGACCACCTCAAGAACTCAAAGGGCTTCGCAAGGAATTATAAGAAAACCTAGAAATATTTTCAATTTTAATATATAATTTCAATAATGTTCTGTTTATAGCTTTGGAATAGATTATTCATAATCTTTTCGAAGTATCTACCTACTCCAACCAACATTTACAAAACATTATTGATAGATTAATTTTGTTTATTTGATACCAATTCATGACATATTTTAACGATTGATAAGCTGCCGTAACCTATTTTTGCATTTTTAGGAAAATCAGTTGTTAACGTGGCATGAAAACGTAAAAATTTTGACAGCCATTCATTCGCAATGGAGTCTTATTGGAAATATAAATACATTTATTTTCGATTAAGATCTACGATTTTGACTATTTATGCAATACATTGGGAAATGGAATTGATTTATTTTTTGATTACAAATCAATTGAAGCATCCAGGTCAAAAACTCATTGACAAGACATGATAGGCATTTATTTATTTTTTAGTAAAAAGTTCAATTTCTTACAATTTTTTTAAACGTTTTAAATGGGGTTTCTTATTCTATTTTCTAGAAAAAATATTATTTTGAAAAAAATGTATACTTTAATTTTGAAGACAAATTTTTGTAACTACTTCAACTTTCAAAACTTTGTGAATTGTCTGGTTTTTGAACCGCATGCTTCAATTTGGCTCATCTATATTTTTGGGAGATATAATCACTCATATAGCCGAAATTATACGAATATATAATGACACCATTTAAGTTTAAATCGTATTCAATTCACCAAAAAAAAAAACAAATTTTTCGATGGAATTGAATTTACCAAAGGATTTTGGGCGAGTTAGAATACATTTTCACTTGTCCCAAACATTATATTAACCTAGTTTAGTTTGTAGATTTTTAAAATTATCAATCAATGCATCAATTTTATTAAAAAAATATATAAATTCATTGATACTAGTTTGTCAGAATTATTTTTTATGTTAAAACTAGCATGAGAAAAAACTGTTTTTTCATAATTAATCACAAAAAAAAGTTATTGTATGAGTTTTCTTTTAAAATAGATTCCAAAAATATTGATTTTTGAATTAATCAATGATTTTCAATTAATTTATTTACTGAAACATTAGATAAGAAAAAAAAATAATGCAAACTGTCGCTAAAAACTGCTTCAAAACGTCGACAAATGTGAGAGATATGTACAATTTTCAGATTACATATAGTGCACACAAAAATCCATAAAAAAAATATTTCTGGTGCACATGCAGCACGATTCCAATTTCATATTTTAATCGGGAGAGGACAAAATTTTGGTTTAAAAACTTAGTTATTCAAATTTGCTTTTTTTTCAAGGAATTAAAAATCTGTCGCTCAAATTTCTTTAGTTTAAAATTATAAACCATAAAATCCAGTTTATTCTATTCTTTCTCAAATAATTCATATTTTTAATTGAAAATAAACACAAAAAAATAACTTTCAAACTCATTTTACAAATAAAAATATTTCATATATTAATTTTAAGACAAGGCAATGTTAATTGAAAACGGAAGAAAAATGAGTGCTTTTTTTACATTTTCGAAACCTTCTTTTTATTATTGTCAGAACTATTTTAGCAGAATTTGGAAAATCCAAATTTTGAGAAGAATTTAAAAAAAAATGCAATAGATACGAATTGTGACCTTGCCAAAATTACGACCCCAATAAAAATCAAAAAAATCTAAAAACAATTGGTAATATTTGTGGGACCAGCAGAACTTAATTTAAAAAAAAAGCCTTAAATCGAAAAAGAAAAAACTTTTTTATCTAATACTGATTTGGGTATACATTTTTATTCATATGACCCCACCAAGAAGTGAAGCTGTGTACTCTACTGCGTCAAAACAAAGCTCCTCATCAAAATTCAATTTCGTTGGAATCTTATCAAAATAAGATTAATCCTCTTCTTATTCTCCAAAAACATATTATAAGAATTATTTGCAAAAAAAATCGTCTTCATAATAGTTTCATTTTATTTCAGGAATTAAAAGTTCTTCCTCTAAGACATTTGTACTACTTCAAAGTTTTAAAGGTATTTTTTATAAGAAGTGGATATCTTTCAGTGCGAAGTAATCCTCGACATAATTTACGAGTGAATACCATGAATCTAGTTAACATCCCTTCTTATAATAAAATCCATTTCCGAAGATTCTTTACTGTAGTTGCTCCCTCAGTTTTTAATAAATTGCCTATCTCCATTAGAAGTGTAAGATTACTGTCCACTTTCCTACAATATGTTAAATCATGGCTTTTTGAATACGACCACATTCAAATTGAAAACTTATTGTCTTTAAATGTTTAAAAAAAAAAAAAAAAAAAAAAAAAAAAAATTACATTCTTTCTTCTCACCTTGCACACAACTATGTTGATTTATTTTATTTTGATGAGCATTCGCCACTAGCTTTAGCTTTCAGCTATGCTATAGAGTGTCTCTTAATTTGTTTTGGTTACGGTTACATACATATTTGTTTTCAGATGAATACCTACTATTTTTAAAGTTTTTTTGTAGTTTTTGTAAAATATATTATTATATTGTAATAATATTTTATATTTTTTATTGAGTAAGTACTAAAATCACTTAAATTTCAATTATTTTCTTGTCTTCTTTTCAAAAAATTATTTTTCTTTTGATAAACTTTCTGGTTTTTTTTATTTTACCTTAGTACCATTTGTAATATTTCCATTATGTTAAATTCTTTTTGGTCTTCTAAACTTTATTTATAAACTGAATTATTGTACCTATCAAAATGAATTAATAAATACAATACAATACAATAATTTTTTGGAAGTCAAAGTCTTATTTTCCTGAGCTATGAAAATATTGAATAGCATTGAACTTGTTCTTTTAATTGATTTAATAACTTTAAAAATTGGTTTTCAATAATAATGGTTAGGTTAAGTTGGCTGTCAGGACAACTGCTGACACACTTAGGCCAGAATAAGCCCATTGTGATACAGGAATAATAATGGTATATCAATTGATCCTCAATTGTCTGTATAGTTAAAAAAAATGAAAACAAACAGTATTGTTTTATTGAAATTCATTAAGACCTATTTAACGTTTTTGAAAACTAAAATAAATTAATAAAAAAAGACGATAAAAGCTCCAATTTTCAATAAATTTTATAGTACATCTTAAATTCACTATAAACTTGTTTGTGCTGTTTGTTAATACAACAACTTAGTTTATGCGAACAGAAATACTTTAGCCACAGTACGAAAAACATCGACTAATTCTTTAAACATATTGGGAATTATTGCAAAGTTATTTTTTTCCAAAATGGTGTCCAAAAATTGCGGACTTGTTTAAAATTTAATTTTTATCAAGATGGGGTTGCTATGGAGCCAGTCATAGCAATTAAGAAAACGCATCAGGATACATTTTTCAGATGGATTATTTACTATGTTTTTAACTGCTTTGGAACACAAATTCAAAAAATTTTATGTGCGGATAAAATTTTTAACTGAACATATTATATTTTCTTAAAAATGAGTTTTAACTATTTTCCTGATGCAAATAAATTGTTCGTATCAGGAAAATAATTAAATAAATTTTTAACAAGAAATAATTTCCTTGGGCCCAGTGAAAAATTATGACTGAATTTGTCACATTGTGGCAACGTTCAGAAAATCCAGTGTTTACAGCTGTATAAGCTCTTCAGCACATAAATCTAATCTAACTGTAATTTAATTTTCAATTTTTGTTTCACTATTCCAAGATAAAACCATTACCTTTTTCAAACACCGAACCGCGAACCTGTCATTTTCTTGTGGTGTTTTTTTTGTTGAACATTTAAATGTCCTGTCAAACAACAGAAAATAATAAAAATTAAAAAAAAGTTTTACACCCAATTAAATGAAACGTTTCACAATTAATGTGATTATTATTTCTCCGCAACAAAAACTATTTCATTCACCCGAAACGGGTCTCACCTGATGTGTGTTTCATTTACAATGAAAATGACAGAAAACGGACAAACACTAATAGTTTTCTCTAGAAAATTTCAGAATTATGTACAAAATAAAAACTCATAAAACATGTTCGCCATCCGTAAAACACAATAACCCCTAGCATGTCTTTCATTACCTTCACACAAAATAGAAACAAGTAGGCAAGAACCCAGTTTCAATTTCATAATTTTGACCTTTGTTGATAATAACGCGTATACATGCGTTTGATGGTGAGATCACTGTAATGTCATCTCACGCGATCTTTTATTCTAGGTCTCAAAGCAATTTCATCGGAAACAATTAAAAGCAGCAACGACTTTACCGACTTCTAGCATTCGAAAAGTTAGTGCATACGTAACGTAGATACCTATGAATATCTCTTTCGTAGATCTTCTCCACAGATAAAGGTCGAAACTTCAAAGAACCTTCACTAGAAGTTGGACTCTGTGATGGTCTCTGCGGTAATTGCTATTCCGAAAATTGCTGTCCATAGTTGTTAGCGTGATGCGTAACTTGAGGGCCAACACGGTATAGACCCTTTAGTACCTTATATCTCATACCTACAACAGATATATGCATTATTATGTTTTTTGTTTTTACGGTTCTGCTGAAAAGCGGATACCATCTCTCATGGCGAAACGATAAATTTCCCCAGAGACGACATATCATCCGTCTTGGGATTTAAAGCAGACCATAAGAATTCCTCAACTTTGAATTCCATGGCTGCCCTAATGATGGAAATCAGTTTTGCGGTTTTCGAGTTCAAAAAGGATTCGGAACGTATTTCACACCATCGTGTACATTAAACGGTCGAAGACGCGATTCAGCACTCAGCGTCAGCGGCCATAAGGAGATGTATATTATTTCGGCCGTTTCACTGGTCCGCCTCCTTTGGGTCTGTCAGTTCGTTCGTCCATCTGGCGGTTGGTCACTTGTCAGTCTCAATGGTGCAGAAATCCAAATTTAGTTACAAAGAAACAAAATCGAAACGAAAAACTACCTCAAAGATTGAGAGGCCGGATATTATGGTGTGAAGGAGTTGCCTGCGAGCTGTTAGTGTGCGGTGGGTCATATCATCATCTCTAAACCAGCCAAAGAGTCAGAATAAGACTCACGAATGAAAGGCTGGTTAATCGTAGATCAGAAAACTGCCTCTCGGATACAATTTGCAGGCTTTTTGGTTAGCGCTCTCTGGGTCGGCATCACTCCAATACCTCATCACCACCATCATCATCAAGTGAATACACCTATAAGTATATCTACATTTTTGAGAGCTTCGAGGCTTCAACAAGGTTCTTTATTCGAATTCCCTTTGTGGAAGAGGTGTCGACGAGGAATACGATGACGGTGTCCGGGGCGGTGGTGTGGTGACGGCAGTGCTGCCAGATGATGATAGTGATGGCAAGGGATTGCGTTTTGGTATTCATTCGAATCGAATTAGAGGTGCGCAAAATATGGCAAATAATACAATTTGGTTCGGATTGGATCTGAAGACTTGTTGAAGACTAGCTACATAGCTGCTTTGCGATGTGCAGGTAGAGCTCTGGAGAAGAAGCCACAGCCAGCCAATAGCTATGACAGAGAGATGGAACTCCAAAGATACGTGCGTTTGTGAGGATGTAAATTGTTGTCATATAAATGCAATTTTGTTTTTATTCATTGAATCAATTGCATTTCGATGAGAATCCGATTTGTGTGATGGCATTTTTGCAGGTAAAAAATAATATCGACACTTAAAATTGGAACTATCAGAGATTTATAGCACTTGAACCTGACTTATTGGGATTAGTGATGAAACAAAAAAATAGCACCTTAAATAATTTTTCTTCAGCTGGGTAAGGTATTACTTATTCATAAGTTATAGAAACTGAATTTAACTTAAGTTTATACCTCCATGTGTGGTATCTATGAACTTAGTTTTTGTGAAGAGCTCTCAAACTTTAGTCCTTAATAAAAGGCTAACTATTTTCAGTAATTGGTCAGCCATAAGTTTTTTCCATCAGTTTTTCATTTTTCTAGACCAAGAACGCGTTTTGGCCACTTAATTTTTACTAGATTCGCAACAAAAATGTACAATCTGAAAGGCCACTCAACCGCCATAAAAAATCCGTTAGCTTCTGTAATTGTTCAATCATTGATTTATTTGATGAATTTTACTTGAAATCCATAAACAAATTTTAGTGGATTTAGCTATTTCTGAAAATAGTTGACCTTAAACCATAATCTAGTGAGTTTTCGGATACAAAAATTTAAAATGTTTGCATATATCTTCTATTCCAAATGAGATGCTAACAATCGCACGTGACCTTGCTCTTGACCTTGAATAAATTTAAAATTTCCTTGTGTACTATCTTACGATAAATACGAGCAACTTGTTAGAGTTCAGTCATCATATTGTATTTTTGTTATGCAAATTTGGTGATAGTTTTGATTTTGCTCCTCTTTTATGCATTCGGATTTGGAATTGCTAAATCCGAATTTGAGGTTTGCGACAAAAATTTCTTGAAGCAAAATGGAAAAAAAATCCAAAAAATTATGCAAAAATGCATTTTTTGGGAGCGGCAGTGATGGGTCCAGGGAGGGGGGTTTTTCAAAGCACTTAGGAAATTGTACTATTAATGCAAGGTTGGGGCTGACAAATTTGCTTTGTTTTTTTCTAAGCCCCAAGGGAATTGGATGAAAAAACAAAGATGAGACTAAGCTATTTGAATATATAGGTTTAAGATTCTATTTATTTTAAGCTTTAATGGAAGGACGAAAAATCAAAGTTGGGACTAGAACATGTACGCCTAAAGTGATGGGGCTCACAAATTAGAATATTGGCTAGCTTTTTTTCCAAGCCCCACGGAAATTTTACAAAACAAGAAGCTTATCTAACTTAAAAGTTGTTGTTTTCTCAAGTTTCAATGAAATCAAACAAAATAAAATGCACGACTGAATCGCACAAATTTGCTCTTATGTTCAAGTTGCTTGGAATTAAGAACTTTCAAAATAAGAAAGTAATTATAAAAAAAAAGCATTTAAATCATTCTTTTAATTGTATAAATAACTAGTTAAAAAACTTAGAGCTCAAAAATAAGTATTCTATTTGGCTACTCTAAAAACTATGCAAGAAAAATTAAAATCATTAGAGCGGTTTTCTAAAAAATTAGGTTTTTATCTATAAAATTTTAATAACATTTTTTAGAAAAAAGTTTTGGTATGCCAATTTTGAGTATGGGAAACTGGGGTACATTTGACATTTAATTTTGAAAGGCCTGTATTTCCGAAAATTTTTGATGGATTCCAATTTTTTTTTTATATTTGGTACATTGATTATTCGAGGTTATACTTACAGATAAATTTTTGTTTTATATCAAAAAAGTCATTTTGTCAAATGTGGGATCGAAGCACCTTTGACTTTACAGGGGGAACATTTGACAATAGCAGATGTTACCCAACATTGTGTGCATTATATTCCAAAAAGTATCGTCTGTTGTTGTTTGATTGGAAGGAAAAGCTAAAAACCTTTTTTTAACAATTTATTAAAACTATATACAAAAAATAAATCAATAAATTCATTCATAAGTAAAAAAAAAAAAAAAACAAAAACAAGAAATATAAATTATTTCATTTAAAAAATACTTTAAACTATCAGTCCATTGATAAGTATAATAAAAATAATAGAAAGGAACATTTTTGTATACAATCTATTTAATATATAATTTGCCAAAGTCAACATCAAATAAATATATTTGTCGACAACAGGAAGTTGAGGCTGGATTTTTTGGGTTTGGCAGTACTGGATCTCATTTCTCAAAGTCAAAGGAGCATCTTCAACGGCTGGTTTTTTAAAAACCCAACCTGACAGTGATGATTTTCGTAGATAATTAACAGTGTTAGTAGAATCGCTGTGCACTTCTGTAATTTCCCCAGCATACAAAAATGGTTTATTAGAATTTTCGCCAAATCGCACAAGAACATAGTGTCCGACTTCCAATGTCTCATCATCTGTTAGCTGGTATTCATAAATCTCAGTTTTTTCCTTTTCGAAATTTTCTTGATCAGAAATAAAACAGTTAGATATGTCCGATTCGGCATGGATAATGCTTTTAACACTTTCATCCGATGAGTTCAATTCAATATGGAGTGTTCTTTTAGGAACTTTTTTTCGGCTTTTTTTCCACCTTTATCTATAAGTGTAAGATAGCGTTTAGCGTTTCGTACATTTTTTTCTTCTGCTCGAAGCTTTTCCGCGGAGCTTGTTAGGATTCGCAAATATCTACTCCTTGGAGTTCTGTTTGGTGTGGAAAGATACGATATGGGTCTTACAGCCTCAGGTGTTAGACCTTGGATTGCAGTAACGGCATTTGAAGGCGTATTAATTTGAATCGGTGTTGCAGGAATGGTTTCGGGTTTGTTTTCCTCATCTGGGAAAATGTCAATTAAAAATTCCTCTTCTCCAAAAATCAGAAAGGTGTAGGGATTAATCCTAGTTGCTTGAAAGCCGTTTAATATATTTTTTGAAGAAAATGCATTTTGAAATGGCAGATTGGTCAGTTTATCGACATCGTAAATTGTTATTTGCTTTCCATGATTGGTGCTTACAAAATCATTAAACGCCTTCTCACAGAACCGTTTGAACGGCCCAAAAAAAGAAACATCCAATGGTTGAAGTCGATGTGAGGTGTGTGGTGGAAATGATAATAATACAGGGTGGCGCAAGAATCGTGCTACAAAAATAAAACGTAATAACTTTTTTTCTGTGTGAGTAATCGGCTTATTTTTTTTTATTTTGTAGGTTACTATTTAGATTTATAAAAATGGATGCTTGGGATACGGAGAAAAGAATTTGGATAGTGCAACGGTACCATGCTTTGCAGTCCGTCATTTCCGTCCAAAGGGAATTTAGGCGGGAGTTTGGCGGTAATCCCCCGAGTAGATGGACCATTATGAGGTTTGTAAACATGTTTGCCGAATCTGGAAGCATCGCACGAAGGCCGTACCATCGAGATGCCAATGTTCGGGTTCAGGATACAATCGCAGCAGTAGCATCTGCAATACAGGCCAATCCGAGCGTTTCGACCCGAAACTTATCGGGGCAAATTGCAGTTAGTAGACGGTCATTACAACGGATACTTCATGACGATTTAAACTTGTTTCCGTACAAAGTCCAACCCTCAGGATTTGCCTGTTCACCTGGAATTTTGCCAAAAAATGATATCAATGGCCGAAGAAGACAACACATTGATCAATTTGTTTGTTCATGTCTGATGAGGCCCATTTTGATCTTAACGGCAATGTAAACAAGCAAAATTGCCGTATATGGAATGAGTCTAATCCAGAAATGCTCCATGAGACGGAACTGCACCCAGAACGAGTCACTAAGTGGTGCGCAGTTTCATCAAGGTGTATTGTCGGGCCGTACTTCTTTGAAGAAAACGGTGTAACCGTTACGGTCCCCGTTATTTAAAGATGTTGAAGGAGTTTTTCTACCCAGAGCTGCCCCGAAGACGTATACCATTCAAGAGCGTTTGGTTTCAGCAAGATGGAGCAACTGCACATATAGCCAGAAAAGTTATGGCGGAGCTAAACAAAAAATTCGCAAACAAATTAATTTCTAGGAACTCCAACTCCACTCTTCGCTGGCCCCCAAGGTCACCTGACCTGACTACACCACACTACTTTTTATGGGGTTATGTCAAGCAAGAGGTGTATAAAACGAAGCCCAGGAATTTAACTGAATTAAAGCAGTCCATAACGACAATAATTGAGGCGATCCCAACTTCAACTCTTCAGGCCGCAATGAATATTTTTTTGATCAGGTGCCGCATATGCGTGGGAGAGCGTGGAGGTCATTTGCGGTCTATAATCTTTAAAAACAACTAACTATTTAAAATAAAATTTAATTTTCTAACCAATAAAAAAAATAATAAATGAAATACATCGATTAAAAAAAAAGTTATTTGAATTTTTATTGTAGCACAATTGGTGTGCCACCCTGTACAATCCCATTATCACTGCAGTGTAATGCATGGTTACCGAGAAAAATCAGAATTGGCCGTTTCTTTGAACAATTGGTGAAGCTTTTGATATGTTTTAGCAGTTCGATGAAGAGTTCGGAAATCACCCATCCAGATTTGGAGTTTAAAATAGGTGATCCAGGAAAGCAACCATTTGAAAATCTTTCGTTAAGGCGCATGCGAGGGAACACATATGCTGGTGGCAAATGATTTCCATGGCATTAACTTTATCTACCATTGTCACCAAACACCCACGCTCTGTTGATGCTGCCTGAGCAACAGAGTGATGGCCGTTTGCAGCTAGGACCTGGTAAAGATAAAGGTTAAAATAATAAATATATATTGAATATGAATTCATTTTTTGTAGGTATTTTTTACCTTTGGTGAGTCAATGACCGTTGTTACACCGGTTTCATCTAAGTTGTATATGTCTTTAGGTTCAAATGAATATTTTGCATACATTTCTGCAAGGTTTTTGAAGAAGCCATCAATCGCTAATTTTGTGAAACCTTTAAGTCTGGCTAAGCTCACATTTTCGGGTTTTCGTAGGGAGAGATACGGATTTCTTTTCATAAAACCGTCTCCAGCTTTTTTTGAAATTTCCCAACTTGTTGGACATCTTATGTTATTAGACTTAATAAAGTTATATACAAATTTCTTAAAAGTTTCATATGATAATCCATAGCGTAAAAAGAACACTTGTTCACATATTCTTGCAGTTATTTTTCTTGCAACTTTGTAAGGATTTGTGGAGCCGTATATTTTGATTGAAAAATGAAATCTTCATCGCAACTTTCATGGCCCGAATCCGACCAATCTTTCAAGGGGTCCTGCTTTTTCATTCGCATTATCAATGTGGTTCAGTCTGGTTGCTGTCTTAAGTTTTTAACGTTTATCTAAAATAGATCTCCTCACTTCAAAAGTCAAATGTGCCCCAAAGGTACCCTATAACTTAAATTTGTTTTTAATAATTAATATTGTACTTTCACAGAACTGACTAAAGTTTATTAACATCTACTAATAGTGCTTTCATAATATTGTCTCACTATAAAAGAACGCTTTTGTTAAGTTCACAAATTTCTTACATACTGGTGATTAAAAATAGAAAAAACACAAGAACACGTGCTAATACGCGAAGAGTTGAAGTACGCGACTGCCAAAGATCATTACGTTCCTTTAAATCAAATAAGGGCTGTTTCTCTATACCAACTTATTTTAATTAAGGCTAAAATCGCAAAACTTCTGATAGATTCTGTATTCAGTGAAAAATGCCTTGAAAATTCCTTTTCGGGTTAAATTTTTAGTAAAACATGCTATTTTTTTAGCGAATGAATTGAATTTTATCACAAGAGCAAATATCTTTTTTTCATAAGCTTGTCTGTTTATATATTACCTACGTTAAAGTGCATTTTCTAAAATTTTGGCTGAAGCACACCATTCAATCATAAAGTTTTTCATTTAGTAGGTATATTTTGGCACTTTGAAAAATGTTTTTGACCTGTCTACATTCTAAGAAAAGAAAATTTCGAATTAAGAGAAATTGCAAGTATACGATTGAGCCTTTTAAAAATTTAGTGTTTTAAATAATAGCCTCAAGCCCCCCACAGCCAAATCCTATATCCGCTACTGGTGGGACACCCTGTATATTTTAACGGTAGATAGCTAGTAATTTATTAAAAAAAGCTAGTAAACAACATCGATTAAAATCCTTACTAATCCTTAAAAAAATAATATATGTATGTAACAATGCTCTTACAGCTACCCATAGTATATACCTAACCCAGATTAAATCCGATTTATCATTGCTTTGAATATTATTAAATAATTTATTTTCTATTAGTTTCTATATGTAATGATCCTTGAAAAGATAGAGGATAGTGAATAGGACGTTAGATATTGTATAGATTGAATACAACAGCACTACGGCTCAATTACTTCAGATATACAAAACAAAATCAATTCATTTTCCTTTGTTCGATATGATAGAAACTTAATAAACAAAACAGTAACATAAACAAAAGAAAACTATCTAGATCTATGTTTCTGGTGTGTCCTTCAATATTTCTCTGGAATGACATAATCTTCATTTTGTTATCCATACATACCCACTACCATACTCGTTTTTCTAGGTTCTCTATATAAGCCACAAGAAAGGACATAACCGACAACGACGACGACGACGACGACGACCAAAACGTTGACAAACTATTACGTAAGGATAATGGCACAATCGGGCTCTTTCAGTAGTTGAGTTAGTCAAAGCAACAATAACCATACTCTGCTTTCAGTCTCTTTAATTGTTCTATGTTCCTGGAAATAACAAAACGTCCGTCGTTGGTAGGTATGTACAAGTGTCTATAGATAGAAAACAAACTCTCTCATAACAAAAGGATAATAATTAATTAACCGAGTCAGTGGGGCTACCTTTTGCCCAATAAATTGTCTCATTGTCGGAAAAGGACATTATTTTTTTAATGCTTTTGCTGGAATATTCTATTGCAAAAAAAAAACAACAACAAAGAACTACAACAACAGCAAAAAAAAAACACTATTCGTCCTTCGTGTCCTTATTTAGCTTGTTTCACATTAACATAAGCGCATAGTAGGTAAATCGATCAATTGTACTTTGTTTTGTGTTTGGGCTGAGAGTTGTCATAAAGGCTCGACCGGCAGTTGCCAGCAGGTACGCATACTTTAGGTACTCTGTGTCAGCATAATAGCTCAGGCAAATGGCATGATGATGAAAACCATTTTGAATGAAGCCTTGACAAATAGCTTTGGAAGTAATTTTGGGAGTTTTTAAATAATTCAGAATGCTCACAGAGCTCTATAGAGTCATCATTGTCCTAGATCTCCAAATCCAAACCATTGCCAAGTCTCTTTTCACTTTTGTGTAATTCCTTTGTTTTGACGATTTCTGTTTTTTTGTTGCTGTTGTTATTTTTGCTTTCTCTATACAAAAAGATACAATGATGTGGGGACGCCAATTCACATTGCAAAATAGACTAAAAGCAAACAATTTACTAATTATGTTTACCTTTTTACTTATGCTGATGCTCTGGATAAAGGAATTCGAATGGTGATGCTGGTGATCCTTTTTGTCATCATCATCAGTAGCAGGCTGTGTTAAGCAGGTTTTGAGGCCATTTTTTTTTTGTTGTTTTGCTCTTTGCTCTTGAATTATTGTTTTCAAACGGATCCTTTTTGGAATTCTTATTGAGTGAATGTACCAACGTATTTCTCTTTTAAATTATTAAATCGGATTTCGGGTTCAAGGAGTGTCTTTTGTGCATTAACAATAGATATGGTTTAGCTTAGATAGATACCTCCTACCTCACAATTCTGGGGGAGAGTAAATATTTGTACAAATACTTTTAAAATGCAATTAATCTGGGATTACTTGCCTATACCTATGGGAAAAGGGACAAAGTTCAAGAGATTCCTAGGTATATAGTCGCACGTTCGTCAGTCATACCTACCCTTGGATGGGATGATAGATTGGTTTTTACTCCTTTGATAATTTGTCCCTTGGGATTTGACCACAACAATCAACTGTCAAAGGGCAGGCAGAGAGTGGGTACCTAACTATAACAATAATATTTATTTTGATCTGTCATTGCAGCTGACAGAAATTTCGGGACTGTAAGAATTTGAGTGACATATTTTTGGTCCTCTATAAATTATTCCTGTGCAATCAGAAATAGCAGCGGTCAAACGAAAGTTTTATTTTAAACCTCTATCATTTGAAATTGTATGTGAGAGGGTTAAAGTGGGGTTCGATTTTGCCAAATATGGACTTGAAAAGGATAAACAACAACACTAACAACGTAATGCTTCCTTTAGAGTATTCTTACAGCTAGCCAGAGACTAAGGAACATGATTGTTAAAATTTGTCTCTTATGCCTACACATAAATTTAGTGAAGATAACACAGGTTTATAGCTATCGGTTAATTTTTGGATATGAAAAGACAAAAGTGTAATAATTTGCCAATTTGTTTCAATAAATTGAAAGTGAATTCTAAAAGTATCTACTGTTTTTTTCCATATTTAAAATCAAATTTAAATCTCTGCAATTTCTTCTTTAATTCTCGAGAAATCTTTAGCCAACAGCAACAATAGTTCAAAACTGCAAGCCAAATATTTTTTGTATGCACGCTTTTTCCCTTCGACCAATAGGGTTTGAAAAAAAAATCGATGTAAAAGTCTTACGTCAAATTTTACAACTGTTTGACACGCGTTAAGGTAGGCAGACAAACAGTTATTGGTTCAACCCCTTAAAGAATATAATTGATATGAATCACACGAAATTATGCAAATGACTACACTTTTTATGTCGTTGGGTCTTAGATTATTTCTACATACCTATACGAGTATAAATATAAATCACTTCATAGCCTTGAAACTACGTATACCTAATTCAAAATGAAAATTTAAAAATAATTAAAAAAAAATGTATGTACCTATGTATGTTTGTACATAGATTTAGTCAAAACTGGATATCTAGTTTTAATATATCCCATATGGTCTAGTGGCTAGGATATCTGGCTTTCACCCAGAAGGCCCGGGTTCGATTCCCGGTATGGGAAAGTTTTTTTTAATTGATTTGAATGACATGTCCTTTTTTACTTGCGATATAGGGTAGGGGTAGTTTTGGATTCGTGCAGAAAAAAAGGTTTCAAGATTTAAGTATAATTTGACATTACAATGATGATAAAAACACATATATTTTTATGATATTCATGTTTTTAACAGCTTTTTTAAAAGCTGTTTTTCAATTGAAAGAAAAAGTTTAATTTTTCGTTACATTTTTCTACTTGCATATTCTTAAGAGGTTTCCTAGAAACTTTAAACTTATCAGGCTAAGGTAGTAGGTAAGTAGGTGTGCATACGTACATTCTACATAAAAACCTTGCCGAAGTGAAAGCTAAAGGAAAATTGAAATTGGTACAATATAGAAAATGTATGCGAAAGTAAGAACCATTATTTATTTAATAGCCTTGAGTTGTTCAATTTAAACTTTATCATTAATTTATTATTTATTATTAATTAAATCATTGAAGCGATTTTTAAATATACATAAAATTCTTAATTTTGATATGCAAATTTTAAGTAAATTATCAACCTGTTTTTGAGATGAGGATTTTTTTTTAATATGACATTTGGAATAATTAAATTTTTTATTTTTGATATGTACGTTATATTACTTCAATTTATTTTTAATTTGTACATCGAAGCAAATTTATTTGAATCTCTTTAGTAAAAATTAAAAAAGAGATACTATTAATATTAAAAAATAATTATATTTATATTTATATTTATATTTATATTTATATTTATATTTATATTTATATTTATATTTATATTTATATTTATATTTATATTTATATTTATATTTATATTTATATTTATATTTATATTTATATTTATATTTATATTTATATTTATATTTATATTTATATTTATATTTATATTTATATTTATATTTATATTTATATTTATATTTATATTTATATTTATATTTATATTTATATTTATATTTATATTTATATTTATATTTATATTTATATTTATATTTATATTTATATTTATATTTATATTTATATTTATATTTATATTTATATTTATATTTATATTTATATTTATTAGACTTTTTCAAAAAAAAAGTTTTCTTGAAAACAGACTAAAATATACTTGTCCTGAGGTTTTTGCTATGCTGTCAAAAATATTCTATTACGTCATGTTTGTGACATATTGCCGCATGGAAAGATAGATTTTTTTTTTGAATGAATATCCCGGTTTTATGGTCATTCTTAGTTGTATGTCCTTTCAGCTGGATTGCTGGAGGGCCAAACGTAAGTCCCCTCGCCACCGTCCAGGCAAAACCCGTGATGGGGTAAAATATACTAAAAAGGGCTTAGAAACACTTATGTAAGTACTGGTTTCAAGAAGGTTTCAAGAAAATCACATCTTTTTCGAAAAACCTACTTATTTGGTTTAAATAAAATGTTGGGGTATTTTTAGAAATCCAAAAATTATTTGTTTTTTAATCCTTGCGTCTACAAAAAAATACTTAAATATATATTTCAAGCTTCAGCGTCATTTTTTCTTAAAATATTTTAGAAAGATACAAAAATTCTTTAGTTTCTAGTTTCTCTATCTAGTTTTTAAAATATTAGATTTTCAAAAAAAATATTTTTATAAATTTTGGAAAAAAAAATATTTATGCTATTAAGAAGTTCTGTATAAACAAAATACTCAAATTGGAAATTCTATTTTGAAGAAAATCGGAGTTAAAAAAATGGTAGGTACTTTGGAAGGTACCATTAATAACAAATTTTTGAAAAACGTTTTTCTATCCAAAAATAGCCTATAAATCACTGTAAGAAATTAATTGAAATATGTTTTAGAAAAGTTTGGCAGCCGTTTTTGAGAAAAATAAATTAAATGGTAGCAGCGTTGCCTCTTAAAAAAAAAGTGAAGTAGATTTGACCCACAAAGTGAAGTAGATTGAAGAAAATGGAAGTGAATTTCAAAATCTTAGTTTTATTCCTATTCCAGTTTAAAATTTTGGTCAAACAGAAGAATTAGAAAATCAGATTCAGATTCAAAGGAATCATTACTCAAACAATACAAAAAATCACATTTCAGCAACAGAACATTCGGAAGACGAATGAAAATAGTGAATACTTACCTTAAAGAAAAATCAGCATTTTCTTCGTCAACTTTGTGGTGACAAACACTTAATTTTTACAGACAGTCAGGAACAGCGGTAAGACCATAACAAAAAGACTTAAAGGAAGTGGTGTATGTGATGTCAAATATAAAGGGTTTTTCAACAGACACGCTACAAAAGTAGAGCGACAGGGACAGCAAACGACGCTATATTTCTAGCCGCTTTTTTGACATTTCTCTTCAGTAAGGTTTGCCATTTCATGACGGAAAGATATACGAACCAACAACGAGTCAAAATTATAAAAAAAATTTTACCGAAATTCGGAGTCAGTGGCCTCAACGTTAAGAACGCTACGTCCAATTTATGGTCGTCATAATTTCTGGCTGAATGGATTCGTCAATAAACAAAATATGCGGTATTGGTCAGGCACACGTACTCCATGAGTCATCATTGCATCCTGAAAAAAATTACGGTTTGGTGTGGTTTATGGGCCGGCGGCGTTATTGGGGCGTACTTCTTCCGTGATGATCAAGACCGGCACGTTACTGTGAATGGGGATTGCTACCGTTCAAAGATAATCGAATATTTTTGGCCCCAATTGGATGATATGGACTTGGTCGACATGTGGTTCCAACAGGACGGCACGCGTGGACAAGCCACACAGCGAATGTCACAATCAATTTATTGGAAACCAAGTTTGAAGAACGTGTTATCTCACGAAATGTTCCAGTCGTTTGGCCGCCTTGGTCGTGCGCTTTGACGCCGTTAAACTATTTCCAGTGGGATTACATCAAGTCTATCGTCTATGCCAACAAGCCAGCGACGATTGATGAGTATCGTACGAGTATCGAACGTGAAATTGCAGCAGTATAGACCGATATATGCTAGAAAACCGTCAAAAATTGGGTTCAGCGTCTGGATTTCTGCAAGCGTGCCCGTGGTGGCCATGCAAAAGAAATCGAATCCATACATAATGGCATCGAACGTACGTTCACAATAATAAAGAATTTCATTGATATCCAAAACCGTTATTGTTTTACTTAAAAAAAAATCTTTTGTAGCGCTCTTATTGAACAACCCCATACATTGTACGTGAGTGAGGCAAGAAAATGGTATGGTACATGGGACAAATGCGTAAAATAATGTACATTTTGATTATACCTCTGAAACAACAAAATTCTAAAAATATGATATTACAAAATGTTCTCGGTGCCCTATAGAGACTGAAAATAAAGTATTTTTTTAGATATACCACTGAGAAAAAAAAATATATTCGGAAAATAACAAATGATTATTATGGCACTCTAGAAAGTTGCTTTTAAAAAGCACTCCGTCCCTGTTGGAGTGCATTTGAGTTGGTGAGAGCTAACACTATTATGAAAAATGCCGCAGTTTTTTCCATTTATGCCACTTCCTTGTATTATTTTTTCTAAGGTAAAACCAAATCCACTTGTTCGACCAGTGAGAAACGTCAGTAAATTGTAGAACATTTTTTGTTTGAAGTGAAGTTTGATGCAATTTATTCCCTTGAAATGTGAATCTGGGCTTACATGGAAGAGTGTAAACCAATTTTTTTTTATTTTTGAAGTAAATTTAAGCTTTTTTTTATTAAAATTGAAGTGGGTCAAATGAGGGACCTCTAAAGTGAAGTAGATATAAGGAATTTAACAATAGTGCGAAATAAGGAGCACATTTGATTTTTTTTCTTTCCGAAATTGAAGTAAATCTACTTCAACTGAAGTAAAGTAGAATCACTGTACGGTAGGTACGGTTATTTTAGTTTCTAAGAAAAATAATGAAAAAAAAGTGTGGGGAGAATCATCAAAGACCACTTTCCATATACCTACCAAGTTTTAATGAAGATTTTCCAGCCGTTTAGGATATAGCCAAAGAGAAAGACAGGCAGAATTGCGAGATTCACTTTGTTCGTCTTCCTTATCATCAAGTTTTATCAAAATCTCGAGTTCATTTTTTTTAAAAAATGCATAACTTATTGTATTTTATAGTAGGTACCTTACCTACCCTACCTTATCTACCTACCTATGACTACAGATCCGTCAAGATAACACCACCATAAACGAAATTCCAAAATCTAATGATGCAATAGTTAGGTGCTAGTTAGGTGATAATTAAGTGCTGCAATATTAGCTGAGCACTTAATTCACTTCCCCCTCAAACCTGTGGCGGTGCTAACTTGACGTCAAGATAGCACCGCCACAAAAGAAATCCAAAAATCTAATTATGCAGAAGTTACCGCCTACTTAAGTGCTAATTAAGCGCTGCAATCTTTATCTCGAAATGCATCTCAAAAGTGGATTTCAAAATCCGAAAATGCCTAAAAATTATTTTACATTAAAAATTCTGGGCTCAAATCAAAGGTCCCTTTAAATGCTTTTCAAAAAAGTGCATATCAATTTTTTAACCCCACTCTTTCATTCCCAAACAGGCTTGTGGAAGCTTGTGGAACTTGTGGCGGTGCTATCATGACGTCAAGATATCACCGCCACAAAGAATTTCAAAAATCTAATGATGCAGAAATAACGTCCTTATTAGGTGCTAATTAAGTGCTGTAATATTAACAGAGCACTTAATTCGAGTGACCTTGAAATGCGCCTAACCAGTTTAGCCAAATAACCTAAATCACTTAAAAAAGACCCCACTAAAAAATAGATTGCCATACTCAAGAACTTTCCGAGTTCTTTTCAAAAAGGTACAACTTGAATTTTTATTCCCACCCCTTCATGGTCAAACAGGCCTGTGGACCTTGTGTGGAACTTGTGCTGTTATGGGGTAGGCGTCAAGATAGCACCGCCACAAACGAAATTTAAAAATCTGATGATGCAATTGTTAGGTGCTAATTAGGTGCTAATTAAGTGCTAATTAAGTGCTGCAATATAAACGCAGCACTTAATTTGCATGACCTTGAAATCAGATGCACAAATGTCAACAAAATTGTAGACTTTTTAAATACCACCTTTACCAAAAAAGTTGAAACACCAAAATTAAAGTGCTGTCCAGTAGGTTGCAAAAAGTCATATTTCATTTTTCTACCTCAACCCATTCGCCCTTTAAGGGCCAAATAACATTTTTGATGAATGCACTTTTGTTAAGATTGCGCCACCACAAACGAAATTTGAAAATCTAGTGATGCAGAAATTACGTCCTTCCTAGGAACTAATTAAGAGCTGCAATACCAACGGAGCACTTAATTCGGATGACCTTGATTTCCAAATTTCCCTTAAAGGGCGAATGGGTTGAGGTAGAAAAATGAAATATGACTTTTTGGAACCTACCCGACAGCACTTTAATTCTGGCATTTCAACTTTTTGAATAAAGGTGGTAAGTAAGTGCTGCGTTTATATTACAGCACTTAATTAGCACCTAACTAGCACCTAACTATTGCATCATTAGATTTTGGAATTTCATTTGTGGCGGTGCTATCTTGACGAACATTATGACTACATATACCGCAAATAAAAAATTAGTACGGGAAAGGACAAACATTTTTATGTTATATAAACTCCTTGAAAATAGAATGTTATTTGACCTTTTTTCTCAAAAAGTCCATATCTAGAAACTTCATATAGAATCCTTTATAACATTTTCCAAATTTACCAAAAAAAGGTTATCAGCTTAGGTGGCAACTAAACTAATACCTATCTTCATGAACATTTTAAAGGTGTTTCACTTCGTATAAATTCCATCAATTATTTGAGAAAAAAATTCCATATATGAGTTGGTATGTATTTTACATATAGAACCTTTGTTAAGTATGTTTATAGCTTTTGGATTTAAACCGTAATGTTTTAACCAATAGTTATACACACAATCTTCGTACAGGATGTTGGTATATATGAAACTGCAACCACTCCCACACCAAAGGTACAACACAAAGCTATTATACTCTGTTTTGTATGTTACATATATTAACATTATGGGCCATAATACCCTCTAAACTATACTGATTCCTGGCTTCTCATGCTCATGATTAAAATTCAAAACCGGTAGCAGGGCAGCATTTCAAAGCAAGCGAGCGCGTTATGTTAATCGATTATTGCCCACTGACATGTAATTACACGCACTTAGTTTTTGATTGAAAATAATTACATTGCGATTTTGCACATGGTTAGGGAATAATGACAGTTGATGGCATGCCATGAAATTAAACAAAAAAGGGGGGAATTCAAAATGTACCTTCGTTCACCTACAACATATACCTACCTACTGTTCAAAAAGGTATAGTTTAATATACAATATTATAGAGGAACAGCGGAACTGGTCAATTGGAATTGTGTAGTGTTATGGGGCTAGAAAGTCGGAGTTGTGGAACTGGGATTGGGACCCCGAGGCTATAATAGCTTTAAATAAATTTTTTTTTACATTACTTTGTGCGCACAGCGCACCTAGGTGAAGGTTGTCACATGCAAAAAGGTGTCGGAACTCAGTACCTATATTATTAGTGTTGACATTGAATTAAGGGTAATCATGTTATTCCATCGACGTTACACATATTGTTAAAATCCTATGAAATAATGTTGGACGGGCTTGAGCTGTTTGAAAACACGTTAAATCGTTGTAAAGAAGCACCGCATCATGACCACCACAGCGCGTAACATCAGCAATGTCTATATACATAAATGGAAGAGGTCTGTCATTTGGTGAGCTATTTTAATAGTTATTATTCATTAAAAGACTACAAGTTGATAATGGGCTCGAAATATGCGGTTGAGTGAAAAAAACTGCTTCATATTGTGTTTAATCTTTGGAGTATTAAAAAAACTGTGAGCAAGCTCTTTGAAGTATAAGCGTGTTCGGAATAGTAGGAAAATGATATGTTAGTGAAAGACGATTTAACATGCCTAAAAAAATTGATTAGGATTTTTTCCTTAATGTTTAACTCTCAAAACATCCAATATGGATGAGAACCAAGTGGTTTCTACTCTACGTCATTATTATGTTCGCATATTGACAAAGTCGGCAGAATAAGAGAAGCCAATTAGTCTTATTCGTCTATTAGTTGATTTCATTCCAGTCAAAATAGATCTAGCCAAAATTCCGATAAAACTGAAAATTGGTATAGACTTTTTTTTGCATAAAAAATCAACTGGCAAAAGCCCCCATTAATCCCACTCGAACATAAAAAGTTATTCAAGGTCAAGTGTCAAAAAAGTTGTTTTTGGCCTATAACTTTTAAACGGTGAATGAAATTAAAAAATAATATGAGTAAGCTTTGAAGATCATACAATTTCTACAAAAAAGATTAAGACATTTTCGCAAGACCATATATCGTAAGGAAACATAGCTATTTGAAAAATGGTATAATTTGATGAAAGCATCTACAAACTTTGCATAAATTCCTTTTTGATTCCATTCGCCGCTTGAGAGCTATACGCCAAAAACCTATATTATGGCCCTTTCAAAATAACCATATCTTATGACCAACTACACGTATGGGACAAAGTTTTACTACGTATTTGGTAGAACATTTCAACTTCTACAAGCTAAGCATCCGTTGCTTTTCAACAACTTAAATCAAAAAACCGTTATTTTTTACTTTAAACCAAATTCTTAAAATATTTATGTCTTTTGAATGGTCAACTTAACTAAGCAAAGTCCAAAGAACTGCTTGCATATGCATAAGTGGAGGACTCCATCCACTCTACTCCATCTGACACCTCTGGATATTTTCAGCCAATAAATGACCGCGAACACAGCCATTCGCCTCAAAGCCTTTTCACAGGGGATCAATAATAGGATTGGCCACTCCGCTATTCTGAATACATTCGGTTCACTTCTAAGTAACACTAACTACACAATTCCAGTATTGAACTTTGACAAAAACTTTGAAGTTACCATACCTTCAAGATCCACATGGGAGGATGTGGTATTATTTAAAGATGAATCGATTCACTTCTACACCGACGGATCGAAGTCCAAAGATGGAGTTGGTGGAGGTGGTGTTAGAATAAAAACGCTAATAATAGAAAATTTATTATTTTTGTTTTCATTTTGTTGTACCTGGGCGAAACGCATTTGGACTGAAGGTCACTTGACCTTTAAGTTGGTGGAGGTGTGTACTCTGATAGACTAAATTTAAGTCCTTCATTCCGCCTTCCTGTAGCGTATTCCAGGCGGAATTTCTAGCGATAAAAGAAAACGTGATATCAACCTCATATATCCGCATCTCCTCTGACAGTCAAGTCGCTATTAAGTCTCTGGACTCTGTCTCTAAAGTGGAACATTTCTACCCATTTTATCTGAAAGGACAAATATTGGAATACTCATCGCTACTTGTAAGCTTTTGCTGAAGCAGGATGCTTTGGAGAGAAGAAACATTTGGTGGAATAACATCAATGTTTGTTTGGCAACAAAACTAATATGGCCAAATCTTGATTTAAAGAGCTCCATGTGTTTAATATCTCTAAACAGACTGCACATCAGCTCTGTTGTAGGTGTCATAACAGGACACTGTTTAATAGGCAGGCACGCAAAGCGGCTTGGCGTACCTTCAAACGATTTTTGCAGAAGCTGTATGGACGAGGAGGAAAATGAAACGATTCCTCACCTTCTCTGTACATGCCCAGTACTTTCCAACAGACGTAGGCTCCTCCTAGGAGACTACTTCTATAACGAACCTAGTGATCTGGCAAACATCGACATAAATAGTCTAGTTCGCTTCGTCAGAAGCTCCAAGTGGTTTAACGAGTTAGGAGTTTTCCAGATTCATGTGGCATCACAATGGTCAGTTTTAATTTACTGACAGCCACTTCTACCTAACCTAACCTAATGGTCAACTTTAAGTTACCGTCACACCGTGCAAGTAAAGTACTTGCAGCAATTATTTCAAAAATTTTGATTTTGAATTTTCGTGCAAGTACAGTCAAGTCAGTCAAGTAAATTGCTTGCTGAAACGACTTTTTACTTGCTCGCAGGTAAAATTCCTGCAAGTAGTTTTAAGGCCGTCATGCCGAGCAAGCAATTAATTGCTGAAATTATTTACTGAAATTACTTGCTGAAATTAATTGCTGAAAGTATTTGCTGCATGGGGTTGCCCAGTTCTGGTTGGATTCGGCAATGGGTTATGATGTGCTTGTACTTGAGAGGAGCTCAATCTCATCCAAGTCCCGCCTGGTTGCTTCAGTCATTGAATTGGTCAAAATTAGTTGCATGCGCGCTTTCGCTCGTTTGACGATATTTTCATAGGGAATATTGTTGAGCACTATGAATGTATTATTATTTCGCTTCACACCGAAAAGTTTAAAAATACGTGATCGATTGCAGAAAGTGATTCCAGAAAGTAACTTACTTACAAGCAAGTTAAACATTCTGATACAAAATTTACTTAAAACTGTTATTGACGGTACCTTCAAAAAATAACACTTTTTTTTAAATTTCAACTTTTTCATTAAATGCTAGTTGAAATATAAGAACAATTACGTGCGACCCAGTTATTCGTAAATATTATTGTTAGGAAATAAGTACCAAAAAAAAAACAATCGTTCGCTTGCAAGAAAGTAAAAAACTTTCTTGCGCAAATCTTGGAAGGGGCAAGTACTTGCCGCAAGTGATTTTAAGAGATTTACTTGCGTGAAAGTACTTGCAGATACTAGTCACACCTAGCAAGTGTTTATTGCGGAAGTGCTTGCAAGCAAGTAATTCACTTGCGGCAATTAATCGCTTGCAAGTACTTTTCGGGTAGTCACACCAGGCAAGTTTTACTTGGAGCAATCATTTTACTTACTGCAAGTACTTTACTTGCCACGGTGTGTGACGGCACCTTTAGAACTTAAAAATTATTTTTTTGATTTAGAGTTTCATACAATCTACGAACTTTGCATAAAGTGCTTTTCGATAACATAAATAATTTTTTTTGAGTTGACCATTTTGAAATCGCAATATCTTGTAACTGACCACTCGTATGGGAAAAAAGCTGAACCTTGAAAGTACAGGGTGGCGCACGAATCGTGCTACAAAAATAAAACGTAATAACTTTTTTTCTGTGTGAGTAATCGGCTTATTTTTTTTTTATTTTGTAGGTTACTATTTAGATTTATAAAAATGGACGCTTGGGATACGGAGAAAAGAATTTGGATAGTGCAACGGTACCATGCTTTGCAGTCCGTCATTTCCGTCCAAAGGGAATTTAGACGGGAGTTTGGCGGTAATCCCCCGAGTAGATGGACCATTATGAGGTTTGTAAACATGTTTGCCGAATCTGGAAGCATCGCACGAAGGCCGTACCATCGAGATGCCAATGTTCGGGTTCAGGATACAATCGCAGCAGTAGCATCTGCAATACAGGCCAATCCGAGCGTTTCGACCCGAAACTTATCGGGGCAAATTGGAGTTAGTAGACGGTCATTACAACGGATACTTCATGACGATTTAAACTTGTTTCCGTACAAAGTCCAAATTACTAGCAAGTTAAACCCTCAGGATTTGCCTGTTCGCCTGGAATTTTGCCAAAAAATGATATCAATGGCCGAAGAAGACAACACATTGATCAATTGTTTGTTCATGTCTGATGAGGCCCATTTTGATCTTAACGGCAATGTAAACAAGCAAGATTGCCGTATATGGAATGAGTCTAATCCAGAAATGCTCCATGAGACGGAACTGCACCCAGAACGAGTCACTGTGTGGTGCGCAGTTTCATCAAGGTGTATTATCGGGCCGTACTTCTGGTGTAACCGTTACTGTCAATGGGGACCGTTATTTAAAGATGTTGAAGGAGTTTTTTTTACCCAGAACTGCGCCGAAGACGTATACCATTCAAGAGCGTTTGGTTTCAGCAAGATGGAGCACCTGCACATATAGCCAGACCAGTTATGGCGGAGCTAAACAAAAAATTCGCAAACAAATTAATTTCTAGGAACTCCACTCTTCGCTGGCCCCCAAGGTCACCTGACCTGACTGCACCAGACTTCTTTTTATGGGGTTATGTCAAGCAAGAGGTGTATAAAACGAAGCCCAGGAATTTAACTGAATTAAAGCAGTCCATAACGACAATAATTGAGGCGATCCCAACTTCAACTCTTCAGGCCGCAATGAATAATTTTTTGATCAGGTGCCGCATATGCGTGGGAGAGCGTGGAGGTCATTTGCGGTCTATAATCTTTAAAAACAATTAACTATTTAAAATAAAATTTAATTTTCTAACCATTAAAAAAAAAAATGAAATACATTGATTAAAAAAAAAGTTATTTGATTTTCTTATTGTAGCACAATTGGTGCGCCACCCTGTAGAACATTTCATTCCAAAATGAGCATCCATTTATTTTGAAAACCTCTGTCATTTTCGAGTAAAAAACAGAAAACCGTTATTTCTGGGTTTTGTACAAATTCTTAAAATAGTTATTTCTTTCTAATGGTAAATATTAAGACAGAATTTTTAGCACTTTCACGTAAGAGGTAAAAATATCTACAATTATTTCTTGCACCACTTTTCGATTAAATTTCCCCGTAAGGAGCTATTCTCGAAAAGCCGATATTTTTGTTAATGTACCATTTTTGAAATATGTATCTAAATTTCCTTAACGAATTGCTTTATGGAAAAAAGTGTGTAAAACTTTTTTGTAGAGTCTTGCATGATCTTCAAAGCTTAGTCATATTATTTTTCGATATCTTTCACCGTTTAAAGCTTTAGGCCAAAAACCAACTTTTTCGACACTAGACCTTGAATATGCTCGAGTAGGATTGAAGGGGACTTTTGACAGTTGATTTTTTATGCTAAAAGGAAGGTTCATACCAATTTTCAGTCTTATCGGAGTTTTGGCTAGGTTTGCACATCCGAACGGCAGTTTGCACATGGGAACGGCAGTTTCCAATTTGTTTTTAAGGGTTTTTGTGACGTTTAGTTAGGAATGTACCTATAATTTTAGATAAGCCATAATAATATTTTATCATTTGTAAAAAATTATAAATCCTTAATTAAAGAAAACTTTGATTTAAATTTCCTAGAAGGTGTTATTTTTCCAACACTAAATTATCTTCCTCAATGTTATACATATATTTAGTTGAGTTGGCGTTTTCCTTCCTATAACCATTACAATCACATCGTGGTCAAATCTCCGTCCTCATCCTTAACTATAGTGTCCATCAGTAGTGCCTCTTTCTCCTCTCCAATTGCGATTATTTTTATTCACTTTTTTTGTTTTCTTGTTATTTTCGGACGGTCCCAAAAAGGTGAAGAAAATGATTCTCACGTAGATGGACGTGACGTTGATTTGATTGAGCGTTAATTATTTTTTTTCTGTTCTTGTATCTTTTGCAGTTGTTTTTGTATCTATAAAAACCTTCATACCTAGTCTGGCAAGAAACAAAACAACAAAAAATAACGCCTTCCTCTCGTAAGCATGTTGTCCCATTCGACTTATTCTATACTCGTATAAAGAGATTGTCCAGTTCATGCGTTTGCATCACGCAGAGGTACTTCATCATTTTTATTCCTCCTGCCCCATCGCTATCAGCTCCCTTCAAACTATGTTCTCTATCAGAACCATTTTGAGGAAGAGAGGGAACTTTTTACATCTGAGTAACAAGACGGGAGGTTAGATTGTGAGCGGAATACCCATCATCACGTGGTTGCGTGGAGTTCAATTTTATCAGATTTTGATTTGGGACTATAACCAGCCTTCTTCTGAGTTTGCTTTGAATTCAACAATGATGACGACGAACTGGTCGCTGATGGTCGTTGTGGTCTGGTCTGGTCGACGGTGGCGTTGTCCCTCTATCCTACAGGTGTGGATTGATCTGGTGGATGGGGATTGAAATAAGAGTGTTCATACAAAGAGGGTGATATCTACCTCTTACCTACACATATATAGCAGCATCCAAGAATTCAGTTACCAGAAATCCTGGTAAAATCAAAATTTCACTATGATCATGATTATAATGGACTCACTACTCGCACAAAGTTAGCAATGAAAGGAGGAAGTCTATATAAGGACTATACGTGAGGATACTTTGAAGGACATCCAAATGAGGTGTAATTGGTTAATGGACGCCAGAGAAAATTGTTATGAACTTGCGTCGTTAAGCTATACATATAAGTTGAGAAAATGGGGAAAGGAATAAGTATATACGCATAAGGTAAGTTTCCACACAGGAAATTCTGGTTGGAATAGGTATTGATCGGAAGACTTATATGAACCCATCACAATTAAAAGGATGGTTTGAATTTGAAGTTTATAAGACCAGATGATGGAGCTTTTTGAAAAATATTCTCTTTTGAATTTTATCTTTGAAAAATAATTTGAAGCAAGTTGAAGATTCCACAAATTAGTTCAAAACAAGATGCATAAAACAAGCTGAATTCTACATAATGAAAAGGGGTTTCCATTAAAAGAGGGTTAATTTTGAGAAACAAGGATATTGGTAACTCTTAAATGGCAAAAATATCCAGAACGTCATAGGATAATGACTTGAGAGTATGTACTTGCAACGTGAGCACCCCTTATATCCCGGTTGAATTTCAAAAACTTAGTCTATCCTCACGCGGGATAAGGTCCAAATTACAGCAATCCAGATCCAGATTCAGATGCGATGGAGTAAGGTAAGGTACTAATTATGGGTAAAGGATTATTCTCATAGCACGAAAAATTAAATCAGTTTGTATCTATAGACGAGAAAAAAATCGTATCGGAAGGGGGGGGGGTCTATTTTCCTCCGCTCAAGCGGGAGGGGTAATTTTCTAGAAATTTGGCTAAAATAGAAAAAAAATATTTTTAAGAAAAAACGGGAACACTTACAATGCCACGCCTTAGAAGGCATATTAAGAATGGAATCGCGGCCTTAAAAAAAATTGAGGTGTGGCATTGTTAGTGTTCCCATTTTTTTTAAATAATTTTGTTCTGTTTTAAGCCTAATTTTGAGAAAATTACCTCTCCCGCCTAAACGGGAGAAAATAGACCCCGCTCCGATACTATTTTGTTCATGTCTTAATCTAATCTATACCCTCACATTGTTTTTACGCATTTTATAAGAATCACCCTAAACCCATAATTAGTACCTTAAAGTGAGAATAGGGAGACCAGGGGAGTGAAATAAAAATCTGAAAAAATAAGAAAATTTTGTTTTTCTATGTAAAATCATTTGATAACCCAATATAAGGACCATCCTAGTGCACACACCTTCAACGACCAACTTAGCGTGCGAAACTGGAGACGACAAGCTAGAAAACCGAGACGGCTGCAAGAAAGCTTATTGGTTGAGGCCCTGGTCCACCACGGATAGTAGTGCCAGTAAGTTACAATCACAATGTTGTTGATTGCTCTTTACAGAATGAGTTTTTTAATCTACTGTACCTGTACAGAACTTTCAGAGCATGCTCGGAGTCTGTTGTAAATATTTTTCTCGGAAATTTCAACACTTAAATTGGAAAGGATTACACCTTCGGTGGATCGGTTGGTGAATTCACAGCCTAAACGAAGAGAAATGATAAGGGCTCCGATTAATGGATAGAGTTTTCAGAAGCTCGTAATACGGTAATATAAGTAAGACTAAATCTACAGTTAAGAATGTACAAAGCAACACCAAATGATGGAGAACGATACAAAAACGAAATCGGCCATATGCTAATCGACGGAAGACACGCCTCTAGCATCTAGGACTTGCGCCAACTCTGACTTTTTCATTAAAAATGTTTACCTCTTCTGACCATTTCCTCCTTGCAGAATGATTAAGATTTTGACAGTGTCAAATGAAAATAGACTCCGAACCGCCCTAATGAAGAAATTTGATGTTGGTTGTGTCTGCATACTATGGAATCGCCAGAACCTACAGCGAACATCTGAGCGAGAAGTTCTCTGCTGTGCATTTACCTGCCACAGACGCTAAACAACCAGTCGTTAAGTCGTATCAAAATATTATTAAAGAAGCAATCGCAATACTATAGGCTACCAACCACCGCCGAAAAAAACCCGAGGAATTATCATGAACGCCTAGAGCTGAAAAAGATGATAGAAAATTCACATGCGAATATGTTGCAGCTGAATTTAAGAGCAGCGAGAGAGAAGCATCAAGCAAGGTCAAAAGAAAAGGGTGTACGCAGCTTCCTATTTCAAGGAGATCCAAGAATCTAGTAATCGTAACAACCTCAGTTAGTTTTATAAAAAATACAACTAACTGGCGGCTGGCCTTAAGCTCGAAACCACGGCTTTTCGAAACTTCAAAGTTAACCTAACCCCCAAAGCACATATCAGGGAAATGAAGATGTGTTAAAGCAGTATTTCTGGCAGTTCCTGAATTGGCATCAGTTAGGGTGTGAAATAAAACAAGAGGAGAACCCAACTCCTGTCAATGAAGACCCAGAAAGCCACCACCTGTATAGATGAGCTTGATCTAGCTAAAAAGGAGCTTAAACATAACAAGGCTGTGGAAAACCATTAGATTCCACAGCCTTGTTATTTTTTAGCTTCAACTTCATGCCATCAATTCAACCAAATTTTAGGTGGAAACATGCCCGATGAATGGTCTATCATATCCTATACAAAAAAAGCGATCCCTTGTCCGGCTAGAAAAATTACTGACAAACTTCGCATATCCTATCCAACGTACTGTATGAGCGTCTTTAGCCGTTCTGCACAAAAACTGGCAAATATCAGCGTGGCTCCCGGCCAGACAGATTAGCAATGGAAATGGACCATATTCACTCTCAGCAAAATCCTGGAAAAGACCAATGAATTTTAATAATTTTGGTTAGTGGGGGGCAAACTCATTCAAAGCTTTAGTTAGGGGGTGGGGGTCAACCTTATTTAAAAAATTGTTTTGTTATAGAAATCTTGCTTGAAAATGCTTTAAAAAGAAGATAAATTGCCTAGTGTATGAAATATAAGCATCCCTAACACCCACCCCCCCACCCTTTGTACACTCTTGATCTATCCTACTTCTAGGGTATGCCGATGATATCGACATCATCAGCCAGTCCTCACAGGCTGTTATAGAGGCTTTCACTGCAATTGAAAGAACAGGTGAAACTTGTTGATCTTCATAAAAAAGGACAAGATCAAATAGGTTCAAGCAAGCAATGAAAGATCTGTCAACCAGCTAGGACAAAACGTCATTGTTGATAGCAACAACTTCGAAGTAGTAAAGGAGTTCACCATTATCCTCGGATAAAACACTAATCCCATGAACAACGTCTTAGTGGAGATCCGACGAAAAATGTTCCTAGCAAACCTGTGCTACATGCGTTTGTGCGAAAGGTGGGTTCAAAACTTCTCACAAAAATGACAAAGTACTCACTCTATAAAGCCCTTAAACTGCCCTGTCAGTCCTGCTTTATGGCACCAAAAGTTGGGTGATGAGCAGAAGGGGAGAGCTGATTCTGGATTCTTTCTAAAGAAAAATTCAGGTTCGAGAGAACGAGAACAGTTTGAAGACCAAGCCATCGTCGATGTAAGAAAACTTGGTCTCTCTAGATAATTGGAAACAGAATGCTCGGGATCGTAGATGATGGAAAGCTGCCGTGTCTCAGGCTGCGACCCTTCATGGATCAGAAAGGAAGAAATTAGGAGGACTGAGCAAAGATTAAAAATTCTATGGCTAGAATTGTTCATAAAAGGTTAAATAGTTTCAATTTGGTCAATCGAAGAATGTTTTTATTAATACAAAACAATAATTTCAATATTGACAAGCAACCAGGCCACAACAGCAGCATGTATACGGCTGCATGAATAAAACCTCTAAGAAGTCTAATTCTCCATTTTCAACTAATCTCAAAATATGCAACTTTATCCGAGACTATAGCCTTAAGGGATTATATATCAAAAACAAACATGTCTATTAATATGACGAACCATCATGGATACACAACCTTTCTTCTATACCTGTGAGCTTATAAGAGCTGTCAACACAAGTAGCAAATAGCAATCAAGTGCTATATGGATGCATTCACACAGAACTTGAGTTCAAAATTTTATGTTTCCAGAGTTATGCTTTCCAAACACGCACTAATTACCCCTACCGTTGGTCAAACGTCGAACAGCAATAACCTATTCATCTTGCAATGTTCATCCATCAGACATCAGAGAATATAGTATTCCATAATATGCTAATTAGACCTTGATCTGTGATCCATGATGATAGCCTTAGTCCACGGAATTTGTAAATTATGATAGAAGGAATTAGAAACAGTCGTTGGACAAATTGCAAATCCATAAAATGAAATTGATGCACCCTCTTGTTAATTACAAACCTTTCTCCCACATATTCCTACCCCACCTACACCCCACCCCCACCCCACCATCATAAAGCAAACAAAAATAAAACCTGAATGACAGACGTCAAATTTATTCCAACACATAACGCAGAATATTAATGCCTTGAGCATTGGAGAAAACACCAATGGCTACAATCATCGCAGTAAGGGTAAGTCGAGTCGATGTTTCACTAAAGCCAAACGTAGTGCTTGATTTGTTTATTCAAGTCGGACGATAGGTCACGCCAATGCAGACGCCTCAACAAAATTGAAGAGGGTGCTGCTGCAGCTCCGTTTCGAGGGCAAAACAACTAATTCCTATTGCCAATACCAGTGATGTTGATTATGTATGATGAAAAAGCGCGATGTGCTGCGATGGTGATGATGTAGATGTAGACACTCCGCATTTATGATTTATTAAATCGATACAAGTTGTTTCTGTTTACTTACAACACGACAGCTCTTGAGAGGGAAACAACCACGCGAGTGTTGAGTGCGATTTCTATAATGTCCGGAAGTGGAATGGTTCTTACATAGCGCGAGTCCACTCACCCCGATATGCATGCCTCAATAGAAGTACCCTTATCTCCAATAATAAAGAAGATGGGTGATATGTGGTATAGAATCAGTGTTGTTGATGGTGTGAATGTTATTCTATGGAGCGTATGTCGAATGTGTTTGTAAGGGTCAGATTCTATATCTAGCTGTCGTGGGTTATCAACGATATTGCTCATTAGAGAGAACGCCATCGCCACACCAAACAAGGCTGAAATGAATTCAAACGTGCATTGGAATAATATTCAAGGATAAGTTTCCTCTGACTTTTAAAATACTTTGCTGATGCATTCTAGTGAATCAAATAGATACATAGACATGTATTAGCGATTCACAAAGTTTGAATCTTCATTTTGTATTTGTACCTATATATGTAGATACAATTACAAAGCTACAAATTAGCTGTCTATTTCAAGACAAATCGAGGTCCAAATTTTGAAGCCCTTGTTTGAAAACAAAAAATTGAAAAAGTTAGTTTTGCATTTTTAACTTTACTGTAAAGTTAGAAAAACAGTTGTTTCCTCAGTAAAGGAGGTAGTTAAAAATTTGCAGTGAATCTCAATATTTGGAGCTTATAATCACTTCCTTGAAAAATTTATGTTTAAATTGTGAATCCTTATTAAGAAAAAGAAAAGTGAAAAAACGAATTGGACACTCTTAACTTCACTGTAAAGTAAGCTTGACAGTTGTTTTCTTAGTAGAACTTTGAAATTTTGAGCTTAGTACTTTTTTTGAATGCATAAGAACTGCAAATTTGCATAAGGCTCCAAATTTGCAGTTTGAAATCTTAGATTTTTAATTTTTCATATGTTCTTTTTGGTAAACTCTCATGTTTGAATTTTTTGTTAAGTTTTTAAACGATCAATTTTGATTAAGAACAATTTTTTTTTTTTTTTAACAAAAAATTTAGTGTAATTTCTTCGAACATTTTTCATACAAAAAAGAACTTTAAGAAAATATTTTTTTTTAAAATGGACGTTTTATTTCATTTTAAATAGAAAAAAAAAATCATCTAACCAATGCAAAATTATGTAAAAAGTTGACGGGAATTGTTGTTTTATATTCATTTTGATGAGGGTAATAAGAAAATATTTATATTTTATTGGAATAAATTTGACGTCTGTTATTCAGGCGACTCTTAATAGTGACTAGGTGTACATTTTTAAAAATTGTTGTAGATCACTAGGGCTGGCCACACTACCAAATCAAACGATACTCTTGTAAGTATCGTCATGGTATCGTCAAAATCGAAAATTTTCAGTATCGTCTCGGTATATCGGTCACGTCGTCTGGTTTCGCTCTGCTCTCATTCACAAACAAACATAAAATACACAACTTGGTTACATATTCTTGATCTTATAGTTGAACTTGCTTGGTATTTTTAAGATTTAATAAAAAATCATAATATAAAAAATATGAATATTAAATTAACTACAATCTTTTCAACTAAAGTTTTTTATTGTCTTAAGAATTTTAAAGGACTTGTTTCACAATGTCTATGTAAAGTCCCTATTTGTTATCTGAAACATAAATTCTGAGTGAAAAAATCATAGCTGGAAAACAATGCTGTTGTAAAAAAATTGCAGCCGTTTTCGAGGAGCCAAGAAATAAGAAAACAATATGAGAGGCAGTTGCTGGATTTCATCAAAGTCACTAAAAAGTTGCTAAAAAAAAACAAGTCTGAAAATCTCATCCAAATGATTGGTTTCAGAGAAACAAAGCGAAAGAAAAATGAGCGTGGAAGTGGGTGGTTCTAACTAAAATAATGCTTAAACCAACTTTCTCCTTAGTAAAGAGAAAAAACTGTGAAAATGTTATTCAAAACATAAGAACCGTTTCCGAGAAACCAATTATTACGAGAACTTTTTATTTTAATAAATTAATTATAATATTCAAAAATCTATTTTTTATGCCGATACCAAAGATACTACCGAAAGTATCGGTGAACTTCGTTCTTAAACTATGTATCACTTCGGTTTCCAATACCGATACCAAACGATACCGAGATTTTTCTGGTATCGTGGCCAGCCCTGATCTCTCTTATTTTAGTACACAGAAAAAGATTTATAAAAAATCGTAGGGGCTGTTTTTAAGAAAAAAAATATTTTCTCTTACAAGTTTTAACATATGTATATATTTGTATATTTGAAGGTACCTAACCGAAATTTTTTATTAAAAATACAATTTTTCTTGCAATATTCTGAAAGTGTTAAGTAAACATTAAAAACATAGTTTCAAAAATAATTAGGAAGCTTTCAAAATATTTGATTTAAAAAATATTCAACATTTTTTCAAAATTCAAAAAATTATTTTCGTGAACATTTTTAATAAAAAAAAAAACTATTAATAAATTTTAGAAGTTTGTGCATACAAAATATTATTTAAATCAAAAAATCATTTTGAATAAAATCGAAAATAGGGTTTTTCAACAATGACGCCACAAAAGTAGAGCGACAGGGACAGCAAACGACGCCATATTTCTTGTCGCTCTTTCGACATTTCTCTTCAGTAAGGTTTGCCACTTCATGATGGAAAGATATACGAGCCAACAACGAGTCAAGATTATTAAAATGTGCTACCGATTCGGAGTCAGTGGCCTCAACGTTAAGAGCGCTACGTCCAATTTATGGTCGTCATAATCGTCCTAGCAGATCAACAATTGAGCGCTTAGCGGAAAAATTTGAATCCACAGGCAAAGTACAAAATGTTCCCGTGCTAATGAGACAAAGAAGTGCTCGAAGTGTCGAGAATATTGCTGCCGCTGAGGCTTCAGCTGCAGAAAGCCCAAATGTGTCTCTCACACGTCGTTCTCAAGCGTTGGGCATCTCTGTTAAGCGTTGTGGCGAATTTTGCGAAAAGATCTAGGCCTTCATCCTTACAAAATCAAATTGACGCAAGAACTGAAGCCGCTTGACCATCAGAAGCGTCGTATGTTCGTGAATTGGGCTGAGCAACAACTTGAAAATGATTCGGATTTTCATCGAAAAATCATCTTCAGCGATGAGGCTCATTTCTGGCTGAATGGCTTCGTCAATAAACAAAATATGCGGTATTGGTCAGGCAGCAATCCACACGTACTCCATAAGTCATCATTGCATCCCGAAAAAATGACGGTTTGGTGTGGTTTATGGGCCGGCGGCATCATTGGGCCGTATTTCTTCCGTGATGATCAAGACCGGCACGTTACTGTGAATGGGGATCGCTACCGTTCAATGATAACCGAATATTTTTGGCCCCAATTGGATGATATGGACTTGGAGGACATGTGGTCCCAACAGGACGGCCGGTGCCACAAGCCACACAGTGAATGTCACAATCAATTTACTGGAAACCAAGTTTGGAGAACGTGTTATCTCACAAAATGCTCCAGTTGCTTGGCCGCCTCGGTCGTGCGCTTTGACGCCGTTAGACTATTTCCAGTGGGATTACATCAAGTCTATCGTCTATGCCAACAAGCCAGCGACGATTAATGAGTATCATACGAGTATCAAACGTGAAATTGCAGCAGTATCGGCCGATTTATGCTTGAAAACTGTCGAAAATTGGGTTCAGCGTCTGGACTTCTGCAAGCGTGCCCGTGGTGGCCATGCAAAAGAAATCGAGTTCCGTACATAATGGCATCGAACGTACTTTCACAATAATAAAGAATTTCATTGACATGCAAAACCGTTTTTGTTTTATTTAAAAAAAACTTTTGCAGCGCTCTTATTGAAAAACCCTATACAAAAATGGTTTTTTTGGAAGGTACTATTAATTATAAGTTATGTTTTGAAAATCCAAGAAGGCTACTCGAAAAGAAATTATACATTTTTGTTAAAGAAAAATTGTGGAATCGCTTTTAGAAAAATAAGCTTTTGTAAAATTACTTGAAAAATTTGTATTGCAGGTACCGTTATTATTATTATTTCTAAAAAAATTTGTAGCAAAACAGACAGAAAAATAACTAAAATCAACGAATGATTTTTATTTTTATTTTCTGACTTTTCTTAAAAATGAAAATTATGCAGCTCAACTTGTTCTGCAATTATTTAAAAAAATCGCAAATAAAAAAAAATTTTAAGGTTACATTTATTTTTTAATTTTTTAATTATTTACTGGGGCAAGACAGGATAAGCACAGAACAATTAAAAAAATTGATTTTTGGCTGGAGAAAGTGCTACTATGAAGTTTTTTGCTAACTTTTTTGGCCAACATAAAAAAAGCACAAAGCAGCACTATTTTACTGAAGTATTTGAAATTTTAATGTTTCAATTAAATTTAATTATATTTTTTAAAAATGTGAACTGGACAAGGCAGCACAAATTAAACACGTTTTGGAAAGTTTATTTTTGGCCTCAAATTATGCAATTATTATACATTTTCTTATCTCTTCGGTGCATGGCAGCGCAAACTGAGTATAAAACAGCATAGCTAACTCTCTTTTTAAAAAGTTTTCAAGAAATTTTATAAGAAAAAATTGTAAATTTGCTAGTTTTGTTTTAATTTTCACGGAAGAAGGCAGCACAAATTTCAGCTATTTTTTTTTTTTTTTGAAAAGCAGAAATAGTGTAAGCAAACTTTACGGTTAGAAAATGGGTACCCTTTCAAAGTAAAAATTATACCCTTTGCACTTTTTTTTTAATAAGGCAAATGAGGCCCAAATTGACTCCAACTATTTTCTTACGAAAGTTGAAAATATTGGTGCTATATATCGGGTTGTTCAATAAGAGCGCTACAAAAGTTTTTTTAAATAAAACGAAAACGGTTTTGGATATCAATGAAATTCTTTATTCCTGTGAAATTACGTTTGATGCCATCATGTATGGAACTCGATTTCTTTTGCATGGCCACCACGGGCACGCTTCCAGAAGTCCGACGATGAACCCAATTTTCGACGTTTTCAAGCATAAATCGGCCGATACTGCTGCAATTTCACGTTCGATATTCGTACGAAGTTCATCAATCATCGCCGGCTTGTTGGCATAGACCATAGACTTGACGTAGCCCCACATGAAATAATCTAACGGCGTCAAATCGCATGACCGACGCGGCCAAGCGACTGGACCATTTCGTGAGATAACACGTTCTCCAAACTTGGTTTCCAATAAATTGATTGTGACATTCGCTGTGTGGCTTGTGGCGCCGTCCTGTTGGAACCACATGTCCTCCAAGTCCATATCATCCAATTGAGGCCAAAAATATTCGGTTATCATTGAACGGTAGCGATCCCCATTCACATTAACGTGCCGGTCTTGATCATCACGGAAGAAGTACGGCCCAATTTGAAAACCCCTTTACTAACACACACATAATTCATACTTAAATGGGCCCACAATTTAAGGAATCCGTTGGAGTAGGTATGGCTTTTACAAGAAGCAGGACGTGACCCGAAATCATGTAAAACAATATCATACTCCAAAACGAAGTGAAATCCTGAAAATTCACGACTTAAGTTTATCGACATTAAATGACCTCCAGGAAACCATACTTTTGGTCTGCAGCGAATTATGAACAATTTACATTGAAACGATTTTTTTTCTAAAACTTACCTACCTGGCAAAGGAAATATTTATAAAAATCGTTGCAGATTTTTTGGAGAAAAAATAAGTTCATACGTTCACAGTCTCCACTTTCCACACTCTTATTTATTTTTATTTAAAATTAAATTAATAAATAATTTTTTGTTGAAAGAATAAAAATGCTTAGTGTCATGTTTTAAAAACAATAAACCAACCAAAACCTACAAAAAAACTCTTTAATATTTAACAAGCCATAAATAGAAAAAAAAAAAAAAACATCAACAACTTCCTGTCTTATGCTACCTATCGAAACAGATTGTAAGCTATTGTTTAAAAAGTTAACACCAAAACTATCATTAAATATTAATGGGCGGGCTAACCATGTTAACCACGAGTTTCCTTACACCTGGACCATTGTTAACATCATTCAAGTTTACCCCTGATATGTGATTTCATTGGACAAGGACTTCGTGCGCCTCTTTTATTCTTTGGTCTCGGTTGCAATCATACGTCGTCGGTCGGACTGTTAAAGCTGTAATTAGATTCATAATTAGTGATGAAGGCAAAGTTGAGAGTGTCAGTGTGAGATAAATTTTCATCTTTTAACTTGTTCTTTAGATAGGTATTAAAAGTCCAAGTATTGGTTTCGTGGAAAAAAAGTACAAAAATTTGAATTAAAGACCAGGTTACGAGTATCATCTAGTCTTGTTTCGGTTCACATGTGTATTTAGTTCTTTTTGAGGTGATTTCCCTCGGGTATAGACCAACTTATACCAATTTGGTTTGGAAACTTTTCATAATTAGCTCTATTGAATTACTTTGGAATAAAAAACATACTTAATTTATTTTTGATTTTTGCTTAGCAAGTTTTCATTTCGCTGACTGATATTCCTAGTACATACAACAAACTACCTGTATTTGCTGCATATTTGATATGCTTCCATTAAACCTAGTTTAACATCAAGTATACAAAGCAAGAACTTGCGACCCGACTCCGTCATTTATTTTAGTTTACAAGTTTTTCTTCTCGTTTTTTTTTTTCTCCACCTCTTTATATTAAAGTTAACGCCTGGCGCTGGTTTTCCTCCCTTTGAATATCATGAGATGCATCTTTAGACTGCAACTTGCGATTGTAATCGCTAATTTAAAAATTAATTCGCTTTCTTATTTAAGTGGCACATCATCATATTACATATGCTCATAATCAGATGTCGCTGTCGTCAGGCGACGAACCTGATTCAATATTCAAAAGGCACCTCCTGTTTTTTGGAATTTTTTAAATAATTTTTTCATGTTCATAATAATAATTGGGGGCCGGTTTCAACAGAATAAATACACAAAACCAAACGTGATTTGAAAACATCACCAGTTTGGTTTTGATCTAAATGTCGAAAATTGTACCCACCTATATGTACATTGCACATATATGTAGGTATATCTCCCATGTACTGAAAATGATCGTGAGAAATGTGGAGTCAGATTTTCAATTGCGGGCGATACGCTTGGAATATTCAATTACCTTAAATATGTGCGGTGAAGTGATCTATGGGGATGTCATTAATCAAAAAATGAAGAACAAAACATAAGAAAAAAATAAAAAAAACCTAAAGAATATGTAGACTTTTTTTATTTCAAGATTTTAACTGCTAAGATATTAAGATAGACCCGTAAAATATGCCTATGGTAGTTATAGAGTAATCAAATTTGATTTAAGATCCAAATTGTTCAAAAAAAAAGAAAAGAAAAGGGTTTAGGAACATTTTCGTGTAGGTATGGTGTGTGGTTGTGGTATCTGGTACGTTCCAGATTTAATTGATTGCTTAAATCTATTTTGAATCTTTTTTTCCATAAAGGTTCTTTCATCATCAAGCCATATTATACAGAGGCTAATGATTGTTTCGTTTATGATTGTTATCGACGAAAGCTTCTCGTTTTTTTCCCTTTGTGAAGTTTTTTAAAGAAAGATTATTTGATTGATGAGCCATATTATGTCTAGGAGGAGTAGGTTAAGCCTGGAGGTACCTTTAGTTTCTGTAATACATTTTGCGAGGTAGAACTTTCACCTTTTTGTTATTGAAAAATACAAAAAAATAACTTTTTTGTAATTCTTATGCGTTTTTTTTTTGTAAAAATAAGTTTTTTGTATGCATTTCTTCTTTTTTTTAAATATGTAAAATAGAATATCGATGCAAGTCATGAATCCTAGCCATTCAAGTGCGCTCAATTCGAGCATTGAGAAGTGAGGTTATATAAACGGTCTAAATTTCAGAACTGTGTAGGGCTGGCCACGATACCAGAAAAGTTTGGGAAACTGATACGATACCGAGGCGATCCGAAGCGATACTGAGACTATACCAAATGATACGCTATTTTTGGAAATTCAGTATGGTTTGGTATCGTCAGATTTTTTAATATTGTTATTAATTTATTATAGGTAGGTAGGTGGAAATGGTACCACGGGAGTAACACTCGCCCAGTACCCAATTAGCGATGAATTGCGCCGTTGATACAATAACTCGTTTGACTTGATTCTTTCGGGGGTCTTCCAGATACATGATTGAATGCGAGATTTCCACCTGGGCCTCCGTATGCCCACTCGGCATGACCGGAGGTTTCCAGTGGAAATCAGCATCAACCATGAGCCCAGAGTTCTCTGATTTGAATTAGAATGGATTTGGAATATGGTTTTAGTATATTTTGGGCTAGCACCAACGTCAAGAGGCGGGACTTAAGACACTCAGTCGATTGGATCACATCTCGCCCATAGCTAGCTGCGATATTCCGAGCTCAGCAGATAGCAGAACGACTGGAGTGCGAAGGATCCAACCGATGATCGCTGTCATTGAGCATCATGAAACCCAGCAGAGGCCTGTATTCCGATTGTCTGGGCCTGGGGGGGAACATGATACAGAAGCAACCGATTTTGTGACGCCGTCTTGGACGATGACCTCTTTATTGTCGAAGATCCGCAGGAGAAAGTGGAGGCTGTGGGGGCTGCTTTCCAGCAAGTGTACAAGGTGAATGCTTGCATTCGCCCCAATCACGGCCTGGAAAACAGAGCCTTGCTCCATCACTTCTACCTTCGGAATGACATCACGCAATGGCGATCAGAGAACCTCGGTTTCACCGGGTTCAATGAAGATCATTTTGCAAACGCCATAATCGCCGAGCGAAATGGGCCCATTTCCCTGTTAATTACGAAGGTGGAGCTCCAGTTCATCTTCGATTCATTAAAGAAGAAGAAGTCAGCAGGAGCCGATGGCATATCCAACGTTGTACTTCGACATTTACCTCAAGAAGCAGTAGACATTTATACCACTCTGTTTAACAACGCTCTGAATAATGCATATTATCCAGTGCGGTGGAAAACAGCTGTGGTGCATCCTCTCCCGAAAAAGGGAAAGGACAACTCCAATCCGGCGAATCTCCGGTCGATAAGTCTTCTTCCGAGTATTAGCAAGGTATTCGAAAAAGTTATCAACAGAGCTCTGTCTAAGTGGGCAGAGGACAATAATACTGGACAATCAGTTCGGTTTTAAGGCGGGACATGACACCATTCATGCCGCGTCGAAACTCGTTTCTGATGTCCAATGGAACAAATCTAAGAAGCAGTGTACGGGTGCCTGTCTGGTTGATTTGGAGAAGGCCTTCGACACCGTATGGTTAGAGGGTCTTTATCTAAAGCTGACCAGACTTGGCATTAGTAAACCACTATTGTATATGCTTTATGATATGCTCAATGGCAGAAAGTTTGTTGTCAAAAGTGGCAATGTAACTTCTGCCACAACCTTTAATATTAAAAATGGTCTTCAGCAGGGAGCGGTCAACTCGCCGATTCTATTCAGCATTTACACCAGCGATCTGATAAGTAGTCTAACTCAGGCAATTGCGTATGCCGACGATCTAATTGCGTACAGAACAGCTCCAAAAGTCGAGGTCATCAGGATTCTTTTGCAGCGTGACTTCGAGAAGATTCAGCGATATTGCGATGACTGGAAGTTGAAAATCAACTTCCAGAAATCAGAAACTATCTTGTTTAGGACTCCGTTGCTTAGAGCCACAAGGGATACGAGAAAGAACTGGCGCAAGCTGGTGATCGTAGGGCCAAATGGACATCCACTGGCGAGTAAAAGTGTAGTAAAGTACCTTAACATCTGGATGGATCAGTATTTGTATTTCGACAGACATATAAATGCTGCTCTGGCCAGGGCTAGGGGAGCTTTTGCCCTGACAAAACGGTTGTTTTATAGCAGCCGGCTTGACAGCAGGGTGAAGGTGATTTGCTACATGGCCCTCATCCGGCCGATGATTGCCTATGGATGCCCGGTTTGGTTCAACGTTGCCCCATCTCAAATGGAAAAGATTCGGGTGTTTGAGAGGCAGTGTCTTCGACGCTGCCTTGGATTGCACAGAACACTAGAGTCGGAGTACAAACATTACTATTCCAACCTGGTTCTATACAACGGGGCCATAAACAGGATAGATAATTTCATGCTAAAGCTTATTCGAGGTCACATTGCAAGAGCGATGTCCTCGTCTAACAGCTTAATTTTCGGGGCTTATTACCCCTTTATTCTGCTTTATTCCGCCCGATGCATTCCTCCACCTAGACAGTCGAGGGTTGATCCAGGATAGAGCAGCGGTTCCGCTAATCTACCACGTCTGCCGGAGAACTGTAGATCAGCGGCTCCTGTAAAGTCGGGACGTCCTCGCACAAGACGGAGCTGAGCACCTTCGGTTCAGTAGGACTGTGTCCGAACGGGACCGAAGAGATAGGGTAAAGCAGGAGAACCAGTTCTGGTGGTTGAAAAACGAAGATGAAGTTCCTTCAGATATCTAATAGTTGACCTTGCTTTTTATTTTGTATGGCCGACTTACATAGGCTTAGGTAGTTAGTTTTAAGTAGGGACAGTCAGGGTGGCACCAAAAAAAAATATAAAACATAGAAAAACACAAACAAAAATTATAAAATCCACAAAAATACAAAAAAATTATAAAACCGGAAAATGCTTGCTGTGGCTGTTCTAGATGTAAGTAGTCTGTAAGTAGCTTATAAGTAGGTTGTAACTAGTTATAATTAGTTGTAAATAGTTTTAAGTAGTTTTAAGTAGCTTTAATTAGTTTTAGTTAGCTTTAATTTAGTTTTATGTAGTTTGTAAGTTTTATATAAAACCAAAAAAAAATAAAGACATAGATACCGAGTTTTTTGTAAATTCTTCTCGGTAAAAAATAAAACCGACCTGGATATAGTATTAAGATAGTTCTTAGGCCGAAAGGCATTAGCATTAAGTTATTATAGTTTAACTTAGAGCGCCCGACTGTGGCCAGTAAGTTAGTTTTAAGATATTGATAAGTAGGCTAGTTTTTATGAATTTTTGTCTAGCTTTAAGATAGTTTTAAGAAAATTTAAAATAAAAATTAATTTAAAAAAAAAATAAAAAAAAATATAAAAAAAAAAAAAAAAAAAACCATTTTGTCTTAGATCCATTTCGTCGCTTTAGGAAAGGAAATCAAGTTTTTGATTTTTATTTCAGAAAGTTCGTTGAGGTCGTCAAAAAATGCCACTCCAAACGAGTGTGATCTCATTCTAGCCAGAGCAGGAAATTTACAGAGAGAGTGAAAGACTGTTTCGTCTCGCTGCATGTTCCCCTACTGGCCAATATCCAGTACAGGTTGCAACGACCTTAGCTATGTCTCGCCTGGGTCTACATAACATATCAATTGTTTGGGATTTATTATAGGTGGGCCAGATCTTTCTGGATATTTTGCATTCGGTCAAGCTATTCCACCTACGATTGGATTCACTAAGGAAGATTGACAGTAAATTGCCCTTCACAACTCCCAGGGGAATGCTGACTCTCTCCGCAAGTGAGTTGTGAAGGGCTGATCCTTGCCTGGCCAGTTCATCTGCCCGTTCTGGCCCCTATGGCCAGATACCCAGATAAGGGTGACCTTGAGGTTAATATAAAGGGTTGCGAGCTCCTCCCGGCATTGCTGGACCAGTTTAGAGGATGATATAGCCGAATCAATGGCTTTGACAGCTGTCTGACTATCTGTGAGGATAGCTGTATTGCGATATTGGTTTGGATCTAGTTTAAGTATCCTGCATGCCTCCCTAATTGCAAGTACTTCAGCTTGAAACACACTAGAATAATCAGGTAGACGAAAGGACCTTGAGATATTAAGATACAAATTAATTTATTATAAACAAACAAAAATTTGTGATGGGTTTCTTAGAAAAGGCCTTAATGATTTAGATGATGACGTTTTCAGAGCTTTTCTCTCTAGCAGGGAGAAGGTTTAGGCAGTAGTTTTAATTAAAATTTTCCATTTGCCACGCCCATTTAACTTATGCTGGCTTTCTCTCAAACCAAAGATTTCGATGAAATTTTCAGATTTGATTCTCTTTAGTGAGAAAGTGACTTGAGTGAAATCCACAAAATATTTGTGTGCACTATTTTCCTTGGAACTTATGACCTTGCGTCAAAATTTTGTGTTGAATTCCTTATCGGAACTTTACTCAGACATTGTAAAACAAGCCTTTAAAAATTTTTAAGTCAAGAAAACTTCAGTTAAAAAATTGTATTTTTGAAATAATGATTTTTTTCTTCAATCTTAAAAATACCAAGAGAGTTCAACTACTACGTCAAGAACATGTAACCAACCAAGTTGTGCATTTTGTTCTGGTTTGTGACTAAAAAATTGTATAATTCTTATAGTAGATCGTATTAATTTTATTATACGGAAAAATTTCAAAAGTTTTTGAGAAAAAAAATATTTTCTTTTCGGTTTTTTTAACTTTTATATGGAAGGTACCGTTATTTTTTCATTTACATATTCATATATTTAAGAGAGTGCTTAAAAAGTATCGAGTTTAAAAAAAAAAATCGACCATATCGTTTTCGAAATATTTGATTTTCAAGAAAAATTTTGCAAACATTTTTTAAAAATCCAAAAAATACTTTTTTTAATTTAAGTACACACAAATATTTATATTTTTTGGAAGCCTCTGTATACAAAAAATAATTGAAATCAGTCATACCGTTTTAGGGAAAATAAAAAATTTTATAAAAGGTTTTTTGGGAGGTATACCATTAATAACTAAATAAAATAAATAAATTCAGTGGCGCAACAGCTCATAGAGAACCAGGGCCTAGTGACTAACAACTCTCAACCATTCCTGTGTGCGTGTTGTTGACAGGAATGGAGGGGACCTACAATTTTTTGCCGAGTCCGAACGGCTAGGTGAGAAGCACTTATTCATGACAAGTATACTCTTGGAGGATTTGTCAGTTCCTCGCACGAGGCAGTACCTCGGAAAAAAACATTTCTGTTTTTAGGTGGCAGCGGCTGGGAATCGAACCCAGACCTTTGGCATGGCAGTCCTACGCACTAACCATCATGCTACGAGGTACTACACCATTAATAACTAATTTAAAAAAAAATATTTTTCCACCCAAAGGAAGCCTCTACTAAAAGTAATTTATCGAATTTTTTTTTAAGAAAAGTTGTCGAGTAGTTTTTGAGAAAAATACGATTGTAAATTTGCTTAAAGAAATTGTAGAGCCGTTAGTTTTGGTTCTAAAAAAAAATAATCATCAAAAATTACTATGTTACAAGTTTGAAGAAAATCGATCAGGCCGTTTTGGCTGTAGATGAACAGACAGACAGACAGAATTGTGAATTTGAGAAACAAAACCATATATGCATGGCTTGGTGGCGAAAACATATCTATCCAAAGGCAATTTGAGGCTAAATGCAAATAATCCAATATCACTTTGGATACCTATATTTCGATAACCATAATATCATAGAAGGTTTCAATCTTCAGTTTTAGGAAAGCTCTGGAAAATTTCAACACTAATTTTTTTTATTTTTTAACTTCAAGGCTTTGCTTCGGAAATATCGCCATCCAAAGACAATTAGTTAGAGGCAGAAAACCGTTAAAATCAGGTAAAGTCGCTTTGGATGCCAGTATTTTACCAACTAGACCTTAAAATAATTTTGGTAATTTTTAAAAGGTGGGTTAATTTCCTACTCAGCACTGAAAACCACTTGGTTTCGAAAATATAGCCATTCATAAACAATAAGGTAAGTAGTTTGGGGCAGCGCATCAATTGGTTAGGTAGGTTAGGTTAGAAGGGGTGATGATACGGCGAGCCGCATCATCTCACTCGGATCTCAGTGGGTGAAGAAGAATAGGGAGGGGTTTGAGGAGAAGTATTAGTTGTGGGGGGCCTCCCTGAACCATCATGAGATCTAAATGAATTTTAGGATGATTTTTAGTGGCAATACAGAGATGTCGCCCAGTTCATCGAAGAAATATTCTCCTAAGGCTGCTTTTCTGGTTCTAACTAGGCTGGGGCATTCACATAAGAAGTGATAGGAGCCCTCTTCCGCCTCTTCATCATGACACCCTCTACATAAGTCCGATGAGCTGATGCTCATTCTTTTCATGTGGGTTCCCATAGAGTTGTGGCCCGTTAGGACGCCAACTATGAGTGATAATTGAGACCTGCTTAGCTTGAGTAAGTATTCAGTTTTTTTCTTCGAAATATTCGGCCAAAGCTTCCTTGAAACCCGACAGGTGTCGATAGATGACCATCTGACATTTGCAGCTTCCAAGAAACCCTGGTGTATTCTACATTTTTCTTCCTCCAGTGGCATGAGCACCGATGCTTCGATTTGGCTCGGATCAAGAGATAATCCGCTTTTGGCCAGTTCATCTGCCATTTCATTTCCGTGAATATCCCTATGTCCTGGGACCCATTTTAGGGTATGGGTGTTCGTCAGTAAGTCAGTGCGCATCAGTAAGAGCGAATAATTTCTCAACAATGCCATGAAGAAATAAATTTGGCTTCGATGGGGTTTTTGAAATGTTGAGCTTAAAAAAATGAAATTGATGATAGATAACACGAAAAAAGTGGGTGGTACAATTCTGTGTGTTTGTCTATTTGTCTATCTGTCCGTATATCGACCTACAGCCTAAGCCACTGAAGCAATTTTTTTCTTTGAACTAAAGGTTCTTTTTGAGCCCTCCAGAGGGGAAATTGATTTTATTTAGCACCAAAAATAACGGTTCTTGCCCTACAACCGTAAATGAAAGCTTATTTATCTCAAAAACAGCTCTTACAATTTTGATAAAAAAAATCAGTGTATTATTGAAGATACTGTGAACTTTTTGATAAGAAAACAATTTACCGAAAGCCATTACTCAAGGTACCTTCCACATAACGGTTTGTTTAACTTTTAGTTTTCTCATTAACTGCTTGAAAGATTTCAGTCAAAATTTGTGTGCACATTTTTTTCTAAAATGTTAATAATACTGCATACCAAAACTTTGAAAAAAATTAATTTTAGATTTGAAAAAAAGTATTAACATTTATTTTTTGAAAATTCAATATTTCAAAAATGAGATTTTTTGAAACTAGGTTTAAAATGTATTTTAATACAAACTTGAAATTTGCATACCTACAGTAATTTTTTTCTTAATGTTAATAAAATTTTGTATATAAGAAATTAATTTCCAAGAAAACCGCTCCAATGATTTTAAATTTTTTTCATTAACACAACTTTGTTATAAATGAAAATTAAAAAAAAGTATAGCATGGTATTTAAAATGTTGGCGTTATTTTTAAATCATTTTTTTTTTTGTTTTAAGTCTAATGTCTTAGAAAATTGCCCCTTCTGCTTAAACAAGGGGAAATACATGCCCCTCCTCAACGATTTTTTACTAGTTTCTACTAAACCAACTTGTTCTAGCTTTTTGCTGCACTAAATTCGAACCACCTTATATATTAGCACTGTTTGTTTTAGAGCATTTTTATGTTCGCTTGGAAAAAGTTTTATGTTAAATACAACAACAGTTTATTTCCAAGCGAATTTTAAAATGCACTTAAAAACAGGGCTATTAAATGCATTCAGACTAAACTGACATTGACATTTTCATTAAAAAAAAAAAATATTACCTTAGATTTGTGTACTCTGTCCTAACACTGTTAACCATATTGACACATGTTTCCCAATTCATTCAAAGTTTCCACAGCTTCCTTCAGTATAAAAAAAAAAAACATTCACTTAAAATGAAGGTTCCAAATCGATATTTTACTGACTTTAACAACACTGTGTTTAGTGATTCATTCAATTCGAACACAAACAAGCTCAAAGTTTATCCTATCAAGTTTGTCCAGATGATTTTGGCTCACCTCAGTCTTAAATTTAAAACTCTATCTTCCTTTCCAGCTTTCCAATTGAGTCAACAAAGAACAGAAATAAAAAAAAAAAAAAAAAACTGACAAAAAATAGTCAATTCGTTCATTTCATCTGGTATAAATTTTTAGTACCTATACACAAACACACAGGTCAATATTGCTTCTGGTTCGTTATTTTTGTTGTTGTTGTTGTTTTTGTTTGGTCTGATCATAATATTAAAGTGGTAACATTTTGTCTCTGAAAGATTGAATATTTTGTATAGGTACAGGCCGATGATGGGTGATTTTCGAAGGAAGGTATATGGGTAGGCTGGAAGAGAAGGCTGTCACATGACCAATCTGCATTTGACTGTTGATGGTTTCACCCCTGCTATCCTATTTTTAGTTTATGATTCTTTGTATCTATTGAACATTTTTATCAATGGTCGGGTCGATTTGACCAAACAACGTCTATATACTGAAAACGAATCGATATGCAAATTGGAAGTCATTTCTGGCCGAGGTTCATTGTGGTTAAATTGGATCGAATTGTGCCGACATCATCGTCAAAGCTGCGGGTGGTATACGACCAATTGGATTGATTTTTTCTTTCCTTTTTTTAAATTAAGTATGTAGCCCATTGCCCGTCTTCCCTCCTTTGGGGAAATACATATTTGGAATTGAGAAATTGGGAGAAGATAATAATAAGATAATTCCACTAAAAACCTAAAACAGGGTGATTTTATAGTTTTAATCGTATAAATAATGAAAATGTTTCAATTTAACTTTATGATATAGGCGTTGAGAGGGAGGAGCATGACAACGGCGGTGGCAACAAAGTGTTGAAAGGTCAGTAGGGCAGTTCCAAGATTTTTGTAATTTTTATTCAAGTGCCTTAATGGCAACATATTATGAGATACTTTTTGTCACAGGTTGAAGTCATCAGTGAATCACAATCTGAAACAACAGATTTCACTGAACCACAATCTGAGTTAACATGGTCACTAAATTGTAACCTGAGACAGAAAACGTCACTAAAATAAAGCCTAATGCAGCAGACGTCATATTTTTAAATACCAACCTAAAGTTTAGGCTGTCAGTTATCAGTTACTTACGCCCATGTGGTTCCACTTGTGGGGCATAGGGCCTCCACTACTCCTACGCGCCATCGTGTACGGTTTCTGGGGATGTGCCTCAGCTCTCTTCAACTCTTCCCCGGTTGTGCTGATTCCTCTTCGACCATTCTTCGCCAAGAACTTCTAGGTCGGCCTACTTCTCTGCCTCACTACTTGAGAAGGTTGCATCATTTGACTCGCTATGCACTCGTGGCCATTTTGAAATGTATGTCCAATCCACTTCCACGAAGTTCATCATGGAAGATACGCTTAGGCCAGAACGAACTGTTGCAAATACTGCACCCATAAATAAACACGGATTCGAAATTGGAGCAGAACAGTCGTAGCTTTGTCTCTAGGCTTATAGAGTTGTTTTTCCACATTTTGGACAGCATTCCAAACGCAGCCTTTGCTTTCCCGATTTGGCTGACTATATATAGTTCAGTCCCACTATCAGTAGAGACAATACTCCCAAGGTATTTGAAACTCCCTGCTATCTCTACTGGTTGTCCAGTAATATCTATTTAAGTAGATGAAGAAATTCCAAGGCTGATCCTGCTTGTTTTTGCCGAATTGATATTAAGCCTGACGGTTTCAGCTAGGGTGTATTCATAAACGCAGAAAATCTGCGCTAGTACAATCGCATTTCTTTTCTGATGCATTTGTGAACGCACTCCCAATGCAGAATGTCTGCAGTAAACAAAAAGGTCTGACTTAGTCCGATTTGTATGTAAAAAGAGTTCATAAACGTCAGAGAAAAATGGCTGCCAAACAAATTTTGTTGAATTTGATTTTTGATTTGCTTACCCAAAAAGAAAAGAAAATTATAAAATAAAATATAAAAAAATATAAAATATTTGCAATTACTTACATTCTTTACGAGTCAGTGCCGCTTTGTCCTTCTTGTTGTCTTAAAAATTATTTTAATATTTCCCGCTCTTTCTGCAGCCAAACAAATTCAGCTGCACAATCTGCCCGACGCTAACGACAGTCTGACGTTTATGAACGGTACGTACTGCAGTTCGGCTAGGTTAGTTCGATCGCAAACCTGACTTTATGAATGCAGATAACGCAGTTCTTAGTTAGGCTGACGTTTATGAATACACCCCTACTCTCTCCACCTTTGTTGTCATTTGATGGAGATCCATGATCCTATGAAAAAATAAGCACACGTCATCCACGTAGTCAGATGTTTCAGGTGTGTTAGCAGATTCCACTGAATTCCTGCATTTAAAGTCGATAAAGCTGCATGCAGCACATCATTTATTACCAACAGGAACAGTATTGGTGACAATATTCAACCCTTTCTAACCCCACTTTGGATTTCAAACTCCTCTGATAACTTTCCATTATGCAGAACGTGACATTTGGATCCCTCATATGTAGCCTAAATAACAGCAATCAATTTATCCGGGATGCCCCTACTGCGCAAGGCAAGCCAAATAAATTCTCTATTGACAGTGTCAAACGCCGTTTCGAAATCGATGAACAGCAGGAGGAGTGGTGATCGATATTCAACTCACTCTTCGATGATGATCCGCAAGGTATTGATGTGATTCACACAGGTAGATCCGGTGTGAAAACCTGCTTGTTCGGCTTCAAGCGTAGCCTCGAGGTGGTCTTTTATTCGCTCTAGGACGATTCTTGCTATAACCTTCTCTTCAGCGCAGACAGCACGCAAATTCCTCTCCAGTTTTCACACTGCGTAAGGTCTCCTTTCTTTGGGAGCTTGACAATCATTCCTTTTTGCACTCCTTCGGGAAACTCTCTGTTCCTCAGGCTCTTTCTATGAGTGGGTGCAGGAGATGTTGTTGGTGCTGCTCGTAAGTGCTCTGCGGGAAAACCTACAAGTCCAACCACTTTGTTGTTCTTCAATGCTCTAATTGCGGTTAAGATGTCTTCTCTACTGGAGGAAACAGTGCGTTTTTCTGGAATTTCTTACTACGGAAGAGACTCAATAACCCTAAGGTTGACTTTTCTGGTGAAAAAGCGATGTAAAACTGCAGAAAAGTGATCCTTCAATCTTTTGAGCTGGTCCCCATCTGAAACTAGCAATGATCCGTCTATGTCCTTTACCAGGTGTTGCTTAGAGCTTTGGACACCTGTTAGCTCATTGGAAATTCTGTAGACGGGTTACTATCACACCTTCTTGCGCCTCTTTTGCTACTCATCACTTACTAACTACTTATTATTCTGGGCTTCCACTGCTATTTGGTAAGACTCTACTTTCATGGCTTTTCAAAACTGCCTTCTTGCTTTTGACTTCTACACCTTGGGTGATTTCAAATTATTTTCTTAAAAACTGTTTTTAAGTACATAAATATATGACTATAAGTTTTGCAGCTCATATAATTAAAATGGCGCCCAATGTGAGAACAAATAAATTGTTCTTTTCTGTTTTAATTTTCCTCGATTTCATCACTTTAGCCATTTTCGATCGTTCTTATTACTGTTTCTTGAAGACAATATTTTCATACCTAAAATAGCAGCTCACTCACTTGTTCAAAACTGATAACAATGGATTTTTCCCTAGTCAGTTCTTTTAGACTATGAAAGACTCATGAAAACTAGACAAAATTATGCAATAATGCCCCACCACCTTGAGCATGTTACTTAAGGACGTTGTCTATGTGGAAGAGGTGAACATCTCACTTCGACAGGAACATTTTCAACTAATTTTTGCTTGGTTGCTTGCAAGCCAGCCCAGCTGGCACAAAAAAGTCTTTGATTGATCCGCTCTTCATGATAGTGTTGCCCATCTGAACACTAAAAAACACAAAACCACATCCAATAATCCGTCATATATTCGCATATTGCATCCATACGTCGTCGTTGTCCATTTTGTTCCATCTTTCTCTCCTTAAAAATGATGTTTCATCGCTAGTGCGGGCACGCTAATCACATAATCTCTAGAACTTACCTTCAGAGCACGGGCGGGTGGTATAGTGGCAGTGGCAGAGTATGTGTCGGTGGTGGTGGTAACAAACTAGCAATGAATATTCGTATCTCCCCCAAGCTCATCATCGGGATACGTTTATGTTCTGGTGCTTGAATCAGTTGACCCCAAAGAAAAAAAAAATAAAGTAAGAACTCTGAGTCGTACGTGCTGATGATAGGTTCTTCCTCTTTTTGTCGGCGCGGAAAAGTTCTGTGAATTAAGATAAAACAAAAAACACAAGCTGAGATTTTTGTCAGCTTCAGCATGTCACGTTTTTTGGCAAGAGTGCATCTACTATTTAGCAAAAAGTCATCTATTGGAGGATGAGCTATATAAAGGAGAGACTTTTATAATATGATGTCGGTGTGGAACCTAACCATCAACATATCACATTCATCTTCATCATAATAATCATCTTCATTATGGTGGGCAAACCAGTCTTTTCTTCCAGGAGGTTGGTTTCCATAGAAGGTACACGGGGAGAAAAGAAAAATTTGTAGGAAAAGTTTAAAAAAAATCAAGAATTTCTAAATTTTTTAATAAATTGCGCATTATTTTTTTTGTAGAATAAAGATAGGTTCCAGGCACACATTTTTTATATTTTTTAACTAAAAATATATTTATATTGTTGATTCAAACTACTCGTACCTTCTCTTTGTCCCATCTATACAACGTTTATTCGTGAATCATACCTGCAATAACTGACATCAAAATCAACTCTTTTTTTTTCAAGCAACATTCAGCACTATTATATATTTGCTTCTTGAACACAACAAATAAACCAGAATATTAAGAAACAAAACCATAAATTTTGTAAAATATTTATGAAATTGTTCCCATATCATCTCACATTAGCATTACCACATCACGCGACAATCCTTGCATATTAAACTAAGCGGCCTTTGTTTTTGCGACTCCTTGTGATCAGCGCGCTGATTTCATGAGAACTCGTTGATACAAAAAAATCCACAGATAAAGAGCAAAGTGTTTTTGTTGTAGAGTGAGTGTAAATTTAATAAGATGTAGGAATATTTAATAATATAGAAACAAAACGGATACACTATTCATATAAAACCCTAAAAACAACAACAATGACATCAGCAACGCAACGCAGCGCATTCACAATGTATATAAATATGACAATAAATTAAAAATGAAACATACTCATCACCTGAACGCGACATGAATTTTAATTTTTATTGAAAGATATTGGGTTGGGGTAATAGTGATGGCAGCATTGCCACTCTGAGAGTATTTGCCACACATTAAACTTAACTGGAAACTACAAAATTTATTACAAAATGTTTGTAGTTAAAAGGATTACACTTTAAGTCAACAAAACTATAAGGGAACACGATTTCCTCCAATTTTTTAAGTGTTTTTGAAAAGCTGTACCTCTGTGATGCAAGGTGTTCAAGTTAAGATGAAACGAAAAGCCATGTTTTTTGTTTTGAGATTTGCTTGGAAATATTGTTTTTAGTTTAGTATCATCATTGTGCAACCATTGTGCCTATCTTTAATTTTTTTGAGAAATGTAATTTTCATGAAAAATTTTATTTGATTTAATCATATGTTGCCGAGACTTCCTGTTTACTCAGTTAGGCAACTTTTGTTTTTTTTTTTTTTATAAGGACATATCTGAATGAAAGTTTTCAAAACTCAAAAATATGTTTTCTACAAAGTTTTTTATAAGCTTTGTGAGGATTTTAAAATATTTTTTCGAAATTTATCTGAATAGTCCTGCATATGTGATTTTTTTTTTCCTTGCATAGAACGGTTGTATATTTTGGCAGTTTCTGGAATTGCAGTTTAGTGGCAATGCCATTTTTTCCATTTACCTAATATCGCTTTGTCTCAAGACCTGGGAGGCAGCTTTACTCAAAACTCTACCTATAGATATCTTTTCATTAGTCATTCATGTGAATGTGTAGTAGAGATGATTTGTTAAGTTTTTGCTTAAAATTGAGCGAATTGTAAAACCAATACAACATCGAAGAACTTAGTTGTTATTTTTACCTTGAGTTCAGTTTAACATAAGATGTTGTTTATTGGGAAATGCATAGCTAGCGCAGTTAAATATCCCTCATACCAACATAAGAAAACATTTTATCACGGGATTACTTATTGACACTTTCCTGGATTTGTTGTTGTTTATTGGGGGGAATTTAAGTGCACCAGTTATAATGTTTTTCAATAAAATACTCCTTTTATTCAACATAATTATTTTATTATTTTGTCTCACGCAAAACTCAAAAAAGCCAGGCTTCGGATGTTAAAATGAAAAATTTTTTTATGACTAGAAGTTCTGGGACCTCCCTGTAGGCTACAGTATCAACATCAATAGTTTTCAAATTCCTGCTTTTAAACTAGGACCTGGAATTTGAAAGCAGAGAGGGAAAAGCCTTTTGGTTTTTTTTTTAAGCCGCCAGATTTAGTGCAAATCGATTCCAGGAGTGAAATATTGTACTGGCCCACACTTAATCTGCGGCGGTCTGAAACTGTTTGAAATTTATTAAAAAAAAAACTAAGGAACAGAAGTATTATATCACTCAAACTGCTGTGAATTTTGAAGTTTCGATTTTATTTTATGCATTTCCTTTTATTTTAATTCACTCCCACTGTCATCTACAATAGCCGGAAAAAGTATTTTCACAAAAAAATACCATTTTTAAAATAAAAGTTAGATAGCCCTCATTCGAATCAAAACATTGAAAAACAATTTCCCTAATTTTTTTTTCAGATTTTTATTTCACCCCCCTGGTCACCCTATTTTCACTTGAAGCTTGAAGGTACTAATTATGGGTTAAGGATTATTCTTATAGCACGGGAAAATAAATCAGAATATATAGATTAGATTCAGACGAGAAAAAAATTGTTTTTGAAGGGAAAACTATTTGCAATAAAAACTTTATTTAGGAAGCATATTATAGAATGGAATCGTTGCTTTAAAAAAAAATTAAGGTGTAGCTTTGTAAGTGTTCCTGTTTTTTTTTTTTTAAATATATTTTTTTCTGTTTTGAGCCTAATTATGAGAAAATTACCCCTCTTGCCTAAACGTGGGAAAATAGACCCTCCCTCCAATACTATTTGTATCTCGTCTTAATCTAATCTATACCCTCATATTGTTTTTGTGCGTCTTATTAGAATCACCCTTACCCCATAGTTAGTACCTTAAAGTGAAAATAGGGAGACCAGGGGGGTGAAAAAAAATTCTGAAAAAATTAGGAAAATTTTGTTTTGCTATGTAAAAACATTTGATGCCTATCCATCTCAAAATTTCAACAAAAAAAACCAATATAAGGACCTCCCTAATATACATACATACGTAGTTTTAAAATTAAAAATTGTATTTCAAAAATGTAAGAGAAAAAAAGCATTTTGACAAAAATAAAAAAGCTCGCAAATACCTATCGATTAACTTCTTAGTGTGGGAAGTGAGGATTTTTTCTAAGCTTGCCAATCTGCCATCCGTTTTAGGCCATCAGCCAGGGGCTTCAAGTAAATCTGGTTAGAAAATTACCAACAATTTCTTTTATGATATTTTTGAGACCTTGTAACATAGAGAAATATATTTTTTTTCAACAAAATTTGGTAGACTATCTGAAAGCAATAATTTTGCCCTTCAAATAAATATCTTTCCAATATCTTCTTTCCTCTGTCATCAATCCATTGTGAAAATTTAATATATATATGGCATATTTTACTATACAAGGTTTATTTAACATTGTGAAGTATCCTGAGAAGATTAATAATGGAAAGATTTAGACTGAAATTTTAAAAATGATAACGTCGGTGAAACCAGAAAAATGAGCAAGTAATTCCAAATTTTCTGAAAATTATATTTCAGACAAATCATGCCAATTACTTGAAAAAATACTTCAATACTTGTTGCTCTTCTGTAAAATTTGCTTATATATGGAGCTACGGTAAGCTGTCCAAAAGTAAGCCATCTTTATTTAGTGGACCATTAAAGTTTTCTGTTTTTCTGTACACTTGAAAAAATTTAAAGAAAAATCTACAAAAAAACGCTTTTTAATTCCTTTTAAGCATCACACCAAGTTGAAGCTGTTAGGCTATGGGTACTTGAGCAGGGCAGGAATCTGCGAAACTGCTACTATGTATTGTGTGCTTAATGGAAGAGTGATGTTTCTAGTCAGTGTGATTTGTTGAATATAATTTGAAATTGTAGATATTATTATAAATTTATAACAGTGAATGAGGTCCATTATTTTATTTTTTAATATATTTCCCAAAAAGACACTATTTCCAACAGTGAACCAACTTTAAAAATTGCAAAGTGGACCGTGGCGCAACCAAGGAAATTTTAACTTTAATGTAGGTTTTATTTCTTATTTTTATTTTTTTTAATAAAAAATGAGGCTGGTTGCGACCCACGCTGGTAACTTCCCGTTAGTTCCCTCGGAAGCTAGAGGCCCGATCCAATATTATTATTACAAAATCGTCATTTCAAGATCTTTGAAAATGTTCTCAGGTGTTCAATATGCGATTGATTAAGGATTAGTGAGTAGAATAAACTTAACACCAAGCCAATATCATTGGTTTTGCTCAAGATATTAAAGAAGAAAAAATTTGTTTAACAATTTTTGGTAAAGTCTACAAGAAACCTTACCAAAAATTGTTAAACAAATTTTTCACATTAAAAAAAAAAAATGTTTGTTGAATTCCTTTACAAAACTAATCAAATATCCATTACAAGTGCATAGAAAGCCTATACCATTTTCTATGATTTCAGGATATTTGAGACAAAAATATTTCAACAATTTTTGGCAAAATTTCTTGTAGTTTTTTTTCCGTCATGTAAGGTTTCTGAGATCAGACTCAGTCTATTACACTTATGTTTTCTCTTAGGTCTGTTTATGTAGCAACTCTTGCGAGAAAGTGACAAACCTCCAGAAGCATATCTTGTGATGATGAAGCACCTCTCATAGAAGCCTATCAGTAAAAAATTGTATAAGTTACCTCCATCGTATACACTATGGAATCATTTCAAATTTTAGTCCTGGTTCCCTCATTTTTTTATCAAACAGAAAGACAAAGTTCAGCCGACTATTAAATGCCCATTATCCTATCTTGAATGTCACACAAGCAAAAATTATGATATTCTTTCCTTTGTATTCCTTTAATTTTTCATCATTTCTCGATTTGGAATTCTGATGAAGATCACAAAAGGCTCACGAGTCAATTCACCACCCCCGCCCTCCTTGGCTGACCACACCATCTCACCTGACTTAATATCGTCATGGCACCTCAGTGTATAACGTACACGTATGTAGGTATACTCATCGTATAATATGTGTAAGTAGGTATGCATCATAAAACGTTCAAATGGAATCCACCTTAATTGTTGAGTTGATTATTGTTATTAATAATGGGATTCCATTGTTGTATATCGTCATCGTCGTCGTCGAAACTTTGCCATAGGTATAGCTTGTCAGAGATACATCGAGTTGGCACAGCAAGAGGGAAGGCTTGCATTCAGACGCTCCCCTCATGTCCTTCTCAGAAAAATATTATGAACATATTAGTTCCATTGAAAACCAATTCCGAATTCACTCTGTTCGTGTTGTTGTTGTTTTGGGTCCGTCCACAAATCTCACCTCTGGCAATAACAAGTTCAAGTAGCACGACAATGAGCCTAAACCTTGGTTATGATTATGTTTGCCACATCAGGTCTGGTCCTGGTGCTGGTGGTTGCTGTCGTTGGACACTGCATACCTGTGAAGGTGCATTACATGGATTACTCGAAGGCGCGCATTTTATTCGCTTCTTCATTCTCATGCGATATCAAACGCGCGCGGTACGTGTCAAGATATGTGATGATAATTTGATGCTTGATCTGAATGGGTTGGACTTTTTTTTTGTAGGTATTGTTGTGTTGTTGCTGATATCCTTTCGTTTTGTTCTTCTTTCTTCATCACGATGGTCGATATGTTCTTCGTATTACTTGCAACCAGACCTTCATACATATATACATACATTATGTGCAATGTGTATGGCTACTTTTAAAAGGGAGGAGTACCTGTATATACCCATCATATCATTCCACGAAATGTTGTTATGATTACAGCCTGATGGTTATTACCTGATTTAGATTCGAGCTGTCGAAGTCAATGCGCGTTGATGGAAGATTTTTGGGTCACGAAAGTGTCTTTTCGATATATGTATACAAAATCAGTGGATTACTGTACTTTTTGGTAAAAAATAAATTTACTAAAAACCGTTATTAACGATGTAACGGCATATGACAGTTTTCTTGATTTTCGAATTTCTCATTAACGCCTCTCACGATTTCAATCAATTTTTTTTTGCAAAAGCTCCTTTTAAATGTCAATAATATTGCATATCCAAATTTTGAAAAAAAAATAATTTTGAACTACCAACAAAAAAATATTAAATTTTTTTTGAAAATTCAATAATTCAAAAATGGGTTGATGAAATTTTTTTAAATTAGGTTTATAAATGTGTTTTAAATTGGCATTTCAAAACTTTTTTTTTATGTTGCCAAAATTTTATATACAAAAAAACAGTTTTTAAAAAAACCGCTTCCAACGATATTAAATTTTTTTTTATATATTGATATTTTTCAAGTAATCAAATGGCATTCTTGTTTTTGAGCCAGTTTTATAGTTGTTTTATACAATTAAAAGAACGATTTAATTGGTTTTTTATATTTTGTTTCTATAATTACTTTCTTATTTTAAATGCTCTTAATTCCAAGCAACTTTAACATAAGAGCAAGTACGTACGATCCAGTCATGCCTTTTATTTATTGTGGGCTTTTGAGAAATAATTGTCTCTTTTCTGTTGGATTTTAAAATTTCCCAAGGATAATAACTCCTCCTTGCAAAAAACAAATATTTTTCCATCCACTTATTTTGCACTAAGAAAGTTATGAACGAAATTCTGGTAGAATAGTGGAGTCAAAGTAGTACCATATGCAGATGACCAAGCACTACTTGCAGCGGGTAAATTCCCACCCAGTGCTGTCAAACGTAGGTGCTGTGTTGTTTTTTTTTGTATTGTCCTCCGTCCCATACTGACTCGAAGGTATAAGAAAATGATGTTACTATTGTATTATTAACTAAGTATTAAGCAAACGGCAATCTGTATTTATGTGTGTCAATGTTAGTGTGGTCTTTCCACAAAATTTGGCAGCTTTTAAACTTGTACTTTAACCCCTTTTCAGCAAATTTTTTTTTCCGAGGAAATTTTATATGTAGGCCAAGGATTCCGAGACATTTTGTACAACATTTTTCTTTAAAATTACCATTTTTATATTTTTGGAATTTTAATTCAAGGCTCTTAGCTGAAAAAAAAATTGATGTGGTATCTGTATGCGTTCAGATGTTATGATTTTTGTAACAAAAACAGCAATTTTGTACACACACTGCATCAGGTAGTCAAAAACTAAAGCAAAGAAAATGAAAATATCGCATATTGCCAAAATATCCCTAAATAATGCAAAATTTTTTGGAATGTATTGCCCTGATCGTTTATAAAACGACAGCACTGTTCGCATCTACTATAAGTGAACAAATAGAGTATACCCTGTGAAAGGCCAACACATGGACAAAAAATTGTGGTCTCATGATCAATCCATTGAAAACAGAATTGGTGCTCTTCACTAACAGAAGAAAAATACCAATGTTTAGATTACCATGAATCGAATGAACTCCACTCAAAATCTCGGATCAGGCCAAGTTCCTGGTTGTAATTCCTTGATGAGAAACTGACTTGGAGTCTCAACACTAAACAGATAGCAAAGAAAGCTATTGTTGCGTTTTATTCCTGCAATAAAATTTTTGGAAAATCCGGGGGACACAATCCAAAAATTATCTGGTGGATGTACACAACAATAGGTACACCGATACTTACCTACGGTAAGGTGAAACGCGACTGAGAAAGCAGCAAACCTGAAAACCTTGACAAAAGTTCAAAGGTAAGCATGCATGGGCATTGCTAGGCGTTGAAAACCACTCCCACACCTGGACTGGATGCGATATTAAACTTGAGACCCCTAGATCTATTCGTGCAAGAATCTGTATACAGTGCCTTGCGGCTAAGCCAGACTAAATGCTGGAAACTAAACACAACAGACCATACTTCGATTCTGCAGAGATATATGGGAAATAATTTTTGCACAGACTACACTAACCCCATTTAAACTTCAACAGACCCTTCCAACCTCTCTTCCTAAAAGAGAGGAGTGCGAAAACAACCATAACCTCTTTCAGTATTGAATCTACGATAACTGTCTTCACTGATGGTTCTAATGGAATGGAATGGCTAATTGGTGCAGGAATTTTCTCAGAAATTCTGGGACTAGCTAGCTCCTTCAGACTTCCGGACTTTTGGAGCCTCTTCCAAGCCAAGGTCTTGCCAGTGACAAACACAATGATGGAGATATATCGAGCTGATATCACCCTGTTTATTGATAGCTAAGCAGCAATAAAACCAATTTCTGCCACCGAGATACTAGCCCAGGAAAATTAGACCTTAACTTCGAAAAAAATTCCGACAAAGCTGAATTTTGGTAGAGAGTTTTGTGTTGACGTCCTAAGTATTTTCTGATAAGTTCCGTAAATATGGGCCAGGGCTTTATTTTTTAAGGGTGGTTAAAGGGGGTAAAGTTCAGTTTTTTTCTTAATTTCTCGAAAACTATACGTTTTTTTTTGGAAAAATGTGTGGGTACAATCTTTAGTTTATGTCATTCCACACAAAAAAGATTAGAATAGTTTTTTTTCATAAAAGCAATAGATTCCGAGAAAATCATGCAAGAACTTCACGGTGGAATAAATTTTATCAAAAAATTTATTAAAATTTCCATAATCGATGGGCTTAAGTTTTTGTACGGTTTGAGTTTGGCTCCATCTCTTCTTTATAAAACGAAGATTTTGGAGTATCTGGGTTAAAGGAAGACCGCCATCTTGAAAAAGAGAGTGATTTGGTTTTTTTCAACAATCGATAAAATTTCTTTTTTCAACAAAATCATGAAAATAAAATGACAATTAAATTATCTAAAAAATGAGCTATTAACGAACTCTGTAGGTAACTAAACCCCTCCGCCTCCCTTCAAAAATTAAGTCCTGCATGGCTCAAATTTATAGAACTTTTCAGGAAATTCTTAAGACATTAAAACCAAGCTCTCTACCAAAATTCATCTTTGTCGGAATTTTTTCGGAGTTTCGCCATTTTTTTGTCTAATTTTCCTGGGCTATACATTCGAAGCTTGTTACTTACTGTCGCAAAGAGCTTTGGCATGTAGCATAACATTAGACTCTGCTGGGTTCCTGGTCACATTACTGTTCAGGGAGACAAAAGAGCTGATGAGCTGTCGAAAACGGGCTCATCACTTGATTCAAAACAAACTGAACAGAACATCAAAGTGCCAACCTGAAGCATCAAACAGAAACAAAAATTAGAAAAAACCAATGAGAGAAAGAATCTTCTTGAAACTAAAGGCCATTAAAAGCTACAGGGTGGCGCACGAATCGTGCTACAAAAATAAAACGTAATAACTTTTTTTCTGTGTGAGTAATCGGCTTATTTTTTTTTTTTTATTTTGTAGGTTACTATTTAGATTTATAAAAATGGATGCTTGGGATACGGAGAAAAGAATTTGGATAGTGCAACGGTACCATGCTTTGCAGTCCGTCATTTCCGTCCAAAGGGAATTTAGGCGGGAGTTTGGCGGTAATCCCCCGAGTAGATGGACCATTATGAGGTTTGTAAACATGTTTGCCGAATCTGGAAGCATCGCACGAAGGCCGTACCATCGAGATGCCAATGTTCGGGTTCAGGATACAATCGCAGCAGTAGCATCTGCAATACAGGCCAATCCGAGCGTTTCGACCCGAAACTTATCGGGGCAAATTGGAGTTAGTAGACGGTCATTACAACGGATACTTCATGACGATTTAAACTTGTTTCCGTACAAAATCCAAATTACTAGCAAGTTAAACCCTCAGGATTTGCCTGTTCGCCTGGAATTTTGCCAACAAATGATATCAATGGCCGAAGAAGACAACACATTGATCAATTGTTTGTTCATGTCTGATGAGGCCCATTTTGATCTTAACGGCAATGTAAACAAGCAAAATTGCCGTATATGGAATGAGTCTAATCCAGAAATGCTCCATGAGACGGAACTGCACCCAGAACGAGTCACTGTGTGGTGCGCAGTTTCATCAAGGTGTATTGTCGGGCCGTACTTCTTTGAAGAAAACGGTGTAACCGTTACGGTCCCCGTTATTTAAAGATGTTGAAGGAGTTTTTCTACCCAGAGCTGCCCCGAAGACGTATACCATTCAAGAGCGTTTGGTTTCAGCAAGATGGCGCAACTGCACATATAGCCAGACCAGTTATGGCGGAGCTAAACAAAAAATTCGCAAACAAATTAATTTCTAGGAACTCCACTCTTCGCTGGCCCCCAAGGTCACCTGACCTGACTGCGACTTCTTTTTATGGGGTTATGTCAAGCAAGAGGTGTATGAAACGAAGCCCAGGAATTTAACTGAATTAAAGCAGTCCATAACGACAATAATTGAGGCGATCCCAACTTCAACTCTTCAGGCCGCAATGAATAATTTTTTGATCAGGTGCCGCATATGCGTGGGAGAGCGTGGAGGTCATTTGCGGTCTATAATCTTTAAAAACAACTAACTATTTAAAATAAAATTTAATTTTCTAACCAATAAAAAAAAATAAATGAAATACATCGATTAAAAAAAAAAATTATTTGAATTTCTTGTTGTAGCACAATTGGTGCGCCACCCTGTATTTTGAATCACTTAGAGGAACTTTTGGCTAATAGCCTTCTGAGCTTTATCGACGCCTCTAAATGGCTTGACTGCTAACAGAACACATGGGTTTTCGCATTAAGTGGAGTTCAATTTCCTAGGGTATCACAATGGATCCACACAGATCTAAGTATGATGGTAACAAGATCAACTGTCAGCCCTTCTACCTAACCTAACCTACAAAAATTATTATTTTGTCTGAGTGTAATAATTCACCTGTCAAAGCTAAAAAATGTAAGTTCAAGGTCTCTTACAGAGTTCTTAAGTAGATATAAAAAAAATTTATTGAATTATTTGAGTGGAACTATTCTGTTCTAATTCGTCTCATGTCACGTAGGTAATATAATCAAAGCTTTATGACCAGATTGTCTAAAGGACAGGTAATAAAAATATTGCTTGCATGAGAAGAAAATGCTAAATCAATTTATAATTCATTGCTGCTGGTAATGGAATCAATAAAACCACACCCCTGTGGGAATACTTTTGTTTTTTTTTTTATTGTGTTTTATATCTTTAGGCTCTGTTAAAACCAAATAGCTTTCAGTTTAATAGAGAACCCGAACTCCAATAGATTCGTTTCTACACAAAAAAAAAAAATATATTCATTAGTAGACAGCAAAATGCTATGAATACATAAATATTTTTGCTAATAATTGAATTATTCATAAAAACCGTCAAAATCATATTATGCGCTGATGACTTGTCATAAACTTTCATGTCTTTCAGTCAATTGTCTAAAAGTTTTAGATACCTATTATTCCCAACATGTGTACCTTTACCTACTTGATGGTTATTGCCTTTTAATGACCTAAAGTACCAACACACTTTTTTTTTTTGTCTATTTTCAAACACACTTGCCTGGCTACTTAAGAATTCTACTTTCCACACGTCAATTATTATTAAGACTCTATAAGCCGCTAGAAAATTGCTTAAATTTTATAAGTCGCTTGGGTTCCCAAAATATTCAAACCAAATAAAAAAAAAACACTTTTGATTGCCCAAATTACACGCGTGGTAAAAAAAAGGGATGGAAAAATGTAGGTACATACCAGCCTATTACGAGTTGAAACAATAATCCGAACTTTAAGTGTGAAACTTGAAAGTGAATGCCCTCGAGTTGTTTTCGGATTTAATTCGTCTTACCTTCCCACACCTGTTCCCGCGCACCACATCACCTGTAATTACAATAACTCTGGCTGGAAAACTCCGCGGGCTTCAATTGCCAAACTTTATCATCGTCATATCGTCGTCGTTCTTAATGCTATATAGAAGAAGGGTTGTAAAACCCGGGTGAGGAAAATAATATGGTATAGGTACCAACCACGCTTGATATACATATATCATGTGGCAATTAATAATGATAATATTAATTATAATACCTCTCCGAGGCACTATTTTCTCTGCAACATACCTATATATATAGGCGCATATTTTTTTTTATTTTTTTTTTTTGCGATATCTACATTTTTTTTTAAGTCATTCCGACGAATCCAATTTAATGGAAAGAGTCGAATGTATGATAAATAAATTCACATCGCATTATGATTTTCATTTTATTTATAATATGAGATGGCATTGTATAATATACAGAAAAATTATTGGTCTGGTCATGGAGTGAAGCAATATACCTATAGCAAGAGCAACCAACCAACCGACCAAATCGACACGGATAGAAGAACTCTCGACGACGCGACGCGGACGGACGATTGTGGGGATTCAGCCTTGTTTGATGATGCACTGCATATATTTACTCCCCATGGCAACTAAAGATCAATTAATTATGTTGAAAATGGAAAATACGCTATTATTGGAACGAATACTGCCATGAGAAGCAATTAAATAAACAAAAAAATTAAAAAAGATTTTTTTAAATTAACAAAAAAAAAATCATAATATGTAACCTACTATACTTTGGAGTAGATATGTCGATATATTTATGTACATAGTTTGGGAAGAGACGTTACATTTTTCGCACAACACAATATTTCTATATTTTTCACTATAAAAGTTGGAACAATTTTTTTTTTAATTCTCTGATTTGAACTGCATTCTAATTAAAAAAAAATAGTTTACTACCAATACCAACAACTTTTAAAGTTCTCATCATGTAACAGCTTTCTAGTCTTCTCTTTCTACATCACATCTCTTTCACGTGAAATAGCTATAGGACTTCTCTACTTGTGCAGACACGAGTGAACCTTACTGCCGGGCCAGAATAGAATGCTGCAACTGGAGCTGCAGCTGTAACTGGAATAGCTGTCAGTAAATGTCGTACGTAATTTTGTTTACTCGCCCACAATGTGCTTTACAGCTACAGCTTCTGATATTTTGTTTATTTGAAATCATCAGCTGTGCTCAATTTAATTCAACACAAAAATTAAAATTTAAACAAAAATAAAAATGGAATATGAAGAAATGAAAGCTACTCGTAAAAGTACTTAACTTCCTTATCACAGATTAAAAAGAATTTGAGTTTGGTCTTCAACCCCCAATATAAACGCTTGGTTGCACTCACAATTTTGAAACGTCAAAATAACTGCATACAAAAGTTTAAAGTTGGCCAACTTGTCCAACTGCGTCTGCAGCTCCGTCTGTAGCTGCGTCGTGGTTTGTTCGTACCATTGGATTCGTGTGTATTCAACATTTTGACAGCTATTCCAGTTGCAGCGTCGTTTCCACCAGAGGTCGGACGATGTCCAGAGAACTCTCGTTGGATTTAGCACCATTGTAACCGTAGGACCACGTTATTGATTTTCTCCCTCCGCTCTCCTTGCATGAATGTGGTAGAAAAAAGCCGTTTGGGAAGAAAAAATGCAAAGCCAAAAATAGTAAGAAAAGTATTTATATTACATATTAAAATTTAAAGATTGGTATCGAAGCAGAATTAACCCATCTACTACATTCTATCCTAGGTGAATTGAAAAACCTACTTTCGTTTTAAAAAAGTCACTTTCAAAGTACTGGGGATGGGAAATATGAAAGTTTTACAAACTAAAATATTTATCGTGATATATTCTAAGCATGGCACATGATTTAAAGGGTGTTTTTTAGTGTCCAATCTTATTAAATCAAAATAAACTCGATAAAACCACCTTAAAAAAAGATATTGTCTTTTTCCATAAATGATGACTGAACTTTAAGTGAAACATGTAAAATTTTAACAAATCTCATCAGTATTGTGATGAAACTTGGTCCACATATTTAACTTGTCATAAGTAATAAAAATCAAGAAGTCTACAAAAATATTTCTAGTGAAAGGGTGTTTTTACATCTATGAAAAAGAAAATTTTTAGTCATAACCATGAAACCCCTCCCAAAACGTTAACCAGTTTAAATGTGATTCTATCCGAAATACTTTATTTTTTTGCAATAAGTGTTATATGGACTTCACAAGTGCTGATACCATTTGCCCAGTTTTGCATATATCTCGAATTATGGGTGAAGGCCTCTTAAGCTAAGTGTAAGCTGAACAGGAAAGGAATCATCTGCCTAGCGCTTTCTAAGCAAATCGTTCATGTTATCAATTTCTAAGAGTAAAGACTCACGAATCACACCCATAGGTGCGAAAATATTTTCAAGATAGCAAACTCCGGCTTTTATAAAAAAGTATAAGAAGAAAACAAAACTCGATGTTGAAAGACGGTGCTACGATCGGTTTTTTCTTAATCAGTAACGTTTCCATGATACTTCGTTATGTGCCACCATTGGCACTCGTGTCATTGGTTCGCCATCGCTGAACTAGTGTGTTCAATTAAATTAACCCAATGGCAATATCATTGTTCTCAAGATATTCGAGACAAAAAACATTTCAACAATTTTTGGTAACATTTCATGTAGTTTGTTTCTCTTTATAAGAAAAATAGTTTATTGAATATTTTTACAAAATTTAGTCAATTATTAATTATTAACTAGTGTATGAATTGCAATTATTCCGAAGCCAATATCATTGTTTGTTTTTAAGACACTGGAGCCAAAGAATTGTTTGAACAATTTTCAGCAGTTTTGCTTTTATTTAATAAAAAAAAAAAAACTGTTCGAGTAACTTGATATGCCTTCATTCGATTTGACAAATCAGACCAATCACAATTACTTCCTAAGGGAAGCTTAAAATGACATTAACGTATAAGTAACAGTTTCATAATGAATTAAAAAAAATATTAAAATAGTGTTCATATTAATAACTGTTGCCAAAGCTATTGCTAGGCAAATCTGGAGTTTATTGCATTAAAAGTTCATCAGGTAAATTCCTGTTTGTCTATCAAGACGTTTAACAAGATTTATGAATATGCCTATTTATGAAATTCGAAGATCGATGATTTTAAAAAACCAAAATATTAAATAAATCTTGATTAAAAATATAGGACTATGAAAATTTTGATAAATTTGATCACATTCACAAATAATTATATATTTACATTTATTTATTATTATATTTACATATCAAAAATGATTTTAAAATCTTGTATCGAGTTTATATTTAGTTTGCATTTATTTAAACTGCACACAATTATGGATTTAAACAATTTGGTTGAATTAATGGACGATTTTTGGGTTTTTTAAATAAGCACATACTGTTTTATGTATAGCTTCTATAATTTTAACTCATAAGTTCACTGTTGTATGGAAAGTGTCGAAATAAGTTTTTACCCTTAATAGGGTAATGAAAGAAATGCCTTCAATTGCCTTCAAAAAATGCCAATTTATAATAAATGCATGCCTTAAACTAAGATATGTGCCAAATCTTTAGAAAATTGCAGAAGTCATCGTTATACCTAAGCAAGGTAAGCGTAAGCCACCAACAGAAGTAACATCTTATAGACCTATATCGCTTAAACCAATCACGGCAAAAGTTTTCGAAAAACTGCTCCTGAAAAGACTTAGCAAAATAATAGAATAAAGAAGACTAATTCCGAGCCATCAGTTTGGATTTACAAATAGAAAAACAAGTATGCTCGGCTATATTCTTAGATGTTGCTCAAGCCTTCGACAAGGTCTGGCACTTGGGACTTGAATACAAACTGCAAAGGGATCTTTCCAGGCAGTACTACGAAATACTGAAATCCTACGTTACGAACCGACTCTTTAGAGTACGGTACGACCAAAATTACTCGGAACTAAAGAAAATTGAAGCCGGTGTACCACAAGGAAGTGTCCTAGGACCAACCCTGTATCTGTTATATGCAAGGGATATTCCAGTGGACATCAACACTATCATGGCCACCTGTGCTGATGATACTGCAATATTGGTGCCAGACAAATCCGTTACGAAGAATACACAAAAACTGCAAAATGCAGTCGATAAAGTTAGTAGTTAATGATTGGACGCAAAAATGGCGAATCAAACTAAATGAAACAAAATCGATGCATATAAACTTTACAAGAAAAAAAATAAACAATGTTTCAATTCTTATAAACACCTAACCTCACTCCAATACTGACAAATGCCTTGGAATAACTTTGGAAAGAGTACATCAAAAAGAAAAGAGAAGAACTAAACTTGAAGTACAGAAAAATGAACTGGTCACTAGGAATGAACTCTGACCTATCAATCCAGAACAAACTAATGTCATATAAGCAAGTAATGAAACCTGTTTGGACATATGGCATCCAACAATGGGGCTGCACAAAGAAAACAAATGCTGAACCCATCCAAAAATTCCGGAATAATAAATGCCTCTTGGTATATAAGAAATAGCGATCTACATCGTGACCTTCAAATTGAAATGGTTACAGAAATGGTTAAAAAACACGCTGTATCACAGAGACTGCAAAGTCATACCAACTCCGAAATGGAGACCGTCTTAAATGTACGAGATAATGTTCGGAGATTAAGAAGAACCAAGCCTCATGAGCTGATGGTCTGAAAGCTATGGGAAAGTGTTATAACTTAAACTTCCCACAATGCGATTTATAAATTAAGAAACAAAAATCATTTGTCGATCTTTCATAGATTGGTCCTGATTCACCGGTGGTTTTAGTGCGGTAAGAGTCCCACACTACTTGGTACCGATTCTTACCGAGTGTCTTTTGAAGATTTCCATTGGATAAAAAAAAATCCTTAATATACATATAATATCAACAAATTGGTAGTCATAGTGTATATTTACAGAAAATATTTTAGCTTTGAGGAAGTATCGTGTGCTTCGCAGCCCTGGGCATCTTACTCTGTTAGCATTTGCGAACAAACAAAAATATCACAGGTTTTTTAAAAACACCACGAATTTATCATTTAAGGAATTGTAATCAGTGTTACCGTAATCTCGATATTAGATTTCAAACTTTATAATGTTAAATGGTATGAGAGCTCAAAAAAAAAATGCTTAGTTACAAAATTCATGTTAGGTACCTTTTTTCCCTTGAAAAACATTGCTTATCAATGTTTAAAAAAAAAACAGCTATTAATAAATTTATATATATAAAAATTTTTTTCTTTAGAAATATGTTCTTTTAACTAAGAAAAAAAATATTTGGTTCAATATTAATAGCTAAGTATTTTAAGGTTTGATATTTGAAATATGTTTACACACAGAACCAAATCCATACATAAATATGGGTTCAAGCGATGATGGATTTTATTGGACCAGTGTCATGACGTATTATGAAGCTGTTTGTTAAACGACAAATTTTTCATTGTATCAATGAATTTATTTCACAATTCAACTAATATCACAAGATAAGTAGGCAATTATAACACACATTTTCTGACTCAAACATCAGCCCTGATTTAATCCAATTTGAAGTTCATTAGCTCAAAATTTTAAGTAAATTATCAACTAAGCTCTAATAGTCCAGTAACTATATACATTAGACCTTGCGTCAAATCCGGTAGTTCTGATTTTTTGCTGAGTTGTTTATGATGTTGGCCAAGAGATAAATTCAATTTTTCGACCTCGAACGTCGAATGGAACATTGGTAAAAATCCAAAAAAACCGCGAAATTCGCGGTTTTCGAGTCATTGGGAATTTTAACTGATACGCTGAGAACATTGTTCTACCATTTTAACCTTACTAAATTTACTTCAATTTAAGTTCAAAACCATCTCCATAGACCCACCTGTTTCCAAAAGACGCCTTTCTAAAATATAGCAAAATTTAAAGCAACAAGCAGTATATTAAAGTGTATTGTAACAAATACAAGGTCTTTGACATATGGTGCATAAAAACACACCAGATCGTGTGGATCGGGCAAAAAGAAGAAAACCATAATATAGGATAGGGGGTGTATATCCCCCGTTTGGGCAATTTTGTAGTTGACCTCAAATAAAAAAATTGCTTTACAGAAACAATGGTAATATCTGGGCAAAAATTCTTAAGCCTATATCAAAGCCAGAAATCCTTTCTTGATTTTTTTTTTAAATAAATTTATTTTACCTGATATTATGTGAAAAATTTACTTTCAAACTCAAAATTTTGACAAAAAAAAACGATTTTTTTTGTTAATTTATTTTTTTTCTTTTTTTTTTTGTATTAAGTGGTATTTAAGGTTTTGAAATTTAATGCCCATATTAATTTGTATTCAAATACTGAAAACCAAATGCTGAAATGTCTTCTAGTTTTTGAGATAACTGAAATTAGCCTGATTAATTTCAATATTCTTACTCAACTAAAAATAGTAACATTTCAAAATGCTTTTCACTAATGTATTATGCCAGATTTAGTCTTTATAATGCCAATTTGCCAAAGCTGATTGCAATAGATACTCATGTGTTAAAAAATAATAATTTTTTATTATTTATTATAATAACAATTGGGTTTTTGCAACACAACCTTTTGGTCTATAATACTACATTCCACACATAAATTCATTGGCAAATCAATGGTTGAGTTGAAAGTTGAATATAGGCTTTTATAAGCGGAACACAAACACATAATACAAATATGTATGTACAGCAATTATTATTGTAAAGTCATTCATAACTTACTGATAACGAATGATGAAGTAATTATTATTATTATTTGGTAATTTGAGAAACAATTTAAAAGTATGCATACATATGAATGTTCATGCAAATGTATGTACTTTATACAATACGATTACGAGTATGATTTGATTGTTACTATAGTGGCTCATCATATTCAGCTCATCATATCATACAATAAGCTTTTGCAAGTAATTTTATTAATTAATAGGTCAAGACCAATTTGGAAAGTAAACGTTTTGACTTTTTTCAAGTGAATTATTATTTTTTTTTTAATAATCATTGTTTTAAGGAAAATTAAATAAAATAAAATGCAATGAATTAATTTTTGTTTATATTTTCATTCACATGCAGCTGTTGTTCATTTAAGTATTACATTTTACACAATGGTCACATTATAATGTAGGTCACGAAAATTACCTTGCTTACATAATTTGTAATATATAAAAATCAATTGGCTCCGTGTAGTTTTAAGGATTTTTGGAAATTTATGTAAGTTATGTACCTCCAAAACAACATAGCCACCTAAAACTATTAAAAAAAACCCTTTTTTAATTTTTTTTTTTAATTTCTTAGCAACTTAATTTCCAAAAGACCCGCTTATGTATCTTATTAACTATTCATATACTCCGAAGATATAGACTTTTTATTAAATGATTCACAAGTCAATTTTTTCTATTGTTCCCTAATAGTTAAAAAAAAAAACCATCACCGTTTTCAAATCCAAACCACTAAATAGGCAACAAATGTAGCTATAAAAGCCAAATTAGAGTTGTTACTCTATCTTCGTCTATACTTAAATTGGTGCGACTTAAAGAAGCCTTATAACAAAAGGTCGTTTTGTCATTGTCACCTTCAAATAGTTTCCATGTGTCACTTTGCATCAAACAAAAAGAAAACAGAACAACGACGAAACCAGATGAAGAATCATTATAATGAAACAATTTCATCTTCTATTTTAGACAAGAAAGATATTTTGTTAAGCAAACGAAATGTCTAGTTTACCCAGAACATTGATACACTGAACAAAATTTTGAGCTCTTTAAAAACCTTATAAATACTATCTTTTTGAAAACTTGAAAAAAAAACGTAAACATAAAAGAAGAATTAAATTTTAATATTGTTTTACGCAATAGAGAGACACAAACTGCAATCCTTTATTTTTAAAATACAGGAAAATAGGATATCCAAGTCCTGATCATATGTTAATAACGGGTGATTTTTTAGCTGGTTTGGTTTTGGCAACACTGGTTTTGACAGCTGACGTGTGTTTAGTACCTTGTGTCACTGTCAAACAGCTTCAGTTTGGTTTGCAATTTAACCATGGATCGTCTTACAAATGAACAACGCTTGCAAATTATTGAATTTTACTATCAAAATTCGTGCTCGGTTCGAAATGTTCATCGCGCGCTGCTTCCATTTTATGGTCGGCATTCTCGACCTTCTGAGCAGTCTATTCGGAAGATTGTGACCAAATTTCGCACCAAATTTACTTTGTTGGACATTAAACCACCAACACGTTTACGTACTGTGCGTAGTGAAGAAAATATTGCGGCCGTATCAGCTAGTGTGACAGAAGACCGCGAAATGTCGATTCGGCGCCGTTCCCAGCAGTACAACACGCGAAACAATGGCGCAATTGCGAGGCGAGTTTGGTGAACAGTTAATTTCACGTTTCGGGCCGGTCAATTGGCCGCCTAGATCGTGCGATTTGACACCATTAGATTATTTTTTGTGGGGGTATGTCAAAGCTAATGTCTGGGACAAGCCCGCTTCGATTGACGCACTGAAAGCCAACATCCATGCATTCACTCGTGAGATACCGGCCGATATGTGTGAAAGAGTATGCCAAAATTGGACTCAGTGGATGGGCTACCTGAGACGCAGCCGCGGTCAACATTTGCATGAAATTATCTTTAAACATTAAATTGCAAGGTTCAAACTATCGATTCAAATAAATATTTCATTCATTTTTTCGAATTTTTTGTGTTTTTTTTTTAAAGTTCTAAACCTCTTAAAAAATCACCCGTTATTTTATGCACAAGTTAAGTTGATTCCCTAGAAATCAACTTATGTACCTACCTGAGCAAAATTCACAGATTGAAATAAGAATATCCTTAGAACCTCAATATAAATTTTTACTGTGTAGTTAGGTTTGTTCAATGTGTCTGCTGCGCACTATAGCCGGAGGAAAAGTGAAAATGAGAAATTGGAGCTGAATCTGAATGTGTGGAGAAAGAACTTGAATTCAGTAAAAAAAAAAAAAGAAATAGCCCATGTTGATAGCTTAGATGGCGATCTTTACAAGAGAGGCTACATAGATATACTACATAGATAGAGGCTAAGTGAAGAGTCACTAGAACACATCAGAGGGCCTCTTCTATCTTCACCACACATCGACATCATGACACCATCTGCTGGTATATCAGACTGAGTTATTACACATACAGTCTTTGGTGAAAGACGCATAGAAGAAAGATTTGGAGTGTCACTCTTTTGTGACACCCGAATGCTAAGCTGTGGGGAGAATATATCGATGCCCTCTGTCAGTGTTTGAAATGAAGAAAAGATCGAATGGAGGATCTTCATTAGATACAAGATACAACTGCTGATGCTGGTTTGGACCTTTCCGAAAAGATCTTCTTTTCAAAAATATAGGTTGTTGAACCGCACCGGAATGAATAGGTGATGGGTTTTTCTTTGACGTTTCTTTCATGGAGAGTGATATGGAATTGGTGTTGAGTTGACAGCGTTTTAGGTGATTTACGAGGGTCATGTATTTGTGCAACATTAGAACATATCGCTTTGTTTTCTTTTTTTAGGATGAAATACTATACTCATTTGTGATCAGGTGTGTGGACCATCCATCAGAGATTGTGAGATCTGAAGCATCTATTGAAACAGGTTGTTTTATTTTTTTGTTTTGCATTTCACTGACTTTGGGCAGGAAGTGTTATTATTTGTTAAGGTGTCACAATGGATTGGTATTCTATTCAAATTTTCTGTACAGCAGTGGGCTACACAAAATACTTGAATATCAGTATTTTATTCAGACTTTGTTTGGATGGTAAATGGCCCATCGAAAAAGTGGAAATCGTTGGCGTATGACTCATTTGAACATCAAAAAAACACGAAGCCATTAGAGAGAGGAATTTCATGATCAAGGTAGTTTAACCATTGAAGATTACCGATGTAGCAGCAATAATGGAGTTTGAAAGTACTTAACATTGATGGCTAATGTCTTTCTATATAAAACAAAAGATGTTCATCAACAGCCATCCCACAAACAAAAGCTCTTAATCATCTTTATTCATCGTAATGTGATTTAACTTGAAGTGAAAAAAAAAATTGATTTTGAGAAGCATTGACCCATAAAATCTATTTAAAATTAATTTTTATGGTTGTAAGACTTTTAACACGCAACAGACGCGACGCCTGCGGCTTTGCAAAATTTCAATCATTTTTATTACGTATTTAGAAAAATTTAAACAAAAAATATAAGAAGGATGTAATAAGTGAGACAGTTTTTGTTTAAGCGGGGGAAAAATGTAATTAAACATTTAAGACATTTTAAGGGATTAACTCCATATGGGCTGTTGAATATTCTGACAAATGAGGAGAATAAAGGGAAGATTATGTTTGAGGGTTTTTATTAATTAAAGGTCTTGTGCATCAAAGACAATGGTCGCACTGGCCATTACTTTTCAATATATTTGGTATAACTTGGAAATTAAGCCCTTAATTCAATAATTTTGTTTTACGAAATACCATTTAATCCAATTGATAAAGCAAAAAATCTAAAATTTTATTCAACCCTATAAAAACGGATTAATTTAACTGGAATTAAATTTTAACACAGTATTTACTCGCATTTTTTTAAAAAATCTCCAAAAACCAAATCCCATTAACTACAAAACTTGATTTATAATCTTGTAAAAATCTTGCTTTTAGTAATCTCGCATTTTTATTCTTGGTACCTAATATACTCGTAGGCCCCTATTTTGACTTGTGATTCGCAGAGTCGAACGTTCGACTCAACTCGAACATTTGAAATTTCGAAAACAAAAACTGCGATTTTGTTCAAAGTCACCAAGAAATACAGTTAGACATCGATGATTGATTTCCAAATTTTAGCAATTTAAGGCGAACTTATTTTAGGCGAGTCGCAAACGGTAATACCACAAAGTAACATTCGAGCGTTCGACTCGGCGAATGGCAAGTCATAATTGGTGCCATAAACTGAAATCTCTCATATCAAAATCTTGCAACTAAAAATTTTAAAAATTCAAACCTCACACCAGCATTGCTTTCAGTTTCGCACCAAAAAAAATCGTGCGAACCAAAAAAAGAAATTCGAAAACGAAATTTTGTTTAACAATATTAAAAAAATCTATTCTTTCTTCCTCTTAACAACAATAGTTGATATATAAACATTAATATTTATGAATATCAATATGGTCTAAAAGTGGGTAAGCACTCGATTTATATTTTGCAGAAGTAAGGAAATCTCGCAAAATGTTATTGAAATACTAGAAATAAATTTTTACTTGCTATTTACTTAAAGGTACTATATATGCATATGTATATATGGCAAGCTAAGTAATCGCAAGAAAATTGAACTCGGAATTTTGATCTGACTTGTCATTACGATGGTAGGGAAAACGAAAAAAGTGGGTCCCACAATTTTGTATGTCTGTCTGTATGTCCGTTAAGCTACACGAACGGTTTCCGTTATTTTCCAAAATCGTTTTTAAATAGCAGACTACTCCCAAATTAAAAGTATTTAGCCAACAAGAAATTTGTCCAAGGTCATTTACACGTTGCTCTAAGCCTATACTTTTCCCATGCAAATTTGTATAGGATTTTCTTTTCAAAAAATATAAAACTTTTTTCTCTCGAATTACTGTAGCTATTCTAAATTTTGCTGTTGATTTTTTTGTTCCTTAATACTTATTAACCATTTAAAGAATTGTTAGTATTTTTTTTATTGATAAAATAAATTTGGTGGCATGACAGATCGTGGAAGGTTTAATGACTTACTTTACTTCCAACCATTATTGTGTGCATGGCAAGAATCGAAGTGACTAACAATTTTGTGTTTAGTCCCAAAGGCCAAAGATGATAGGTACTTTTCAGGGCTCTTGAAGGATCTCTCAATTTCTCGAATTAAAGCTCCATACAAAAAAAATTGTTAAGATGCCCATGTCCTTCGACCAGTGACCCGTTTATGCAAAAGTGAATTAACAAATGTTTGGAACTCTAGTAATCGAAGAAATTATTTCGGGGTGGGGTTGAAATTCTGGCATGGTCAAAATTCTTTTCGAAAAATTCTGCGTTTCAAAATTCTGTTTTTCAAATTCTTTTTGTCGTTTCAAGATTCTGTTTTTCCAGATTCTGTTTTACAAAACTCCGAACTAAAATCAGCCAAAATATCATTTTAAATTGATGGAACAAGATTTCATAAAAATTTCATCGAAATCTCAATGAAAACTCCAGATTTCAACGAAATCTTAATGAAATCCTCATCCACCAATTTAAAATCTCAAAAAAAAGAAATTTGCTGGAAAATCAGATTTTGTTTAAGTGTGAACACAGTTTTATACAACATCAATCTGGTTAAAAATTTTGGAAAAAAGTGGGTTTGGTATACCACAGCCTCGATGAACCTGTAAAAGTATAAAAATAAATGAAAAGATACATAATTTGTGCTTGGCTGGTCATTTGTTTTATTTTGAAAAAAAGTCAATGTCAATATTATAATTGGATATGGAGCAAACCAGAAATAAGACAAATGGTTTACGAAAAGTTGTACGTTTTTTGTCTATTTTCGTTAATAATACAAGTTATTTTAGAAAAAGCAGAATAGGCAGAATTTTATTTTTAAAAATGTTATATGACAGAATTTTGAAAAACAAAATTTTGAAAAGCAGAAATTTAGACAAACAGAACTGGAAAAAAATAGAATTTTGAAAAAACAGAGTTTTTTTTTGAATAAAGCAGAGTTTTGATAAGCAGAATTTTGAAACCAGAATTTCAACCCGCTCCCAATTATTTCATTTGGATAAATGGTTTTGAAAATGAAAAAAAGTGCACCATTTTTCATTATCAAAAAAAATCTTCTTTTATCATTTACAGAATTTTGGAATACAGAATTTTGAAATCCAGAATTTTGGAATACAGAATTTTAGATTTACAGAATTTTGGAAACTGAATTTTGGCACTTATACAGAATTTTGGAAAACAGAATTTTGTAATCCGAATTTTGACATATACAGGATTATGACCCCAACCCGTGTCTGCTATTAAAAAACGATTTGGGGAAAGAACGGAAAGCCTAAGCGACTTTCAAAACTTGGGAGATACATAGTGGTTTTCGGTGATTTTCCCAATATGTTTTAATTTCTTCAAAGCTAAAATTCATACATTTGTTATACATTTTTCTTAGCAACTTTACAAATTCTAATTTTTCGCAAAAATGGCTTATTTATAGTAGGTACCACCCGGAGAGCATTTTTTACTTGAGATATGCATGGGTACTATAGGGCAAGTTTTGAATTTTTGCAAAAAAAAGTTCAAGAGAACAATAAAACATGACATTGCGATGATAGAGAACACGAAACAAGTGGATACCCACTTGACCACATCGACCTACAGCCTAATCCACTGAAGCAATTTTCTTTAAATTTTAAACTTAAGGTTTTTTGAAACCTTCAAGAGAGAAAAGAAATGTTTTTTTAACACCAAAAATAATGGTACTTGCCCTACAACCATAATGAAAAGCTTATTCATCTCAAAACGGCTCTAACTATTTTGATAAAAAGAACCAGTGTATTATGGTAGGTAGGATGTACTTTTTGGTAAAAAAAATACCGAAAACCGTTATTAACGGTAGCTGCCATGTAACGCTTTTTTTAATTTTTCATTTTTCATTTTCTTAATTAAAGCTTAAACGATTTCAGTCAAAATTGTTAAGCAAAATTATCTTTAAAATGTTAATAATATTGCATATCAAAATTTTGAAAAAATTAATTTTTGAAAATTCAATATTTCATAAAATGATTTGATGAATTTTTTTGAAACTTGGTTTGAAAATGTATTTTAATACATACTCAAAATTGGTTTATAAAAAAAAAAAATTAAATGTTATTTAAATTTTATATCATAGAAAATAATTTTTAAGAAAACCGCTCCAACGATTTTAAATTCTTTGTTTTGCACATATTCATATTTTTTCAAGTTATCAAATGGCTTATTTGTTTTTGAGCTCTAAGTTTTTCAACTAGTTGTTTATACAATCAAAAAAATGTTTTGAATGTTTTTTTTTTATATTTTTTTATATTTTCATATTTTTTTATGATTACTTTCATATTTTAAAAGTTTTTAGTTCTAAGCAACTTGAACATAAGAGCAATTAGGTGCGATTCAGTCGTGCATTTTATTTTTAAGAATTTAGATTTTCTTAAAAACGGTACGATTGATTTCAATAATTTTTTTTTATAAAAAAGCTTCTAAAAAGTATAAATAGTTTGTTTCAAAAAAAAAAAAAAATGATTCTGGATTTGAAAAAATATTTAATTTTTTTTTTTAAATCAATAATTTTGAAAACCTCACTATCGATTTTCACAAAATTCTATATTTAAGAGTTGTTTTTAATACTTTGTGGAATATTTAAAAAAAAAATAATGGTACCTTCCATACATATAGTAAATAAAGCCGTTGAGAAAAATATTTGTTTTTACAAAAACGCCTACCAATATTTTTTATAAAACTTTTTGTATGCTAAAACTAGTACTATCTACTATCTATTAACTATTAATAGTAGGTACCCACCTCTCATTGAACTTTTTTGTATCGAAAGTGTTCTCATTATCCGCTGAACAGATTTAGATTAATGTTTTTATACACAAATTTTATGTAATACTTATGTCGTTTTCGATTGGATTTTCTAACTGTTCAACTCCTTTTTGATTTCAATCCAATATGAAAACATCATGTTGTCAAATGTATACCACACACTACCAAATAACGCCATTTTAAAAAATGGCTTCTTGAAGCATTTATTACTTTCGACAAGTAATCTGACGAAAAGTGGTTGTATGTATGCGTGTGTTGCGAACCTACTATTTCTTGAAATCGGGAACAGAAAAATACTCCGAAAACAGTACACCCAACACCCAATCGAAGACTTTAGGTGTAATATGAGTGAAAATAGAGGAGAAAAGGAGTACTGCGAACGTCCAATGAAAAACGAAATTAATAATATTGCATATTAAAATTTCCCAAAAATAGTTTTTGAATTAGTAAAAACAATTTCATTTTTTTTTAATTCGATATTCAGTTTTTAAATTTTATTTATCATTTGTATATAAAATAATATCTCTGATTTGGATACAAAAATGATACCTTAAGATTAGGTTTAAGGAATTTGTTACTTAAAAACTAATTTTATAAAAATAGCACAAAGGTTTTGATTTTTTTTGTATGCAATATTTAATAAAGAATTAGAATGGCGTAAGTTTTTTGCACCTGAAATTGTCAAAGGATTTGTTTTAGCTAATTTATTCATGATTTAAAACATTCATTGTTGTATGGAACATAAAGCGCAAGTCAGCAAGAATTTTCTTAAATCTGGCGCGAGATTTGAATTTTCAAGATTTTGATTAAAAAATTTATACTTTGCAATATATTTAAATTTTGCGAGAATTTGATTTGCGAGAATTTAGTTTTGCGGGATTTTGTTGTTGCAAGATTACAAAAAGCAAGATTTTGGTGTTGCGAGATTTCGTCAGGATTTTAATTTGCAAGATTTGATGCCCAACTCCATTGCTTTGGAAGTAATACGAGTAAAAACTGCAAAATTTCAGCTACTCGTAATGTCTACTTGTATACTATTTTAGATCCAAGTGTGCCTGTCCACTGGCTTGACAAATGCTTCTATTCATTTGTTAAGCCAGTGCTTCTTAAAATACAATAAAAAAACCTTATGAACATAAAAGCCATTTATCTGCATCTATATACATATGTATTTTTGTATGTGTTTAGAAAACTTTTTAGTTATTTTTTTATTTATGTATTTATTTATTTGACCATAAAAACGTTTTCAGTTGGCTGCTTTATTATTCAACTTTTTATTTAAGTTTTGAATTGCCAGAGGCTTTCGATGGCGTAGAATTATTATTATCATCCAGAGTTGCTGCATTATGGCGAGAGACGATGTGAAAAGCAAGCAAAATCCAATGTATGCTGTTGAAAGGAAAATCATGGTGATGTGTCTACAACCAATTCCATACTACTTTTAAGGACATCCAATCCACAGAAGCTCCATAACAGAGCAGCACCAGCAATCGAACACGATGTTGGTTTGTATATTTCCGCTGGGCATTTCAAGTACCCAGGGTCAGTTCAGCAGCTCACCACCTTTCATGCTCTTTCTATATAGGAAAAATATACAAACTATCTGGACTGAACCTGGAGGTCATGGTTGTATCCTTTTATAGGATTCACTGCCATATATCGATCCATATAACCGACACAATGTACAGAATGTGTCTAAAAATAGAAGACGCAACATGCAACAGTGTAGATTTTTAGGTTTGCGAATTAGCATCGGAAAAATTGCGTTCAATGCATGTAATTTGTCAGTCCGCTCTATCTTCTTCTTCCTCCTCCAATAGTTTCCGCTGTCCGGTGCGCTATGTCGTTAGGCGGTATGTGAAAAGAACAACATGTGGATGTGGAATGTTTTGTCGAGAATCGAGAGAGATGCTAGTTCACTTCACACTGTGTCACTAATTGTCTTGGGAATTTCATAGGTAGGCACATGTATTCTATTGGATGCTCCTGATGCTGTGTGTTTTAACCGGTTGAAATGAAAGACATGGTACCTACCTATGCAAGCAGAAGCTGGAAATCAAGAATATGTTTCTTTGTTTTTATTTTTGGTTAGCGAGAATGGTGAATGGGTATGGAATGGTATATTGTATAGAGATGGTGCTACAAAAGATGCCGAATTTGAACTTTGAAGTACCTTTTTGTTATAGTTTCTGTCGTGTGACTAATTTCAATTGACATTTAACACAGATTTTTAGAACAGAAGTATTCCAGAGTGTTCTCCGGATGTATGGGTGATTGTGTCTACAGTTTTTTTTTTTTTTTAAATGCAAATCTAAATGGAGAGAGGAAAAGAAAAAAAAATTGAGATAGATATTCCCTTTGCTTATAGGTTTGCTGCATAGATTAGATCAAAAATATTTTCTCATTTTCTCAAGTCTTGGCATGAATAAAAAAAAAAACATACATATTTCCCGAATTTAATCGTAGCTTACACAAAAGTTGTGGGAAATTGGGGCACATTGAAAGGCATTATTTGCATTGTTACTAAACAAAACTAGAGTTATGAAGTTTCAAAAGTAAGATATACTCCAGTTTTGACAAGATTAGATCGGGTTTTCTGGATATTTCCGTTATAATATCAAAAAAAAGTTTTTTTTTTATGCTAATTTTCGATGACTTCAGTTAGTATTTAGTAATTTTTTTCTTCCAAGTTTAGTTTTATCTTTCCAATATATCAAGTGCTGGCCTCGATACCAAACCAAAAGATACTTTTGTAAGTTTGGTCTCGCTATCGTCAAAATCAAAAAGTTTAGGTGCCGTTTAGGTATCGGTATTGGTCTCGTATAACAAAGTCATGGTATCAGTCTCGTCTAGTTACGGTCTGGTCTCAGTCACATACGAGTCATTTCATATGAAAACGTCGAAAAACAAAAAAATTGTACTTTAGCATTTTAGATTTTTGTTAAACTTTGTGAGAATATTCCTTATGGTTCAAAGGATGGATATCCACCGCGTTTTAATTTTCTTATGCCTCATTGCCCTCCTGCCCGCATTGAAGTATTTGAAAATCGTCATTTTGTTGCTTCAGTATATTTGCTTTAAAAAAATTTCTGTTAAAGATATCAAAACATTTGGTATGACATATTTAAGCTCAAATTGAGTACTAGTTGTGACTTACATTTTAATTCACATAATCAATGCCAAACAATATCAAAAACGGTGCCGAAAGTACGAATGTTTTTCTGATTTCTTGCCGTTTTCAACTGACTCTGGTGTCACGACTGTTGAACGCAACTACATAATTTTTCTTAAATATCAAGTACACTTATTATAAAAGAAGTCAGACTTAAAATTGACTCGTTCAACTCACTTGTGGAATAAAAATCTCTACATGAAATGTATAGATTTTGAAAAATCGCACTTTTTTGACTATAATATCGACATGTTTGACTGAATGAAAAAAGTTGAAACTTTAAGGACCTTTAGTTCTTATCTTTATCTTTAAATCATGTAAGCTCCGTTTTGTTATTTTAATCCGTTATACGTTTGCCAGTCGATTAAAAGAAGAGGTATCAGTCAAAAAATAAAAGGCTATTGAAGAGTATTATTAATCTTACTATATTTACATATGCACTACAATGCTCTCCCCCCCCCCCCCCCCCCCTTAAAGTGATCAAGGTAATTAAAAAAAAATGTTGTAGAAATTTTTTTTTAAATCGGTCAAGGAAAACGTGCCAGCAAGCACTTGAAGTTTCCCATACAAAATAAATAAATATTTTTTCAGTGTTTTACTCAAAATTTCGGAAAAAATGTAAAAGTGGATGGAAAATCTTCAGAGTTGGTACATATATTAAGTACTATAAGAAGTAAATACAAAAATTATTTTCAATTTTTTTAAACAATATTTACCACATTAAAACTAACATAACAAATGCACAAAAACAAGGGTACTGTTGTTTTTAACGGATGAATACTGTTTAGAAAAATTGAAAATAATTTTTTTATTTACTTCTTATGTTACTTAATATATGTACCAACTCTGAAGATTTTCCATCCACTTTTACATTTTTTCGAAAAAACACCCATGTGTTTTGTATGGGAAATTTCAAGTGCTTGCCGGCACGTGTTAACGTTGACCGATTTCAAAAAAAAATTTGCACATTTTTTTTTTTAAATAACCTCGATCACTTATTGGAAGGGGGGTGGGGCGAAAGAAATTAAAAAATTAAAAATTTTAATATAGTTTTACACTAATAATACTCTGCAATAACCTTTTATTTTTTGACTGATACTTCTTCTTTTAAACCACTGGCACACGTATAACAGATTAAAATAACAAAACAAAACTTATTAGATTTAAAGATCAAGGTAAGAACTAAATGTCCTGAAAGTTTCAAATTTGTTCATTCAGTCAAACATGTCGATATTATAGTCTAAAAACTGCGATTTTCAAAATCTATAAATTTCAAGTAGCTTATACTCCATTTACCGCACCGCCCCCCACCAAAAATTAATTTTTAGATTAAAATCTGAATTTACCAAAAGATTTTGAGCTATTTTTGGATTAAATATTTACTGGTCCCGCAAATATTTTATCAATTTTTTTGGAGGATTTCCTAAATTAAAAATCAATGCATATATTTTATTTACAAAAATAGAAAATACATTGTACCCGATTTTTCAGAATTATTTTTCACGTTAAAATTATTATGAAAAAAAACTTTTTTCTTAAAATTAATAAGAAAAATAATGATATGTTTTTTTTGCATTTATTTAAAAATAGATCCGAAAAAAAGTTATAGATATAAAGAACATAAATAATAATTATTTTAATCATTTAATACACAACTCAATTATTTCTTTCTTTCTTTCACAAATTTTTATTTTGTAAATATGTACTTAAAAACCCTGGAACTACTAAATTCACCTATGCATTTCTGAAAGAATGGTCACACTGCCCACTTTTCAAAATTGTTGGTAAAACTCTAAAGCTTAACTGAATTTGACAATTTTACATTTTCAAACTTTTTGTTCAAAACTAAATTTTCTATAGAAATGGATGGTTTAAAAAATTATGTAAGCAAAATTTAAATATTGTTCTTAATTGCTCATAATTCTTTTCGGAGCAAAGATAAAAACAAAAAAATTGAGTCTTAAGGCTTTAATATGACATGTCAAAAAAAAAAAATTTAATTGAAAACTGTCAGAGTTACCAGCCCAACTAACAAAATTGCTTCGCATTTCAAACATTAAAGTGTTATTTGTTTCTATAGCGCTCCATTTAGCCCTCTGACAGAAAGTAAATACCTTATTGGAGCATTACTGATTTCTTAAATATTTTCTGGTGCAAATTATATCAGCTTAATAGAAGCGATGTACCAATGTTTCTTTAATTTCTCTATAATGCTCTTAGGAAGTAACCAAGATACTTTCACTTCAATAGTCATCCCGTAAAATTATTATACAATTTTTATGTTAGTCTTTGTTTCTATATTGCTTGTATTAGTAAATATGGTGACGCAAAGTTAAAATCGGCCATTTTATAATTTATATTCAATTTAGCACCTGAGCACATATGTTTCTTATTGTTGACAATATTTAAGGTTGGTATTAATTAATTAATTAATCTATTATATCTCTATTTATTTAATTAAAAACATGTGTTTGTTATAGCCATACTAGTCTATTATTTTATATTTTCTTGAAGAAAGTTTTTTTTTATTAATGCTTCTTGTCTCATGCTTGTTAACTTTTCCTATTTATATTTTTATACCTACTGTTATTCAAATCATCTATTTCAATAAAAAATTTCATTTTACCCTGAGGCCACACGAGCCAGTACTGGCTAGCCAGTTGCAATACACTCACATTTTTTTTACTGACACATACAAGCCTGAGCAGCCGTCAACTGGCTTGCTTTTTTCGTAGCCAGTTGGGAAGCCAGTGGAGCAGCCAGTAACAGGGCTCGGTAGTACTTTTTCGCAGCAGATTTGGAAAAATAGGTCTTAACCAGAACTCAAAATTTAATAAATTCACTAACGCTCATATTACTCACTCGTTTAATCCGATTAATTGGATTTAAACTGTATTCCGGAAGTCGTTTCAGTTTTTAAATCCAGATTAGGACTGAATTTCATATAATTTATTTTTCTTGACATTTTTATTTCAAGGAGTGATATCAAACTTAAAATTTTTCAACCGAGTTTAACCAAAAATTTGTTATAAATTTTCATGCGTTGTTTTGGAAAACGATAGGCTTACTTGAGACTCACATGTCTCTCGCCGTGGTCGTCGAAACGAAGTTCCCAGTATTATGGTCATTAAGCTCGTCTCGCTATGTTCTCGCCATGCCCATTTTTACGGGAATCTATGTCGTGGTTTTCTCGCTATGGTCTCACCATCACATTTACACGTGGCTATTTGCATTGAGCATGTTTTGCCATCATCTCGCTTTGGTCTCGCTATAGTCTAGGTTGCAAAGTCCAAACGTGGTTTTCGATATCGTGGTCAGTTTGTCCGTCTCATGTTGTGTGTTTTTGAGTCCTCTTACCATTCGAGAAGAGAACCACAAAATTGGTGAATGAATTGATTAAGGGGTAAAGCTTTCCCAAACCAAAGTGAATAAATATTCTAGTGAATTCAGTTCGCATCAGTGTAGTTGCTCTCATTTAACGCCATGTAAAGTGATTCTAACAAGTAAAATTTTAGTTTTCTTTCTGATGGTTTCGCGTTGGTTTGGGAGAGCTTTTACAGAAAAAAGTAAAGGCTCTCCAGAACCAAGGCAAAACATTCCTTACATTCTGTGCTGTTGCTATAGTTTTGTCGCATAGCATTATTGTGTTTTTATTTCATTAAATTTTGAAAGAGGGGAATATCTTTGTACTTCTATTTCTTTCCCTAAAATGGGAGTAGATTTATATCATTTGGATTAACATCCGAACCCTGGCCTGTATAGAAGCCAGTACAGCATGCCACCTATGTCACAGCAAAAACACGAATAGGAATTTTACAGCCAATGTATGTAGCCAATTGGCTAGCCAGTACTGGCTCGTGTGGCCGCAGGGTTAAACAAATAATTTTAAGTATAAAAATATCAATTTTGGCTTAGTTTATTAAATTATTTTATATAAGGTATGCTTATGGGCCGAAAAAACATATTTAATAATAAGACTCTTGCACATATTTTTTTCTTTATACCGCTCATCTTTCGGTCTCTTCATTAGACTATAGGTTTGAATATTAATTAATCTTCTAAATGACATCCAAATTTTTTATAAATAAAAACAATTATTTTTTTATAAAACAGCTCGCATGATTCTAAGTTTTTTTTTAACTTTAAGTTATCTAAAGTGTTGTTTATACCATTAAAAGAACGATTTAAACTCTCTTTTTTTAAATTTTTTTTTATAATTCCTTGCATATTTTAAAAGTTCTTAAGTTCCAAGCAACTTGAGCATATACGAGCAATCCAGTCGTGCAGTTTTTTTTTATTCAGTTGATGCAGACAACTGTCGTACCTTATTGAAAAAGTACCATCAAAATTAAAATTCGTCAATAAATAAATCATGCGTTCATAAGAACCGAACATATCTAAATAATGTATGAATGCAATATTTCTAGTCTGAGAAATGATTATGTCTGTCAACTCTTCGAAATTTATATACGATGATTTCTTTTATTTGCCTTCATATTTTGACAGCTGTAAATTGTATTTTAAATCCCAGTGTGTAAAGTCAATGCCAAAATTGAAATAGGGAGTATTCTACCCAACAAATATATCCATACATTGCAAAGAAGTGCGGGTGATAGGCGCAACCCTGCGGGGGTTTCCCTAACACGAATATCAAACAAATTTCCCTCAGATTAAATTTCACCAATTGATTTATGTGTGTATGAGAAAAAAAAGTATTTAAAATAGCGTTTAACGATACAACGATAAACGAGTAGAGGAAGGTACTATATACAAAAACCGAAACCCCAACCACAAAATAAGAACCCTAAATCTGCTGTTGGTTTCATTGTTGCTTCAGCGACCACCATCAGTAACAATTTGCAATTGTGAATTCGGATACGAAGGTAATTCGGTCGGGATATTTTTCAGCTGCCTTTATTATTCCTTGTGTGATTCGACTATTGAATGTGTTTTGTATATCCTGATTGAGTACACCCCCGCACTTTAAAACACATTCGGTTGTGCTCAGTAAGAAAACATACTTTTTCGAAAAATATTTATTCTGTTTTGAAAATCTCTCAGAAAATTAATGAGTTTGTTGAGAAATATTGAATGAAAAATTTCAAACAAACAAGGCAATTATGAGCATCAAAAGTTTGTAACTTTATATTGAGACACTTCAGAGACTTTATCTTTATATGAATTTGCCTTTTTTACTTTTTAAAATAAGGAACTGTGCGATAATGCTGTTTCCTATTTTTTGTTTTTGTTTTATTTTGAACAGTTTTAAGGGCAACTTACTAATTTATACAAAATACTTGTACTGCAGAAAAACTATTGATACTTATTGTTATTGTCATATTTGTTATTGTGCATATAATAGCTTTCACATAAACAATATGATTTGAGTTCAAAATTGTCTATTACTCTCACAATCTTTCCAAAAAACTGTATTTCGCCTCTTTTCTTAAAACAAGAATCGAGCAGGAAGAAATACGTCGGCTTAGAGGGTAAGGCAGCTAACTCCTATTTTGCATTTTTTACAAACAAATATTTTGTGTTCGCATTACTTGAATAAAACCAAAATTACATAAAATATTTTGTAACACCCGTTATTGCCAAATTCAGTGATATTGAAAAGATTTGATACTCGTATATTTTTGTACTTTTTAGCAATTTTTGAAGTGGTACAAAAATGGTAAAAAAAATTTGGAGTTACCCGCCTTACACTCTTAGCCGACGAATAATTATCTTCTAAAGTGGTTAAAAGACTAACAAATAACCTCTGCGGCTTAGTTAAGCTCATCTTAACTGACCAAATACTGTACTTCAGATTGTTTTACAAAAGTTCTGCACCACTTTAAAGTATGCTGCTTTTATGGAGCATATTGACTGGACAAAATGTCACTAGTACAAGTAACGTTAAATGGAATATTCCAAATAGCAAAAACTTACGACCTCAACGGTTTCATTATTTCATTTTCGTAAATTATTACTCTGTCCCTTCGGAGTCCAATGTCAAATGAAAAATGGGGTGTTGGGTATCGTAGTTCATAGTGCGTTCTGCAATTGGATCTACCATCATACATACCTTACCTATAAAGAGGGGTTGAAAATAACCTTCCTTTGCTATAGAGAGTTTATTTACTGTCAGAGTAACAACGGACAACTTTCAAAAGTGAAACATGCATCCCCTTCCCTTATAGATTGAAATTTTTGTGTTTTTTTTTTAGGGGTTGATGTACGAGTCTGAATGTATACCAACCTACATACATGAAGGATTTTTGTAGATGGTAATTTAAGATGATCGTAAATTTATTTAAAACTCCCCCAGGACACGATTATGGACAAACGTGCATTTGGTTATCCTTTTATTGTTGCTGTGTGTTTTTTAATATTTACTAATATTGACAATACTTGAGAAGTCCTTTTTTTTTACTATAGAACTCAAATTCATGCGGTACAAGGGGTATGAGTTGAAATATATTATTTTTTTTTGTATTCTTATTATATTATGGGCCACTATGCCATATTAAAGAAGTTCCAATTACGGAAAATATTTTATAAAGGGGGTTTGGTCTTTCACTTATTAAGGGTTGGGTTTTTTTTGATGATGATGGATATGGTATATGTAAATTGGATAATGTTTTTCTTTTACTAATTTAGACACACAAAGTGGAATATTCTTAGGGAAAATTTTTATAAGGGAATAGCTTTTAAATTTTTTTTAAGTATTGTTGGGGAGAAAAAAAATATTAATTTTAAATATTTTTATAATGACATACCTAAATATTGGCGCCACAAGTCACCTCAATATCTTTCTTTTATGATGAGAGCATCATAGTAACACATTTGATGTCTTTCTATGGGTTCTATAGACAAGAGCCATTAGGATATTATACAAAGACTCCAAAAAAAAAGACAGTTCTTTCGATTTTGCAGGGTGCTTAATTTTATGATATCAAATTAAAAAAAAAAAACAGAAATTTCAAAATAAATGCCGTAGTTCTTATAATATACACTGTAAACATTACATATATATTTGAATTTTCCTTCAATATTCCTATAGTCAAGTATATGAAGAATATTTTGATCAGCGGAAAAAACATTTAAGCGTATTTAAATCCAAAAAACCTTTTTACATGACTTTATTTCAGTCAAACCCGATTTTGACGCCACAAAAATTAGTTAAGGGTTAAGTGTATGCAAGATATATTAAACATACAATTTTGAACAACAACTCTCTCTAGTTTGCCCCTTTAGAGTATTCCAGGCTGGACAAAACCAGACATTTTGCTTAATTTTTTTTTTGCATAAGACCGGTTTTTTATAAAACTTTGAATTTTTACTAATTGGTCAACTGTAGAAAACCTATATCTACTATAAAATATTTAAAAAAAATACTGCTAGATATGAAAAATTGACTGTCAAAAAATATATTTTTTCAAAATTTATAATCATTTTATTTTGAATTATTTAAATTTTGATTTGGTAAGAAATTAAAAATATTTGTCTATAGTATCCTAACAAAAATATGGAATTTTATGTTATCAAACATATTTTTGCAAAAAACGCGATTTTTTTTTTTTTTTTTTTTTTAATTCATTTTTATTTTCAATTTTCTTAAAACTATCTTAAAGCTAGACAAAAATTCATAAAAACTAGCCTACTTATCAATATCTTAATACTAACTTACTGGCCCCAGTCGGGCGCTCTAAGTTAAACTATAATTACTCAATGCTAATGCCTTTCGGCCTAAGAACTATTTTAATACTAAGATCCAGGTCGGTTTTATTTTTTACCGAGAAGAATTTGCAAAAAAAACTCGGTATCAATGTCTTTATTTTCCTTGGTTTTTTATAAAACTTACAAACTACATAAAACTAAATTAAAGCTAATTAAAACTAATTAAAACTAATTAAAACTACTTAAAGCTACTTAAAACTATTTACAACTAATTATAAACTAATTACAACCTACTTATAAGCTTCTTACAGACTACTTACAAACTAGAACAGCCACATCAAGCATTTCCCGGTTGTATAATTTTTTTGTATTTTTGTGGATTTTATAATTTTTTTGTGTTTTTTTTTTTTTGTGCCACCCTGACTGTCCCTACTTAAAACTAACTACCTAAACCTATGCAAGTCGGCCATACAGAAGAAAATAGCAAGGTCAACTATTAAATATCTGAAGGAACTTCATCTTCGTTTTTAAACCACCAGAACTGGTTCTCCTGCTTTACCCTATCTCTTCGGTTCCGTTCGGACACAGTCCTACTGAACCGAAGGTGCTCAGCTCCGTCTTGTGCGAGGACGTCTCGACTGTAAAGGAGCCGCCGATCTACAGTTCTCCGGCCGACGTGGTAGATTAGCGGAACCGCCGCTCTATCCTGGATCAGCCCTCGACTGTCTAGGTGGAGGAATGCATCCGGCGGAATAAAGCCGCTTAGACGCACACTCTCGTAGTATTCGTTGTTGGGGTAATAAGCCCCGAAAATTAAGCTGTTAGACGAGGACATCGCTCTTACAATATGACCTCGAATAAGCTTCAGCAAGAAATTATCTATCCTGTTTATGTTGGCACCGTTGTTGAACCAGATTGGAATAGTAATGTTTGTACTCCGACTCTGGTGTTCTGTGCAATCCAAGGCAGCGTCGAAGACACTGCCTCTCAAACACCCGAATCTTTTCCATTTGAGATGGGGCAACGTTGAACCAAACCGGGCATCCATAGGCAATCATCGGCCGGATAAGGGCCATGTAACAAATCACCTTCACCCTGCTATCAAGTCGGCTGCTATAAAACAACCGTTTCGCCAGGGCAAAAGCTCCCCTAGCTCTGGTCAGAGCAGCATTTATATGTCTATCGAAATACAAATACTGATCCATCCAGATGCCAAGGTACTTTACTACACTTTTACTCGCCAGTGGATGTTAATTTGGCCCTACGATCACCAGCTTGCGCCAGTTCTTTCTCGTATCCCTTGTGGCTCTAAGCAACGGAGTCCTAAACAAGATAGTTTCTGATTTCTGAAAGTTGATTTTCAACTTCCAGTCATCGCAATATCGCTGAATCTTCTCGAAGTCACGCTGCAAAAGAATCCTGATGACCTCGACTTTTGGAGCTGTTCTGTACGCAATTAGATCGTCGGCATACGCAATTGCCTGAGTTAGACTACTTATCAGATCGCTGGTGTAAATGCTGAATAGAATCAGCGAGTTGACCGCTCCCTGCTGAAGACCATTTTTAATATTAAAGGTTGTGGCAGAAGTTACATTGCCATTCTTGACAACAAACTTTCTACCATTGAGCATATCATAAAGCATATATAACAGTGGTTTACTAATGCCAAGTCTGGTCAGCTTTAGATAAAGACCCTCTAACCATACGGTGTCGAAGGCCTTCTCCAAATCAACCAGACAGGCAACAGTACACTGCTTCTTAGATTTGTTCCATTGGACATTAGAAACGAGTTTTGACGCGGCATGAATGGTGTCATGTCCCGCCTTAAAACCGAACTGATTGTCCGGTATGATATTATTGTCCTCTGCCCACTTAGACAGAGCTCTATTGATAACTTTTTCGAATACCTTGCTAATACTCGGAAGAAGACTTATCGACCGGAGATTCGCCGGATTGGAGTTGTCCTTTCCCTTTTTCGGGAGAGGATGCACCACAGCTGTTTTCCACCGCACTGGATAATATGCATTATTCAGAGCGTTGTTAAACAGAGTGTTATAAATGTCTACTGCTTCTTGAGGTAAATGTCGAAGTACAACGTTGGATATGCCATCGACTCCTGCTGACTTCTTCTTTAATGAATCGAAGATGAGCTGGAGCTCCACCTTCGTAATTAACAGGGAACTGGGCGCATTTCGCTCGGCGATTATGGCGTTTGCCAAATGATCTTCATTGAACCCGGTGAAACCAAGGTTCTCTGATCGCCATTGCGTGATGTCATTCCGAAGGTAGAAGTGATGGAGCAAGGCTCTGTTTTCCAGGTCGTGATTCGGGCGAATGCACGCATTCACCTTGTACACTTACAAAAAACGCCATAGTGTAAGATACATTCGCTGTGAAAAACAGCCATTTTAGTCATATTTTCGATTTCTTAGAGGCTTTTAGCAAATAATAAAGCACAAAATTAAATTTTCTTTCCAATATTGATTGGACAAGTGGGCTTCATAATCTTTTTCATTTCATATTAATTCGGAACACGCTTAAAAGATAGAAAGGGAAAAAGCTTCTAAAAATGGGGCTTTACTTGTTTTAACTCGATTGGTTTTCGGAAACTTTGTTGTTTTCAGAAATAAATGAATTTCGAAAAAACTGAAACTAGCTATTAAGGAAAATGAAATATAGTATTAATAACTTTACAAGCAAATATTTAGTGGTGAAGTAATTCGACGTCAAATGTACCCAAAAACGGGTTTTGACATGTTTAAGTTGAAATAACTCAAAAACTTGTGCTATAAAACTTTTGACTTCGCACTTGTTTCTCCTAATGCTGATATTACCACAGTTTTTCAGCTATATTACAAATTTTAAGAAAATATCCACATGGAACGTCAAACATTTTTGGCAAAGATGAATTCAAGCTTGGAAGTCGCTGTCAGATCTTATGGAATAAAGAACGTTGGCACATTTTCTCGAAACTTTGTGATTTGTATCTTCAAAACACAATTCACATAGCACAGGCATTATCATTAGAACTTTGACTTTTGTTCAGTCAATATTTGTCGTTGTACTTATGTGCATTTTTTCTATATATTTTTTTCAGCCATATTTTTATTTCTGACAATTCCAATTTGACAACCTCCGGAATATAATACCTTCTATTTGTGTATCTGTATATTTTGTCTTCAAATGCTCATAAATGTATAATTGATTATTAAAATATGTTGTCATATTATTGATAATCGAGTCCTTATACAGAAGACGCTCGATATAGTGAATCTCGAAATAGTGAACTATCAAACATATTGAACATACAAAATTGTGTACAAAAATGGATTATTTACAAAAATGTTTCGCAAGCATTTAACATTGCTAAAGGAAACAAAGGAATTGTTTTTTTTTTTTTTAACCTGATTGAAACCGTTTTCAACACTTAAATAAATATAAAAAATTCATATCGAACAAAAGATTCACTTTGGATCGAATTCATCTTTAGAAAGCCTTTTACAGCTCTAGCAGGTAAGAGGAGTTATTTTTTTTATTTTTGTTAATAACGGGTGATTTTTTAGCTGGTTTGGTTTTGGCAACACTGGTTTTGACAGCTGACGTGTGTTTAGTACCTTGTGTCACTGTCAAACAGCTTCAGTTTGGTTTGCAATTTAACCATGGATCGTCTTACAAATGAACAACGCTTGCAAATTATTGAATTTTACTATCAAAATTCGTGCTCGGTTCGAAATGTTCATCGCGCGCTGCTTCCATTTTATGGTCGGCATTCTCGACCTTCTGAGCAGTCTATTCGGAAGATTGTGACCAAATTTCGCACCAAATTTACTATGTTGGACATTAAACCACCAACACGTTTACGTACTGTGCGTAGTGAAGAAAATATTGCGGCCGTATCAGCTAGTGCGACAGAAGACCGCGAAATGTCGATTCGGCGCCGTTCCCAGCAGTTAGGCCTTTGTTACAGCACTACGTGAAAAATTATGCGGAAGGATTTGGGCGTAAGGCCTTTTAAGATACAGCTGGTGCAAGAACTATAGCCAGCCGACCTACCACAACGCCGAATTTTTGGTGAATGGGCTCTTGGAAAGCTGGCCGAGGATCCGCTTTTTTATCGAAAAATTGTGTTCAGCGATGAGGCTCATTTTTGGTTGAATGGGTACGTAAATAAGCATAATTGCCGCATTTGGAGTGAAGATCAGCCAGAAGCATTGCAACAGCTACCAATGCATCCCGAAAAAGCCACTGTTTGGTGCGGTTTATGGGCCGGCGGCATTATTGGGCCATATTTCTTCAAAGATGATGCGAATCGCAGCGTTACTGTCAATGGTGAACGCTACCGAGCGATGATAATAAACTTTTTTTTGCCCGAAATGGAAGTTCTTGACTTGCATGATATGTGGTTTCAACAAGACGGTGCCACATGCCACACAGCACGCGAAACAATGGCGCAATTGCGAGGCGAGTTTGGTGAACAGTTAATTTCACGTTTCGGGCCGGTCAATTGGCCGCCTAAATCGTGCGATTTGACACCATTAGATTATTTTTTGTGGGGGTATATCAAGACTTATGTCTATAGGGACAAGCCCGCTTCGATTGACGCACTGGAAGCCAACATCCATGCATTCATTCGTGAGATACCGGCCGATATGTGTGAAAGAGTATGCCAAAATTGGACTCAGCGGATGGGCTACCTGAGACGCAGCCGCGGTCAACATTTGCATGAAATTATCTTTAAACATTAAATTGCAAGGTTCAAACTATCGATTCAAATAAATATTTCATTCATTTTTTCGAATTGTTTGTGTTTTTTTTTTTTTAAGTTTTAAACCTCTTAAAAAATCACCCTTTATTTCTTGAGTTAATAAAATCAATAATTTAACTAGGTCTTTCCTTTGAAAATAATTTGGACTTAAGCCATTCAATACTTGAAAAAACATTTAATAACTTTTTTCATAAGGTCAACTTGCCCGAAAATTGTCTGAGAACAGTTATATCGGAAACTAGTTTTTTAATATCCCGAAAAATATATACTAATCATTCATCCTATAATGATCTTACTCAGTAAAATAAGAACTTTATTTCCAAACAAATTCAACAAAGCTGGATCTTGGATTAGAATTTTTATTTTATGTCTTAGATATATTTAAAATGTTCCCTAAATATGAAGACTTATAAGACTTTTTACAAAAAGATTTATAACAATTTTTTAAATGAGCAACATACGAATATTATGAAAAAATATGCGCAAACGCACCTAGAATAGTCAGATTAATAATTAACCTGGGCCCTGTTAAATTTACAAGGTGCATAATCTCATATAAAGTTACAGACATTTCAGAAATGTACATGATTTTAATTATCTTATATTAAGTGTTAGCCTGGTGGCCTATATTACCATATTCAAGTTGTTTTAAGAAGATGAACTGTTATTTTAACACTGAATTCTGGTAAATAAAAAATTTCAACAAAATTAAAGCACTAATTTTAATTGAGATCGGGTTTTTTTAGCACTGCTTGTTATGAATTTCTATTTAACCACAAATCAGGTTGAAGTAACATTTTATATGGCTATTTTTACAATGTTTACCTGTTGGATAACTAATAATAGCTTGCACAACTAGATGAAATTTGAAGAAGTGTGCTGTAGATCTCGGTTCCTCGTGGTTAGATTTTGGATTAACCACATTGAAGATAGATATCTCAGCTTACAACTTCAACTTTGTACGCCTCCAGTGACGCCTTTTAGCGTTGTAGCGAATTGTGTTTCCGGTACGTAGACGGACCCATTGGGGCACCGATCGGTTTTGTTTTAGCTTTTTAGCTAATTTTTGTTTAATTCGAAACGATTTGTGGGCAGCCATTTCGTCCGCTCTTGGCAAAGATTGGAAAAGAAAGGTAAAAATAACCTGTTGAATTTAACCTGGCCGCATCTTAAAGAAACTCTCTGCCAGTTAATTTCAACGTGACACCAGTGTTAAAACACACACACACAAGCCATCCGAATAAAATTATTATAATTTAACCTGGCTGCCTGTTGAACAAGCCCTCTACCAGTGTTGAAACACACTCACAAGCCATGGTTAAAGAAAAACTCTGCCAGTTCATTTCAACATGACTCTAGTGTTAAAGCACATGCACACACAAGCCATCGAAGCAAAGTCAGTTTCAACTTATTGATATTTGGCACTAGTTTTTTATGCGGCGAAGTGGCCCGGGGATAAGTACTATCTCCATGTGTGAGAGGTTTCCAGTTTAAAATTAAGTAAGTATTCCAAAGTATTTGTAAGATTAAATAATGTACATAGTAATCAATTTCTATACTATTAGAATAATGCAAAATTAATTGGACGGTAAGCAGCGTTAAAGATGGGACCTACAAGCAAGAATCCAAGACATAACAATTACCGGATACAGGGTTGATTCAACATTGAACCATGTTAAATTAACTAGTTTTTCATGTTAAATTTACAGGACGTTGATTATTTTATTCATTTTTTTTAACAAGATTTTCATGTAAGGTTAACTACATTCTCAGGTAAAATTTGCAGTTTTACTTTTTAAGACACTGTTAACTTTTCCTGATTTAACACGACATTAAAATCAGATATCAGGTTAAGCAGTTAAACTGATCTACCAAGTTGAAAAATAACAACCTGAAAATCAGGTATAATAAACCAGAAATTGGTTGGATTTTACATGTATACTTCTCCTCCATCACAATTTTTGAAAAATTGTGCCTTTTTTGTTTCTTCGATGTTAATGAGGATAAATAATTGTTCCATCTACGCTCAAAATCTGATTCTGGAAAAAAGATCCTAAGTTGGGACTCGAAGGTCATGCTTTGTTTCCCTTTTGGGCATATAATTATGCTTTTGAAAAACCCACTGGCACTGAGACAATAATTTTTCTTTTCATATAAGTTTAACAAAAAATTAAATTCTTTCCACAAGAGAGAAATAGAGAGAAAGAGAGAGACAGTAGTGTACAGGGTTGCTAATATAGTCCATTCAATTTGTAGTCAAAACGGCCCTTAGAGAGCAAACTGTGTGGTAGTTTTGATTTTTGTTCCTGGCTTTATATTTTCAGGCCATTTTCGAAAATCTACTCGAAAAACTAATTAATTTGTAATCCTTTGTTATGTTTCATAATTTTATCATCATTGAACAAATTTGTTCATAAGCAACTACATTGTGACACCTAACTGAGGCGGAGAAAATCTCAGAAATTATAATAACGCATTCAAAATCTCGAATTACGAAATCTCGCAATTTCAAAATCTCGCTCTTACAAAATCCCGTAAAAACTCGAAAATAAAAATTTCACAAAATTTAATTGCATTGTAACAAAAATAAATTTCTTATCACCCGCTAAATAAAAGAGTGCCTACCTTTTTTTTGACCATATTGTCTTCATAATTGTGAGTGAGTTTTCTTGTGCCGCTTCCGTTTTTTTTCACGAAAAATTGGGGGTGTTTATGGTTTACGTTTAGAAATTTGTGTTTCTGCTGAATTAACCGAACTTTTGAAATTTTAAACCCTAGAGCCAGTTTTTCAGTGTGATATAGTTCCAGTCACAGGGTTAAACTGGAGTTAGCTAGAATTTGCTTCTTAGTCAATTGAAATTGAAAGCCTAAGTTAACTCTGAGTTAGCTCAGCTTTTTTGGTGAGTTAGCTCAGGCTACCAACTGAGGGCCTTTTTCTTTGTGGCATCTTCTTAATTTTGATAGTGAAAAACGTAAGAGAGTGTCGCACATTGATTTTCGTAAATTTTAGACAACCCTTAGAATTTTGTTTTCAAAACTCTAATAAGGTTCTGCAGTTTCATAACATAAAAATAACATTATGTACAACGTGTTACATCAAATACTACATCCTCCGTTAAATTAATTTATTTAATGCAAATAACTACGCAGCTAAAGTGAATAGTAACCAATAACACGATTAAATTCTGCGCAGTTTAAACTCGCCAAACACAATCAAAAAAAGTACCAAACAATTCACCACATAACACTCTTCGTATTCTCAGACCCAATTCCTCGCACTCAATATTTAAATTTTTTTTTCTTCTGAAATTATACAGCTAATAAGAGCCCTTACAAAAGGCTTGAAATATACGGAATCCTTTATCAACCACGAAAAGAATTCTACAATCTGTGTGTCCCTTTATGACAGCTCATTATAAATTCAAAAAAATTACAATAAGCCCATACAATAGGCCTAATGAAAAGTGTAAGGCAGGGGGTAAAATGTGTTCATCGCTCCTATACCAAAATCATGGTAGTATATTCCTTATTAAGGATAATAACGGGAAACCAAAAATTAAAAAAACAGAAATCAGTAAAAAAAGTAATGCAGAACGGCTACTGTTTCTCGTGTCAAAAATGTTGATTTTGGATTTTTTTTATTCATCGTTCTATGACATCACAATAGCGCATCAGAATGAGAGTGTCTGCCGAGCTTCATCCAGGATCATCATATTTCTCACACTTTAAAGAAAGGATAATAATGAAAAAGATTTAAAGTAAAAAAAAAAAAAGATATTTTAAACAAACAACGGCAGGAGTCTGTATAGTGTGCCTTGAGGTAGGAGAAATAACCTTAGCGCAGATCCCTTTTCTATAGATTACTATTACCATTGCCTACACGACGACGACGTGTGTTTCTGCTGGATTTTATGAATGGGAAGCATTGTGTTTAGAGCGGTTGATTATCTCTGAATTTAAGCGCACTATACTGTGGTGTTGTAAATCATCACGATGAATTAAATACAAATAAACATCAACTATTTTTTTATGACTTACAGTGGGTCATTTTCACAATAAAATGAGGCAAATTGTTTTAATTTTAAATTATGTTTTAAATTTTTATTTTTTTTTGAAGAGTCAAAAAAGTAGATTTTTTAAACGCTTAGCAATTTTGTAAAATATTTTGACTGATTTAATTAAAAAAAAAAGTTTTTCTTAGCTTGATGCAGCTCTGTGAAAAACATTCGATTGTGTTCTGCCATAGGCGTTTGCAATGGGGGACAGGTAGGGCAACTTGTCTTCCCTAATTACAACATACATGTTTCATACATTAGACAATTTATCTTCTTTTGAAAGCATTTAAAAGCAAGATGGCGGGTCAATAGGTCCGTGACTTTTGGAATAAAACACAGATTTTTTGATAAAAAAAATAATTTTATTTTTCAACGTAGTCTCCCTTCATTCATTCAATCGTCATTGAATCGGTCCAATAAGTTGGCATAATATTCCCCATTGATTGTTCTTCCCTTTTGAAGGTAGTCAATGTGGATTATCCCGCGCGCATCCCAAAAAACAGTCGCCATAACTTTATTGGCTGACAAACCCACCTTGGCCTTCTTTGGACCCGATTCACCCTTAGAAACCCAGTGTTTTGACTGTTGTTTGGTCTCTGGTGTGTTGTGATGGATCCATGTTTCGTCCACGGTTACAAAACGGCGCAAAAACTCCTCCATATTGTGATTAAGCAACGCCAAACCTTCCTGTGAAGTTGTTACACGATTGCGTTTGTGGTCGACTGTGAGCAAACGCCGCACCCATCTTGCGGAAAGCTTTCTCATGTCCAAGTGATCATTCAAAATTGAAACCACTGAGCCATGCGAGATCCCTACGGCTTCCACAATCTCTCGCACTTTCAATCTTCGGTCGGCCAACACCATATCGTGAATTTTTTCGATTGTTTCGGGTGTAGAGACCTCAACTGGGCGTCCAGGACGTTCGGCATCTTCAGTGCTTGTACGGCCACAACGAAATTCAGTAAACCACTTTTTTACCATTGAAATCGATGGTGCAGAGTCCCCATAGTATTTATCAAGCCTAGCCTTGGTCTCGGTAATGGTTTTTTTTCGCAAGAAATAATGCTTAATAAGCACACGAAATTCACTTTTTTCCATTTTCTCCTCAAATTAGTGAGTAGTCTGATAAAAATAGCTGTCAAACACAAACTAACTAACGCAGCAAGTTTAAATTTTGACAGGAGTCAACTGACAGATGCCTGTTGACAGGAGCAGTGTTGCTGTTTCAGTAAAGAGGTCAGAAATTCAAAAAGTCACGGACCTATTGACCCGCATATCTTTACCAAAACTATTTTTTGTTTGGGTTTGCTTCCCCCCCCCCCCTAACAGAAGTCCTGCCTACGCCCTTGGCCATGAGTGAATAATTTTTTTTATAACGCATTGGAAACTCATTTGTTGCAAAACGAAGTTCTTGTGATGTCATTACTCACAATAAAAGTTTATTTTTTTCAATTAAAAATCAAAAAAGGATCCACTGTAAGCTTTTGTCTGGAGAAAGTTTTAAACTATTTTTTTTATCGCGTAGCTCACGATATTTATGTAGGCTAGTGATCCCATGTGTTTCAGGGTATCTAGGTGTAGTAATTTAATGTTACGCCTTTCATAAGACACGACCAACCATCTGAAGCACGTTTCTTGGTCCTTTAAAATGCAATTCATTGATAGAGGGTGTTTTTTGTATTATTCGTTCAATATTCTTGACTTGATTTATGCATTAAAGGCATTCTCATATAACAAGGATTACATCTTTCAAAATATAAATACATTCGCCTCAAGGGTATAATTCTTGGGAACACAAAAAAAAAATTATTGCCATTTCGCACTCGCATTTGCACTATATGACTATTATACGACATATCATTCATTACTATTATCCTTGTGACAGGCGGATTCCTAATAGCGCATCACACTATAGGCGTGAAATAATGGATCTCCCATTGGGAATTTATTTGTCTGTGGTTTTTGAGAGAGGAAGACCAAATCTGTATAGCCGCAGGATCAAAATTCGTCTATCTATTTATTATGTTTCCTTGTATACGTGGTAAAGATAAATCCAGTCAGGATGCTGTCAAAACATAACAAGGACACATGGTCATTTTGTAGCTTGATGGATAAAAGGGGTGCTTGCAGAGCCATGTATGGAACATCTGCTGCGTGTGGTTTTTACTTATCCTTTGAAACTACACGTATAGGAATAGTATCTACATTTTTTTGCCAATTTTCAAATAATTCAACATTTTGTACATATTTTATTATTTTTAAGTGGTTTACCACAGAATATTTTTTAAATATTCTATTCCATTACATTTTTTAAAGTTAAAGAATTATTTCCATATAGCTATCAGAAATTAAAATTGAATAAATAGAAATATTATGATTACTCGTATGTTGTGCGTGTATCTTTCAGTAAAGAGATGTAGAATTTTATTTCATTTCACTTTGGTGTGGTTTTATTTGTTTTAATAATTTAATTTTGATGTAAATAAATTTCAAATATTTATTCAACCCTAAAAAATTCCAGTAGTTGATATTTATGTACCTATGTTGTCTACCTTTCGTAGTTCTTTTTTCTCTCGAAACAGTATACGATATGAGAAACTTAATGCGGTGACCACATCAGGTTTTTGATAGTTTTAAGCAAAAGAATTCAATTTAGTTTTTAATTCTTGCCTTTTGTAGCAGTCAAAATGATAAGTTTCTCCTTAAAATATCAATAAATTGTTTCATTTTTAAATTGGTTCAATACGATCAGACGAGCAGTGAGATTGAAAAAGCGAAGAACTGAATTCATGAATTGGACTTAGGGCTGGCCACGATACCTGAAAAGTCTCGGTATCGGAAACCGAAGCGATACCGAGACTATACCAGCACCTAAAATGATAAAAAATAAATAAATTTGGTGGCACAACAGCTCGTGGAGAACCAAGGCCTAGTGACTTAAAACTCTCAACCATTCCAGTGTGCTTGTTCTTGGCAGGAATGGAGGGGACCTACAATTTTTCGCCGAGTCCGAACGGCTTGAAGGGAAAGCACTTATTTATGACAAGTATACTCTTGGAGAATTTGTCAGTTCCTCGCAAGGGGCCTCGGAGCACCTCGAAAAAAAAACATTTCTTTTTTAGGTGGCAAGAGCTGGGAATCAACCCAGACCTTTGGCAACCAAAACGATACCGAGCCGATACCATCATAGGTACTTTTAAGACCGATACTTTCGGTAGTAACGTTTTGTATCATCAGAAAAAAAAATAAATTTTTGAATATTATAATTAATTTATTACAAATAAACCATTCTTGTTATTGGTTTCTCAGAAATGGCTTTAATGGTTTAAATGGCCTTTTCACAGTTTTTTCTCTTTGGTTAAAAATATTGTCGTTCATTTACTATTCATATTTTGTGTAGTGATTTTTTTATTAAATGTTTAAAATACCAAGTGAGTTCAGCTACAAGATCAACAACATGTAACCAAGTCATGCATTTAATTTTTGTTTCTGAGGCCAGACCGATACCGATACCGAAACGAAACTTTTTTAACCGAGACAAAACGACACTGAGTAATACGAGGCTGATACATATACCGAGATGATACTGAAGTTTTTCGATTTCAACGATACCGAGGCAATACCTCTAAAAGTATCGTTTGGTTTCGTGTCCAGCCTTTGACTTATTAAACATTTATGGTTCTGATAGGACGAAGTAGTGGCTCACACTTCAAGGGCATTGGGAGCTGTCTTGACCCTTAGCAGCTTTCTTTCCGTGTAATTTTTTTTTTTTTTGTGGTTTTTTGAAATTTTGCCTAAGGACCCCGAAAAATCAGCTCCTACTTCTCCTTAAATATTTACCTTCAAAATCAAGTTTTCCGAATTATTACTTGAGTAAATATGAATTTATGGACAAGAAGCTTGAGGGAATAATTATTTAAAAAAAGGCACAGATGGTCACCAAAGCTTTCAAATATTAAACTTTTTATTTACTTTTTGGAATCATGGTATGAATTTGTTTGATGACCAATAACAATTGGGATGGCAAATATTTATAAAAATCGTTGAATTGTTCAACATAAATATATTTATATGTACGAGTATATACGTTGTATGTATATACATATGTAGATATTTTTTTTGTAAACATTATCTGTTGGAAGGAGAGATAAATTAACAAAAAACAAGTATTTTGAACGGTCTGTGGAAAAAGAGCAAATATATAGGTAAAGGGTGATTTTTTAAGAGCTTGAGAACTTTTTAAAAAAAAAACGCATACAATTTGCAAAATCTCATCGATTCTTTATTTGAAACGTTAGATTGGTCCATGACATTTTCTTTTTGAAGATAATTTCATTTAAATGTTGACCGCGGCTGCGTCTTAGGTGGTCCATTCGGAAAGTCCAATTTTGGGTAACTTTTTCGAGCATTTCGGCCGGAATAGCCCGAATTTCTTCGGAAATGTTGTCTTCCAAAGCTGGAATAGTTGCTGGCTTATTTGTGTAGACTTTAGACTTGACGTAGCCCCACAAAAAATAGTCTAAAGGCGTCAAATCGCATGATCTTGGTGGCCAACTTACCGGTCCATTCCTTGAGATGAATTGTTCTCCGAAGTTTTCCCTCAAAATGGCCATAGAATCGCGAGCTGTGTGGCATGTAGCGCCATCTTGTTGAAACCACATGTCAACCAAGTTCAGTTCTTACATTTATGGCAACAAAAAGTTTGTTAGCATTGAACGATAGCGATCGCCATTCACCGTAACGTTGCGTCCAACAACATCTTTGAAAAAATACGGTCCAATGATTCCACCAGCGTACAAACCACACCAAACAGTGCATTTTTCGGGATGCATGGGCAGTTCTTGAACGGCTTCTGGTTGCTCTTCACTCCAAATGCGGCAATTTTGCTTATTTACGTAGCCATTCAACCAGAAATGAGCCTCATCGCTGAACAAAATTTGTCGATAAAAAAGCGGATTTTCTGCCAACTTTTCTAGGGCCCATTCACTGAAAATTCGACGTTGTGGCAGATCGTTCGGCTTCAGTTCTTGCACGAGCTGTATTTTATACGGTTTTACACCAAGATCTTTGCGTAAAATCTTCCATGTGGTCGAATAACACAAACCCAATTGCTGCGAACGGCGACGAATCGACATTTCACGGTCTTCAGCAACACTCTCAGAAACAGACGCAATATTCTCTTCTGTACGCACTGTACGCATTCGTGTGGTTTGTTTAATGTCCAATAAAGTAAACTGAGTGCGAAACTTGGTCACAATCGCATTAATTGTTTGCTCACTTGGTCGATTATGTAGACCATAAATCGGACGTAAAGCGCGAAACACATTTCGAACCGAACACTGATTTTGGTAATAAAATTCAATGATTTGCAAGCGTTGCTCGTTAGTAAGTCTATTCATGATGAAATGTCAAAGCATACTAAGCATCTTTCTCTTTGACACCATGTCTGAAATCCCGCGTGATCTGTCAAATACTAATGCATGAAAATCCTAACCTTAAAAAAATCACCCTTTATATTTGTAGTTTGTACCTACTTTAAAAAAAAATTGTTTATTTCATAAGATTTTATAAATAAACTGAGATATGGTTAAACGCATAGTATTTGACGCGGTTTGGTGGGTTGGATATCAAAAGTAAAAAAAAAAAAACAAAAATTTAACCATTGCCTTTTTGTATAAATTCACATCAAACTAATTTGTTAAAGGTTAAACATGTTCACTCAATTTACATTTGATAGAAATGCCATACCTATCTATAGCCTGACTTTTTTTTTTGTTAAAAGAAGTGCTTAACTGCCAAACTTTTTATCACACACAAAATACCTTACTATGATGGTGTGCTACATATTTCAGATAACCTCAGTGGGCCATTCTGCCAACAACGCTGCAACTCTGCAACGCTGAGCTTAAATCCAGTCTTGAAATTGCCCTAGCATGTCACGTTTTATAGATATTCGTATCTAAAGATACACAAAACATGCTTTTTTTATGCAAATTTGGGGTCATAGGTTATATTTTTTGTCGAGGTATTATTTTTCGAAAAAATGTTTATAGTCACTCTGAAGTATAAAAATTTTACATCATAATTCTTTTTGAATTTTTTAAATACCACCATTCACCTTTGAGAAATCGTTGGTCTTCGTCTTAAGCCATACGTAATTCGAACAATCAAGTCAATTTGTGCTCAAAAGGGCACAAAGCGAGCAAATTGTGGGGTAGTTTTGTTTTCCCCCCTAATTAATGTTTGCTAGGGTGCTTTGCTTAATCCAAATCTGAGGCTTGCGACTAAAATTTCGTGACGCCACATGCAAAAATTTTCAAAAATTGCTACAAAAATGCAAATTACGTAGTGTAAAACAAAGACTTAAAATTTGTCGAAGAGGAATAACGGTATTTGAAAAATTCAAAAAGAATTATGAAGTAAAATGTTCATGCCGTAGAATGACTGTAAACATTTTAAAAAAATAGCTCAACAAAAAATATAACCCCAAATTTGCGTAAAAAAATGCATGTTTTGTACATCTTAAGATTCGAATCATCAGAAAAGTAGGTTCATGTCATTGACAGATATTAAAAATGTTCACATAATGTATTTACTTAGTGCTTTGAAGGGGATTTTCGAAAACAGTAAAAATTAGTCAATTTTCAACTAGCGCCTGAGTCCAAACAAATTGTCGCAGAAAAAAACCTTAAACAGACATTTATTGGAAATTGCATACAATTTCAATGGTACTTTTATGTAATTTTCTAATAACTGGTAGTTTTCAAGCCATTAGTGAAAAACTCCCAGAAAATATTGCATCATTTTTTGAATGCTGCGTCACGAAATTTTAGTCGCAATCCTCAGATTCGGATTGCGCACTCCCGAAAACATAAAAGGGGGGTCAAAATAAAACTTCCCCATAATTTGCTCTCTAAGAGTCCTTTTGACAAATTGACTGGACTTCAACTTGTAAACGACAATTAGAATCACAAAGAAACATGAAAAACATTAACCAAACAAATTGAGTTTTTCAACAACTAATTTGCGGCTAATTATAAACCCATAAGGTATAAAAAGTTTTTATCGATTTTTGACACCCAAACAAAAAAAATAGAAAGTCTTGAAGGACACTTTTCGATTCTTCAAAGTGGTTTTTTTTTTTTTTTTTATTCATTTTTATTTTCCATTTTCTTAAAACTATCTTAAAGCTAGACAAAAATTTATAAAAACTAGCCTACTTATCGATATCTTAAAACTAACTTACTGGCCTCAGTCGGGCGCTCTAAGTTAATCTATAATAACCTAATGATAATGCCTTTCGGCCTAAGAACTATCTTAATACAAAATCCTGGTCGGTTTTATTTTTTACCGAGAAGAATTTACAAAAAACTCGGTATCAATGTCTTTATTTTTTTTTTGGTTTTATATAAAACTTACAAACTACATAAAACTAAATTAAAGCTAATTAAAACTAATTAAGACTAATTAAAACTACTTGAAGCTACTTAAAACTATTTACAACTAATTCTAAACTAGTTACAACCTACTTATAAGCTACTTACAAACTAGAACAGCCACAGCAAGCATTTTCCGGTTTTATAATTTTTTTGTATTTTTGTGGATTTTATATTTTTTTTTTTTTTTTTTTTGGTGCCACTTTGACTGTCCCTACTTAAATCTAACTACCTAAACCTATGCAAGTCGGCCATACAAAAGAAAATAGCAAGTTCAACTTTTAAATGTCTGAAGGAACTTCATCTTCGTTTTTCAACCGGAGGAATGCATCGGGCGGAATAAAGCCGCTTAGACGCATACTCTCGTAGTATTCGATGTTGGGGTAATAAGCCCCGAAAATTAAGCTGTTAGACGAGGACATTGCTCTTGCAATGTGACCTCGAATAAGCTTCAGCAAGAAATTATCTATCCTATTTATGTTGACCCCGTTGTATAGAGCCAGGTTGGAATAGTAGTGTTTGTACTCCGACTCTGGTGTTCTGTGCAATCCAAGGCAGCGTCGAAGACACTGCCTCTCAAACACCCGAATCTTTTTCATTTGAGATGGGGCAACGTTGAACCAAACCGGGCATTCATAGGCAATCATCGGCCGGATAAGGGCCATGTAGCAAATCACCTTTACCCTGCTGTTAAGCCGGCTGCTATAAAACAACCGTTTCGTCAGGGCAAAAGCTCCCCTAGCCCTGGCCAAAGCAGCATTTATATGTCTGTCGAAATACAAATACTGATCCATCCAGATGCCAAGGTACTTTACTACACTTTTACTCGCCAGTGGATGTCCATTTGGCCCTACGATCACCAGCTTGCGCCAGTTCTTTCTCGTATCCCTTGTGGCTCTAAGCAACGGAGTCCTAAACAAGATAGTTTCTGATTTCTGAAAGTTGATTTTCAACTTCCAGTCATCGCAATATCGCTGAATCTTCTCGAAGTCACGCTGCAAAAGAATCCTGATGACCTCGACTTTTGGAGCTGTTCTGTACGCAATTAGATCGTCGGCATACGCAATTGCCTGAGTTAGACTACTTATCAGATCGCTGGTGTAAATGCTGAATAGAATCGGCGAGTTGACCGCTCCCTGCTGAAGACCATTTTTAATGTTAAAACTTGTGGCAGAGGTTACATTGCCACTTTTGACAACAAACTTTCTACCATTGAGCATATTCTTCAAAGTGTCTTCGCTAGCTTGACACCCATATTCATAAAATTGACTGCCTGACAGATTTTTTCTGAATTCAATATTGAATAATTGAACTTTAAGATGGTTAGTCTAGTATAAAGTTCTGTTTTTGCTGTTCTTTTTTTAATACATGTACATGGGCAATTTCTAAAAAAAAAAAGGCTTTAGATGCTTTTTTGAATTTCTCAAAAAAAGCAAGGATTTTTACATTTGGTTTTCAGTATCTCACTTAATTCTAATAATGCAATAGAATATCGAACACAAAAATAGCCTGCCACAAAGGGGGGAGATAGAGTTTATCCCCAACACGATTTTTTTCTTTGAATATATACAAGAATCATGTCCTAAAATATTAATAACGAATAACCGTATTCCAATAAGTGAAAAAAAAGATTATTGAAAAAAAAAACAGTAACCAAAAATTCAAAAATTGAGGAAAAAAATTAGAAAATAGTGCGGTCACAAATGAATTTTTGGCAGTTCCGTAGTAAAAAGTAGAATTTTGGATTTTTTTTTAAATTGAAGGGGTCGCACTTCTTAAAAATGATGACTTAAATTTTCAAACGCTAATAACTGGGTTATAATTCCTTTGAATAATTTTAATTTATTTTTTTTTTCCTGAAATTAAATTTAGAGACGAATAAAATGATACCCTACTTTTTAAGATATCGATATTATTTACTTGAGTATTATTAATTAAAAGAAATTTCCTGAAAAATTAAAAAAATCGGTTATATAATACCGGCTTTGGAATATAAGCCAACAGCAAATCAAAAAATGAGTGAAATAAAAAAGGGTAGGGTCACATACCTGAAGTAAGCCAGGATAATTAAGAGAATTAAGAAAAAAATAAAATCAAACATTGCTACTTCGATTTTTGTATAATCTTTCTATTTTAATAAAGTGTTCACAATAAAAGGATCAAATAGACATAATTTGTCATGTATATTTTCAAGTAATAGTGGCTTAGATTTTGTATGTGTCGGTGCTGCCAGATAAATTAAGAAATAGGACTGTCTCGGTATCGTTTGGTATCGGTATCGGAAAACAAAACGATACCGAGACGATACCAAACGATACCTCATTTTTTGGACCGAAATTTACCTATACTCACGGTAAAATCGTTCAGATGACATTTCAGAGCTTTTTTTTGAGCAGGGAGAAGGTTTAGACAATAATTTTAATTAAAACTGCTCACTGCCACGCCCATCTAAGTTATTCTGAAGCCCACAACTTATATGAAATTTTCAAACTTGGTTCTCTTTAGTGATGACACCACGTCAAAATTTTTGTGTCGAGTTCCTAATCGGAAATTTACTTAGATATAATAAACTTTAGTTAATAAAATTGCCTTTTATAATAAGGATTTTTGTCTTAAATCTTAGAAATACCAAGCGAGTTCAACTACTAGATCAAGAACATGTAACCAAGTCGTGCATTTTGTCCTGGTTTGCGACTCAGACTAAACTGAAACCAGACTAGACCGATACCGATACCGAGACTGAGTTATACGAGACCGAGGCCGATACCGAGACGATACTGAAATTTTTCGATTTTGACGATACCGAGACGATACTTACAAAAGTATCATTGGTTTAGTAACGTGGCCAGCCCTACTAAGAAATTGTGTTCACAAAATATCCTAACTATGCTATTTCTACCGAGTGGGCCATTTAACCTTGATGTGCCATTTTAGGCAATCTTTTACTATTTGTAAATTATAGTTACTCAAAATATAGGTAAGTATTTCTTTACTTGTTTTGTGTTAAGAAAAACTTCATGTAAAGTAAGCAGTAGTTCAGCAACTAATTAGTTTTCAACAGCCACAACCATTCATTGATTGCTTATTTAAATTTTTGACAACGGTAAATTCACTCGAAGTTATGCATTCTTTTCGGAAACCGAAAGAGTAATTAATTTTTGTTTTTGTTAAGTTAACTAATTTGCAGTTAACTAGCTAAAGTAATGGTTTTATAATTTTAAGTAGAAATCAGGTTTGTAAAAAAATTGCTATTGCAATCGTTTACGACTTCATTTAAAAGATTGCATTCTTTGTATTCACTTTGAGAGTGCGACTTCAAATTCAGCAAAAACTAATCATTTGAGGTTGAAATAAATTCTATCAGTTTTTCTTCTATATTCCTTTTACAATCAATTGAATGCAATCTTTTGGGAAATCATGCATTCTTTGCATTTATTTGCTTTCATTGCATTCATTCGCATTCTTTGCATTCATTTTTGCAGTCGTAGTATTCATTTTAATTCTTTGCATTCTTTCATTCCAATATTCTTTCAAAAGTGAGATAATGCTTTTATTCTTAAGGATTATTTCTAATAAAAATATCAGACTTGCCCTCAATCAAAACATCCAAAACACGGCAGTGTATGTATGTAATTACCAAACTAATCTTCTTTCGTATACCTAATTATCGTAAAAACCTGCTTGCAACTGAGCCAAAAACCAAATCATAGCATATGTTGCCATATACCTAGGTAAAAATACCAACACTTTCAAATTAAAGAACCCAAAACATAATCAGAAACCACGTCTCGAAGAATAATTTCCTTAAAATCCTACACACATGCTCCGATATTATCATCACATAGAATCTTTAAATATTGGATCCCATTCAATTTGGCACCATGCTGGCATGCTTTTCATATAAAAAGAAAATCCCTTTTCATTTTATGCTTCAATTTAAAAAAATAACTGTAAAATCAAACGATCATGTCATCAATTTTTTAACCAAAAAAAAAAATATACAACGGTACCTTAACCTATGCATGTACCTACTTGTACATATTTTCATAAAGGATCCTTCTACTCCACCCAGTAAAAGTACCCACTAAAAGTATACGATTTTATTACCACAAACATTTCACTATGCCAAGTCAACACAAAAAAAAAAAAACAAAGAAAAAAAATATAAACAAATTTCCTCACTCAACGGCAAATTATCATTTTCTTTAAAAATTACCTCGAAAATAACTGTCGAAATGCAAAAAAAATACACCGAGTCCTTTTGCCAACAAGGACTCAAAGCAAACCTACCTAGGTACCTAAAAAAAAAAAACTGAAAACAGAATCTCAGTAAAAGAATAACAGACTCCAAATGGTGTTCCTTTAAAATTACCTTCCGCCATCTTGATAGCGTTACCAAAACAGCCGTTCAATTTACCATAACATCTTTTCTATCTTGCGTTGCGTTTTAAATATCAACCAAGGAGGAGTCAGCCGAAGGAGCAGCACCGCACCGCCAACCAGGAAACACCGGCCACAGTTAGAAGCTCGTCTAGACTTTGGCACATTGGACCATAAAATCAAAATCGAAATTTCACCACAAACTGATAAGAAACTGAAGAAAAAAAAAAAATAAGCGACGACTATTTCTCTCAATTGAGGCAAACAGGGGCTCCAGTTCCGCTTGTGGGAATGGAGAAGATTCATCCCCCTTCCCTAATTCCATTCAACAGAGAGAGAGGTATATGAAAAACCAATTTACAGAATTATCAGGATAAGGAATCTTAAAACCGGCAATGCGGTGGCGGCAGCAAATCGATGTCATCTCTGTAGCGCTGTGCCTCTGTCGAATATGGGTGTGATGATATCGAAGTCGAGGAGAATCAACCGAAAAGTGGGCATCAGCCTGGCGCACACCGTGCACGTTTTCCAATTTCCATTCAAAGAATAAAGATTCCTATCACCCCTCCCCTGAATTTGATGACAAAAAAAGAAACTCTTTAAGGACATTTTCCGTATATAGAGTCCTTTAGTTCTTTTTTTTTTTGTCTTCCCATTTTTATTTATGTGTGAACGTCTCTCCATCTTTGGTGCGATATTCTTATATCCGATGTGACAGAAAATAAAAGATGAAGCGCATCAAATTTTGGAAAAAGCATATTTCATCTAAGGTTTGATATTGGAAAAATGTTTTGTATTTCATTTTTATCCTTGCATTGTTTCCTGCACGGTCCTTAAGGGTTGACGATAAAAAATTGCAGGACTCTATCTGGCGAATGCTAATTTAAAAAAAAAAAAATTCACGCCGCCGGATGGGGTGGAAGTGATTTTGAAAATAATAACCAAAGTCTTTAGGAACAAATAACCGAACTTAGATTGTTGTGTGCCATAAAATTAATGAGGAAAATCCTACCACCGCTACCCCATCAGTAAAACACTGCATAGCAGCTCTGGATGCGAGACGATTTTTTGAAGCTATTTGTCGAAAGCTAACCAAATCCTACCAAACATCCCTAGAATTATCAACGAATCTGTAGATACAAGTCGTATACGGCATATTTTTTTTTCTTTTTTTTTTAATTCTGGAGTGGGTTGGGAATTGCATTGCGTTTATGTAGAGAGCTCACCCCTTCCTCATGGCATCGGCATGTGTACTACCACCCTCGACGAGCTCTTCCTGAAACAGCAGACCTAAAATTTGAAACGATTGTGGTTATAGAACACGTGACTCAAGCTACGAATGGATTTTCAGCAACAAATTTTCGACAGCAGAAATGCTATTTTTCCTAAGGCCATGAGTTTTACTGCAAATTAATATCGCACCCTGTGACAGCAGGGGGGTTGGTGGGATGTTAGTGGTGGATCTAATCATCCCTCTACTTCTATGTTGTTATTTTTTTTTTTTTTTCAACAAATTTATGGAGCGCTAAAATTTGTTTTAAAAGTTTTGTTTCATTTCAATGCGTGTATAATAACAGGGCTTAGGTTCAATATTGGGGTTATTTTCTATGCGGGGGGGGGGGGAAAGAGAGAAAGTGTTTTGGGTCTGGGTTTGTTACCGATGATGGCATGGGAATGAGTATATAAGATGCATTAAGGGTATTAAGCTCTTTTGTTTGTTTCTTTCCGGGACGTTTTGTAATTAGCCCTGGATTCGATACGCCAGATTGCAAAGGCATTAGGTTCTCTTCTGTTTCTCTTCTTTATGGGGAAGAGGAAAATTGAATGTTCTTTCAATAAACCCAAGATTTGTTGCAGTGGATCCCTATTTAAAAATATGTGAGGGTTATTGTGATATTAAACATTTACATTAACAATCAGAAAAAACTATCTTGTACAAATTTAACAAGAACTTTGTAAACATTTACAAGGTGAGCAATAAATAGTAAGGTTATTGCATTCTAGATATACAGGGTTTTTCAACAGGGACGCTACAAAAGTAGAGCAAACGACGCCATATTTCTTGCTGCTCTCTTGACATTTCTCTTCAGTAAGGTTTGCCATTTCATGATGGAAGATATACGAGGCAACAACGAGCCGAAATTATTAAAATTTATTACCGAAATTCGGAGTCAGTGGCCTCAACCTTAAGAGCGCTCCGTCCAATTTATGGTCGCCATAATCGTCCTAGCAGATCAACAATTGAGCGTCTAGTGTACAAATTTGAATCCACAGGCACAGTACAAAACGTTCTCGTGCCAGTGAGTTAAAGAAGTGCCCGTAGTGTCGAGAATATTGCTGCCGCTGAGGCTTCAGTTGCGGAAAGCCCAAATGTGTCTCCCATACGTCGTTCTCAAGCGTTGAGCATCTCTGTGACGTCGTTGTGGCAAATTTTGCGAAAAGATCTTGGCCTTCATCCATACAAGATCAAATTAACGCAAGAACTGAAGCCGCTTGACCACCAAAAGCGTCGTATGTTCGTGAATTGGGCTGAGCAACAACTTGAAAATGATTCGGATTTTCATCGAAAAATCGAAAAATTCAGCGATGAGGCTCATTTCTGGCTGAATGGCTTCGTCAATAAACAAAATATGCGGTATTACATCATTGCATCTCGAAACAATTACGGTTTGGTGTGGTTTATATGGGCCGGCGGGGTCATAGGGCCGTACTTCTTCCGTGATGATCAAGACCGGCACGTTACTGTGAATGGGGATCTCTACCGTTCAATGATAACCGAATGTTTTTGACCCCAATTGAATGATATAGACTTGGAGGACATGTGGTTCCAACAGGACGGTGCCAGAAGCCACACAGCGAATGTCACAATCAATTTATTGGAAACCAAGTTTGGAGAACGTGTTATCTCACGAAATGGTTCAGTCGCTTGGCCGCCTCGGTCGTGCGATTTGACGCCGTTAGACTATTTCCTGTGGGACTACGTAAATTCTATGATCTATGCCAACAAGCCAACCACGATTGATGAACTTCGTACGAATATCGAACGTGAAAATGCAGCAGTATCGGCCGATTTATGCTTGAAAACCGTCAAAAATTGTGTTCAGCGTCAGGACTTCTGCAAGCGTGCCCGTGGTGGCCATGCAAGAGAAATCGAGTTCCATACATGATGGTATCGAACGTACTTTTACACGATTAAAGAATTTCATTTATATCCAAAACCGTTTTTGTTTTATTTAAAAAAAAAAAATTGTAGCACTCTTATTGAAAACCCCGATATATATACTCTAGGGAGCTCGAAGCGTGCAGATATATGAAAATTTTTGATTTCCAATAACTTCCAATGGAAAACTTGCGATGCAGTATCTATCGCAGAAGTTGACGTTTTGCGCATTAAATAATTTTGCCTAAAAAAAGAGCTTGTTTCTGGCAATGATATTATGCCATAAACTTACGAATATTCATTCCCTTTGCAATATTTTTGAACAACTTATAAGATGAAGACTCTCTCTACTCTACTGATTTTTAATACTCGTACTTAACTACCTAGTACCTCGCAATACATAATCAATGTATATGTACGAGGTATTGTAGGTACTAGGTATATACATTACACACCGATGAGATATCAGAATAATAAAATATTAAAATGTTTTTTTAAATGATTAGATAACTCTTGATTAAATGTGATCATTATTTATCAAACAAAAATTAATTTAAAAGTGCTTTGATAAAAAAACAAATCAAGTTCAAAAGATTTATAAAAAAAAAAAAAACTGAGGTACCAATGTACGTATATATAAGGCAGACAGTAAATTCAGTTTATTCATTCAGTTTGGAGATACCTTACGAGCTTATACACATAATGAAGTTCACTTTGGTTCTATTGATTGTTGCTGCTTTTGTTGGCTGTGCCTTGAGTTGGAGTTGCACTGATGATTCTTGGGCAGAATACAAGGTGAGTAGTTCGGATTAGAAAAACAAAAATATCCCAAAAACTTGATTTAAATAATATCTTTTTTTTTCAATTTCAGTCAACTTACGGTAAGAATTACCCAGAACCCTCTGAGGATCTCCGTCATCATGATATCTATTGTGCAAACTTGAAGAAAATTGAAGAACACAATGCTAAATTCCAGAAAGGAGAAGTAACATGGGAAATGGGTGTTAATCAGTTCACAGATTTGGATAAAAATGATACTGAATGGATGGGCTAAAAATATTAATGATAAATAAATAACAATTAGCAAGGTCAGAATTATTTTTTTTGGTTGCTGTTTTATGTGACAAAAGAACAAGTCTTCTAGAAGATCAAGTTGCGAAACAGAAAGAACAGTTAGCTAGTTAAATGATAGGTATCTGGGTGACCAAGCTCTTCACATAAAATTTGACAGTTCATTAACCAAAAGGTAAACTTAACCAATTTGTAAGCTTATCAACGGTTTTACGAATTTGCATGAATACCCTTATTATCTTAAAACAAACTTCATACTACTAGCCAAATGAGAGACCCTTAGTATTCCCTGCCCTAACTGTGGACTTACATATGATACCAGTCTGTCTTTATAATTTTAAAAAATAATCATGTATAATTTTTTAGTTTATACCTATGGATAGACTGAAATCATCAGGTCTAAGTTATAAAATTAAATACTATTCCTTGTAGCCTCTTTTGTAAGAAAGGATAATTTACTTGTTTGCATAAGCGGAATTTACTTAAACAATTAAATTTTTGTTGCTCATATTTACATACTCGGAAAATTTCATTCAAATTGTAATAGTTTTTTTTTCGAGAAATTATAAAGTAGTAGAGTGGGCGTGGCAGTTTGTGATTTATACATAGGCCACAATCATATTTTTAACTTGCAATTTAGGAACTTTTAAGCAAGTTTTGGATTCGTGAAAAAAAATTAAGATAACAATCAAACATGACATTACGTTGACAGAGAACACCAAAAAGGTGGGTGGCAAAATTCAAATAACAAAAACAAAAATAATAATTCTCTTACTATTTGTGCTTTTTCTTCTTCATATTTGTTCGGCTAGATCATTAACGGCTGGATCAATTTTTTAAAACATTCTACTTAATGGTTTTTGGTAATTTTATTCACACATTTTTTTTTATTTTTTCTTAAATCAAAGACAGCGGTACCTGTTTGTTTTAGCAAATTTTACAAAATTGATTTTTCTCAAAAACGGCTTCACGACTTTTCTTTAAAAAAAATCAATAAATTTCATTTGGTAAAAGCTGCCTTTGGATGGAAACCCATTTTTCAAACAATGGTAATTAATAGTACCTCCTAAAGAACCTTTTTTTGATTTTCTTGAAAGCGGTTATTTTGCTTCTAAAGAATGCAATTTTTTTTACATTAATTTATTAAAAAAAATGTTTTGGTTTCTTTTTAATATTCAAATATTGTTTGAAAACCAAATATTATGGAGACTGAACGGTCGATTTTTATAAAACTCGGTATTTAAGGTTTTGTTTTTACACTTTTAATGTATTTTTAAAAATTAAAATTTACTTTTATGAAAAAACAACGGTATCTTCCATACAAATAATAAAAAAAGATTTAAATTAAGTGCATAGCAAAATTTTCTAAAAAAGGTTTTGAATTTTTAAAAAAGTTTCAAAGCTTTGAAAATTCGATCCTCAAAACGGGTAAGCAAATTTGTTGAAATTTAATTTTGTATGCACACATATAAATACTTACGATTTTTCCTTAAAATATTTTGTGAATTTGATATATCTATAAGAAATTATTTTTTAAGAAAACCGTTCCTAAAGGTTTAAATATTTTGTTCCCAATCATGTTCAGTTAAGAATTAGGATGGGGATTTTTTATCTCAAACTCTCAACGAAGTTATTTTAGCTATTTAAAATATCGTGTTTTATGCTTTCAAACATTTTTCCCATGTCTTTACATATTAAAATGTTCTTAAGCCCTCAGCGCCTTGAATGGAGCGCAAGTACGTGCCATCTAGTAGTGCATTTGATTTAATCTAACCTACAAACTCCGTAGATTTGATCGTTATTACAATTTTCGAGACATCAGAAACTAGATAAAAATAAAATTAAGCGTTGTTAGTGGACGGATTGTATAGATAAACCATAATTAATTTGTTTCCCTCATCATAACAATGAACTCAGACGATTACAAAATATGTACATAGGTATCGTTTGCATATATTTTCAAGCTCCCTTAATGCTTTTTTTATAATTGTAAGTTTGTAGGTGAATGTATCTAAAATAAATCATAATGTTCAAATCATTTAAATTATTCTAAGGAAATTTAACAAATATGTACATAGATATTTTGATAGATTTGATTGATAGATATTTGTATTATTCTCACTTATATTAAAAGAAACTATGCAAATTCCATCCTCACTCCTATATCATTTCCGAAAAACTAATACACTGGTCTGCAAAAATTAACTTTTTTTTTGCTTTTAAAATATATTTTGAAATTATTAAGATTTGACTTTTTTAAATCTAAATCTGGTTTCAAAAAATTCTATCACGTCCAGTTTTCTTGATTGATTTTTGAATTAATGATTTGAAGAAAAGAACTTTCTGTTACTAGAAAGAAAAAAAAAAATTATCGTGCATATTCATCTCAAATTAAGAGAACGTATTCAACTTAATATTAGCTTGCACATGAAACCAGATTTGTCTTTATTCTTCCATGTTTACTGGGTGATTTTTTAAGAGGTTTAGAACTTAAAAAAAAAAAAAAACACACAAAATTCGAAAAAATGAATGAAAAATTTATTTGAATCGATAGTTTAAACCTTGCAATTTAATGTTTAAAGATAATTTCAGGCAAATGTTGACCGCGGCTGCGTCTCAGGTAGCCCATCCGCTGAGTTCAATTTTGGCATACTCTTTCACACATATCGGCCGGTATCTCACGAATGAATGCATGGATGTTGGCTTCCAGTGCGTCAATCGAAGCGGGCTTGTCCCTATAGACATTAGCCTTGACATACCCCCACAAAAAATAATCTAATGGTGTCAAATCGCACGATCTAGGCGGCCAATTGACCGGCCCGAAACGTGAAATTAACTGTTCACCAAACTCGCCTCGCAATTGCGCCATTGTTTCGCGTGCTGTGTGGCATGTGGCACCATCTTGTTGAAACCACATATCATGCAAGTCAAGAACTTCCATTTCGGGCAAAAAAAAGTTTGTTATCATCGCTCGGTAGCGTTCACCATTGACAGTAACGCTGCGATTCGCATCATCTTTGAAGAAATATGGCCCAATAATGCCGCCGGCCCATAAACCGCACCAAACAGTGGCTTTTTCGGGATGCATTGGTAGCTGTTGCAATGCTTCTGGCTGATCTTCACTCCAAATGCGGCAATTATGCTTATTTACGTACCCATTCAACCAAAAATGAGCCTCATCGCTGAACACAATTTTTCGATAAAAAAGCGGATCCTCGGCCAGCTTTCCAAGAGCCCATTCACCAAAAATTCGGCGTTGTGGTAGGTCGGCTGGCTTTATTTCTTGCACCAGCTGTATCTTAAAAGGCCTTACGCCCAAATCCTTCCGCAAAATTTTCCACGTAGTGCTGTAACAAAGGCCTAACTGCTGGGAACGGCGCCGAATCGACACACTAGCTGATACGGCCGCAATATTTTCTTCACAACGCACAGTACGTAAACGTGTTGGTGGTTTAATGTCCAACAAAGTAAATTTGGTGCGAAATTTGGTCACAATCTTCCGAATAGACTGCTCAGAAGGTCGAGAATGCCGACCATAAAATGGAAGCAGCGCGCGATGAACATTTCGAACCGAGCACGAATTTTGATAGTAAAATTCAATAATTTGCAAGCGTTGTTCATTTGTAAGACGATCCTTGGTTAAATTGCAAACCAAACTAAAGCTGTTTGACAGTGACACAAGGTACTAAACACACGTCAGCTGTCAAAACCAGTGTTGCCAAAACCAAACCAGCTAAGAAATCACCCGTTATCACCAAATCCCAATTGGAAGTAATGGTCCAATGGCGAAACTTGATATCAATGGTTCATTCGTCATAAAAACAATAATCAGAAGAATTTAAAAAAATTTCGGTGGTAAAAAGGTATTTTTTGGGGAGGGTGGTTAGTAGTGGGATTATTACCATAAAACCAATTATTATATATGGAACCTCCATAAAACTTGGTGAAAATGCTTTGAAAACTAACAGGATCAAGAATCAAAAGAGTTTATAAAACTATTTTGCATGGAAGGGTGTTTTTTTGAAGCAATTGGAAAGTGTGGTGTTATATTTATCGAGATTCTTAGAAAAGGATTGTATCCTAAAGAAACGTGGTAAAAATATTTCATTTACTACGAGAACGTGAACAGCAAAAGAAATTTAGAAAAGTATCAAGGGTGAAAGGGTGTTTTCGTTTGAGTAAAGCCGTTGTTACTTGATTTTTGAAACAATATTTGTTTTTGAAAAAAGTATTATACTTTCCTGCTCCCATAAAAACACCCTTTTTGTATAGATATTTTTATAGACTCTTTTGATTCTTCATTTTGACAGTTCAGAACACATATCTACCATGTTTCATGGTGGTACCATTTTTCTTATAGGTCTTACACATATTCATCACAGATATTTTTTTGGATTATTCTGATTATTGTTTTCTACAACAAACGTTGATTCCGGAAGTTTCATCAATGGACCATTATTTTCAATTGGTTTTCGGTAACATTTACCTTTTGTACTGAAAATACAGTCATGCTAACGTACAAATGATATTAACTTTTTTCTCGGAGGGCGTTTTGACTAGGTTTTGGTATTATTTGATTCAGCATTAAAAACTACCCTAGAAACATGTGTCACATGCTTATGTTGTAACAAGGTTGATTTTTCAATTTGATACACCACAACTTCTCCCCCTCTTACCCTTAAAAAAAAACACCCTTCGATATGAAAAGTTTGTATAGACTCTTTTGATTCTTCATTCTCACGGTGTACAAAACGTTTTTACTAAGTTTCATGATGGTTCTAATTTTTTTGTTTTATTTATCCTATTTAACCTGTACTACCAATATAAATTGTTAGAGCTATATTCGAAAAACTTAAAAATAATGAAAGCGGGAGTATCAGTGGGTAATAATTATTAAAAACAATTTCTATTTTTTTTTCACTCACATAATAACGAAAGCTATCGATTTAGATGATATTTTCTAAATCGATATCTGTGAAATCAAGAAATTTGAAAAGTAGGCGTGGCTGGACACTTATTTTACTAAGAACATTTTCTTAATTATCAAGTATTACTTTGAAATTTTTAATCAAATCGTTAGAGCTATTTCCAAGAAACAAATAAATAACAAAAAAGCCATGTGGTATGGACATTCCTTGCTAAAATATATCATTTAAATTTTTGTCTCCTTCAGACGAATTAACTCCGAAAATGTCTTCCAAAATCTTTAAAGCCATTTCCGAGAAATCCAGAAACAATAAAAATGGGCGTGTCAGTGGATGGTTAAAAATAACAAACTCGGAAAATTTCATCCGATTTTTTTTTTTAAGCGGAAGTAAGTTTTGTTTAATGAATGCACAAATTGGGCTGGCCACGATACCAGAAAAGTCTCGGTATCATTTGGTATCGGTATCGGAAACCAAAACGATACCGAGACGATACCAGCTCCAAAACGATACCGAGACGATACCAAACGATACCGAATTTTTTTGACAGAAATTTACCGATACTCTCGGTAGTATCGTTTGGTATCGGCAAATTTGAATATTATTATTAATTTATTGCAAACAATCAATTTAAATGAAATTTTCAGAGCTTTTTTCTTTAGCAGGGGAAAGGTTTAGGCAGTACTGCTCACTGCTCACAGCCACCCCGTCTAACTTATGCTGAAGACAACAATTTGGTTGAAATTTTCAGACTTGGTTCTCTTTAGATGATGACCCCGCGTCAAAATTTATATGTCGAATTCTTGATCGGATCTTTACTTTGACATTGTGAAATAAGCAACTTCAACTTCAAAAAAAACTTCAGTAAAAAAAATTGCCTTTTATAGAAATGAAATTTGTCTTAAATCTTAGAAATACCAAATTCAACTACTAGATCAAGAACATGTAATCAAGTCGTGCATTTTATTCTGGTTTGTGACTCAGACTAGACTGCAACCACATGAAGCCGATACCGATACCGCTACTGATACCGAGACTTTGTTATACGAGACCAAACGAGACTGAGTCGTACGAGACCGAGACCGATACCGAGACGATACTGACATTTTTCGATGTTGACGATACCGAGACGATACTAACAAAAGTATCGTTTGCTTTGGTATTGTGGCCAGCCCTATGCACAAAACATATGAAAAATTGGAGAACAAGCGAGCCCACCTGGCAGCACTTTCTAAAATTTTCTTTTTGTTTTCTGATAGTTGCTATAAAATGCAATTATTAAACATTTTTTTGAGGGTAGAAAAACAATTTTTTTTTTTCGTGTTAAACAGACATGATCACTTGGTAGACGAATGAAACAAATTGGCTCAATCTTTTTAAAATTGAATTTGATGGTGTTGGACGCATTTTATGTTTTGGAAAGTTTCAATAAGAAAGAGGGAGGAGGTCGAAGGTTGGTTAACAGAATTATGTTATTATTTCCCAAAGTCTGTCACTTCAATAACTGCAGAGTAAGATTTTGAAATTAATCTTCAAGCCCCCAAATGATGAGTTCAATGATATCTAACCAAAGTTGTTTAAGTTTATCTTTTTTTTGGAAAAGTGTTGTTGTTTCATTAAAATTTCCTTTCACATAATATTGTTTTACAAACTCAAAAGACAACATTACATTTTATGCCAAATTTATTCATTTCATCATTAATTTCTTTATCCCAATGCGGGCGTCTTTTCCTCCCTTAACTATAAAAAGGCGAGTAGATAAATAGCAAAACTTTCATTTTATAAAACAAGACGACAACAACAACAACTGCCTCTAAACACCTTTTTCTTTCCAATAAGAATTCACAACAAACACCTCTTGCTATATATATAGGACTGTTTTGTAGGTGCTGCATGGATACTCCCACAAAAATAGTCACACTATGCATATTGTGAATGGAACACCTGTTTGGCCTCATAAATTATGCCCCAAGAATTTAATTTACCGGCTGCTTTGACAGAGAGAAAAAGTTATCTTTTCTTTTAGATTAGTTTCCATACCACCCAGACCCACATTTATCCCAACCCTTGATCAAGGGTTATTCATTCTCTTTGGTGTCCGCATAGATATACTTACTCCTAGAGACAACACCACCGAGCAGAACTATAGGAACACCAACGATATACTTTGCCTTCTGAGTCCCTTAGCCCATTTCCGTCATCACGCCTTCTGTGAACTTCATAACAAGAGACAAATTGCATAGAGCAAAAAATATATATAAATATCCTGAAAAACAAAAAAAAAATCTAGGAATAAACTCCCATTCCCTATATAAACATAGTTGTTCCCTTCTCATACGATGCAGAGGAGCATATTTCATGCTCCTTGAAAGACTTCACCTGGGTTATGATGATAGCAGTCGTTTTATAGACCGTGAATGTCTCTTGTAAAAGAGTGTCTTTGGTACTATGAGATACTTTTGGATCAACCGTCCCCCTTCCAACATCAGTATTCGTTGTAAAAAGTATATTTTTGGGGAATGTCGCAAGTGTCAATGGCGTTGGCCGTGTCAGACAAAATTGCACGCGAAACATTGTCTCAGAACAAAAACAAAACTTATATTGTCAACCATGCCGTTGTCGCCTTAAAGAAAAATGCGCACACGAGTCGACTTCATAAATTTATGAAAATCTACTCTTGAAATGGAATATGAGGCATATCATTCAATTTAAAAATGCATCCATGCGATTTTGGAAATAAAAGGGAATAGTAGTCCCGAGACTCTACATAGCCTAGGAATATGTGGGATGCTCATTAATTATCAGCTTTTACTTATTTTGTTCAAATAAATTTCTGAAAGGTACTGTCACTGTGACAGGTTCTGTCATTTAACGATGACAAAAATTAGCTTCTAATATCAATCAGGTGATTATTGAATAAGTTAATACAATTATTTAGTAGGAATCTACTAATTTTTGCCAGTGAAATGACAGGGCATCGGAGTTCCATTATTTACATTCGTGTAAATGCATGTCATTAATGATTTTTGACAGAATTAATGGAGTTTGTCAGTCGTATGAATTCAGCATTTGATCCAAGTGACCATTTATTTATTTCTAAAAAAGTATTGTACAGTTTTTATTGATTGAGTTTAAAAGACATTTCATATTTTTAACCCATCCATTCAGCCACCTCTTCCTTACTCAGATCTGTGAATTGATTAACACCCAATTCAAACGTTGTTTCTCCTTTCTGGAATTTGGCGTTGTGTTCTTCAATGGTCTTCAATTTTTGGCAATAGATGTCATGATGACGGAGATCATCAGAGGCATCTGGGTAATTCTTACCGTAAGTTGTCTGAAATTTACAATTTTTGTTAACAAATTTTGTTTCTCTAAGTGTATTTCTATTAAAAAATATTTTGATGGCTTACCTTGTATTGTTTCCAAGAATCATCAGTGCAACTCCAACTCAAAGCACATCCAACAAAAGCTGCGACAATCAATAGAACCAAAGTGAACTTCATTTTGTGTTTAAGCTATAGTTATGCCTGAATGGATAAATTTTAATTTATTTACTGCCTTTTATACCTCAGTTTTTTTAAATTTTTGAGGCCGATTAGATTAAAAAAAAAACGCTTCTGAATTACATCTTTTGTTAATTACTTCTGATCAATCTTTATTTATATCAAAATTAAAGGTTTTCTTATCATATTCAAAAAACTAAGATTTAATTATTTATAGTCTTGTAAATAGATAGATAGTTAAATTAAATAAATTTAAAAATAGTAAATAGTATTTATATCAGTTTTTACGCAGCACGTATGTACGATAAACCGAGTTGTATATTTTTAAATCAGTCAGCAAGGGATTTTTCTTTGCAAAAATAACTGATTTTCCGATTTTGGTATGGCACCTGCTAGAGGGTGATATGGAACTCTACTTTTTGTATGAATTTTTGCCACACTCAATTAGGGTTGCCAACCGTACTCAAAAATAGAGTATTGTACTCTATTTGACGAAAGCGTACTCTATATGATCTATGGCTCTTATAGAGAACGCTATTACCTTAAGCTAATTTTTTTTTCGAATTTTTTTCTTTCTTCAAATATTTTGTTATAAAGTGTACATAAGTTTTTTTATTTATTTTTGTTTAGAGTTGTGATTTTTGTAACTCAATAATACTGCCTGCAAAATATTCCAACAACAACAACTGTGTCCATATAAAAACTGCATTTCCAGAGTACCATTGTCGGTATGTTATCTATAATTTATATTTTAATGTCAAATGTCTGTTGGTTAGATAATTCGTTCTTTTTGCCAAAGCCCATAATGACATGTAAAAAAAACGCAGTCAATGTGAACCAATCCTAACACTTAGGTATTTCTGAACGCGCCCAAAACTATCAAACAAGAAATGTCAACAGCCATGTTTTATAACATTCTATTAGGGTCTGGATCTGGATTAACTTTTAACCACGTGCTTCAAAAAATGTTTGAAGATTTCTCACTATTTTGTTTTTGTTTAACGTATTGAAAGAAAATCCTGATCTAGATTTGGATCCCAATAGAGGATAATACAACTCAGCTAATGTGACAAGTTATTGAAGGTGCAAAGTATTTATATTTTTTTTTTGACATCTTATGATTATTATGTTTTTGTCTAGAAAATTTTTGATGAAAAGGATTTATGAATATAATAATAACACCGATAGTGAATATATCGCGAATGACCAATTCAAATATGGACAGTTTATATTCTGAAGTAAAAGTTTTAAAAGTAGATACTATAGTGTAAATAACTAAACAACTCAGACTATATTAAAAAATACCGCAGAGAAATCACAATTTCTTTTCAAAAACTTTACACCCTCAGCCTTATTTATTAAATTTTTTAAAGAGTTGATTGGATTTTTGCTTTATTTATTGGATAAAATGTCAACTTAGACAAATCTTAGACAACTGATGCCGTTGTCCAAATAAGACAATCTTAGGATAACAGTTACCAAAGTTAATTAATATTTTTTTAGAGTTAGACGGCTAGACAAACTTTATAAATACGACTGGTTTACCCTATGTTCCTGAAATTTCAGCATTTAAAGAAAAGAAGAACATGGCTTCAAAATTAGATTCTAATTTGTATGAACGTAGAGTAACAATGTTTAGTAGATCATAATTTAAAAAATACAAAATATAAAATATAAAAAGTATATGTATAAGAAAATATAGCTTTTAAAAATGATACTCTTTTTTAATGGACCGTACTCTTTATTAACCCTCTCTAAAAACAATTATATTCTTTTTCTTCTTTAAAAAGTTGACAACCCTTCACTCAATGCAGCATTACGTCAAATGCAATGAGAAAAGCCACATAATACACTTGTTTGAATCTTGGTTTTTTCGTTAGAGCGAACACCTGGTGCCAAATACTTCCGTTGCTGCACTTGTTATGCCAAAAAAAATTTACTAACATTTAGTAACAATTTTTGTATTTTCAGTTGTGGCCTAGAACTTAAGGACGCTATTTTAGTTCAAACTTCATCATTTGAGAGCTAGCGTTAACTTAACTAACTGATATTTTAATATTTTTTTTAAATAAGTAATTAAGTATAGAAAATATTGAAAGGGGGCCATATCTCCCGTGGTCTACCTTATGTATACTTTACCCTATGTAAACTGATCAATTTTTTTTTTATTTGAATTGGCAATCAATTCTATCTAAATAAGGAAATAAAGGAATTAGTTTTTAGTTACATTTTTAATTCTTAAAAATAATAGATATTTAACAATTAAAGTCGAAAAAGAAAATTTTGCTTTAAAATTTCTCTTTTTCTATCTATAGGATTTTTATTTTTCAGTGCAAAATCAAAAGCGATAAGTTACTGTGAGATTTTAAATTGCAAGATTTTAACTAGAGGGATTTTGTTTGAAATTTGCGAGATTTTTCAATGCTAGATTATGAAAAATAATATTTTTATAATTTACGAGATTTCGATATTAGAGATTTTGCTTTTGTGGAATTTAGTAACGCTCGCCAATTACAGAATACGACAAGTATCGTATTACCGAATACATACAAATACTAAAAACTCTTAAGGAAAATTTTATTTTGCTCAAAAACAGCTTTAACGATTTTGATCAATTTTTTTTATATTTTGCTATATTAGTGCGATCTTTTCATAAAATATTTTCACAAAAGACCAAGCTTTGGTCTATTTGAACCAGTTCTTATATGACTGACAGCCACGTCAACCTAACTTAATAACTGTTTACGACGTATACTTTCCATAGAGCGTTTTTTTAATATTTTGAATTTCTTATTATCGGTAGAACGAATTTAAATATATTCTTGGAACTTAAATATGTTCTTACAGAACATGAAAAAATGGGTGGCACAATTCTGTCTGTCTGTCTGTCGGTATACCCTAATGAATCGATTTTCTTCAAATTTTGAACCAAACAATTTCAACGGTTCAGAGAGCCTGGTTGATGGTAAAATGGGATAGAAACCATAAAGTTGCCATAATGCTCAATTTTTGCGAACAACAGACAGGAGGCCAACAAAAAAGCTATACAGTATCAAGAAGACATTCTAGAGAAAAAATCGAGGTAAAAAATATCGACCTATCTCAGAAAAACACTGGGTACTTCAAACCACCTACAAACAGAAATGTTAGTTCCGAGGTACTAACTCTTGCGAGGAACTGACAAATCCTCAAACAGTATACTTGTCACGAAGAGTGCTTCTCATCTAGCCGATCGGAGATAGCAAGAACTTGTAGGCCCCCTCGATTCCTACAAACAACACGCACACAGAAATGGTGCGTGGCCCTGGTTCTCCACGAGCTTTTGCTCCACTAAATTTAATTAATTATACTTCAAATGGACTTGGCTCAGGGTTACCATTAGAATCCTTTAGAATTAATATGACACGTTTTCGAATCCCCGGGCACCAGGACACCTCGTTTGAAAAATAATCGATTTTACACACCTTTTAGAAATTAAGACAGACAGATTTTTGGACTCTTTTTTAAATTAACATTTGTTATTTAAAATCTATTAGAATTTATGGGAATAGTATTGCCTTTGCCATAAAGCAGTCCATACGCTTAAAGTAATGAAAAGTAAGCGACATGACTAATAAATTTAACAAGTCAAAACGAAAAATGTAGCATTGTGATATTCGGACGAATAGATTCCGTACGGATTGAAAGCATCCAACAAACAGATGCCTCAATTGAAAACGTTAAAAACACATTTATAATTTATAGACGTTCGGCAAAACGAACGGATGCACTATCTGACTTTTTTTTACGTTTTTAATTTGGGTAGTTTTTGTTTTCCGTTTGCAATCCGGATTCAATTTGACCGAATTTGACCGAATATCAGAAGGGCCGTGAATAATTATGATTTTAAAGTCAAAATAAATTTGTTGGTTTGATCACCAACAAAAATCTGGACAAAAATCGTTTATCGAAAGCAAAACGAAAAATCGTAATAAAGCCATTTGTTACCTGAACAATCACTGCCCAATGAATCGTATTTGATTCATGAAATCTATTTTGCATCGTGTTTCTTACGCCCATGAATCATATGATGTTATGATTATTAAATGAAAATTGTTCTACTCGTACGTCCCCAAAACAAAAAAAACATCCTTACGTTCATATTTTTTTTAAATAAAACTTCAATATCACGTCCTATGAATCATATTTGATGCATAAATTTGTTGTAGCTTGCTTACATAGGTACAGCGTATATGAATCATTTATGATTCATGAACTTAAGTATGTTTTTAAAAACGTGTATTTTATGTAAAAAAATCCTGCCTCAAAGACATAATTTTAATTTTAATGTTTTAATGTATTATAGGTTCATAAATAGCCCTTAGCAGAACTGCAAAAACAGAGTGGACAAATGTTTAGGACAACGAATTTTTTAGACAATGAAGCTTCATATTCTGATAAACGAATTGTGATTTAAAAGAGATTTTGAAATATTTGTTGCGGATGCACAAGAACCAAAATGCTGGAAATAAATGATCTTTACTTATTTAGTAATTTTAAATCTCACTTGATGTATCATTTTTTTTTATATAATTTGATTCTTTTGATTAGGTACCCGTTGTCAAGTGATAAGCCTGTTTTTAAAGAATTACTTCAAATTATTAACTAATTTTATATCCAAAAATTAAATCTTATCCGGACAAATTAAAAATTAAATTAATAACTATCTCAAGTGCATGTTATCTTTTGTTGTTGTTTTGCAAAACAAAACAAAATAATGAAAGCCATAAACATAAACGCTTATATATATCAGTGGAGATTAAACAGACACCATGTGTTAGGGTAGTCATTGTCATGGACTGATAACAGCATGTAAAAGTTATGATAATTCTCTTAGAAACATGAACAATCAGCCCAAAATGATCAAAACAATAATAAAAAAAACATATCAACTTTATCTTTTGAATTAAGAAAATGAATCTTTCTTATATACATTTATGTAGTTACATATTATATGCGTATAATATTTTAATTAATAAGTATCTACTTACTACGACTAAAAAGACATAAGTGATTTTGATAATTGATTTAAACAAACATGATTTTGATTGGGGGCAAAGTAGACACATATCAGCAGTGTAGCTTCCAGTCAGGCTGATCGACCATAGACCAAATATTCACCCTCATGCAAGTCTTAAAAAGACCAACGATATTTTAAGTCGAGACTCACCATCATCTGTTTGTCGACTTCAATGCCTAACATATTATTCATTGTCATCAGCTCAAGATGGTGATGGGCCGAGGGCTGAAGCAGAGATCCCGGAAAACTGATCCAGCTGTATTGCGTGACATTTGAAAACACGTGAAATATATACGTTTGTAGTGTGTAGTTCACTATTTTCAACAGATCTATTGAATTATTATATAGTGTATGCCAACTATCGATATTATAACAGCCGTTCCCAACAGGTAGTCTTAGAGTATCTTAAGTATCACTTTTGATAGCAACAATTTTGAAGTAGTTATGGAGTTCATCTCCCATGGAGTAAGCAGCAACAAAAATGGATTCAACTCAAATACTAGACAAATTATGTAGATATGAGAAGATTTCATCTCGAACTCTATGAGCTGTATCTAGATGTGGATATGTTGTCAGGAAAAACAGGTCGACTCTTTAGGCTTGGCCATATATATACCAATTTTTGAAACCCAGTCTTCAGGCTCAAGAGAATGAAGAAGACATAACCACTGGTTTAAATAAGAAAGAAAGTGTCTTAGGCTGCCATCCTTCATGGATTAGGTTGGGATCAAATATAGAAACACACATTTTTTTATTCTGCCATCTTTGATTTTGACAACCTGCGAAAGCATGCTATTTCCCATTGAATGTCCGATCAAGAAGTCATTTGGTTCAATTATGACGGAACAATTTCTCAAAATGTATGGCCATCGGTGGCTTTTTTCAACGAACACTCCTCAAAGTGCCTCATCGTTCATAGAACTTTTGTTATACAAATTCGAGTTTCTTCGGGCGATCTTACTTGGACTTATCTGTAAAATAGTGAGGGCCTTTGTAGTTTGCAACTTGTATTATGTTTAACTTACGTGCCGTTTTTTGACACAAAAAACATTCAATTAGATTAGAATTTCTAAGGCTTGTCTCACACACATTCGGTTCGTTTTCGATTACAGTTTTGAATTTTAGCACATGTACGGTTCCTTTAAGCCAGATTTAAACGTTACACTCTCGCTATGATAAAATGTTTGTACTAGTACTCAGTTCGAGTGAAAATGAAACTTCCATACAAAAATGCCGGTTAATTCACAGCGAGGAATTTCGCAACGAGAGGTGAGTACGCAAATGCGAGAATGAAATATGATCCGGTTCGATGGATATTTGACGAAACGATTTTCATTTCCCAATGTACAACCACTAGGAAAAAATAAGGAGATGTGGAAAAGTCTGACATTTGTCAATTAATATATTTTTATTGCTACCGAAAATACAAAAATAACACAAGGCACGAAAATACAATAAAAAAAAGAAATAAAAATAAATATTCTTCAAAAATTATTTCAAGATTCAGTCAAATAAATTTCATAAAAATCAATTTATTTTTTCCACTCAAAGTGAGTAATAAAAATTCACGTGAAAAAAAAACAATGATAATTTCAAAATGGTAATTCACGTGTATTTTGAACCGGTTAAAAATTTTCATTTCACAAGAGGTGAGTACTAGGATCGAAATCGTATAAGCTATCGATGATTGAATATGCTCATTTTTTTACGTCTGTGAAGTTAGCAGGGCAACTTTCACCCATGCAAATGGGACCTTGACAGGAACTATCATTTTTTGCACTTCTATTTCCGATTTTGGAGTTCATCAAATAAGGGTGTAATCGAGTGAGCTGCCAACTTTACAGTGAAGTTATCAGGCCAAATAGTGTATCTCAGGCACCAACCATGCTAGAAACTTGTAGTCAGAATCCAAATTAGCAGTGGTTTTGCATTTCAACGAAAGGCTAGGTTTAAAACGTCCTGTTTTTTTAAAAAATTTCATACTGACCTTCAAACTTCACTGTGAAGTTGAAATCTTTGAAATGCAAAAAACCTGCAAATTTGGAGCCTTATTGCAAGTTCCTAGCATGCTTGTTTCCTGGGATACACTCGATTACACCCTTATTTGGCGAACTGCGAAATCAGGAGTAGAAATGCAAACAAAAAATGCAAAAAAAGAAACTGCAAATTCCTGTCAAGGTTCTATTTGCGTGGGTGAAAATTGCCCTGTTAACTACACGGACGTCATTTTTTCTTCTGTAAGAATATTTTATCTTATTGAAAATTTGCCGATATTAGAACTAATGTGAATCTGGCTTAAAGGTTTTTATTCAGATATTTTTAATTCAAAAAATATCAACAAACTTCAGCACTAGTTGTCAATTCAATATAAAAATAAAAAAAAAAAAAACCTATTTGTGTCGAGTAGACGTTCGGTGCTTTTCGGATTCGATTGGGTTTTTATTCTTGCCACCCATATCAGGTCCGACCAAAAATTATACAAATAGAGACTCACAGCATACATACTAAAGGTAATATCAATAGAGTTTTGAATTTTTTGAGTTCTGCGCATATATCAAAATTTGTGTCAAATGCCAGTATTTGTTGTTGTGCTTACGTGTATTTTCTACCTCACGTTCACAGTCATTTTTTATTTTCAATTTTAATTTATTGTGGTTTTTACGTGTACTTAAATCTTCACGTTCAAGCCATTTACACGTACAGTCTCAATTTTGACAACCTGCGCAGTATAATACCTTAAGCAGGCCATTCACATTAAAACTGTCGTAAGGACTGTCGCATGAATCGTAGAGATTTTCTATGGAAAATTGACAAGTTCTATTGTGAACGGACCAAGTTTGTACTGAAGTTCGTTGAAAATCTCTACGAATCTTGCGCCTGTCCCTACGACTGTCTCAACGTGAATGCCCAGCTTAAGATTTGTGTACTGTGATCATTAGTAACAAATTTAGATAAATTCATTCATTTTGGGTGAAGCTGTTTTTTTTAATAAACCAAGATTTAAGAAAAGTGGGCGTGTCAAAGCCTCTGCAAAAAATAAGATTTAAAATTGTTATTCTGCAACACTAATAGTATTAAGTACTTGTCCCGGAGCATCGGCAATTATGGAGTGTCGCGTCTTTTTCGCCTACCAGATATGATTTTAAGACTGTGTTGGTTTTGACAATGAAATTGAAGGAGTAAACCTACATACAAATACTCAAAAAATATAAATAGCAAGATTCATAAAAACGTTTCATTGCATTTTGAAAAATGTAAATTAAACTGCTGCAGCCTGTGTTTACAACTTTTCATGCAAAAGTTCTGAAAAGCTTTCTATAAACAGTTTTTGTCATCTAAGCATGATCCGTTGATATATGAAGTATAGGAAGAAAACACCTAAAAACTTTTATAATTGTTGGTTAAAATTAATTTTTGAAAAATGAAATCAACTGAAGCACGTATCATTTAGGTACAGCGACTTCATTTCTTTTGAACAAACCACCAACCAAATTCCAATAATAAATTTGGAAAAAGCTTCCGCTGACTTGCTGTTGTAAGGAACCACTTTGCAGGTATTGTACTGTTTTTAAATTTACATAAAACGAGTATACAAACAAATCTCAATGCGTATAGAAACTGATAAGAACATTTTTATTTGATCTATATAAACAAGCGAAATAATTCAAAATTATTTTTTTTTTATCTAGGTAATTTAAAAGATAAAAAAAACACTAAGATAAAAGCAAAAAATAAATGCAGTCTATTCATTCAGTCATAATTATAGCTTACACAATGAAGTTCACTTTGGTTATATTGATTGTCGCAGCTTTTGTTGGATGTGCCTTTAGTTGGAGTTGCACTTACGATTGTTGGGAACAATACAAGGTGAGTGATTTAAATTAAAAAAAAAAAATTCAAAAGAAGGTACCAAAAGGCAGATTTTAATAAAAATTTAAATTCCAGTCGACTTACGATAAGAATTACCCAGATCCGTCTGAAGATCTCCATCATTATGATACTTTCTGTAAGAACTTAAAGACAATTGAAGAACACAATGCTGAATTCCAGAAAGGGGAAACAACATATACAATGGGTGTTAATAAATTCACAGATTTAAATAAGGAAGAAATGGCTAAATGGATGCGTTAAAAAAAATCACAATGAACCTATTGAATCTCAATTTATAAAAACAATTTTAATATTTTTTATTAAAATACTTACTTTTTATTCAAATACAATTTATATCAAATAGTTGTAGGGCAGTTTTAAGTAATAACTGAACAGAATTATCGATATCCACAGTACACAAATCTATGGAAGTAAGGCTCTCCCAAACCAACGCCAATGCGGAGCAATTCACAGCGAATCATTCACAATAATACAAAATATGACAAATACACAACGCTAAACAACAACAAAAATTCGTCGTCGCTTCGCAATCGCGTTGGTTTGGGAGAGCCTTTATACTGCGCAGGTTGTTGACAAACTGTCGGAAATAAAAAATGACGTTACGAAGAAAACACACGTAAACACAACGACTAATACTGGCATTTGACACAAATTTTGATACATGTGCAGAGCTGAAAAAGTCAAAACTCTATTGATATAATCTAATATACGTGCACTGTGATCGATATTAACATTTTATGAAAAAAAAATTGAAGTTATAATAATTATTCAGGGCTTGAAATAACTTCTATACGGGTGGAAGAAGGTTATGAGGTGAGTTATGCCTAAATTTATAGTTTGATGACCAGTTTTAACCATTAAATTGATAGCTCCTCACTTTCAAGGGAAATCCTTTCCATGAAAAAAGGTTGTTTCAAAATAATAGAGATTCCGTCAAAATTTAAAAAAAATATAGGTTGTATATTTAAGTCGGAAAAATACATAATTTCTTATATATAGCATAAGAGATTGCAATAAATTGTGTGCTATAAAAAGCGAAGAAATTCTTCGAAACACACATTTTTGTCATTTTCCAACAGAGCAATATCAAAAAAACCCGAGATGATAGCGGAAAACAGCTGACGAATTTGGATTGCCATTGCGTGTCCAAAAACCCGTGTAGTCCAAAGTGATTTTTTATTAATTAGCACTTAAATAATTGTGACATTTTAAATTTGTGATAAAATGTACTCAAAAACACAAAGAAAACACATAGAACGATAAATACACACACAGGAATTGTTGAGGGTCATTAAGGACCTGGTTCTCCATAAACTGTTCAGCCACCAAATTTAATTTAGGTACATCGGCATGGATTGTGATATCAAATACCAAAGTCCGACAGGTTTTTTTAGCCTTTAAGACGGGTGGGGGTTAAAAAGATCCAGTTCCTCTATTTTATAGGCTTATAACCCCTTTAATTTATTAATAAAAAAGCACTGAATTTATAACAACATTTTTCGAACATTATCACCCTTTTTTTGCCGATTTCAAACAAAATAAAGTCTCCATAAAAATGTCGATAAGGTTTGCTTAAAAAATTAATGTCATGGGTCCTATTGATCGGATCATCAATATGAAAGTCTTCAGGGTAGGGGAAAAAGACAGAGCATTATTTCCTGTTTTTAAAAGTGAATTCAAATGTAAATGACACTAACACATTAATCAGAAATCAAGCTGGTTTTAGCCCCTCACCCCTGAGAAAAGAACCAGTTCCTTACATAATTACCTATTAAATTATTAAATAAAAACAATTTAGTTTGAAAAAGTTTGCTTTTGTAGTGAGTAGCACATTATTTGAAAATTTATGAAATCATTCACACAAGATATTTTAAGATACTCGTATATGACTGAGATACACTAAAATGACAAATCGTGTTAGCTGGTTTGAAACGAAAAAAAAACATATGATAAGAGGTGTCTATGTTAGTCTCTTTTGGCAGGAGGGGTAAACTTCTATACAAATTTTATTAAATAAGAAAAAAATATTTTAAAAAACCGCCACGGTATATTTTTTTTTAAAGCTGCGACCTCATTCTTTAGTTTACTTCTTAAGTTAAGTTATTTCCATGAATACTTTTTTTAATTTACTTTAAACTCAGAATTAAAAAAAAAATTAACATTTTTTATTGTTAAAATTTTCAAAATTTACGTAAACAAGTAAGTTTTTTTTTTAATTTTCAATGTTTTCACAAATTTTAAGTCAAATTTTCAAAACTTGAAGGTTGCATACATTTTTATTTTTGAAAATAATTGAAAGTTACAAAAACTTTTTTTTTAACTTGTTGTATTGCGGCTATATCTTTTAAGCTTCTTAACATACATATTTTCAAAACTAATAATCAAATGAATTTTGATAGAGTAAACACATGACTGTATAGCTTAATGCATTGGCGTCGATTTACCATATTTTAATAAAATTTTAACGTCCTTTAATTAAAAACAAAATTGTAGTTTTGGACCCAAGCGTACTCTAAAAATACCACGCAGGCGTAACAACTGTCCTCGCCTCACCTTTTTGAAAGAAAATACAGGGTGGCGCACGAATCGTGCTACAAAAATAAAACGTAATAACTTTTTTTCTGTGTGAGTAATCTGCTTATTTTTTTTTTTTTATTTTGTAGGTTACTATTTAGATTTATAAAAATGGATGCTTGGGATACGGAGAAAAGAATTTGGATAGTGCAACGGTACCATGCTTTGCAGTCCGTCATTTCCGTCCAATGGGAATTTAGGCGGGAGTTTGGCGGTAATCCCCCGAGTAGATGGATCAATATAAAGCATCGCACGAAGGCCGTACCATCGAAATGCCAATGTTCGGGTTCAGGATACAATCGCAGCAGTAGCATCTGCAATACAGGCCAATCCGAGCGTTTCGACCCGAAACTTATCGGGGCAAATTGGAGTTATTAGACGGTCATTACAACGGATACTTCATGACGATTTAAACTTGTTTCCGTACAAAGTCCAAATTACTAGCAAGTTAAACCCTCAGGATTTGCATGTTCGCCTGGAATTTTGCCAAAAAATGATATCAATGGCCGAAGAAGACAACACATTGATCAATTGTTTGTTCATGTCTGATGAGGCCCATTTTGATCTTAACGGCAATGTAAACAAGCAAAATTGCATTGCCGTATATGGAATGAGTCTAATCCAGAAATGCTCCATGAGACGGAACTGCACCCAGAACGAGTCACTGTGTGGTGCGCAGTTTCATCAAGGTGTATTGTCGGGCCGTACTTCTTCGAAGAAAACGGTGTAACCGTTACTGTCAATGGGGACCGTTATTTAAAGATGTTGAAGGAGTTTTTTAACCCAGAACTGCGCCGAAGACGTATACCATTCAACAGCGTTTGGTTTCAGCAAGATGGAGCAACTGCACATATAGCCAGACCAGTTATGGCGGAGCTAAACAAAAAATTCGCAAACAAATTAATTTCTAGGAACTCCACTCTTCGCTGGCCCCCAAGGTCACCTGACCTGACTGCACCAGACTTCTTTTTATGGAGTTATGTCAAGCAAGAGGTGTATAAGTGTATAAACGAAGCCCAGGAATTTAACTGAATTAAAGCAGTCCATAACGGCAATAATTGAGGCGATCCCAACTTCAACTCTTCAGGCCGCAATGAATACTTTTTTGTTCAGGTGCCGCATATGCGTGGGAGAGCGTGGAGGTCATTTGCGGTCTATAATCTTTAAAAACAACTAACTATTTAAAATAAAATTTAATTTTCTAACCAATAAAAAAAAAAAATGAAATACATCGATTAAAAAAAAGTTATTTGAATTTCTTATTGTAGCACAATAGTTGCGCCACCCTGTATTTAAAAAATATTGATGGTTTCTATGAAAATTATGGTAACTGTATTTTAGCTGAATATTTATCAACTATTGTGGAGCATAACGAATACAAAAATCAAAAAATAAACTGAGACACAAAAAATATTTTTTAGTTTGTTGGGTTGTGTTATCCATCAAACGACTTTTCGATTGGTAAAAGTTGCTTTGCAAACTTGACACTCATTTAGTATAAGCTTTGTATAGAATCTTCTAAAACGGATTAAAATTGTTGAAATATTGTTTTCCAGACCAGAACAACAGAGCCCTCTGTAAGTGGTATCAACTACATACTTGCAGATTTGAAAATCGAAAATCAAGCATAAGCAATTGGTTCGTTGAAAGTTATGCTTTCCATTAAAATCATTTTACGATCTAAAAATCACATTTAATTGCCCCTTAAATTGTTTTTTTTTTTTTTGGGTCTTCCAAGCAATTTATCAAAATAGGCCTACGAGGTCTTGACAAAAAGCCGACTTAATACTCTTATTGGTCCATGTTACTTAAACTCATTTCAAACTCCAGGGGTCGATTTCAGTTAGTTACTAGTCAAATTTCTAGTTTCTGGTCGTAGTAATAAATTATAAATATTATTTTAGTTACTTAAAACACAAATTATTTATATATTTATTTTCTTAAATGTACATTTCGGAAGCTATACTTCCCTCGTCAGTAAACTCTATTATTTGAATATCATAAATTATGATTGATAAAAATTCAAACTAAACAAAAAATTCAATACCAATAAAAACTTATACGAGATGCTTTTGAATCTCTTTATATATTTAAAAAGAAAATTATTTAATAAATTAAGTAATATGAAAAATACGTTAAAAATCTCCACTATCAAGTTATTTCCTGGTCGTCTATAAAATGGTATTACGTAATGTTTTTGATTTTCATTATTTTGTTTTGCAACAAAAAAGATAATTTGCACTTTAGATAATTCATTTATACTTTTAAAATTTCAATACGTAATGCGTAAATTGATTAAAGAGATTTAAAAATCGCACCTATCAACCAATACATATATGACAGCTTGGCAAAAACATCGATTATCTTACGATTTCCTTTTTAACTATGGCATCTAAGTAAACAACGACTCCTACGATTTTTATAAATCTTCAAATATTTGTTTTTGCATTTTATTATCATACGATTCATCGAAACACTTTCCATCGAAAAATAAGCAAAAAGTGCTGCAATTTAATTATGCTAACATACGAGTATATATTTTTTTATAAACTCAATTAGAATGTTTTTTAATTTTAATCGGTTCTTTTGATAAGCCGTTGTCAAGTGATAAGCGGGTTTTAAAAATCACTTCAATTAATTAAAAAAATTTATATCCACCAAAAACATCTTATCTGAACAATATATATTTAAAATTAAATAAATTATTTCAAGTGCTTTATGTTTTTTTTTTGTACCCAAAAAAATTTATGGAAATCAAAAACAATATGTCATAGATGGCACAAATTGAAACTATGGCGACAATTGGCTATAGACACACCATATAAGACGTTATTATGATAATTAAGGGCCAGTTTTTCAGATTTGCGAGATAATCCTAGTCTCGGGGTTAAACCTGAGTTAAATCCAGAAACGTGTTTTGGAGTTTAAGTTAACTCACCTACTTTGGTGAGTTATCTCTGGGACCAAATTGAGGGCTTTTTCAGCTGGTGTGCCATCTCGATTTCGATAGTGGAAGTTATTGTCAGTGTAATTCTGTTGTTGCGCCATCTTTATTCTTATGCGTGAATGTTGTTAAAGTTTGATATCCATAGTGTCACACATCGATGGCCCTTTATTTTTGAAAACTGAAAGATAAAGTTAATCCTCAACTGAAAAACTATTTCTGAGTTACCTTAAGGTTAATTTATTTTCAGGGCTAGTTAACTCTGTTTTAACTCAGAGTCTACCCTGCCCTGAACTGAAAAACTCACCCTAGGAACTTTCAATGACTCTCAGCAATTTTTTAATTAAAATAAAAAGAGCAGGACATCGTGTTAAGATCAAGAGTAAGTAAGAGTATCAAGTAAGCAAAGCAACTCGCTCGGGTCAAAAAGAGATTGAGTCGATAATTTGTCGTTAATTAATTAAAATAGTTTGAATCTGATCGTGCAATGTTTTCTATGTTTTGTTTAGTTCTTTGCTTGCTTCATATCAAATAAGCAACTCTTACAGATCGAAAAATAGGTATGTAGGTGAAATTTGTTTCGTTAATTTCTTTTGACAGTTTCGAATTTGTTCTATGTTTCTATTTTTAGCTGTGTTTAATGAAGAAAAACTAGATCAAAACGGAGCAGAACAGCACAAATGTGTGAAAGCTGTAAGAACAAGAAAGAACACAAAAGTGCAGCTTTGTGTTGACGATATTGGCCGTTGCATATCAACAAAGAAACATTTAAATTTAAAAATGGTTGAAATGATATTTTTTTTCATTTATTTTCAATTAGTATCAATTTAGTATCAATTTACGTTTTCCCATTCCTTTTAGGTTTTTTTCTTTATGTTCAGTTCAAAAATATCAAGAAATGTACTTCTGTGATAAATTTTTAGGCTGTTATTATCCCAAACAAACAAATCAGCTGTTACTTTGACATTTCTCACTCACTTGCTCCACCTTAAAAGTCTAAATTCTTCTGAAAAGCTTCATGAAACACGAGGTGACAGAATGAAGAACAGTTTAGGCCAAGGTTTTTCCTTATGGAACACACAATCCTGTACTTTTCTGTTATTTTCTGCAATTTTTGTTCGGAACATATTCATTGAACACACCTTTTTTCTTTCAAAATAATTGTAAAAACTTCTAAGAGTTAATATTTTATTGCTTGGTAATTTGTTGTGGCAAATTAAATATTATCGTTCAATGTTTTCTATGCTCTTGTGTTTGTTTTATTAATTTGATATCCACTTAGCAAAGCACCGCCCTAAAAAGTCGTAAAAACTGCGCTTATATCGAATGTTTTATTGCATCATAATTTGTATTTAATTGTCGTTTATTTGTCATGAAGTGCAGTGTTTTTATTTTTCGGGCAAGGTTTTTATATTTTTTTTTTTTAATTTAATCATCAATGACATCCGAAAAAGTTTTTTGAACCTAATACATACCTGCATTAATATTTCAATCGGTTAATAATTTTTCATTAACTAAGTTGTCATTGAAAGAAAAAAATTCTTAGATACAAACAAGTTTCTTTTCTAAATGCTTTCAATATTTAAAAAGGAACTCTCGCAATAACGTTTAGATTGAAAGCGGTCATTGAGAAAATCAAAAACCAAAAAAAAAAACATTAGACAAAACTGGAGATTACTTTTGGAAGTTTCAATGTGATGAAACTAAAAAAAATCACTTTGAAATAGTCGTGAAATATTTTCTCGCTCAATGATACAAGAAAGGACAATGATAAATGAAGACAAAATGTATGACAAGGGGGGTGCATATCTCGCCGGTTAGGTGGCAGGGGCAACTTTTTAAAACAGTGACTTAAAACATAAAAAAAATATTGAAGAACAGTGGAAATATCTGAAGAAAGATACTTTAGCTTCTCTTAGGTCAGAAATCAATTCTTCAAAATTATTTTAGAACAAGGTTGTTTTATTTGATAATTTTTGAAAAATTAATTTCAAACTCAAATTATTGAACACAAAAAATAAATATTTTACTGTTAATTATTTTTTATTTTATGAAACTAGGTATTTATGTTTGCTAAAAGCATTCAATGGCCTTTTAAATTTTAATTCTGAAAACCATATTCAAAAAAGTCTTTCGGTTTTTGATAAAAATAAAAATAACCAAATCTACTCCACTAATTACAGTGCGGAAACCTTGCTGGGCAAAGGATCTTGCATCAAATCTGGTAGATGTAATTTTTTCCTTAGTTGTTTCCATGATAAGTTCAAAAGAAAGCAATAGCAAATTTATAATAACCAGTATTATAGTATCAGACAGTTTAATAACAAATTAACTGGACTGAAAAGGTTGAGGCGGATTCAGTTAGTTTAAATTTTTTCAAAACTCAGAACACTGTTTTGCATCTGGTTTTCAATGTTTGACAAACAATTATTAAGAACATTAAATATTTTAATCGAAAGTACAAATAATAAAAGAAAAGAATATACTAAAAAAAATCATTGTGTTTATGGAAATTTTGTGTTTAAAAATTATTTTTTCAAAAACTATCAATCAAAATAACGTTATTCTTAAAGAACATTAAAGAATAATTGGTTTCTGACCTTAAAAAAACTGAAGGATTTTTCCCAGATTTTACCACTGTTTTTTAATATTTGTTTTCTTTTTGAAGTCACTTTTTTGATAATTGCCGCTCCCGTCTGAATGGGGAGATATGCACCCCTATCCCATATTATTTTTCTCTTCATTTGACCCAACCTACTTACGCTTTAGAGTTTTGAAGCATCTTGTGCCAAGCACACTGAATTTTTCACTATCTATATATAAATGGCCTTAATAAATTTTGTTTTAACATTTTATCAAAAAGTATTCGACCGATTTAGATAAATTTTACATGGTTGGCCATAATCACGGGAGTTTGCAAATCACAAATTTAAGCGCACGGTTGGTCCACTTTAGTTGAGTGCCATTTTATACTGCCGATCACTGAGTAAATATATGCTGATGATGCATACATATTATGTAAACACAATGATCTTAATCAAACAAAAATAATTTTTTCCAATTTACTTAAGGAGATAACAGAATGGTCTACCATCTCTGGTTCAAAACTATCGTTAGACAAATGTAAAACACTTCATGTTTGCCGTAAAAAAAATTGTCAAAACTTAAATGTATCTCTAAATAATATTATTATTGAAAATGTTTTTGATTTAAGTATTCTAGGTCTTATTTTCAACAATAGATACAATTGGAAATCCCACTGTATAGCTTTTAAGAAATCGCTAGCATCAAGACTAAATATTATTAAGTATTTATCTTCAAGAAAAAGCAATGTACATGTCAATACTCTTTGCTATATGACCAAAACTTTAATATTAAGTAAGATTGACTACGCTTTAGCTATCTATGGCTCTTGCCCTAAATCTACAAAAAATATATTCAAACCCACCTATCATCAAGCCGCAAGGAAAAGCATAGGGGCTTCTACTACAAGTCCGATTAAAAATATCCTCGCTGAAGCAGGCCTACCTACGATTAAAGATAGATTTTCTGAAATGGCACTGAAGCTCACCGTCAAGTTATCTTTTCAAACTGGATCGATAATTGACAAAGATGTTGCATTAGCGATGAATCACAAACGACAGAGAAGAATCCCCTCAGCTATACACAACACCTTACTAATGGCAAACAGCTTGGAAATACCTTTTAAACGATTCACAAAATACACACCATCTTCACCGCCTTGGAACCTAAACACATCCTCCATCCTGCTACAACTAAATGAATTCCGTAAAGAAAACACCAGCAATTCAATTTATAAAAAGATTTTTTATGAAACGTTCTACGACCTTACAGCAAAAGGATGGACTTTTGTTTACACCGATGGTTCAAAAACTGCTGATAGTACATCTTATGCAGTTACATCGCACGATGGATCAATAATCGTCCAAGGAATCCTTCCAAACCTTGCCTCAGTGTTCACAGCTGAAGCGCAAGCCATCTACGAAGCCGTTAAAAAATTCTCACATACTCGAGGCAAATGGACTATCTGTTCCGACAGTCTTTCTGTTTTAAAAGCCACACTAAACACAAGACATGAATCCAGTACAATTGCTAAGATCAGAGATATGTTAATTAAAACACCCTCCAAAATCAAACTTATGTGGACACCTGGTCATGTTGATATTGTGGGAAACGAGCTCGCGGACCAAGCTGCAAACCTGGCTCACAATTCTCCCACATACCTTCTTGAATCGTACACCAGAAAAGATCTCAATGCCTTCATAATGGGAAAAATCAAATGCGCCCGACAACAGGAGTGGTCAAATTATGTACACCATTACCAAACAATCAACCCCTCCAGAATTTGTCCAGCTTACCCTTGCAATATGTCGAAGTTCAACATAACAAACTTTATTCGTCTGCGCCTCGGACACACTCAAATGACGCATGGATACATTGTAAAAAGGGAAACACCTCCTATATGCCCAAAATGCAACAATACCATCACTATTGCTCATCTTTTGGGCTCATGCTTCCTTTCGGAAAATCTTCTTCATGACCGCAACCGAGGCCAATACAGCATCCTGGAACTCCTTCAAAACCCAAACAAAAACAACATAGATACAATAAACCAACTTCTGTATAAGCACAAAATAAAAACATAAATATTATATATATAACTACTTTTACACTATACTAACAAAACACATCTAAAAAGAAAAGCTATGATTTATTATTATTATCCTTTTTTATATATATCAATTATTCCTTTATCTAAGAACTGAAAGTACTATGATGCTAGCGTTCTTAAAATTTTGTTAATAGTAGATTTAAATTTATTGTCAACTTTTATAAATAAATAAATAAATAAAATAAAATAAAAAATAATATTTTAAACTTCAAATTTCTAATAGCTTCTAAAAGGTGTGGAATTTCGACACCGGGGTGGGAGGGGCGAGATTAGCACTGTCAATTATACTACTTGTTGTTATACATTTATAATTGTTGAAAGGGTGTCTCCTGGAAACTCAACAAATTAATTTTAAATTAATTTATTCATAGAGCAATGTTTCATCAAATACTAATCCTGTATTAGGTATGAAATCGACGGTAACTGAAAAAATGCAGGAAATTTCCCGTTTTTTTGAATAATCAACCATGATGCATTCGACCCTCAAGGTAAAAAGCTTGAATTATTTTTCAAGCCAAAAAACTCCGCAAAATACCAGGACTGCTGGATCAGATGCAAAGGAAAGAGGAACTCCAACAACAGCACTGAGCGCTTTTGGAATGAACGACTTATTTTTTCTGCGCAAAATAAACAAATTAAAACTGATAAGAAAATGTTTATTTGATCTACGAGTATGTACTATGTGTATAAACAAAGAAAAAATAAAATTAAAAAATGTTTTTTTTATCTAATCTTCGGGCTTCAAATATTGAGGAAAGCTCAGGTATATAAAGCTGAAAATTAATTCAGTAAATTCATTCAGTCATAACTTGCTTACACAATGAAGTTCACTTTGGTTCTATTGATTGTTGCAGCTTTTGTTGGATGCGCCTTGAGTTGGAGTTGCACTGCTGATTCTTGGGCACAATACAAGGTAATTGATTTAAAAATATTTGTTTAACTAAATTAGATTCCAAAAAGCAGATTTCAACAATTTTTTTTTCAATTCTAGTCAACTTACGGTAAGAACTACCCAGAACCCTCTGAAGATCTCCGTCATCATGATATCTTCTGTCAAAACTTGAAGAAAATTGAAGAGCACAACATTAAATACGAGAACGGAGAATCATCATTTAAAATGGGTGTTAATAAGTTCACAGATTTGAGTAAGGAAGAAATGGCTGAATGGATGCGATAAAAATATCAATGAGCTTATTGAATTTCAATTAATAAAAAATTGTTAGCAATCACATAATGCACCAATTTATACTTCTGTTTTTTTTTTTTATAAGAGGTAAATAAGTCGTTGTTGGAAAAAGGTTTGTTTTTTTGGTTTGTTTGTAAGTATAAAGGAAAAATTTCTAAGATTTCTACTTTCAGCGTTAAGGCCCTGAAAAGTTGTTTTTTTTTTATAAATTTTGCTGTTTTACTAACAGACTTTATTTGGAAGGTCGATGTTAAATTTTAAGAGGAAGTTCTTTTAGCACTCTATTTTCATAATTTAGTTAAATCAAAGGAAAAGACTCATATCCAAGAAAGGTAAACAATTTTCCAGTGCAAATTAATGGATTTTCTTAACTTTGTTGCATACAAAACAATATATTCACAAAATCGTCCTTATTATACCTCGAAAAACTCTGGATACATTATTAACATATCCATTAAATCATATACAGCCACACCTACAAAAAAAATACCTAAAAGTAAAAAAATGTTACTAAAAAAAAAAAAAATAATAATAATTTGAAACACATTTTTTGGAAAGTAGGAAGGTACTAAGTTTACCCAAAGTGAACACGAAACGATCCATAAACAAAAATTTCCCATGCTAATTACATAATGCCTCTTACCGTTTAAGTAAGGTACTCATATCCTTCATAAATAGAGCTCAGATCATAACACAACCCATATGCCCAGAAGAATGCCATAAATAAACGTCTTACCCAACAGGGACAATCTGCCTACTGTCCTTTTGTGTCATCTTATCTCTCTTCTCGGGTCCTATACATGGTATAGGACTAATTAGTGAAGCACTGTAGGTTCAAAAATGAGTGTGTAATTTTCCCAAGACATGAAACAGGATGTTGTAGGTCCTTAGTTGAAATCTTTAAAAAAAATTATCGATTTGACACCATGTCTCTGCATAAAATAGGATAGTCAAATGTTTTTTTAGATTTTTTTTTTTTTTTAATTTTTTAATCGATTTATCCTCCTGGGGACCAAAACATTGAAGAAGAAAAAAAAACATGTGTGTTCTGGTTCTGAGGACTGTAAGAGCCCTTAAAAAAAATATACAAATTGAAGTGGACTCCTGTGGCATGACGACAAGCAATTATTTGAAATGCATTTACGTAATGGAGGTTAAATTGGTCGCCTTTTATTCGCCCAAGCAATTATGTGTCAAGCTCCCCGCCACACCGCGCTGGTAAAGTCGCCTGCCCTTATCGTCCTTAGCGAGTCCTGTATTCAATCAACCGAAAGAAATGAAAAAGTGAAATAAAGTGTATTAACAGAAAATTGCTATCAGCGGAGTTGAGTAATACACTTGAGTGCTTTCGTGATGAGAAAAATTATTAATAAAAAAAAAAAAATAAACAAATGAAGAATATACATAGAATGAAACCCTCCATAAAAAAAAAACTATTCGTCCTGCCAGAAGAGAATCAACGCCAAGACAATGCCATATTTTTGCAAAACATTTCATTGCCGCAGGGATGGGTGACATTTTGTTATTTTTGCATCGTCGATTCGTCAATGTCAAACGCATATCAAAATGCCTTCCTGACAGGACACCATTTTACACAAACACACCACCACCAAGTTGATGAGTGTATGTATAGCCCATGCAAGATCAACAATAGGCCAGCGCCTCATGAATTTTTTGTATTATTATCACCCACATCATCACTGTTTGCAGCGAAAGATACGCGATAGATGTGATGAGGGCGACTATGATGCAGTCATGGAGTGATGACTGACGGATGTGGGTGGAGGTAATCATCTGCAGTTTTTTTCTGCACTCGATTATCATTCGTTTGCGGAAGGGTTGGGCGTTTTACTCTCCATTTTCTGAATAAAAAGGTTATATCCTTTGTTATTTTATATTCACTTTATGGCGGAAGTGCGTTCACGTGCCCCTTTGGCTAAAGGATATGAAAGACAAAACGAAATAAAAGAGAATTCATAAAATTGCAAAAGGAATGTTATGTGATGGAGTTTTTCATAAGGATGTTGGGGATGTCACGTAGGGATGTGTTGATATTCAATTAACACCTCATTTCGATTTTTTTTTTATTCTTTTGTTTTATTTAATAAAACGTTAAATTCTGCTATGATGTGGGTTCCTCATGGATATAATCAATGAACATATGAATATCAATATCAGAATGATTTCACATTAATGTCTTTTTTTTTAATTACAAAAGATTTAAGATTTTGGTATTTTTGTGCATCATTGATTCAAATTACACCAGTGGTGGATTTACGTTGGGATTTTTAAGCCCTATCGGGTTAAAAGGATCTCATTTCCTATGAATTTAATTTAGTGATAAAATAATAATCATTTTTACTCAGACCATTGTACAGCGCTAACCCAGGCCGCATAAAAAGTGTTTTCTAAATCAGCAAGCGAATACAAAAAAAAATCGATCGATTTATCGCGACACAATATTGATACTCCAATTCTTTTTTTGCATTTAACGTGCTAAAACAAAAACTTTAAAGTTTTTTATCTGTCACCAGCTAAATTCAATCAATTTTTAAAACAAATGGAATGGAATATTAGCCTTCGAAAAATTACTATTTTTGTCGTGCAATTCATGGTATACGATAAATTTGATAATATGTATTGTCCAATATGGCAGCTCATCCCCCCGTCCCACCAACTAGGATTTACATTCAAGGGACAATCAGTTTAGTATCTAAGTAATGTAGTAAATTTCATTATGAACCAAATTTTTTGCTCTCTGGCTCTTGAATGATTGGTGGTTTTGATGTTTATTACAAAAAGAAATGAAAATTGTTCATTAAATTTTCTTTTGTCTATTTTAAAAAATTAAATTTGTTGAGAGTTGTTTGCCTCAGTGAATAATTTAAGTGTTCACTAGGTCGTATATGTACTTTTTCTATATTTAAGTGAATTTTGAAAATTTTACCTACATTTCGTTTAATTGCTTATTGCTTTCGTTTATTGTAAGCTACATATATTCATTAACAAAAATATTCAAAATGAATATCATTAAAAACAAATATTTTTGCCCTAGTCACCATACGTTAGAAAAACCTGTGACGTTTAAGTTGACTAAACAACCATGAAAACTTCTCAAATTTACTTGCCTTCCGAATTCAAATTAAACAAACCTTTCTGTATTTGATTTGCGGTATGTCAATTTGAATGCACAACTAACAATTTTACTTCAATATTCATCCATAGATGCTTTTTGTTTTTATTCGCCATTCCTTCATAAAAGGAGTGCATAATACTCCATAGAGTAAAAAAAGCAATCTTTTTCACTCCTATTGTACCTTTATGAAGTGTATTATAAGATTCTTAAAGAGGTTCACATTAAAAAAAAAGAATGTAAAAATTGTTTTCCGTTGTCTTTTTTGGTCACAATAACTTTAACAATGAAAAAAATTTGTACATATATACTTTTTCCGACGTTTCGACAGGGGTTGCTGCTTTCTTAAAAGAGGAACTTTACTGCATACAAAAATATAAGTAAAGTTAATCACAGGATAACGCAACAAAAATACAATTATGCTTACACTTTTAAAAGTTTTAATATTTTTACATAATAAAAACGAAAATGATTTATAAAACAAAATTTACAAAAGTGAAGTAAAATTGCACTTCTAATGATGAAATTTAGTCTTTGACTAAAAGAAATTGGTGATCGATGGTATTGTGGTACCTCCTTAATGAAAATTGAATTGTTTTTACTGTGAACGCATTCCAAACGTCCAATGAAAAAGCTAACAATCTCCCCCACTTTGAGCCTGACTAATATTATTTGTTGAATCACTCTGCGCATATCATTCGAACCGAACTTAACTTCTCATATTAGTTATTTGTATTTTTATTTTCAATTGCTACGCGACACCACCTCACAATATACAATATACCGCTGAAATGTTCTCTGTGTCCTTTTTCGATTCATGTTGTTTTTGTTATTTAAAATGTGAATACTTTTCAATTTTAAGAACTTGTACTTCATCAAAATCGGGAGATAGCCACTTTCGATTGCGTGACTAGCAAGTGCAGTTTTGGCTGGATTGTTGGTATTGATGTAGGATCTGTGATAAGACATCCTTTGACGTAGAAATTGTTCCGTCGTACAAATGAAGTTGATCCTGTATATTCATCAAATTGGTCAAATAATTAATTTCTTTTATAAAAATTTTCTCTAAGGTCTACAAATCGAATCCAGGACCCTTTTCATCAATTGTTTTCTTTCTAACCGCTCCACCAATCTCAGATTGCACTAATTGGAATCGCTTTAATCTTGAATTATCTCCTATGAGAGAAATAGCTAAGGCTTGCATTAAAAAGTTAATTTTTCTTAAAGGAAAATATTATTTAATAATAAATAAAAATAACGAACACATACGAGTATTGTTAAATAAATAAATAGATAGGTAAAATTGATTAATTATTAAATATCCAGCAAAAAGATTTTGGCTGACAATTATAGGAAATACATGTGCTCGGATGCTAAACTGACAAGCAATATAAAAATGAAGTAACACAAACTAACATTAATATTGTATACATTTTACTGGATGACTATTGAAATGAAAGCTCCTTGGTCATTAGGAGCAATATAGAGAGATTAAAGAAACATATTGGTACATCGTTTCTATCACGCTGATTATAATTTTCTCTAGAAAATATTTAAGGATTCAGTAATACTCCATTAATTTACTAACCTCCTTTCAGAGGGATAATAGGAGCGCTAAAGAAAAGAATAACACTTTAATGTCTGAAACGCGAAGCAATTTTGTTAATTGGGTGTATATAGATATTTCTATGTACATAGAAACTTCCGTCAAAATTTTATAAAAATTAATTGAAATTTGAAAGAAAGTTTAATTTAAAGAAAACTATTATAGAAAATGTATAAGTGATTGCATATAAAAAATGGTATAAGATAATTGAAATAAAAAAAAATAAATACATGCAAGCTAATGCACGCTGACAGTGATTAATGCGCCAGTACAAATGTTTACTTTTACCAAACCTTGTTTTGAACCTTCATAAGGTTACTAACCAAGTGTGGTTTATAGTATAGTACGTGTTAGAAAAATGAAAAATTTAAGCTGAATCTTTTTTCCAATAAAAAGAACTAGTCAGTTTATTTTGCGAGCTCATTCCTTAGTTTTTGAATACATCCAGACTTAAGTTTGTTTCAATATAAAAAACGAAACGATGACAACATCAACAATTTGCTAAGAAATTAGCTCGAGTCCCGCAAAATTTTATTTTACTCAAGTTTATTTTGGTTTGTTGGATTTATGAGAAAAATCTAAAATAATTTGCTTTTATAAAACGGAAATATAATAATTTATAGAAATAGCTCTTTGCGGGAAAAATTAACTGCCATTTCCGTGAAAACTTTGATTATGAATTTATACTTCGATGAAGCTCGAAAAAATATCAAACCCTTTATTTGAAAACAATTGAAGTTAAGTGGTCCATCTTGAAACACTTACTTACGTTATCTAATTAATATTGATCATTTGGAATGACCCGAGAGGTATGTATGTTATTTATTAATAGATTTTGTCTTGTTTAAAAGAAATTCACTTGAGTTAAAATTAAAATTGAAACCAAGGCTTCAAAATTATTGTCAAAACTATAAAAAAAAAACCCTTATATGATGCTGGTTAAAATGAAATCCCTTTCTCATGATGGTTTTATCAATATTTAAAGAATTTTCAACACATCTAACTGACATTATGAACGAGAAAATTAGTAGCTTCTGTAATAAATTATTTTACTTTACAACCATTCAAAACAATCTATTTTGTTGCCACTCTCTTACGAAACGTGTTTGAAATAAAAATATCCATCCATAGTTAAAGGACTCACATGACATGTGATGATATAAAATTTCCATACCATTAACAACACTTTCATACTTATATACGATCCAAAGCAAATACACGGATTCAAATTCGAAACCATGTCATACCTATATAACATAATCTTCTCCATAATGCATCCTATACTCTTTTACACAGAAGGCATAACCAAGGAAGGCTATTTATAGCCTAAATCATTTTATCGCGTTGTATAATATTTTATAACGCAAAAGGGTTTAATTACTCTCCTGGGGGGTAAAGTACTTGATGTGTTTGTTTTTCATTATAAAAGCAGAGTATCAAAGTCTAACACGCATGCATACCACATATGTATATGTACCTACCTACTTATGTATTTATATGTAATGTTCCTTTCTCGGGTTAACGTCTCGTGTTAATTTTTGAATACTGAAGGAAGCTTTTTACTTTTTACTCACTTGGATAGGGAATGAAAAAACAAACCGTAAAACAGGATATTATATGAACAGTGTTGCCACACTCAGAGAAAAATGTCAGGTAAATAATTAGCCTGGACTTGATAAATTCACAAGGTGCACAATCCCGTATAAGAAAACAGGCATTTCAGAAATAAACCTGATTTTGGTAAACTTATTTCATTGTGAAATCAACCTGGTGGCCTTTATTACCATATTGCGGTTGGTTAAAGAAGATGACCTGAGATCGTGTTTTTTTAACACTGTATGTGTTAAATTTTAGTAAAAAAGAATTTTGACAAGGATAAAGTGCTAATATAGTATGTTATGAATTTCTACTTTACTACAAATCAGGTTGAAATAACCTTTTACATGGTTATTTTTGAATGTTTCCCTTTTGAGTTTAACCTGATTTCTTGTTACAGAAGCACTCTGCCCGTTCATTTTTACGTGACACTTGTACTAAAATACACACACACAGGCCATCCAAGTAAAATTATTTGAATTTAACCTGGCTGCCTCTTAAAGTAGCACTCAACCAGTTTTGAAATACACGCATAAGCAGTCCAAACCAATGATTAATGATAAATGAGTAATGATTTTAAGAACAAGTTTTTTGTGCAGTGAAGTGGCCCAGTGGATGTGTACTATCTCCTTGTGTGAGTGGCTCCCACTTCAAAACGAAGTAAGTATCACAAAATATTTTTAAAAATAGAATAATTCATATACGAGTACAAGAAAATAAACTCCAATAATTTCAGAATAATGCAAAATGAATTGGACGATAAGCAGCGTTAGAGATGAGAATCAGACGCATTGCTTCAAGACATAGTAAATATTGGATACAGGGTTGATTCAACATTGAATCGTGTTAAATAAACTAGATTTTCATGTTAAATTGACAGGATATTGAACATTATATCATGATAACTTAACTAGATTTGCAGGTAAAATGAACAAGATTGTCAGGTAAAATTTACAGTTTTTCTATTTTAAGGCAGTGGGAAACTTACAAGATGTCATGCAGATCTTACCTGTAACCTATGTTGATTGACCACGACATTAAAAAGTATCTGGTTAAGCAGTAGACCTGATCTATGGAGTTGAAAAATAATAACCTAAGGTCTAAGAAACCAGAAATTGGTTAGTTAAACTTGCTTTATCTCTCTGAATGCATAATACAAATTACGAAAGAGTACCTACATTTTAATACGAAACAAATAACGGAATAACTTAATTTAAATCCAATTTCAAATTATTCAAATATTTGTAATTTTCGATTGAATAAGAATCTACAGCAATCTCTTTAAACTGTTGAAAAATTTAGTCAAAATTCATAATTTTATAGGTAATTGAAACTTTTTGTTTAAAATTTAATAAAAGTAAAAAAGTTAACAAAAACTAATTAAAAATAACGGGAAAATCAAAGATTTATATTGTCTTTTAATTAATCGGAGCAAAAAATAGTTAAGAAGTTATATATTAAGAAGTTATTATTTTTAATTAAAAATCAGCCACCAACCTTATACATTTTTAAATTAAAACAACTTGGCAATACACCCATAAACTGATATTCCTGAATTCCAACTACATGGTATTCATTCTTGATCCAACAAATAAACCTAACCTACACCAAATTCAACAGGGACGTTACAAAAGTAGAGCAATAGGAACAGCAAACGACGTTATATTTCTTGCCGTTCTTTTGACATTTCTCTTCAGTAAGGTTTGCCATTTCATGATGGAAGGATATACGAGCCAACAACGAGTCGAAATTATAAAAACTACTACCGAAATTCGAAGTCAGTGGCCTCAACGTTAAGAGCACTACGTCCAATTTATGGTCGTCATAAACATCCTAGCAGATCAACAATTGAGCGTCTAGTGGAAAAATTTGAATCCACAGGCACAGTACAAAATGTTTCCGTGCTAGTGAGACAAAGAAGTGCCCGTTGTGTCGAGAATATTGCTCCCGCTGAGGCTTCAGTTGCAGAAAGCCCAAATGTGTCTCTCACACGTCGTCCTCAAGCGTTGGGCATCTATGTGACGTCGTTGTGGCAAAAGATATTGGCCTACATCCTTACAAGATTAAAATAACGCAAGAATTGAAGCCGCTTGACCATCAAAAGCGTCGTATGTTCGTGAATTGGGCTGAGCAACAACTTGAAAATAATTCGGATTTTCATCGAAAAATCATCTTCAGCGATGAGGCTCATTTCTGGCTGAATGGCTTCGTCAATAAACAAAATATGCGGTATTGGTCAGGCAGCAATCCACACGTACTCCATGAGTCATCACTGCATCCCGAAAAAATTACGTTTTAGTGTGGTTTATGGGCCTGCGGCGTCATTGGGCCGTACTTCTTCCGTGATGATCAAGACCGGCACGTTGCTGTGAATGGGGATCGCTACCGGTCAATGATAACCGAATATTTTTGGCCCCAATTAGATGATATGGACTTGGAGGACATGTGGTTCCAACAAGACAGCACCACAAGCCACACAGCGAATGTCACAAACAATTTATTCGAAACCAAGTTTGGAGAACGTGTTATCTCACGAAATGGTCCAGTCGCTTGGCCGCCTCGGTCGTGCGATTTGACGCCGTTTGACTATTTCCTGTGAGGCTACGTCAAGTTTATGGTCTATGCCAACAAGCCAGCGACGATTGATGAACTTTACCGATTTACGCTTAAAAACCGTCGAAAATTGGGTTCAGCGTCTGGACTTCTGCAAGCGTGCCCGTGGTGACATACATAATGGCATACATAATGAACGCACTTTCACAGGAATAAAGAATTTCATTGATATCCAAAACGTTTCTGTTTTATTTAAAAAAAAACTTTTGTAGCGCTCTTATTGAAAAACCCGATATAACAGGCAACTCCCCTTTTTTGTTTTCCTTTATTTGGTGTTGTTTTGGAACCGCCATTTTTTGCATTATTGGATTCTCTATTACTTGGCATGATGCCAGCAAAACTGCTTACTCAAAACATGCCCGTGCGTAAGCTTAATTCAAGTTAAAAATTTATAATAAATAAAAACCTTCTTCAAATTTTGAAGTTGATTATTTTATTTCCATTTTAAATACTATGGCAACACTGTTCATTTGTTTATGTTTTGGGAATTAAGGAGTATTTATGTGTGCATGAAATACTTGTTTCTTTCGTTAAAATGTAATATATATTTGTATGAATAATTCCAGTCAGAATTATGTACTAATTCTAATTATTATATGAATTGAATGAACGAACGTCCATTTATATTTCAATATAAAGGGTGGTTTAATTTTAAGGGCCGATGTTGAATGTTAACCACACCTAAACGTCAAGTTTTTTTCGGCATTTCATTTGACATTTCTCAATTTCAATCGAGCAACATGTTGAGGCACATTTTCATCTCAGCGGATTTGTCAATAAGCAAAATTGCCGCATTTGGGCGAATGATAATCCAAGAGTGACGAAAAATCAATACACCCGCAAGGAGTGACTGTAAGGTACGGTTTATGGGCGGGCGGCATCATCGGGTCGTTTTTTTTTCAAAATGAGGCCGGTCAGACAGTTGTTGTGGCCCGAATTGGAAGATATGCATGTGGACAATATGTGATTTCAACAGGACGGTGCCACTTGCCAAACAGCTAATGAAACAATGGCCGTGTTATCTCACGTGGTGGCGATGTCAACCGGACATCAAGATCATGCGATTTGACACCGTTGAACTTCTTTCTTTGGGGTTATTTGTAAGAAAAGGTGTACGTCGATATGCCAGCAACAATTCAAGAGCTAAAGAATGAGATAATTCGGCTCATTATCGGCATAGAACCTCAATTATGCCTCAGCGTGATCGAAAATTTGGACCATCGGATGGAGGTGTACCGCCGACGTGGCGGCGGCCATTTCGTTCCATACAAAATTAAACTATACCAATGTTATCATAATAAAAAGGAATGACAGTAATTTCCTAAATAATTTGTGTTTTATTCAAAATCAACATCGGCCCTTAAAATTTTGACCACCCTTTATAATTGGTTTATAAAAGTCAATCAAAGATTATATAATTTTACGCTACACTAAAAGATTCCATGCAATTTCGTTTTTCGTAAAAATCGCATTCTACTAGGCATTTCATTTGCAAATACCTTACGTCTTAATTTCCTGTTTTTTCCGTCTAAAGGAAAACTTAAAGTCGAGTAATATACAGTAAGACTTCAATTGACAAAAAAAAAAGAGTTCATATTATCTAAAAGGTTTCACATAACCAGAAATAATATGTGCATTGCCTGCGTGATATATGAGATATAATATAAAAATACAAGCTTTGCAATAAGTGGAATATATATAGAAAAATGAGCCTTACGGGTCTGTAGTTCACTGATGTAAAAGAGTCAAAGAAACATAAATCACCCCAACCCTTGGGAAAAATGGCATGAAGCAAAAAAAAAAAGCTGACACTTACACATTTAGTAATTTTTTTTCCTTTTTTCTAAATTGAAAGGACAAGTGCAGCTGCACAAAGAACTTCTACATATACGGCGAGTACTCTCGGCAAGAAAGAAAAACGGAAATCCTTAAAACATGTTTCGATTTATTAAATTTTCCAGTCATGAAAAGGGAATGGAGAGTGGGAGGAAGGTAAGCCACCACCACCCTTCCCTGTCAGGCCGGGTGTTTTTCCGTGCGAGTGAATTTTTGGTCTTTCGTTAAAATGTAATATCCTTCAAGAAATTAATACGAAAAAGGAAGAAAATGGCAATATGTATGAAGAAAAAAAGGGGACACAATCCAAATCAGTATGTGATTACTTTGTTACAGAGGGAATCACTTTTCGTTACTATACACTAATTGGTAGTTGGGGGAGACTGCTCGTCAAAAAAAAAAAAAAAATAAATACATTTCCGTATACTTACTCTGCGAACCAGCACTTTTCACTTAGGTATGATTTCTTATCGGCGACACGATTTTTGAAATTTCAAGTGAGAAATTCCTTTGATTCCTGATGATGAAGAAATGCTAACGACAAACGTTTGTCCTCGATTCCACATGAGCGATTGAATGTATGCCAAATAAATTGGAATAGTTAGGAAAATAAGGTTTGAAATTGAAAGTCCCCTAGACGCAAGGACGCACTTGTGGAAGTGCACTAGAAGTGGGGCAACGATTTTAAAATACTAACATATTCTTAAAAACATCAAAGGGAATCCATAAGCGGGGAGGTGGAATTTTATAGTCACTACTTACTTACATACACAAACTACTCTCGATGGAAAGGGATATAAAAATTTAAAATTAAAAGGAGTTAGAAATGCGAAAGTGTGTTAATTGACTTTTTCTTGCGATGTACTATGTTAAGGTACGATCTATGTCATATTATGCATTCATAAAAAATTTATTTGAGATTTTTATAAAATATTGATGATAACGATAGTAGAAAAAACGAACAAAGTTGTTCTAACAATTGTATCTGTCTGTCCATTGAGCTACAGCCCTAAACGCAATTTTCCTTAAACTTATTAAATAGGGTTTTTTCGGCCCTGGGCCAGTGATATATAAGAAATTGGAAAACAGAAAATGCCATCTGGATCAGTCAGAAATAGTGAACTAGTCCTTAAAATTGGTCTGACTTAGATAGCTTGATTTTTGGCACCTCATTTGGGAGAAATTCATGTTTACCATCCGAAAGATCTCTAGATCATGATAAAAGAGAAACATTTTCACCAAATAAGCCATGAATTTTAGGTCACAAAATAAAAACTTTAGCACCTCATTTTGGTCATTTAAAAAGTATAGTATGACATTTGAAAGGCCACTTCAAAGTCTTAAAATGTCAGCTATCATAATAGCGATTTTTGACACCTCATTTATGGAAAATTTTGAAAAAAATACCTTCAGAATTTTTTGTAAATTTCCCATAAATCAGGTGTCAAAAATCGTTCGTGACCTTAATAAACTTTAAGCTTTGATTAATTACCGACCAATTATATTGCATTGGCTTTTTTTCAAATTTCCAATAATATTATACATGGGTGTCGAAGGTCCAGAGCTCGTTTTTTGGTAATTTTTTAAAACCAAAAAGAACGATTCCTAGCAATTTCACAATATGTATTGTATTTTTATCGAAAATGGTTCCACATCTTTTCTTAAAAAGACTCAATAAATAACGATTAATAAAGGCCTTTTGGATGGGAAACCATTTTTCAAAAAATGTTTATGAATGGTACCTCCCAAAGAACCATTTTTAAATTCGATTTTTTTCATAACAGTTTCAATTGTTTTTATTAATAAGCTAAAAAAATCAAAAAGTAGACATTGTGTACCAAAATTATTTTAAATTTTTCTTTTGAAAATCAAATATTTTTAAAACGACTTCATCGATTGTTTTAAAACTCAATCCCTAAGAATTTTTGAACTTTTTAAAAATATTTCAAGGAAAAAAATGTACTTTTATGCTAAAATAACGGTACATTGTATACAAAAGTAAAATTCGTTAAGGAAAATAATAATAATTTGTTCTCAAAAGTGGTTCCTTCGATAAAAAATAAATTTATAAAATAAATATATATCGTATGCTAGAACTACATGTAGAGTGCGATGTCCTCTCAAAAATTTTAAATAATTTTAACTTAGCAACAATTAGTAGTATACCTCTCAAAGAATGTTTATTTTACTAATTTCCCATTGGAAATTATTGTAATTTGTCCGATTTGTCGAATCGAAAATTTTGACTTATCTTTGGAATTCATCATTTTTAGAGAGATGTCTGTGTCTGTATGGGTACATCCGTACGTTCATATACGGTCGTATCTTCGTACGTTCGTACGTTCTTCACTTTTTTTCGTTTCAAGAACGAATGAAGATATCGACTTCAAATTAATTTTATTTTATAGATAAAGGTTTCAATACGTGCAGAAAGGACTTTCAAAAATTCAATGAGCGGTTTTCTTACTATAGTAATTTAAAAAACCCATGTTAAGTTTCCTTAGTCTCGAATATCTGAAGAACAAATTATGCTAGCGACTTCGAGTTGATTGTATTCTACGCATATTAACGTGATAAGAAATTTGTGAAAATATAAAACATATCAACCCATAGTTTTCTTCATAAAAAAAAAAATTGCTGAACATTTTTGAAAAAAGTGTTTTTTCTCGAATTTCTTGTGAAGAAAAAATTACATTGGCTTTGAAGTAATTTTATTTTATGCACTAGTTTTTTGATAAAACTTTATAAAATTTTTAAAAATAAAAAACCAAGAGTTTTTTAAACCGAAAAAACTACAATTAGTCTTACTAATAATAGTTGAACATTTTTGTTTGCCTCGATTGCTGGAAAAAACTTCAAGAAACCTTACTAAAAATTGTTAAACTTTTTTCTTCTCGGATAACAAATGATATTGGCTTTGTGCTAGTTTTATTCTCCTCACTAATGTTCACTTGATTGCATATTAAATATCTAAGAACTTTTTTGAAGATCTTGAATAGGTGGTTTTTAAAAATAAAAAACATCGTTCCTCTAGCTTCCAAGGGCACCAATAAGAAGCTACCAGAGTGGGTCGCACGCAGCCTCTTTTTTTTAAATTTATTGTCATCTGCAAAATGGATTTAGATTAAGTTTTTTTATACAAAATTTCAAATAAGATCAAATACCTAATATTGCATACCAAATTTTATTTTTATTTTCCGTAAGAAAGAAGAGAGTGGATGAAGTTTTCCATCTGGAGGAGATTGATGAGTCTACACGGTTAAAATTTTTGGGGTACTTTTTAATATTTTCTGGGTTACATATATGACAATACCAGAAATGTATTGAAATTTAATACTTGGCAAATATTAAAATTATGAAGTTAGTACAAAATATATTAAAATTTAATAATAACAGATATAGCAATGGAATACAAATCTGTATTATTAAAACAATACATTATTTCCTAATATTTAATCTCTTTAAAGTGTATAAACATAACACTGAAAATTAATACAATATACTAAAAAATAATAATAACAAAATAATATTTTTAATACTCTTATATTAAAAGTAAATGCATGCCGATATTTAAATACTATTTGTATTAAATTATAATAATTTTTGTATTGCATATATACACGTCCCAATACGTTTAATATAATTTGTATTAAATTTTAATACTTTTTGTATTCGAAACCCATGCGTCCCGATTTTTTAAATACAATTAGCATTAAATTTTAATACTTTTTGTATTAAAAACACATGCGTCCCAATTTTTTTAATACAATTTGTATTAAATTTTAATACTTTCTGTATTAAAAATACACACGTCCCAATTTTTTTAATACAATTTATATTAAATTCTACTACTTTTTGTATTAAAAACACACACATCCCAATTTTTCTAGTACAATTTGTACTAAATTCTAATATTTGTTTGCATTGAATCTCAAATTTTTTAATACAAAGTGAATTAAATTTTAATATTTTTCGTTTTAAAAATATACACTTAAATTTATTATTAAATTCTTATACTAAAAGAATTATATTTTATATTGTTGGATTACTTTTTAATATTTTTCTTATTACAAAAAATAATTTCAATACTTAACTATTAGAATGTAATACTGGTAATTTTTAATATTTTTTTTTTAAATATTTCCGGAGTATTAAAAAGTAATATTTTCTGTATTGTACGGCTGATTTTTTTTTACCGTGTAGCAATATAAATACAATACCCTAAGATATTTTACAAAAAAAAAGCAACTGGCTTCAGGCTTTGCTTATACCTACCGTAGTACAGACCAGCAGCTCTGTAAATACACACAGTTAGGAGCTCAATAGGGTAATTGCCAAACTCAGGAACCAGGTTCAAGGGAAACTGATCAAACTGTGTCATAACTTGACATAACATGACATAATAGAAAGAACAGAAAAAAAACGATTTTTTTAAGAACTAGATTGAGGAAATGTTGGTTGTACTTATATAATGAAATGAAAACTCCCAAAAATGGCACCCGGTGCACGTTCAGTTGAAGTTCAGAAACCGCATCTTGAAAATAGCAGCAAAGCAAGTAGATACTTCCCACTTGACCTGACATTTGTGCCTATTCAAACTTTTGTCAAAATATACATACGTTGGCTTAGAGTGAAAAGCAGCTTATTCCTATTTTGCATTTTTTACAAAAAAAACAAATTGTGTTCGCATTGTTTGAATAAAAACAACATTTTGTATTTTTTTTAGCAATTTTTGATGTGGTCTATAATGGCCAAACAAAATGTGGAGTTAGCCACTTTTCACTCTATATAGACGATATTATATGAAACAGTTTCCTAGGAAACTGTTTAGATTTAGCCTGTGACCGCAGAGCTACCTCTATAAAAGCAAGCTTTTATTTATTTTTCAATCTGTTTCCGCTCTCCGCAATTCAAGCTATTTTTGTTGAAAATTATTAATTTTTGACAATAAAAAATCCAACCGCCCCCGTCATCGCCATCCGCCAACAAAATTCCATCAAATTAACTAACAGCTTTTATCGCTGCAAATGAAATTATCACAAAGCATTTTAAAACACTTAACAAGCATGAAATCAGCGTCAAATAAACCAATCTGAATTATAATCACTGTTTATCTCGATCAAATAAAACCTAGCACTTATCGCACAATCGACTACACATACTCTATATGAATTCGGTACAATATTTATAAAAGAGCCATGAGCAAAAACCTATCCGCATGGAACTAATTTCATAAAATTGAATGGGGATCCGCATACTCGCCCTCCAAAAAATTTTGGTCCAGTAATTTAATCGCTAATTGATTCCACCATATACATATCGCCTTTTATTTCGATATATTCAGTCGCTCCGCTTTAGCTATAAAAGCCACCTTCACCTCACCAAAACAGGGCTTGTATATTTTGGAAATATGAAATTCCTCCTTCTCGCATTCGCATTTGTTGCGGCCAACTGTTTTGTGCTGTCATGGGTAGGTTAAATTATTTTGACTAAAAATTCTATTTTTGAGGTCGATATTGAAAAGTTTTGTTTTTGATCCTATTTCACAGTGCCAATCTACCCCACCATCACCGCCTATGTCTGATTCTACCAAAAAGTGCATGGCCCAGGAGAATGTGGAACATCAGTATGTTTTGGATTTCGCAAATGGAAAGATTAAGCCCGAAAATGCAACACCACTTTTCAAATGTTTCATCCATTGCATAGTCGAAGCCAGGGGCTACTTGAAAGATGGTCAACTTATGGAGGAAAATATAGTCAAGGCGGCCGAAAATATTACCAGCGTCGATCAAGTGCGGAAGATTATTTCCAATTGCAAGATTGTCAAAGGTAGTAATGCCTGCGAGACGAGTTTCAATATGTACATGTGTATTAGTAGTGATTTGAAATAAAAACAAATACACAGACAACAACAACAAAAAATATACAATCCTTTCCTCGTCCAAAAGGACTCGAGGAAGTTCTATACTTAATTTCAGCCCTTCATTCATTCAGATTTATTCAGTTGTTTGTGCTGGGGCTTTGAATTGAAATCCATGAAACGGAACCAAACAAAAAGGACCCTCTTTGCGTTCTGAGTGTGGTGCACGATATCCCTAGGGGATCCAAATTAAATACCGTTAAATATACGTGAAAATAACAGTGTTTTATATGCATTCCATCATTGTATCATAGCTATGCATAAATATGTGAATAACCAAACCCAATGCGGTTGGTTGTGTGCGGTGCGGTGCGGTTAAGTTATTCTCTTTTTGTAAACCTTGAAGCTTTATTGAAATTGAGAGAAGGCCGCAGTCGGGATCAAGAGTCAGGCTCGGGACAATCGGGAATATGGTTCTTTCTTCTCGTTTATCCTTCAGGTAAAGGAAGGTATGATGTTAAAATAACTTCTCATTCTCTAGCTGTCACATTGTATTCGAGTGCACGTTTGCAGTAAGGCTTTTTTGAATTGAAATTAAAAATTGAAAAGAGGTTTGTATGATATAGGGGGTTATGGTATATGGTGGCAATGGCGGAATAGTAGCAAAATAAGAAAGAATATTGCAAAAAGCAAAGGAATTCTGATGGATGAAGGATATCGTTTGCAACAAGCTAACGTCGTAACGTGTCCGTTAAGTAAAGATCTTTGGAAGTTGAATGAAATTGTTAAACGAATGGCAATGCAGCACATTGACGAAAATAAAAAAGTGCTTGTTTTATACAAATCTTTTAGTTATTTGCCTAAAAGGGAGCTTCACTTTGGAGTGCGGACCTCGATACGGGGCCTTGACTAAAAAAAGCTCCAATTAGTAGTCCAGTTTCGCATACGAAGTTAATTTAGGTTCACTTCAACTGTGCGTATACAACCTCTTAGCACCGGAACTCATTTTATATTATGTAAATGTATGCTTCAGAATTGGTTTACAGCAGTTGAAGGTCCATGGGGGAGGGGGCTATAGGGGCTGGTGGAACTAAGAAATTTTGCGTGTTGGCTGTGTTTTTCACTAGCCCTGAGGAAATTTAACAAAAACGTTGAGGTTGGGGCTTAGTTAAGATGGAAGATAATTCAAAAAATTGGTGAACAATATTGGCAAATACAGTTTTCAAATTCAAAATTTCGAAGACAAATTGAACAAGAAAATATAAGAGACTTTCTTTTTTATAATTTATGCATTTAAATAATTTTTTTCTTAGAACATGTGTCAAGATTATTTCACAAAGTATTGGCCAATAGCTTTAAAACATCCTGGTGTACTTCTTACCTTTGAAGAAAGAGTGTTTCTCATATGAAAAAAGGTGTATCAAACAAATTAAAAAAAGAACATTTCAAACATAACCACATTTTTTGCACCCCAACTTGCTATTATGACGTCACTGGAATGACCATGAATCAGTATAATAGATACAAGATACATCCTTGTATTGCGCACCCCAAGGCTTCGGGCGTCCTGGTCTACGCCATCTCTCCAGCGCAAGCATGGTCTACCACGCTGCCGTCTACCATAGAATGTACAACAAAAGGCTTTCCGAGCAGGTTCCTCTTCGCTCATTCGAGCTAGGTGCCCTGCCCACCGGAGTCTACCGAGCTTAATTTTTGTCGCTATGTCTGCTTCAAGGTAGATTGCGTACAACTCATGGTTGTACCGTCTCCGGAATCGTCCTTCCTCACATATGGGACCAACAATTCTCCGTAAGACTTTTCTCTCGAACGCGGCTAAGAGGTCACAGTGCCTTTTGCTAAGCACCCAAGTCTCGGATCCATACATGAGTACTGGCAGGACTATGGTCCTGTACAGCAACAGTTTTCAAGTTATGGTTAGATTTCTGGATTTGAATAGCTTTGACAGACTGTAGTAGGCTCTGTTGGATTTGAGAAGCCGTCCGCGTATTTCTTCTTCTATATTGTTATCGGCTGCTACTGTTGACCCAAGGTATTTAAAGGATTGCACCACTTCAAATTCGTGCTCCGCTACCTTGATTGTTTGACCAACTGTTCTTCTCGCATTCGACGCCACCATGTACTTTGTTTTACCTTCACTAATGTGCAGCCCCAGATTTTGTGCCGCCTGCTCGATCTGGATGAAGGAATCGTGTACAGCTTGTTCGGTTCTTCCGATAATGTCGATGTCGTCTGCGTAAGCCAGTATCTGGCTGGACCTGTTGACGATGGTCCCTCTTGTTGCCGTGCCAGAGTCACGGATTGCTTTCTCCAACGCCAGGTTGAAGAGGAGGCATGCCAAACCATCCCCTTGTCGGAGTCCATTAAAGATGTTGATTGGTCTGGATAGCAATCCGGCTATTTTTACTTGTCTTGTTTAGTTGGCCATGGTCAACCTACATAGTCGTGTCAATTTATTTGGGATGCCGAATTCTCTCATGGCTTTGTAAAGTTCTACCCTAGCTATGCTATCATAGGCGGCCTTAAAGTCTATAAGCAGATGGTATGTTGGAATGTTGAATTCAAGACATTTTTCCATCGCCTGCCTAAGGGTAAAGATCTGATCAGTTGTTGATTTGCCTGGAAAGAAACCACACTGATATTGGCCGATGATTGTTTTAGCGTATGGGGTTATCCGGTCTTGTAGGATAGAGGAGAGTATGTTATAGGCGGTACTCAACAACGTGATACCTCTATAATTGCTGCACGTTGTGACATCTCCCTTCTTATGTATGGGGCATATGGTACCTTTTCACCAGTCTTCTGGCATTTCTTCATGCTCCCATACGTGCACTATGATATCATGAATTGCTTGACGTAAGGCTGGCCCACCGTGGTGGAATAATTCGGCTGGTATGCCATCGGCTCCCGGGGCTTTGTTTCGTTTGAGCCGTTTTATAGCCTTCTCAACCTCTTCTATGCTTGGTGGCGGTAGCTTGCTCTTGCCAAAAATATGAGTAAGTTGGATATTTTATTAACCTTAAATTTGTAGTGTATCTACACTTTTCTGCTAACTATCTAAGTTTTCAAAATATATATAATACAACAAGGCAATTTAACACGGCGGCTGGTCGGTGATTATGTCGACCAAATATTAGAGGAAGCGCGTGGTGCGTTGCGTGAACCGAACCATTATTTTGGCAATAAATTTGCTGGATTTCTAAGCGTTGTTTAGGAGTAAGTCTTAAGTCTATTCATTATTAAATCGCAAACCAAACTGAGAATAAATCAAGTGACAGCTGTCAAAAAGACCAACTCCGAAAAAAGTATTGCCAGATTGATAATCACACTTTAAAAAAAACACCCTCTACACAGTTTAAAAAAATCTATCAAGAAGGTGCTGGTATTTAATTTTCTAAAAACTATTTGAAATTTTTTTTTTAAATCAAAAAAAAAATGTTTTTTAAAACTAAAAAAAAATATATTTTTTTAAAAACTTCTGTATACAAAATTATTGGAGTCAGAAATATCATCTTGGAAAAAATTGAAAATAAAAATTAGTTCTTTGAGAAATACCATTAAAAAATAATTATTTTTTAAAAAAATAAAACAGTAAACGAAATTTATTGAATTATTTTTTAAGAAAAGTTGTCGAGTCATTTTTGAGACACATAAGATTTTGTAAAAAGTGTTAAAAAAAAATGAATGGTATGCCTTTATTTTTGGTTGGAACAAAATTAAAAAAGCCTTTGTGGTGAGAATCGCCAAAACCACTATGTACCAAGGTTTAAGAAATTCGTTAAGACAAAAATATTTTGAAAATAGTGTGTTCAATTGAGAAATTTGAATGAAACAGATAGCGGGAAATATTTACTAGGTATGGAAGAAAATATTTTCAAAACAGAGTGTTTCAAACAAAATGTCAACATATTTTAAATGCGTTGTAGTCCAGTCAATTTGTGCTCAAAAAGGCTCTTAGAGAGAAAATTGTGAGGTGGTTTTGATTATGCCCCTCTTTTATGTTTTCAGGGGTGATGCTTAATCCGAAAAAATGATGCAAAAATGCGTTTTCGGGGAGTTTTTTACTAAAACTCGAAAAATACCAGTTATTCGAAAATTACATCAAAGTACCATTGAAAGTGTACACAATTTTCAATAAATCTCTTTTCAAGGTTTTTTTCTGCGACAATCCATTTGGACTCAAGCGCTAGTTGAAAATTGACGTATTTTTACTATTTTCGAAAATACACTCCAAAGCACTAAGTAAATACTTTATGTGAAAATTTTAAATTTCTGTCTATGACATGAACCAAGAAATACTTTTCTGATGGTCTTTGATGCGCTGAGTTTAAATCCAGTCTTGAAATTGCATGTCGTGTCTAGCATGTCACGTTTTATAGATATTCGTGTCTAAGGATATACAAAACATGCTTTTTTATACAAATTTGGGGTTATAGGTTATATTTTTTGTCGAAGTATTATTTTTCGAAAAAATGTCACTCTAAAGTATGAACATTTTACTTCATAATTATTTTTGAATATTTTAAATATCACCATTCACCTTCGAGAAATCGTTGGTCTTCGTCTTAAGCTATGTATACGTCATTCGAGAAATACTGTCAATTTGCCCTCAAAAGGGCGCAAAGCGAGCAAATTGTGGGGTAGTTTTGATTTCTCCCCTATTTAATGTTTGCCCGGGTGTTGAATCCGAATCTGAGACTTGCAATTGAAATTTCGAGACGCAACATGCAAACATTTTCAAAAATTGCTACAAAAATGTAAATTGACTAAATTCTTTGAATTACGTAGTTTAAAACAAAGACTAAAAATATGTCGAAGCGGAATAAAGGTATTTGAAAAACTCAAAAAGAATTATGAAGTAAAATGTTCATGGTGTAGAATGATTATAAGCATTTTTTCCAGAAAAAATTCCTCGATAAAAAATATAACCCCAAATTTCCATACAAAAATATATATTTTGGATATCTTTAGATTCGAAAATCTATAAAACGTGACATGCCAGAGCAATTTCAAGAGCAGATTCAAACTCAGGGCATCAAATACCATCAGAAAAGTAAATTTTGGTTCATGTCATAGACAGAAATGTAAAATATTCATATAAAGTATTTACTTAATGTTTTGGAGTGGATTTTCGAAAATAGTAAAAATACGTCAATTTTCAACTAGAGCTAGAGTCCAAATGGGTTGTCTTAGAAAAAAACCTTAGACAGAGATTTATTGGAAATTGTGTACACTTTCAATGGTACTTCAATGTAATTTTCGAATAACTGTTATTTTTCGAGCCATTAGAGAAAAACTCCCAGAAAATGCATTTTTGGCATTATTTTTTGCATTTTTTTTTCATGTTATGCTACGAAGTTTTGATCGCAAAGGTTAGATTCGGATTGCGCACCCCGAATACATTAAAAAGGGGCAAAATTAAAACTTTCCCACAATTTGCAAAGTGAAAATACAATCGGACGGGAATATTGTTTTTTTTTTTAGCAATTTTAATGAAATTATCACCGGTTATGGCTAAAACAAAATTAAAAAAAAAATATTTCTAAGAAAAGTTCAATTTTCGTTGTTGCTTAATCGATTTCGATGAGATTGACACAGGTGATAACTGAGTCAGAATTATAAGAAACAAAATACTTTTAACAGGATATCTTAAAAAAATGTGAACTTCGTTTGTTTTTTGGCGATTATATGCGACTTATAATCGTATATATTTTACTTATCTCAAATTCGAATTTTCCCTAAGGGAAATTACATTTTACATAATAATGCAATTACACCTCAATTGATGGATGTACGAGTATGTATTGTAATCTTCAAAACAAATTTTAAATTGTTGATGATTTTCTTGTATTACAATTTTATTAAAAAATTGAACTACATATACCTACCTAGGCCACTTCAATAAAGTTTTTCTATTTCCATTTAAAGTGAGAACTGAAAAAGTAGACATTTTTCAGAAAATATTTCACTACACCTCAAAGCATTTGAGTCATATTCGTGTTTTCAGAACTATAATTTTTTAAAGCTTTAAGTATGCTAAGTTCCTATCGTGGGCTTTAGGTCTTAATTTATACTTAAAAAAGTCACGAAAAAAGGATATAACTTTAAGAAAGCTTTCTAAAAGGTTTTTATTTCAAGAATGTTTGTAAGTCATATCTCTAGTCTCTCCAATCCATCGCCTCTAAAAGGCTTTAGCCTCAAACTCTCTTATTGATGAAATACAAAATAACAAGCAAAACTAATTCAAATTATATGGTTTTACACCGTTGTTAGAGCTCAGAAGAAAAAAAAATCTGAATTTCTGAAACTACTCCAACAATACCCCCTAGATCCTAAAAAATTTTCACCTTAGCCTAGCGTAGGAACCTACTGTTTCATTGTGTGGATTTATCATATTTTCTGCCCTCGGGATGTTTGATTGCAAACAAAAAAATAAATACAAAAAAAAAAACAACTCCAGAAAGCAATTCGATGCAAGGATATGAAGGAAGGGCACAAAAGGGAAGTCAAATAAAAATGCATCGACGTTTGCTTATTTTTTTTTTTTTTTTTCAGAACTCACCTTCATCAAAACATCAACCCTTTTTTTCACTGACTCAACACAAAAGTTTTCATAGGCTTTCCTCAGTTTGGATAGGTATACGTTGTGTTTTTTTTTTTTATTATAATTTTGAAATGAAGCAAATGTTAAATAACAAAAGGAAACAGAAATATACACACAGTAAAAATAAACAAATACAATATTTAATAATTATAAAACATTAAACAAAAGATATGATGATGGGGATTGGGAAGAAGGAAAAAATATGATAAAGAGTTGTTAGGTAGGTATAGAAGCACAAAAAATATCGAATGAAAAATAAGGAAATTAATTTTCGCAAAAAAAAAAGAGAATAGGTAATTCCAATGTGGTTTGTACCTTAATATTCGTAACTTTGAAAAAAGAAATAAAATCCTTTGGAAAATTCTTTCTTTTTTTAGTAAGTTCTTACTCGAAATCATCTAAGCCGCGTTCTTTCACATAATAACTTGACAACTTGCTCCTTTTGAAGAGGTTTAAATATTATTTTTGTTTTATTTTGTATACTTTTATCGATCGCCTATTTAGTCCAGGATTATAGGATTGCCTTCAGGTTAAAAATGGGAAATTGAATTTAAACTTTTTTCTACCATATTTTGAATGAAATTAGAATAAAACTGGAAGCTGGAATTTTGATATAAAATAAAGCTTTATGGAGATTTCTTGATCCTTTTGAAATTGTTACAACAGTTTTTAACGCTGTTGAGACAAACTTAAAAAGGTATAACTAGCCTCAAAATTACAGTTCAAAACGAATGGGGAAAGCGATAAATTGTATTAATTTAATTCTTCCGGTACCACTCTTATTAAAAAAAAAAGAAGAAAAATTGCAAAGTAGTCAATATTCGTACATCGTTTAATGTAAAATCAAAGTTTTTGTTTCAAAAGTAAATCCTTTATTATATTATGTGTGTGTACCAATTTCTCATCATCATGCCAAAAGGGCCTTAAATCTTCTTAATGTATAGGTACTCGTACATAAAGTTTTACATTTTATCATTTTTATTTTTATAAATGCAAGAAATCACTTTGAAACCAGTATCACATTCATCTGTTCCCTTAAGACTGCATTCAGTTGCCATTTTGGCGAACTTTGCCTTGTCCTCAGAATTCGATACATTTTCTGTCAACACTTGTGGCTGTAGAGCACCATCTTTGATTATTTTACTCATTTGACCCAAACACAAGGAGAAACACTTCATGTCGTTTGTCACATCGGCTTCTTTAATTTTGCCAATATATGCTTCTCTCGCATCCTCTATTTTGACGTTGTGTTTTTGAGAACATTGCTTTGCATATTCATCCCATTCAGCCTCTCCGCACTTAAAAAAAAAAAACTAAGTAATTTTTTGCATTTATTATAAATAATTATAAACATTCTTACCATAGCTAAACCACAAATGGTAGCAAGGATTACAACAATGAGCAACTTCATATTTACTTGAGAGCTTTGGTATAAAGATAATCGTCAAGTGATATACTAAACGAGACTTTCGATGATATTTATAGCAATCATCTCAGCTATTAAATCACAATGTCTGATAAATTCATTCCAGAGTTAATTATCTGTAAATTGTAGACAACAGACAAAAAAATCAAACAATTTTAGTGGGTAATTGTCCATCAGTTATACTAATTCGCACGTAATTCTCGTCAATTATTCGTTGACTAAATTATAATATTTTTTCAACAATAAAAACTTGAAACCATCAACTAACAAAAACTTTCACTGCTGCTTTTGAGTGAACAAATTTGGCATTGTTTTTTATGTCCTAATTTATTTATATTCATATTTATTTAGTATATTGAGTGATTGATTAATAATGAGGGCATTATTTTGAATGAAATCAGATGATGAACATTAATTATTTAAGTATTTGTGTAACATTGAAATAGAGACACATTAGTTTGTGTTGTGATTTTTAGGTGAATTTTCATAAGGTGTAGTGATTTTTTTTTTAATATTTTCGAGCTGAGGGACCATATTACATATATCGTGCCCTGATTGCAAGTACTAGGTAACTCAATTTTCAATTTTTATAATATTTGGGCAAAAACGGTATTATTCAGTAACATTTTCAAGATTTTCCGTTAAATTTTTTTCTATTATAGTCAAATATTGGATATTTTTGAAGTGTAAGAAGCATAAAAATTAAACTTTCCCTCGATCTCTTTTAGCTAGGTATCTATTAACGTTGCTATCTCCAAAATTTTAAAAATTGAGTAACCTAGTTTTTGCAATCAGGGGACGATATTTTATAAAAAGAAAAATAACGAAGCCCTTTTTTGAGAAGTTATCAGAAGATGAAAGATTTTAAGACCAGTAATGGTAGGTTCGTAGGTTTTTTTCAAAATGAAAGTGTATTATTGGGTGGCTTGAAGATTTTTCTTACTCAAGCTTAATAAAAATTCCAGAGCCTCTTTGGTCTAAGTTGGGTAGAGTTGGCACCCTCTGGCACCTTAAGAGAAAATATGCAACAGCATACAATTTTTTATTTTTCAAAAATTAATATTAGTTATCTACACTAAGTATTGAATATTCAAACATACTTTGGTAAAGATAAATTTAAAAATAAAAAACATAACAATCTAAGAAACTTAAACTTATAGTCAATGTCACTCAAAACTGTTTTTTTTTACTTGCGATATGGGTACTATATAGGGCTAGTTTTGGATTCGTGTAAAAAAAATTTCGATATACCAATCAATGAATACTTAAGGTTTCATTATAACTCTCCAGAGGGGAAATTGATTTTTTTTTCAGCACCAAAAATAACTTGCCCTACAACCTTAAGTGAATAGGTTATTTATCTCAAAAATGGCTCTTACGATTTAAATGACAAAAAAATCAGTGTAATAGTGTGGTTAAGGTGTACTTTTTGACAAGAAAAAAAAATTACCGAAAATTGTTATTAACGGTACCGGCCATATAACGTTTTTTTTTTTTTTATTTTCGATTTTCTCATTAACGATTCTCTCAAACGATTTGAAGCAAAATCTTTATGCAAAAGCTCTTTTAAAATGTTAATAATATCTTATAAGAAAATTTTGAAAAAAATTAATTATGGATTTTTAAAAAAATATATATTTTTTTTTTGAAAATTCAATATTTCAAAAATGTGCTGATGATTATTTTTGAAACTAGACTTAAAAATGTATTTTAATATATACTCAAAATTGGCATACCAAAACTGTTTTTGAAAATGTTATTAAAATTTTATATATAAAAAAGTATTTTTTTAGAAAACCACTCCAACGGTTTTAATTTTTTTTTTGCATGTATTCATATTTTTTCAAGTGATCAAATGGCATACTTCGTTTTGGGCTCTGAGTTTTTTAACTAGTCGCTTATACAATTAAAAGAACGATTTAAATGCTTTTTCTATATTTTTCTGTTTTTTCTTATAACTACTTTCATATCTTAAATGTTCTTAATTCTAAGCATTTTGAACAGAAGAGCAGATATGTGCGACCCAGTTATGCATTTTATTTTATTTTTGACACGGATTTAAAACTGACAGCTAATATAATTGACGTGGGTTTGGCATTAGAAAAGCCATTTTCGAATTTTAAAGGTCTTTTCGCAAAATTAGTCAGGGGTGTCGCACTTACCTACTTAGACCAAAGAGGCTCTAAAATTTTTAATTAGCTTGAGAAAGAAAGCTTTTCAAGCACTAATATGTATGTTCGATGTCTTAGAAACATGTAAACTTTAAACGAGAAAGTAAAAAAGAAACTGGTAGAAACCACGTGCAGGTTTGAAATCCGAAATAGATAAAATTCATTCGATAAGGAATCTTACTGAAGTTTAAATGACTAAATAAAATACCATTGATTCTAGTTTCCCTCTAGATTATTACCGATTGCTTCATGATCTTGATGCCATCAGCTATGGGTTTCCATATTTCCAAGCAAATATGAACTAGAAACTTGAAACTTCATATCTCAAAATTTCTATGAAACCAGAACGTTTATCGGACTTATCTATTTAATCAAAAATCGGGAAAAAATAAAATTAGCACAGGAAAATTAGACTTTCACTTGAAAAAAATTCCGACAATACTGAATTTTAGCATAGAGCTTTGTTTTGACATTTTAAGCATTCCTGGAAAGTTCCGTAAAAAAACGGTTTATCATCTTTTTTTTCCAGAGTTAGTTTTTTGAAAAAAAATTACATTTTCTGTGATAGTAACCAAAAACCGTTATTTTTGGTCCATTTACAGTACAAAATCAAAAGTGTTACTTTGACACGCTTAAACTTCAAGATTAATAAACTAATAGAGTTTGTTAATAGCTTCTTTTTTAAATAATTTAACTGTCTAAATGTTATTCTTTCATCATATCATCAAGTTGTTAAACAAAACCAAATCACTTTCATTTTCAAGATGGCGGTCTCCCCCTTACCTCGGGCACCCCAGAAACTTGGTTTTATAGAAAGGAGATGTAGCCTAACTCAAATCGTACAAAAACTTAAGCCCATCGATTACTGAAACTTTAATTAATTTCTTGCCAAAATGTACTCCACCGTCAAGTTCCCCCCTAAAAAATTAAGCCACAGGCCCAAATTTACGGAACTTTTCAGGAAATGTTTCAGACGTCAGAACAAAGCTCTCCACCAAAATTCAGATTTGTCGAAATATTTTCGTAGTAATTACAATTTTTTGTCTAATTTTACTGGGCTAAATTATGTTCAGTTATGAAAAGTTTTAAGTTAATAATTATGAACAAAATTAAGATTCAACCTTAAAATAATTGGCGCAAAATTATTAACAGGGTTTTGTTAAGGGTCGCATTAGTATGGAACCAGTTAATGATCGCCTGAATATTTAGTAATTTGCTATCTTTTCTAATTTCTTAAAACATTTTTTTTCCATTTATTAACTAGTTAATTATTCAATATTAATTCAACTCTGAAATATAATTTGACATTACGATGATAGAGAGCACCAAACAAGTGGGTGGCACAATTTTGTCTGTCTGTTCGTCCACAGTCTAAACGACCCGATCGATTTTCCTCAAACTTGGTACATAGTATGGTTTTTGGTGATTATGTCCACACATTTTTTTATTTTTTTTTTTACCTTCCGTAAGTTATTATAGTTTAATTTAGAGCGCCCGACTGGGACCAGTAAGTTAGTTTTAAGATATTGATAAGTAGGCTAGTTTTTATGAATTTTTGTCTAGCTTTAAGATAGTTTTAAGAAAATTGAAAAATAAAAATGAATTTAAAAAAAAAAAAAAAAAAATTTAAATGGTTATTAATGGTACCTCCCCAAAGAACCATTTTTTAAGTTTTCGATTTTCTTCAAAACAGTATGACTGATTGAAATAATTTTTTTATACAGCGGCTTCCAAAAACTTTAAATATTTTTATGAACATAAATTAAAAAAAATATTTCTTGCAAATAAATAATTACTTAGCAAATAATTGCGTACCAAAAGTTTTCCTTAAAAATGGTTTTGAAAACTTTATATATAATTTGTTTTATACCGCTCTAACGATTTAAAATGTCGTTTGTTCATACAACCATATTCAATAAAAAAAGTAAAATGTCGTTTTTTTTATCTCAAACTCTCAACGAAGTTTTAAAGCTAGTTTGATTATCGTATTTGGTGCTTCTAAACATTTTTCTATCATAATTTCCATTTCTTTACATAACTATAATTTCCTCAGCGTCTTGAACATAAGAGGAAGTTCATGTGACTCAGTCATGCATTTTATTTACAATTTTTCTCACCGGAAGATGTTGAACGAATTTTATAAAGGCAAATGTGCTCCAATTAGTTCTTGACAAAGTAGTGATAGTATAGATGATTATTGGTAAGAGTAAGTTTAATTTTCAAAAATATTCAAATTAGATTGGCTATGGCTATACCTTTCAAATACAAAAAAATATTAAAGTTAAGGTATTATATATAGATAAATAATTATTGCAATGAGTTATTTGTGCAACTTTTTAGCTCAAATGTCTAACATCCAATTTTGCTAGATACAAAATAAATATTTAAAAAAAAAGTTTTCGATCTTGCCAGGAGTCGAACCTGGAATCTTCTGATCCGTAGTCAGACGCGTTATCCATTGCGCCACAAGACCGTTAAAATTTTTAGTGCACTAAAGCTAATATAATATGATTTCATATTACTTTTTTTGAAACTATTTTTATAACGTGCGCACACTAATGGTATTCCACCCCACCTTGAATTGATAAATAAACTACGATGTCTTATGAAAATTATGTATGTGAATTTCGGGGTTATTTCAATAAAAGAGAAAATGTGTTTGGCCGAACTTCTAAAATTAAACTGAAGGCTAACCTCATGAGAATATTTCGAAGCATGGATTGGCTATATGGCACTGTTTAAGATGAATAATACAAGTAATTAAATATTCCAAAATATGTAGGCGATGGATGAGTTCAAACCGTTTGTTTAATCACTTTTTTGAGAACTTTCTTAACGTGGTATGTAAACAAAAATGACCGAGCGATGACATCGATATCATATTAAAAGCTCCTTTGAAAAAGAACTTATTTTGATATTATTTTGGTATAAAAAATGAAGTAGATGAGAAAACTATTGACTGGATGAGAATTAAACAAATTATTAACCATATAGTCGTCTTAGGGTGAAAAGCAACTAACTCCTAGCTTGCGTATTTAACAAAAAAAAAAAAAAATATTTTGAAATTACATTTGTTTTTGCTATATTCAGTGAAATTGAATATTTGAAAGATTTTTGTATTTATTTGCAATTTTTGAATGGTAATTAGAATGGCGGAAAAATGTTTTGCTAGCCCGTTTTCACTCTAAGTCGATATTTCTCTTATTCAGTTCATATTCAATCGTCACGAATTTCAGATAAAAAGAAGATGTCCATCAGTGGGTATCGGTTTAAGGGTGGTGAAAAGCTTATTTTGAAGAACTTTATTTCACGCCAATAATTTTTCTTTACTTCAAAATTAAGGTAAGAAATCGGTATAAGATTTCAAAACTCAAAAAAAAAAAAATATTGTTAAAATCAGGAACTGAATCAAGTGTATGTTTGAAATGTCCTACAAAATGAGCTTGAAGGCATACCTTTAATATAAATGACTGATATACAGATTTGTACAAAATTTAGAGAAGATATATATTCCAAAATGTTCAGAAATCTCCCATAGGGAAAAGGACTAATTTTAATGCAAGTTTTTTAAAACAAAAATTTGTACTGGACATTATATTTAGATTATATATAAATAAAATAAATTTGAAAATTTTGCCGCTTGGAAATTGCCAATCAAATTTTAGGTCAAATGATTGGATCAGATTGAGTCTTAAATAATTTTCAATAAATTTTTTTTTCAAAAACTAGTAATAAAACTATGTCTAATTCCATTGGGACATTTTTTAAAACTTTTAACTATCGGGTTTTTCAATAAGAGCGCTACAAAAGTTTTTTTAAATAAAACAAAAACGGTTTTGGATATCAATGAAATTCTTTATTCCTGTGAAAGTACGTTCAATGCCATTACGTATGGATTTGGATTTTTTTTGCATGGCCACCACGGGCACGCCTGCAGAAGTCCAGACGCTGAACACAATTTTTGACGGTTTTCAAGCATAAATTGGCCGATACTGCTGCAATTCCACGTTCGATATTCGTATGAAGTTCATCAATCGTCGCTGTCTTGTTGGCATAGACTATAGACTTGACGTAGCCCCACAGGAAATAGTCTAACGGCGTCAAATCGCACGACCGAGGCGGCCAAGCGACTGGACCATTTCGTGAGATAACACCTTCTCCAAACTTGGTTTCGAATAAATTGATTGTGACATTCGCTGTGTGGCTTGCGGCGCCGTCCTGTTGGAACCACATATTCTCTTTTCGCAAAATTCACCACAACGACGTCACAGAGATGCCCAACGCTTGAGAACGACGTGTTAGAGAAACATTTGGGCTTTCTGCAACTGAAGCCTCAGCGGCAGCAATATTCTCGACACTACGGGCACTTCATTGTCTCACTGACACGGGAACATTTTGTACTGTGCCTGTGGATTCAAATTTGTCCACTAGACGCTCAATTGTTGATCTGCTAGGACGATTATGACGACCATAAATTGGACGTAGCGCTTTTAATATTGAGGCCACTGACTCCGAATTTCGGTAGTAAATTTAAATAATTTTGACTCGTTGTTGGCTCGTATATCTTTCCATCATGAAATGGCAAACCTTACTGAAGAGAAATGTCAAAAGAGCGGCAAGAAATATGACGTCGTTTGCTGTCCCTGTCGCTCTACTTTTGTAGCGTCCCTGTTGAAAAACCCCTTATTTTCATTAAATTATGTACAATTTAGTATTAAAGTCATTTGTATATAAAAGTATATAGAGGACATTTCATATATAAACTTGACTCATCGGTTACTGACCTTACCTAACCAGTTACTGACTTTGTCAATACCTTTTTTTAATTTTAATTTTGGTCCATGTTTTGATCTAATTTGTAAAGGCCCTGCTTGAAATTTCCAAAACTACATTAATGACAATGCCCTCACTATATGTCACTGATGAGAGTGTTGGAATAAAAGCCATACAAATCTAATCTCTAAAAAAAAACATCTTATACATTAAATTTTATTAATTTGTATCATGAATTGGCATGTGGTGAGGTGGTCTTAAAAATGAGCATAACAAGGTAAATCCTTATTTCCGTTTGTCGTGCTCAACTGAAAATAAGAGAAATAGGACGGAAACCTCCCCCCTTCCCCCACCAGGTTTCTATGAAATTAAGTTTTCCTTAATCTCGGATTAAGCTTCTTGAAATCAATCAAAAATTCTTTCATTATCTACCTACTTATATCTTTTGATAAATACAGAAATCCCACGCCTTAAAAGTCACAACTAAAGTCTATCAAATGAAATTTGTATGTAACATGCGATAAAACCACCATTTAGTGTAAGTTATCCCGTTACAAGAACTGTTAATTCCTCTTGAACCTTATAAATAATCTAGATCACCATAAAACTAATCACAACACAACAATTCTACTTTTCCGCCAAAAGTGAGGAAAACTCCTCGCCTGTCAATCACTTTGCATTCTAAGAACACACCGTCTCTCACTGTGGAGTGTGGAGTTCACTCCTAAATTATCTACGCTCCAAATTCACACCAAATCACTTGAAGTACTTTCATACTATATGCCGCACAGTTCAATCTTCATTCCGAGTTTAAGACGATTTGTTCGGCCGGTCGGTGATGTTGGTCCATGATGGGTCCAATAATACCCAATGGTGGCTTCCAGCACAACTCACAATTCACAAATTCCACAAAAAGTGTTACCCACTTATCATTATCCCACTTAAGCGACCATGACCGTGATGGTGCGCGATGCCAAGAAGTATTCTTCGCCCAATTCGCAGCATATCACCTCATAACGGTGGTTTTTCCTCCATCATGGTTCCTGTGTCTTTTGGAATTGTTGATGGTGGCTGGTGGCTCCTGCTGTCCCAGCTGCCGGCGCAAATAACTTACTCCCAATGGTCCAATCATCATTTCAAGTTCGTTGGTGGTTCTCCAGTCCGCAGTACCGATATGGTGTATATAGGTAGTTTTGTGTGTCGGGAAAGATGCTGGCTGGTGAAGACTCTGGCGAATACGGCAACGCGATCTTAACTTCCGATATAGTGACGATGGATGGACATAGCGGCCAACCAACGATGTAGGCGCGAAATTCTTTTTCTCTTTACCTACAATGCCCTTGTGGCCCCCGTCCGTTGTCGTCTTTGGAATGATGCACATATAGCACATCTTTGTTGCAAGAAAGCGGTGCGTTCACATCCATCAAACGGTTCCCGAATGCGGAACCAAAGTGGGACGCGACTTGCTGCGAGAGTGTGTGCAATTGTGATTTGTACCTCGTTAGGCATCAAACGCTAGATGGATGGACATACGAGGTATAGTCGAAGAAGATGATGATTGGATTCGTCTCCAGCTATATGTATGAGGTGAAATTTTGCAGTCGACGGCGCGACGCGACGGTAATAAGTCGATGATATAATGATGTCGACAGCGCATGTTGTACGTTTTGCATTCTACAGCATGTGCGATCGTTGGAGGCCGATTGTCAAACTGGTAAATCACCATGGCTTGCACCTAAGAAGCAGCATACAGGATACAGCTTGAGCTGCAACTGCAAACTTATAGACGCTCAGTGGCCAGAATAATGTGGAGGTGCTAATTTTCTGATGGAAATTTTCCCATATTGCTTGCCGATGGACATTATGTACTGCACATATGTGTGGGAACTTTTGGGTACATCATCTGTTGCTCTAACGAAAATAATTGCATAATAAGAACACCAATATTATGTATGATTATTATTATTATTCTTATTATTGTAGTTCGATTGATGTTTCTTTATAAGAAGTCCGAATGAGAACGCATAATGGTTGGAGTCATTAGGAAAAATGATTCTAATCTGATTATTTTTTTTTTTAGTGGAATGGCAACCATAATTAAGTTTTTCCAAATCATCGTGAAAAAAACCTTGACGCCGTTTATCTTTTTTCTCGTATGATTCGAGGCAACCAGAAAAATTTATACCTTTTTTGTGAAGATAAAGGGGGCTAAATTTTCAAAACAAAATCAATTTTCCATGTTTGGCATCTCTTTGGACTGCCTACACGTCCATTTCTCGAAAGGACTATATTCCATTTTAAAATCGTGTGTTTAATATTGAACAAATGTGTGTGTTGCTCATCAGAATTATTCAATCTTTTTGTTTTTCAACTTATTTTGCGTTTCTTTCGTTTCAGGGTATGGAAATTAACGGTGTTCGGATGTTACTCTCTATATAGAAATTTATTTTTTCGTATGGGTATATTTAGTGGAAGTTCCCACCTTCAAGGACTTTAATTTGCAGGGCCCAGTAGTTTCTACATCGTTTGAGAATGCATGAGAGTCATTACCTGCGGAAATTTCATATATTATAAATTTTCTTCATTCGTGAAAATCTTACTTGGTCACACTAGTAACAATTTTATTATTAAAAGACTCTTTTATTAATGACTCTAATAGCGTCCAGAAATCACAACCATAACGCAATTGAAATAATGCTTTTGTTTTACCGTATTTGTTATGATTAAGTAGGTATTATCTTTGCGTATGTATAGGTAGATACTATTTTATACTCGTTGAAAAAAATAAAGGAACAAAATATTTATTAATTTTGTATTGTTTTTTGAAGCGTTTTATCTCTGTGTCAAGTGTTTGTATTGAAATGAATGAAAAAACATTGAATACGTAGCTTCATGTTTCTTGTTTTGAAATAATTTTTGCTTGCAAAATATGGGTTCCTAAGTAAGAACATACTCATACATGTATGGCAAGTTATGCATTCGTTAAAAAAATTTAACTGACAGGCTGTTTCGGCAGCAGCCTTAATGGCTTAATCGATTTTTTAAAAACTTGGTACATAGTGATTTTCGATCGATATAGCCCCACAGGCTTTTTAATTTTTTTTTTTATTATAATGACGGAACCAGTCCTATAGTTCAAAATCAGCTCCACAACAAAAAAAATTTGTTTTTAAAGCTACAGTTGGATTAGACACCATCATTTTTCAAAAAATGGTTATTAATCGTTTCTCCCAATGAACCATTTTTCTATTTTCAATTTTCTACAAAATGGTATGTCTGATTTCAATAATTTTGTTAGCAGCTTCTTAAAAGTATAAATAATTTCTTGGCCAAAATTTTCAAAAAAAAATTATTTAAGTATATACATATATAGGGAGGTATATTTTTATTTTTAAAATATGTATTTTCAATTTTGTTTGCAAAATCAAATATTTTGAAAACTGCATAGTAAATTTTGTTTAAATTTACTGCTTAAAGATTGTTTAACATTTTCTAAAATACATATTATTATTATGATAGAAGAGGCCATAAGCGTAATACTAGTAGTGGCATAGCTACAATTTTATTGAAATTGTTTTAATTATAAAAATAAAATCTGCATGTACTAAATAACATTACTGAATTTAAATTCTTTGAATTAAAAGGTCATGTGATAGTTACTAGCTCTAATGCATGCTTATCTAATCAGTTATAGTGGTACATTGAAGCATCATTAATAAGTACAAAATCAAAAACCTTTTGTTTTTCGATTAAATTAAAAAAAAAACAGGTCTTAGTTACTTTTGTTAAAAACTACAAGCGTTTGAAAATTTTTGAAACTACAAGCTCTTTAAAATGATCCGTTTCTTATGTTTTCTCTCCCCAAGGTGGGGTCCTCTCCCCTCTTCTATGGCTTTTAGTCATGGACAAAATTCTTGTCAAGCTAAGATGTAGTGGTGTGAAAGCAGTAGCGTATGCAGATGATTTGGTTTTATTGGTCTCAGGAAAGTTTACCACAGTGATTAGCGAAATCACTGAGTCGGCTCTGAAAAAAGTTAGCAACTGGGCCACAAGTAGTGGACTAGGGGTTAATCAGAGTAAAACGGAACTGATGCTCTTTACTACCAGGACTAAAATACCTACCTTCACCCCACCTCGACTTAACGGACAAACTCTATCCTTATCTTCTAAGGCAAAATACCTCGGAGTTATTCTTGACCCCAAATTGAATTGGAAGGTAAATATTGAAGAACGGGTTAAGAAAGCCTGCATAGCTTTCTATGCCTGCAGAAAAACATTTGGTAAGATGTGGGGCCTACAGTCGAAGATGATCTTGTGGACGTACACTGCCGTGGCTCGACCGATTTTATCATTCGGATCGATTGTGTGGTGGCCTGCACTTAGCAATATCCAAGTCCCTCAGACTACCAAACTTTGCTAGCGTATTTCAAGCTGAACTACTAGCAATCAGAGAAGCATGCAAGTTACTCAAATCAAACCAAAATCAATTCAGGAATACAGCAATTTGCTCAGACAGCCAGGCGGCCATTAAGGCTGTTAAATCGGCTACATCCACCTCTGTACTTGTCCAGCAATGTCGAGATGAACTATCGAGTCAGAACATTAACCTCCAGGTCACTCTCATTTGGGTTTCAGGTCACAGTGACATAGAGGGTAATGAACGGGCTGACGTCTTAGCTCGACAAGGCTCGGCCCTTCATAGCTCACTAGCGGTAAATGTAAACATCCCTATTGGTGCTATAAAGAGAAATATTTTCTTGATTTTTCTCGATGAATCTAACCTCAGATGGAGCAGTCTTACAAACTGTGTCATATCAAGAATGATATGGCCATCCTATAACAAAACTCGTTCCCATAGGGGAGCATGCAAGGAAGCTGGTAGTCCCCTACAACTCCCACTGTCGTAGCTATGAGGACCCTCAAGAAAAAGAAACTGTAGTTCATTTTCTTTGTCCTGCTTCAGCCAATTTTAGATTGTCTTCCTTTGGAAAGGCCTTCCTCGATGACCCAAAAGAGCTCTCTGAGAAGAAAATCAAAGATCTGATTATCTTTCTGAATGCGACTAAATGGCTCAAACAATGGTCCGTTAAAGTCTATAAAGCCATATAATTCCGTATTAAATCCCTACTAGGTTGACACAAGTAATTGGTATCAAAACGGTGCACTCCAGCGCTAATTGAGTAACGAGGCCAGGGCTAGCGACTACCATCTCTACCTACCTACCTACGTTTCCTCTACTGAAAATGACGACAAATGCAGTTAGGCCACTATTGCGCTCACGGCCTGATATTATGAAAAAATAAATAGTACCTACCATACAAAAGTTTAAAAAGCCGTAGGGGAAATATTTGTCTTTTTTTTTCAAAACGGCTTCTTACAAAGCTTTTTCTGCATATACTAAAATTATTGCGATTTTCAACAATAAATTATAAAAATTTACACTAAGTATCTATTGAGAGTAACGTTCTAATAACAAATTTCATATAACATTAAATAACATCGCATATCAATATTTCCAAAAAAATATATTAAATTTTTTGTAAAATAAGTTTAAATTTCAATTTTTTTTTTGAAAATTATGTATCTCAAGAAAAAAGTTTTTTTTCTTTTTTTAAATTTTATTTGTATATGCACGTAAATAAGATTTGAATACCAACATTTTTAGTTACAAAAGTTTTAAGAATTTGATTTAAACAAAATTATTGTCAATAAAACGCCCCAACGCTTTTTAATTTGTTTGTATGATACAATTTGATTAAGAATTTAGATAGAAATTTTCTTTTTCCACCTCAAACTATTAATGGAGTTGTTTAGGCTAGTTTAAAAATCGTATTTCATGCTCTCATAATTGCCATGTCCTTATATATTTAAATCCTTAGCCTTTTAAGTGTAGTACATACTTTTGAATCAAGTCGTGAATCCATACCAAATTTCCATATTTATTCACCCGTGAACGTGCTCGTGAGGCTGTGTGGAGAGTTTTCACTCACGAGCAATTCCCCTACAAAATGTAGGGGAACTCATGGTGAACAGTTGACAGTTCCATTACTAGTCATTTGAGGCATTGTGGTTTTAAACGTCATTTTTTAATTTTCACAACACATTTGCTAGTCTGTACCAGTGAAAAATGTAAAAAAATCACTTTCTCCACTGGCGATTGTTCACTTCACGAGAAAGTATGTACTAGGCTTTAAACATAAGAGTATCAATTAGACACCCACATATGTGACTCAGACGTGCATTTTATTTCTAAGGTTCGTAGAAGTTCGAAACATACAAAAATATTTTTTTTTAAAGGGTGTCATCTTCTTGGAAAATAACTTGTTTTTTTCAGCTTTAAGCAACTTTTTAGTTTAGAAAAGTACTAAAAACGACCTTTTGACGCTTTTTCGTAAATCTCGTTTTGAGTAGCGCTTTGATAATATACATTGTTTGAATAATGTGAATATTCAGATTTACAGATCAAGGTAATCTTAATATTCCTGTAAATTTTCATATTGATTGAACTGTTTTTTTTTCACACTGAATGATGAAAATTTTTGAAATCATCAAAATGAAAACAAAAATAAAAATTCTAGGTGACTTTTTGCACACTTTTAAGTTGCATACGTACCCAGGATCGGCCGCAGTGAAACTAGCGCCCTGCGCCTGCCTTATCAATAACGCTCTTCAGTTGCGGTTATTGATCAAGAAGTTATTTCCTCATTATACCCAATGAAATGCTTTTTTTGTAACAAGGTATCCTCAAGAGGTGGACAAAATCAGCCACTTTGTAAAGATTTTGTGATGTAGTTTTTTACTATAGGTATGAGTAGGAAGGTAGACTTATTTTTGGAAAAGAAAAAAATATATACATATCTGTTTTTAAGCTCAGAAAAATTAATTCCTTAATTAAAAATTAATTAAATAAATTAAGGAAATCAAAAAGAGGTGTTTATTGGTTACGAAGTAGTGGCTTTTTTAATGATTGCTCAATGCCCCCTTGAGTTCGGCACCCTGCGCATTTGCACCACCTGCACTTATAGGTTGTCAGGCCCTGTACGTACCTATAATTTTTGGACTTAAAATGGAATAAAAATTAAATTTAATAAATGGATACTCACCTTAAAGTTAAAAATGTTGACTTCATTAATGAAGTGAACGAACATAGAGATTACTTTAAAAACAAAGTTCAAGGCATGTATACTAAAAATCTAATTATATTTAGGTAAAAAAAACATTATTTGGTATTTCTTACGAAAAATAAAAATATATATTTTTTGTTTGTCATTTTGACATTATTATAGTTCCAGTAAAATAACTACATTTTTCGATGGTCAAATTCTTTGCATGGTGAGTGTAGACTTTTCCATTATAAAAACTAGTTTTTGGGGTTAGGAAATAGCTGCCATCTTTAAAAGAAATTGGTTTAGTGTTTTAATTTAATAAATGAGTTATTCGCATTTTATTTTACCACAAAATGTTTCCAATGACTATACAAGTCATTTAACCATTAAAAAAACTATACAGGCTACACGCAGAAAAATAGTTGACTAAACGATACATAGTTCTCGTTTAGAATTAAATAACTGATGTTGTTAATATACAACTAAACTAGATTAAAAGAAATAGTTTAATTTACACTTTAAAATGTAGGTTATCTTTAACAATTTTTTTGATTAATTTAACAAAGTCTTTCATTTGATTTTATCTTGTTTGTAGTTTATTTTAAACGATTTCATTCAATCGAGATGACTATCTTAATTTCTATTTAATGCACTACATGGTTTTTCCCCGAGACTACGTTATTTTTATCACAATATTTTTTGACCCACCCAAAAACGCACTCGGTGAACAATTACTTTTCTGCGTATACCAAGATATATCAATGAACATCATACCAACCATCCAATCATAACGAATAGGTGTGTTTTGACTCGGGATATCTGATTTAAAGATGAAACAATTTTTCAGCAGAAGTCGTATTTATTGGGTAGATATGATTATTTAATTCTTCCAACAATATTAAAATTGGACGATTTTTTGTCAGAGGAAATGTCTCATGCCAAACAAAAAAAAAAACAATCTCTTTATGAAGATTTTGGCCCTTCCTTATCTAAAAAGATATCAAAAATCAAAAAATTTCCCACCGAAAAATGTGGTTTAAGTTCCTAGTTTGACTGTAGGTTAGGTACCTACTTATTTTAAAACTTAATACACACCTACATAATTATTACCTTAGTTGCCAATGGTCACACTTTTTGTCGACCGCTTTGACATAGAATGCCTCATATGAACTTGGACAGAACGTTTGTCATATGTTGAAATGACCGGCGCTTGGAAAGTAAAAGAAGAGATGATATTTCTATGGCACTACGAGTATCCTAGCAAATAATTCCCGAAAAATAACTAAGCATATGTACATAGATTAAAATAAATACATATATTTACAAGTATAAGGGTGCCAATACCCTAATCTTTGAAATATTAAGTATATCGTTTAAGGTTAATTCTTTGGTAAACGAGCTTCATACCATCATGATCAACATTTAAATGCGTTTTCGATAGAGTACTCATACACAATAATGTCGGTAGGAAACCTTCTATAAGGGAGTGATTCCTCACACCTTGACACACAATTCCATTCCCCCACCCACAATATTGCCCCCCAAAAGTCATAACATAAATGAAGAAGAATGCATTAAGGAAACAAGCTCCATGGGCCATCATATACCCAACTCATAGCTGCCATGATGATATATTACATAACCGACAAAAAAGAAAGTACACACATGGGACACCACAAAAAATAATCACAAAAAATAGTCCTACCTCTCTCCCCGGCTAAGTACTCCACAGGGAAACAGTATACAACACCATCGTCGTCATCGGCGACGCACGGTGACGGTGCCGCTGATTCCCAGCTACCACACAGTTTTACATTCAAGGTTCCTCTTACGACAAAAGGCCATGGCGACAAGTGTAGCATAGTGTCCTCCTTTCATTCAGTGTGGTTATCAGCAGAAATGTTAGTACATTATCCTTAAGATTCGCGTGCGTTTAAAAAAGGACCAAAACGAAGAATCCAAGGCAAACAAAAAAGCCAAAGTTACGATAACGACAGCGGGGGATTTGCTAAGTGTATAAGATCTGAGGAAAAATTCCTTTAGCCGCACATCAATTCAGCCACCTCCTCCCATTTTTGTCCTTTTTGTGTTTTTTTTTTTTAGTGGTTGGCCATATTTTTTTTGAATTGTTCTTGGGATTAGTTTACTTGTTGCTCTCCCTCAGAGCCGGGGTATGATCCCAAAGTGCTAAGTAATGTTCTTAATGGATGCGCGTATGGAAATTATTCCCAGGCAACAACGCAGCAGCATTCCCAACGGACTAACAAAGTGATATCCTTGTGATTTCAGATATATACACACAAAAAGGGGGGCTGGAGGGGGTGGTAATATACGGGAACGACGCATCAAAAAAATGTCTTTGTTTAGGTTGACATTTTATTATGTTTTTATTATTTGTTTATAAATTCCCAAAAACAATTTAAATCCTTTTGCTCTAGGGTGAAAACCATCAAAAAGAAAAGGTCCTTGACATGGCCGAACACTAAAATGAAATTTTTTCATACCTACCTATCCAGAAGTCTTTAGTCCTTCCTTGGTAAAAATCCACAAGGACATCACAAGGGATTGCTGCACTTTTTATTATTTTTATTGGTCGCTAGGAATCCCTTTGAGATACATGTTGTTTCTATGTGTGTAGGAATATACTATAAACTGTGATGTTTCAATATCCCTGAACAAATATTGTTTTTACTTATTTTGAAATGACTGCAGGGCAAGGACGCCCCTATTTGCTCTTTGCATAAACGAAGACTATACACAAATCGGGGAGACTATGTGGTACACGCGTTGTCTTGATAACACAGGTACGGATAGAGAACCACATTATACCTGCTATAAGGACATCATTCTGCTCTTACAACCTGTGTGTTTATGCATTTGTCGTGTATCTGTATCAATAGTCTTCCTTCGTAATTTCATGTCTTTAGGGGAAGTTATTATTTGCGGGTAAAATGTTGTTCGAAAGTTCAACTGACATTGATGCTTATCCCACTTATCCTGTATTTGGTTATTAAACTTTTGAAATTCTTATTGGGAGAGTTGTCATGTTGACCTTTTGATTGTGTCGTTATCCTTTGCATCAAGGAGGATTGTTTTTTTTTTATTTATTTATTTTGAAACAGGTTCGCATTATTAAACAAAATTTTCAAGAAGAAAATCAAGTAACAAATGCGCTGACTTTTAAGAAAAGCTCTTTTTAAGTCAAGGAGTACTTTTTGATTTTTATTTTTTTGTTTCAATAGAGGGGTGTATTGCTAACAACGAAATGATGTTGGGATTTGTCACTAAGCTTTGCGTGGTGTTCGTTAAATATCGTTAAAAAGATATGAAGATTTTGAAAACAAAGAAAACTTTGAAGAATAATTCTTGTTATTTAAAATTGAGGTTCTTACAAGGAATTACAATTCACATCGCACATTTTATTTATGGGGTTTTCTTTTGGTAACAAAATTTTGATTCTTTTTTCCCCTTCCGATTTGTCAAAACAGAGATTTTGACAATAAAAGCCTTCCAATGGTGAAAAAAATCAATTTATTTTTTGATCGAAAATCAAATTTGCAGATCTGGATTTTTCGGCAGATTTACCCCTCTTTTACTAACACCATTACACACTAGAACAATTCACAGCCATCAGTTGACAAGACTGGATCGCTACAGTTTCACAGACACAAATTGTACACCAATACAATAAAAACGAAAAATCAATCTGCAGTCGTATACCATTCGCGACGAAAAAAAATCAATTTTTAAATCAAAATCTGAATTTACCAAAAGAAAACCCCATTAATCTGTCAAATGAAGTGTTACGAACCTAAAATTTGCAGTGCTGTGTATCTGGACTATATAACGGATGATTTTTTAGGTGGTTTTGTTTTGGCAACACTGGTTTTGACAGCTGACGTGTGTTTAGTACCTTGTGTCACTGTCAAACAGCTTCAGTTTGGTTTGCAATTTAACCATGGATCGTCTTACAAATGAACAACGCTTGCAAATTATTGAATTTTACTATCAAAATTCGTGCTCGGTTCGAAATGTTCATCGCGCGCTGCTTCCATTTTATGGTCGGCATTCTCGACCTTCTGAGCAGTCTATTCGGAAGATTGTGACCAAATTTCGCACCAAATTTACTTTGTTGGACATTAAACCACCAACACGTTTACGTACTGTGCGTAGTGAAGAAAATATTGCGGCCGTATCAGCTAGTGTGACAGAAGACCGCGAAATGTCGATTCGGCGCCGTTCCCAGCAGTTAGGCCTTTGTAACAGCACTACGTGGAAAGTTTTGCGGAAGGATTTGGGCGTAAAGCCTTTTAAGATACAGCTGGTGCAAGAAATAAAGCCAGCCGACCTACCACAACGCCGAATTTTTGGTGAATGGGCTCTTGGAAAGCTGGCCGAGGATCCGCTTTTTTATCGAAAAATTGTGTTCAGCGATGAGGCTCATTTTTGGTTGAATGGGTACGTAAATAAGCATAATTGCCGCATTTGGAGTGAAGATCAGCCAGAAGCATTGCAACAGCTACCAATGCATCCCGAAAAAGCCACTGTTTGGTGCGGTTTATGGGCCGGCGGCATTATTGGGCCATATTTCTTCAAAGATGATGCGAATCGCAGCGTTACTGTCAATGGTAAACGCTACCGAGCGATGATAACAAACTTTTTTTTGCCCGAAATGGAAGTTCTTGACTTGCATGATATGTGGTTTCAACAAGATGGTGCCACATGCCACACAGCACGCGAAACAATGGCGCAATTGCGAGGCGAGTTTGGTGTCCAGCTAATTTCACGTTTCGGGCCGGTCAATTGGCCGCCTAGATCGTGCGATTTGACACCATTAGATTATTTTTTGTGAGGGTATGTCAAGGCTAATGTCTATAGGGACAAGCCCGCTTCGATTGACGCACTGGAAGCCAACAACCATGCATTCATTCGTGAGATACCGGCCGATATGTGTGAAAGAGTATGCCAAAATTGGACTCAGCGGATGGGCTACCTGAGACGCAGCCGCGGTCAACATTTGCATGAAATTATCTTTAAACATTAAATTGCAAGGTTCAAACTATCGATTTTTTTTTTAAGTTCTAAACCTCTTACAAAATCACCCGTTATATACTGATATCAGTAGCTATCAACTTTGCAAATATCTACATAGTATTTGAGTAAGGGTTTTTCAAAAAATCAAAGTCTTGCAGACCATAACCGCTTTAAGGCTTTAAGGATTATTTAGGTATGGCGATTTGGTAAAAACCAGATTTGGCCTATACACGATTACCTTCAAAATTGTATTCATATTTAGTTTTTGATTCACTGTTTTATCACTAAAGTCCCAGATATGATATGCAAGACTTTAATATTTGAATAACCTCTTTAGGTACTCAAGAGATGCCTGCATCTCTTTTTGCTATCACACACCCAAAATCTGCTGTTTTTATTTTTAGTTTTGGGCGAAAAATTGCAGAAGCTCAAACAGATTTGTATTTTGTATTTTGTTCCCATGATTTTCATTTCTATTTTGAATCAGTTCGTTTTTAAAATACATTACTTTTTTGTTTTTATTTTTTACATTTTGGTTTAAATTGATTTTGCCATCAAAATTTTTGTTTTGCTTTCGCTATAGATCATTTTGACTTTGAACATTTCTTTTAAGAGAGAGTTGATATTGCTTGTGTTTGAGCTTATGTTTTAAATTAACATTACTTTCTTGAAGTCTTAAAAAATATTTTAAAGCTTGGATAGATAAACAATACTATTTAAACTTTAAACTAATAGAAGTTTCTGTATATAAAATTTTATTTTACTCCTAAAAAAGCACCATAACTCTCTAAAAGCTTTAACATAATTGCGAAAAATGTTGCATATTTTCAGGAAAATAACAAAGCACAAAGCTTAAAAACAAAAACAATGACAACTATTTCGTCTGCTTATAATGACTGCTACATTTTCTTAACTTCTACTATTTCTAAGTAATAATTCAGTTAATTAATATACACACAATGCATATACACTAGTAAAACTAAATTAGAGGAATACATTTTAGTGTTAGTATTTTTTGAAGAGCTGTATCTGTAGCTTTGTGATGAATAGTTGTATTGAGTTGAAAAATAAATAGTTGGTACTGGTAAAATTGAATAAATAAAAAAAAAATTTAATATCATTATGAAACATGGTTAATCGTTTCATGTAGAAAGAATAATCAAAAGAGTTTATATTTAAAAATATATAATATGAAAAGGTGTTTTTTTGAGTAGGAGTACTGGTGTATTAAACAGAAAAACTTACCTGTGAACAACCCAAGCATATGACACATGTTTTTAAGATAGTGTTTAATGCTGAAACAAATGACATAATAACCAGATTATGATGTGACCTCCTTCAAAAAAGTTATTGCCATTTATATACAAAAACTTCTTTATTTTCAGTATTATATTCAGTTACCGTCATGAAAATCAACAATCAAACAAATCAATACAAATATCTGTGGTGGTTGGTAGAATGTTCTTTTTTTTTGGGGGGGGGGGGGGTTGGTGTTATGGTGAAATTATTAACATAAATTCTGTGACAAAAATGGTACCCTAATGAAACTTGGTAAGAATATGTAATGAACTATTTATTATAATAAAGAATCAAAAGTCTTAACCCATGGGTGAAGGAAAGTATACAATTTTTTCAAAAAAACAAAAAATTGTTTCCAAAAATTAATAACAAACCCTTTAACCAAACCACCAAAAACACCTTTTTACCCGAGATACTTTTAGTAGGAAATAAAGCATATTTACCAAGTTTCGTGAGCACCATTTTTTCCAAGGAATTTTCAAAAATAAACACACATTCCACCCAACCTTGAAAAAACTACCTTCTATGCAAAATATTTTTGTAGACTCTTATGGTTCTTCAAACTGTTTGTTCAAGACATATTTTTATTTACACCATTGCATCAAACCCCAAAAAAAAAACACCCTTTCACCAAAAATATCAAATATTTTTATAGAACCTTACTAATAATCAAATTTAGCAATGAGCTAAATACATACATAAGTAAAATAAACCATAATGTTATGAATCCCAAATAATGAACCATGCATGGAATGTTAATTTTTTCGCAGTTCATTATTTAGAGCAAAATTAAATATTAAGGTCAGACCATATACGGTTTATTATTTATAGCGTCCATCACAATTTAAATTCAAAAATGTAATGATGAAATAATTTGATGCTGATTTGATGCTAATTTAGTACCGCAATCCCGCCCTGGTACTAAATTCCCTTCCCCCTCAAGCTGGTGGGGTACCCAGCTTGACGTGAAGCTGCGTCCACCGCACATTAATAGACAAATTTTCGAAAAACTAATGATGCAATAATTTCATGCTAATTTTGGGCTCTTGAAGTGGCGGAATGTCAAATTCCTCAAGTCTATCCTTATCACTTAAAGACAGCTTGTTATCAAGCGAGCTGTGTAGACTTTTTACCACAACGCGAAATTCAAAAATGTAATGATGAAATAATTTGATGCTCATTTGATGCTAATTTTGTACCGCAATCCCACCCGGGTACTAAATTTTCTTCCCCCTCAAACTAGTGGGGGACCCAGCTTGACGTCAAGCTGCGTCTACCACACCTTCCTAAACAAAATTTCAAAAAACTAATTGTGCAATAATTTGATGCTAACTTTGGGCTCTTCAAATGGTGGGATTTCCAATGTCGGTAACAAGCGAGGTGTGTAGACTTTTTAAATACGATATTTAAAAAAAAAATAAAAAAGTGCATAAGACGTAAAACTAAGTAATTTGAAAAAATATAAAATTTTGTCTTTCTATCCCTACCAGTGTTTTGTTTTTACAGACAAAAAACTGAAATTATTGCATCATTCGTTTTTTTTTTTAATTTTGTTTAGTAATGTGTGGTGGGCGCAGCTTGACGTCAAGCTGAGTGCCCCACCAGTTTGAGGGGGAAGAGAATTTAGTACCAGGGTGGGATTGTGGTACTAAATTAGCATCAAATTAGCATCAAATTATTCCATCATTACATTTTTGAATTTCAATTGTGGTGGACGCAGCTTGACGGACCTCAATTTTGGCTCGTATATGGTTTATCTGACTTTCTATAAAAAAAAATACATTTGGCATTGATTACCAATATCTCAGCAAATTAATTTTTATTTTTACTCTTTACCGTTAGTGAAAAAAAAACTTCTAAAAAATAACTTTTTGTGGTCTTTCGGTAAATTTATTTTTCTTTTTAAATTTTGATGGCATGATTTGCATTGGTATTCAAAAATTTGAATTTGAAATTTTGCGAGATATCCTACCTTCAACAAAATATGGAAATCTAAGTGCTTACTTACTTTTATACCAAGCTTTTATTTTTAAAATGTAACTGTTTACATATTTTTTAATTGCTGAGAACGTTAGAATTGTTAGCATTTTTTACTTAAAAAAAATATTTTTATTTTTATAAATACAACTTTTTTAAAGACTTCACAATCATGCTTAAAATTTGATACACATATGTAATAAAAACATCATTTAAATTTTGATTTTCTTAAGGAAATAAATAAATTAGTTTTTAATAACAATTTTTAATTGTAAGAAATTATTGCCAATAATCAAGGTTAAGAAAATCGTTTTCAAGCTTTTTTTATTTTCCATTATGCAGGATTTTTCAGTGTGAAACCTAGAGCGAAAAGAGATATAAATATGAAATTGTTAAAACTGTGATTTTTCAATTACGATATATTAAAAAAAAAATATAATAATTTGCAAGACCTCGTTATCCTAATTTTTTTTTAAAATTGTGAGATTTCGTTATTTGAAATTTTGGTTGGCGAGATATAAGACTGCTCCCCAATTTAAGATCCTGGAACATGTTATCAGTCAATTGATATCTTGTTTCATTTTTCTAATAAATTATATTATTGATAGATCAACTTCACTAAAATAAATACATTTTACTCAAAATAAAAAATGAGGCTTCAACCTATCGTTTTTCAACCTGTACAATTTGTCTAGCAAATAATAATTGTCAACTGCAGCTGAAATTTGAACTATCGCCCTTTTTTTGCAACAAAAATAAGTTCAATTAATTTTTGTATTGATGGTTCACTGTGGCGTATGTGTACCTACTTTTACTTAATCAAAACTATAAAGCAAGCAAATACTTGTAAATGGCTTTTTAAATTATTAGATTTGGTTTTAAATTAATAAGAACATATTTTTATAATTAATGTCAAAATGTTAGTGGGGTAAGTTGTTGGAAAGGTTAGGTACTAAAAAATCTGAAATCATGTCTGAAATCGGCCATAATTGTAGTAGTAGTAGTAGTAGTAGTATTTATTTATTCTTTAACAAATACAAAATCTTAAAGCAAACAATAGTAGCATCAAAAATAATAAAATAACAAATATGCAATTAGATAAAGAGCTGCAATCGATAGAACACATGGAACTAGAGTTGAAAGCAGCGGGGAAAGCATAATCAATTGAACAAAAAAAATAAAATAACAATAAGTAATAAATAGTGATGTGGGGTCACGACAAGATAGAAATTACTCTTTAATTATGTTTTTTTTTTTTTTTTTTTTATATATATAGAGTTTAAAAAAAAATATACAATAAACAACTATACAATTACAGACAAAAGCTCATTTACATTTTGATAATTAAGGTCAAGAAGCCACAGTTTCACCCTTTTGTTAAAAATGGATTCAATTCTTATATCTCTTAAGTTAGAAGGAAGACTATTAAAGAGTCTTGGAGCAAGCGATGTGAAAAAATTGAAGAAAATTTGAAGGTTATGATTTGGTATTGAAACAAGATTCTGATTGTTTATTCTCAGATTATAGTTGCTAGAAAATCTGTTTAATAGATATCCGGATCTAGCGAAAAATATCTTTAAAACTTTGTAAAAATATAAGTGCTTAACGGGTAGTATTTTCAGCATTTTGAAAAGAGCCAGGCTATTACTTCTACATGATTTATTACAAATTAGACGAATGACGTGTTTTTGAGAAACGAAACTAGAAGCGGATTAATTTTGTTATTATGAGTACCACCCCAAGATACTATGCCATATTCAAGCTTAGAGTGCACCAAGCCATAATAAATGCATTTTAAAAGAACCTGTGAGCAAACCGATTTTAAAAAGTATAATTGCCTTGTGGCAGCCATAAGGTATTTTTTTAGTGCATTGGTATGAGCAGACCAACTCATCTTCCAGTCAACCAAAACCCCTAGATATCTAAAGGACTTAACAATTTCAATTTCAAAACAGTTTTGGGAGCACGTACCTGACTTATTATATGTTTGTGCGTTTATCGCAGAGTTACAAATAAACTTGCTGTGTTTATATTTATTGCAGTTTGCACAATGAAAGAAAAATTTCCCGAAATCAACTTCCTTACCAGCCACATTAAAAAACATTACTTTGGTTTTAACACTAATAGCCATTTTATGCATTTGGAACCAATGGCTCAGAACTTCCAGGTCATGATTTATTAGCAGAAAGATTAAGAGGAGAAGCACTTTGATAAGAACAAGCCATATCATCTGCAAACGCAATTACCTTGCTACGATAGTTTTGTAAAAAGAGCGAGTTGATAAAAATTAAGAAAAGTATCGGGCCTAGGACAGAACCCTGAGGTACTCCTAAAGTTAAACTTCTTTTGGAACTAAATTAATCATTAATTTTTACCCTTTGTCCTCTACCAGATAAATACGAACTGAACCAATTATGTATAACACCTCTAAAACCGCAATTTAAAAGCTTGTCCAACAGTATTTTATGATTAACGGTATCAAAAGCTTTAGTTATATCTATAAAGAGGGCTGCATTAAGATTTGTTTTATTAATACCATCATAAATATTAGAACAGAAGATTAATAAAGCTCCTTCAGTAGAAAGACCACTGCGAAAACCAAATTGAGCTTCGCTAAAAAAATTGTTTTTTTCTAAATAATCGATCATTCGTTTCTTAACAGCCTTTTCAAATAATTTGGAGAATACAGAAAGTAAAGAAATTGGTCTATAATTGTACAAAGATGTTTTTTCCCCTTTCTTAAATAAAAATATCACTTCAGCTTGTTTTAAGTCATCTGGGAAGACACCTTGAAGAATACTTTTATTAAAAATATGACATAAAACATCGCAAATGTTAAAAGCTATTTTTTTTACAAAATTATTAGAGAAGCAGTTTGAAGTTTTAGAATTTGAATTTTTGAGGGAGGTTATCAATCTATACAATTCAAAAGATGTAATGGGCTCGAAAAAGAAGCTTAAGGAGGAAGGCATAACAGTAGCTTGGCATTCGCAATTTGTGGAGGCAGCACAACTTTCAGACACAACTTTTGTGCCAATAGATGCAAAATAGTCATTGAATAAATTAGCCAGATCCTTTGGATTATCTATAATTGTGCCATTGAATTTTAAGTTTTTTATTTGTTCAGTTTGACTTGATTTATTAAGTATATCATTAACCAGTTTCCATTCTTTTTTCGAATCACCTTTTATCTCACAAAACTTGTTTAAATAAAAATTGTTTTTGCACAACAAAACATCTTTTGCAATTTCCTTACAAAGTTCTATATATGAATTTCGAATATTGATATTATTTTACATTTTGTGTCATTAAGACAAAATTTACGAATTTTTGAATATAAGAGTGATACAATTTTTTTTTTTATAAATGGATTCATCATTCAATTTTCTCCCAGCTAAGATATATTTACCGTTATTAATATATTACTATTAACTAAATAAAGTTAAAATTGACTCGTACCACTTTAAAGAAAAAACTACCCAATTACATTAATTTATCTGTTAAATATTTCTATACAAATTCAATGCATTCGTGGATGAAAAAATTTATTCCAAAAAATTATTTCTTAAAAACAAAAAAAAATGAACTCGAAACAAAATCATAATCGTATTGTTGAGCATTTCTACAAAACTCATCATTCTTTCGGGAATTTTTTTTCCGAGCGCAAAGCACGCAAGGAGTTGGACTTAAATTAAATAAAAACATATTTTACAATATAATAAGTCAAAATATTGTCTAATGTTGATTAAATATTGGTATTTAAGGTTAACCTTAGAGTAAAACCCTCTCCTACTATACCAAAAGAAAAACGAAAGAATATGTATTAAGCCTCATACCTAATTATGAATAATGAATTCTTTTTATACAATTTTTTTTGTACGACCTCATACAAAGTTTTTCCACCTATTAGTGGTCTATCTGAGATGTTGAAGAATATATTTTTAATGACGTCATGACCAAAAAACGGAAGCATAACAATAACCGTCACCTCTATTTCGAAAATCAACTCTGTTTCACAATTAATTTGATTAAGTCGTCACTTCATTATTATTGTTTATCTCATTACCTTGAAAATCCACCACCCTAAATGATGATAAGAAAAAAAAGCCTAAGGAAAGTCCAATGTGACTTGAAGGCTAATTGACTTCGTCACGATATATATTATATGCCTTACAGAAAAAAAACCGTCCTAAGAACATTTTAATTTACTTACTTATTACAGCTTTCCAAGAACTATTAATGTTTTATATACAATTTGCGTGTAATTTATATAAAAAAATCAACACGAATCGCCTTCTCATTGTCCTTTGCCAGAAGGAGTCTGAACACAACAATAGGTATACTTTTTTCCTACTGAAATATCACTGTCTCATCGATACGTCATCATTAATTCAAATGTCATCCATTGGATAACAACAGGCTTTAAATCATTAGCAACAGCACCGCATGATAGACAAGAAGATACAACGAAGAGCTGCAAGGACAAATTGATTACGTGAAGGCTGATTAAATATCTGCCAAAAACTTGTCACCAAGTTTTGTCTGTTTTTATTTTTTTTTTTTATTTTTCATCTACTCCTTGAATGTACTGCTTTGAGGGACGCCCATCTCAAGTGGCTGGAGATATTGATGCGACATGAAAGGCTGAAAGGCAGAAGCAGACAACCAATCGTCCATCAGGTCGTCTCTCATCATCATCGATCAATCTTTTGAGTTCTTTTTTTTTTCTTTGTAAAAGAGGACCGATTGAAGAAAAAAAAAGGGACAAAAAGTCCTTAAAGATTTGGGTACAATAAAAGCACGGTTAACAGATTTTCATAAATCTATTCTATTCTTATCCTTAAGGGAATATATCTACCCCGTTTCATCTATGGGCTTCCAAAACTAATGATGCGGACTATACACTTTCTTCAATCATGGTCTCGGTGTCCTTCTGGAGCTCTAGACTGGAACACATTCCCCAAGTTCATATCCCCATATCGCTTGTTTACCGTCACATTATCCACACAATTTGATAATCCACACACAATAAATCATTCCACAGTGGGTGACCCAAGCATCCTTCAGATGGAACAAAAAACAAAAAATAAGAAAAAGAAAACATTATACAGTGCAACAAAATAATAATAAAAAAAAAAAAAACTTCCACACAGTCTGGGGTCCCTCAACCCTGGACTAAAAGCTTCTTGCTTGCCTCAAGCAAACATCAATCCATTCGTCAAAAAATTTTCAAAGCAAAAAAGATTGAGTGTGTTTTTATTAATATTCTTTGGAGGATTTATGCTATACACACAACCACAAATAACAACTTAAAGTTAAGATTCAAGCGCTTATTTGTGTGGAAATTCCGTTAGCATCATACATCATTGTTATGTGGAGATCAACAAAAAAAAGGACATATCAAACACTGAATACTCTTCCATCTATGCTTACAACGAGGAGACTATCATAAAATCTGTTAAAATTTGATGATGTTTGGTCAAACAATTTGACAGGACAAATAGTGAATAGCTGCCATCGAAAAATTTGATACAGTGCTATTGTTCGTCGAAATATTCGTCTCTTTTGTTAAAAATAAAAACATCATCATAACAAAAACAGATTTCCAGAAAAAATGAAACGAAAAAACCAATAGAAACAGGAAACAGCTTCACAATTTGGAAATAGCCTAGAAATAAAAAAAGAAAAACAAATAAGTATCGTAATTTTTAGGTTTAATATATTAGGGACATTAAAAAGAAAATGTATTAAGTTAAATTTATTTCATATTAAAATAACTACAGTATAATTTCATAACTGAAAAACTGAACTGAAATTCATAATTGATAAAAATATTTACAAAAAAGACATTGGCAAAAATTTTGTACAACTTTTTTTTAAAGGCTTTGCTTATTGTGAAAATGTCATTTTTCTTATAGAATATCAAAGTATTATTCTTTCCCAAAAGGAGAAAAATAATTAAATTCAATAACGTGTTTTTTTTTAATAAACTTATAAAACAGTTGGATAAAACAACTCGGAAATGAGGAAAGTCACGTTTTATGATTGATTCCGGGAAAAGCGTTATTTGCACAAGGAAAAGTTGTAGAGCCAGTTTAAACGGTTGAAAATTTTTGTTTCAATAAAAAAAAGCTAAGAATCGATCGCAGCTTGGAAAAGAAAGAGCCAATTAAAAGAAACGGGTACTAAAATCATTAAAATCGTTATAATTTCTTAACTGAACGAAAACGAGATAATTATCTCTTAAGATTTCAACTTAAAATGATCTCAGCAACCCATGGTTTCTCTCTGCGGTGGGGTGATGACTGTGGGACACCCTGTATAAGAGAAGGATACAAGGACTCTTAAAATTAGTTTTCGACCACCCAGCCTGAATTTAAGGAAAATGTGTTTTTGTAAAATATACAGGGTGTTTTGCATAAACACTAGGTGTAACAAAAGCCTAGATTGGGTTGATAAAAAAAAAAAAATGTAATTGTGAATTGTCTATTCCTCCTGGTAATTTTCTAAGAAAAATTGACTTAAAATAGAAAACAAAATTATCATGGCAATACTTGCAATAACATGCTATAACTCTTTTGAAGGCAAAAATTTCATTTTCAAATTTCCTTTTTAAATAAAATGTTTTTTTATTTTGTAAATACTTTTTGAAAAAATAATTTTAAAACTTAAAATATGTTCCTTTTAAATTTAATTTATTGGAAAATTGCATGATATTTCAATATATTTTAAAGAATGGATAAAGGCATTGAATACTTACAAACAAATGTTCTAAATAAGGTGAAAGAAAACAAAAAAAAAATACAGTAGATGCTCGATTTAGTGAAATTCGAAATAATGAACTTTTTTTTTTTTTTTTTGTAAATTCATTTTTATTTTTTAATTATCTTAGAACTATCTTAAAGCTAGACAAAAATTCATAAAAACTAGCCTACTTATCAATATCTTAATACTAACTTACTGGCCCCAATCGGACGCTCTAAGTTAAACTCGAAATAATGAACTATCCACAATAGTGAACACACAAAATCTTATAGTAGAATGGATATTTCTTTCAAAAATGTCTCACAAACATTAAAAATTGCGTGCGGGCACTGAGGAATTGTTTTTATTTTAAAACCTCTCTGAAATCTTTTTTTAACGCAAAAATAAATGTAGAAACATTCACATCGAAAAAAAAGTGCCTTTTTGATCAAATTTATCTTTAGATAGCCTTTAAAAACTACCACCCGAAAAGAAAATTTCCAAAGAGGGAATAGGTCTAGTTTTTATTAATTCACTATATTTAGTATCTACTGTATTTAAAAACAAAAATTTTTTTTTCATATTTAAAAAATATTTTTTAAAACTTATTTGCAAAACTAAGTTTCTTTTTAATTGAGGAAATTTGAAAATGAATTTTTGGCTATCAAACAAGCTTTACCATAATATTGCTAGTATTTCCTTTATTTTGCGATAATTTTTTTCTCAAATTTAAGTCAGTTTTAAGGAAAGTGGCCCCTTACAATGGGGCCACTTTCCCCCCTTCAGTACTATTTTTTTCTTGTATCAATCAAACCAACATAATTTAGCTTTTTGTTACACCCTCTATATGTTTCAAAAGAACTTCTTTCCTTAAATTCAAGATGGAGGCCAAAGTTATACAGCTGGCTGGTTGAAAAGTAAGTTATTCTTAGACTCTTGATACCCTCCTCTTTTAACAAATTGAAAAAACTATTAAATTAGTTGTTTGTATAATTCAAAAAGGCTGATGAATGAGTTCACTGTTGAAGTACAGTGTTGTTAGCGCAACCAAGAGTTTACATGGGGGTTGAAGAGAGTTTCAACCTCTTTTTAATCTCTGATGAAGACGTTAAGTAATTTTAGCTCTCATTTCATCATTGTCTTTTTTGTTTTAATTTCTATTCTTGTGTTGAATTAAGTTGGCACAGCTGACTTCAAATACCAAAAATGTCATAAAGCTGTGCAGCATATTGTGGGAGAGCTCCAGTTGCAGCACTTTATCCTGATCAGGCTAAGTCGCAAAATATCGATTGTAGAGAAAGAACTGCATTGATCAAATATGTGGATAATTCAATTTCGAACAACTTTTACTAATTGAAATCAACAGCTGAAAATAGGCGAGTTATTTACCAAAAATTTATTTTATCTAAAATTCAAGATAAACTTGGGAAACTCTTTTTTAGACTTTTTATAAATCACTTAACAAATAAAATACCCCTATCCGATGATTTACATTTCAAATGTACATACCCACAGGGATAACTGCCGTGGATGCTAAGAAAAAGAAACATATCAGTTTTTCTGGCATTTTGAAATAAACGTGTTTTTCTGTTCTTATAAGCCTGGATAGCAATCCGTTTATTTTGATGATAAATATTTTGATTTTTTATCTATGCACAAGTAAATAATTTTTTTCTTAGATTTATTTGTCAGATCTACAAACGCTTGTATGGGTGATATTTATTTTTTTTTTTAATACTAAACACGTAAATTTTTTTATTAATTTCTATTTTACATTTTCTTAAAACTATCTTAAGGCTAGACAAAAATTTATAAACACTAGCCTATTTATTAATATTTTAAGACTAATTTACTGGCCCCAATCGAGCGCTCTAAGCTAATCTAAAATAAGTTAATGCTAATGCCTTTTGGCCTTAGAGCTATCTTAATACTAAAATTCGTATCGGTTTTTTATTTTTAACCGAAAATATTTTACAAAAAAAACTCGGTTTCTATGCACGTCAATTTTTCTTAAGAAATAGCCTGGTCCTTTGAGTGAATATAATTTTTATTAGACAATTTTAACCATCACAAAAGCAAGTTAAAGCGTTATTTTTTGAAGAATGAAATAGTGAACAAATCACACATGCCAATAACTGACCCTAACATAAAGCCAAAAATGCACATACGTTTTTTCACTTCTTTACACGGCAATCTATAGTCTATTACCCTCAGATTTTCAAATTAATTTCTAGACGCACATACCTGTCTTTCGAAACTTCAACGGCAACGTATGATAAGCTAATATAGTGCTAAGCAATTCTTGAGTTTAATGCTTATTCCGTGCCAACATTTAAAGTAAAGCATTGTTCTTTAGATTACGCGTTCAAATGACGACAGAAAAAATATCGTCAAGTGAAAATGTCAGTTGGTTAAAATTTCGATTTACATATGTATATCAACTTTTTTGAATGAGAAAAAAAACTGTCAAGTCGATATTTTTTTCTCGACTTCTTTCAGGGCAGTCGACTTTCTAGTAAGTCAAGATTTCAAAATGTTGACATTTTTATTAGTCAGTGAAAACAAAAAAAAAGTTGGAATTTAAACTAGCCAAAAAGTCGATAAAAATCGAGATTTCAACCAGCCGACATTTTTTTTCTTCGTCAATTGTACGTAACCCATTTATAACTTCAAAATAGGGTTGGCCACGATATCAAACCAAACGATACTTTTGTAAGTATCGTCTGGGTATCGTCAAAATCGAAAAATTTCAGTATCGTATCGGTATCGGTCTCGGTCTCGGTCTCGGTCTCGTATAACTTAGTCTCGTTTGGTCTCGTCTAAAAAAGTCTCGTCTCGGTATCGGTATCGATCTCGTTTGGTTTTGGTCTAATCTGAGTCGCAAACCACAATAAAATGCAGGATTTGGTTATATGTTTTTTATGTAGTAGTTGAACTCGCTTGGTATTTTAAAGATTTAAGACAAAAATCATTACTACAGGGTGGCGCACGAATCGTGCTACAAAAATAAAACGTAATAACTTTTTTTCTGTGTGAGTAATCGGCTTATTTTTTTTTTTTATTTTGTAGGTTACTATTTAGATTTATAAAAATGGATGCTTGGGATACGGAGAAAAGAATTTGGATAGTGCAACGGTACCATGTTTTGCAGTCCGTCATTTCCGTCCAAAGGGAATTTAGGCGGGAGTTTGGCGGTAATCCCCCGAGTAGATGGACCATTATGAGGTTTGTAAACATGTTTGCCGAATGTGGAAGCATCGCACGAAGGCCGTACCATCGAGATGCCAATGTTCGGGTTCAGGATACAATCGCAGCAGTAGCATCTGCAATACAGGCCAATCCGAGCGTTTCGACCTGAAACTTATCGGGGCAAATTGGAGTTAGTAGACGGTCATTACAACGGATACTTCATGACTTGTTTCCGTACAAAGTCTAAATTACTAGCAAGTTAAACCCTCAGGATTTGCCTGTTTGCCTGGAATTTTGCCAAAAAATGATATCAATGGCCGAAGAAGACAACCTATTGATCAATTGTTTGTTCATATCTGATGAGGCCCATTTTGATCTTAACGGCAATGTAAACAAGCAAAATTGCCGTATATGGAATGAGTCTAATCCAGAAATGCTCCATGAGACGGAACTGCACCCAGAACGAGTCACTGTGTGGTGCGCAGTTTCATCAAGGTGTATTGTCGGGCCGTACTTCTTTGAAGAAAACGGTATAACCGTTACTGTCAATGGGGACCGTTATTTAAAGATGTTGAAGGAGTTTTTTTACCCAAAACTGCGCCGAAGACGTATACCATTCAACAGCGTTTGGTTTCAGCAAGATGGAGCAACTGCACATATAGCCAGACCAGTTATGGCGGAGCTAAACAAAAAATTCGCAAACAAATTAATTTCTAGGAACTCCACTCTTCGCTGGCCCCAAGGTCACCTGACCTGACTGCACCAGACTTCTTTTTATGGGGTTATGTCAAGCAAGAGGTGTATAAAACGAAGCCCAGGAATTTAACTGAATTAAAGCAGTCCATAACGACAATAATTGAGGCGATCCCAACTTCAACTCTTCAGGCCGCAGTGAATAATTTTTTGATCAGGTGCCGCATATGCGTGGGAGAGCGTGGAGGTCATTTGCGGTCTATAATCTTTAAAAACAACTAACTATTTAAAATAAAATTTAATTTTCTAACCAATAAAAAAAAAATAAATGAAATACATCGATTAAAAAAAAAAAGTTATTTGAATTTCTTATTGTAGCACAATTGGTGCGCCACCCTGTAGAAAAGACATTTTTTTACTGAAGTTTTTTTTGTAGATTTAACAATTTTTTAAAGGCTTGTTTCACAATGTCAAAGTTAAGTTCCGATAAGGAATTCAACAGAAAATTTTGACGCGTGGTCATAAATTCACACAAATATTTAACGGATTTCACTAAAGTCACTTAAGAGAACCCAGTCTGAAAATTGCATCCAAATCGTTGGTTTCAGAGAAAGCCAGCATAATTCAAAAAGGCCAGTTGTAATTAAAATTACTGCATAAAACTTCTCCCTGCTAAAAAGAAAAGCTTTGAAAATGTGAACTAAATTATTAGAGCCTTTTCCGAGCAAACAGTTACAAAAATTGTTTGTTTGTAAGAAACTAATAATAATATTCAAAAATCTATATTTTCTGCCGATACCAAACAATACTACTGAGAGTATCGGTAAATTTCGGTCCAAGAAATACGGTATCGTTTTGTATCGTCTCGGTATCGGTCGGAGCTGGTATCGTCTCAGTATCGTTTCGGTTTCTGATACCAATACCAAACAATACCGAGACTTTTCTGGTATCGTAGCCAGTCCTACTTCAAAACCATCAATCATTCCCTGTTTTGGTTCGTTGATAGTTATAGGCCACTACCCGAAATTGTGCTCTTTTGCTTTTTGCATTCATCTCACAGCGCAGCTGATGTGCAATAAAAGATACTATAAAAGAAGTACCAAACACTTAGAGCTCTTTAAACCCAGATTGGGAACGACGCTATGGCTTACTGGCTTTTTGCCTACCACCCGGGAAATTTAACTAAACTAAAGTCTCGCCCTCGATTCTTTAAACAAATAACAATAGGGCCATTTATGAAATTACTTATTTTGAGAAAAAACTTAACATGACATAAACAAAATGAAGATTAAGACATCCTTGGAATATGTTATAAAATTAATATTAAGAAACCAGCATGAGAATTTCTGAGCGGTGGTGGCGCGGTGCGTCGTCTTAATCTGATAAATAGGAACACTTAGAATTAACATAAAGTTGATGGACAATGGTGAGTGGAGTGACATCAATAGCTACCAGCAGGATAATTTTATTTTCCATTTAAATCAACTAAGTAAGTATAGTGATGGATTCCCAAATTGTAATGTCAATGGAGAGTGGTATGAACAAAATTAAGATTGTTGTTCTAAGATAAGGCAATTATGTATACAAAGCTGAATGTCACATATGTACATCTAAATAAGTATGGAAATATTGATTGAATAAATAATTGGAAGTGTATACACATAGGTAGGTACTTCACCATACTGCAATTGTTTCACAAAAATTATATGCCTTGACAAGAGCATCAACTAAGAATAAAGAACTTCACAATATAGGTAGGGGTGGTTAGGGTTGGACGTTGACCATTTCATTATTTTCCCACGAGAAGAAAGTCAACAGCATTATTTATTTAGATTGTTGCATTATGTATATTGAAAACCAATTTACGTTTTCCTTTAAGATTTCATATTAGCCTGCGGGCATTTAAATTAAATTTTGAAACAAACACAACATTGTAAGGCCTATAAGGTATGGGTCGAGAAATAGACTAAGGGGTGGTGAGAAACTTTATTTTGCGAATATGAAATATCAATGAACCCTTCCAAATATCATGATGGATCCGAAAATTAATTTTGGATAGGAACACCGGAAGCAGGAAACATCAAGCCTTTATATGAAAAGAGACTTATAATTAGATAGTTAATGTTAAACAAAATACCGTCCAAATGTAATATTAAAACAGACATCCCTTGTATCAGTTAACCTCATAGCGCTTAAGTGAATCGTGGACAGGAAATTCTACAAGTACTATATCAGATTTTTCATCAAGTCAAACGGGTCGAAACCAAATCGAAAGCAAAACTCTCTTCTCGTGTCACTGTGTACGTACATGAAAAGCTAAAAAAGACATCAAACCCGCAACATAATTTATGGAGCTCCAATAAAAATCATGTTTCATTCGTAATAGCATCTCGGGTTTGTCGTTGGAACTGGTATAGAAGAGGTATTGTCTCCCTGCACTAAACAACGAGCTTTTGAAGCTGATGCCATCAAATTGTGTATTCATCGTTACTCCACTTCCCTCCCTACATTTCACCCAACCTTATTTTTTCAGGACATACACATACACAAACGAAATGTATAAAGTGGCAAAATACAATATTTACTTACTTCGTTCCGTTTGGTTTGCTATGCTTCCCGATTTCAAACGAAAAGAAAGAGTCCTGCATCCTGAATAACTGAATGTTGAATCCTCTTCCCTATAGTAAGACTATACAATGTGGGGTCCCCTTTACCACCATCTGCCCTTCCCCAAAATGCCATGGGTATTATTTGCGCTTTGTTTGAATAGAATAGGGGGCTACGATGCTGTTTGAAAGGGAGAGAGTTGGCAGATAGAGGATAATACTCCCGTTTGAATACTCCATTGTGCGTGCATCATATACAAAAATTTGAAGGTGGATACTCTGGTTACGCATTATTGTGAAAGCATGTTCTCTTCCATGTTCGCAGTCAGTATAAGTCTATTTTTTACCCTCGCAGAATAATTTTTTTTATTTTTTATGTGCAAAAAGGTGATGGAACAAGGGTGTGCTGAAGCTCGATGATTTAGATAGAAGCTATTGACTTCTGGCATTTACCAAGGTAATTCCTGGTAGGGGGGAAAGGTCGATGTGAAGGCTTGGCACTGTGTGTGTGTGTAGGTATGTGTGTATGAAATACAGAAAAAGTATAATTTGCTTTCATAAATATTGCATTATAATGTTATTTCAAGGCAACTTTGTTTCATTAATGAGGAAATTTAATGGTTTGACATCAATATCTAATATACGCACATATTTATCAAAACTATAAGCGAGGTTTAGCACCAGTCTTTCAGTGAAGTGACATTCTATCTCAGTGGAGATGGCTGAATCCGAGATTTGGAACCTAGTACGCTAGCTCGGGAGTTCAAATGTGAAGCTAGGATAATCTTGCACTGGAAAATTGGCCTTTAAATGCCACAACAATCAAAAACATAATTCCTATATGTATACATGCGTAGGTACAAACATAATATAACAATGCATATTTTTTATTGATAAAAGGTGCGTTCCAGAGCGAGTTTCAAACAGTTTAAAATCGCCAGATTTAGTCATTTTTAATGCGAAGTCGTTCCACAAGTGAAAGTTTGTACTTTTTCAAACCAAAGAGAGCGCTCATGAGAGAGGAAAAAATTTCCCCTACTTGCCAGATTTGGTCCGAGAAATTTTTGGTGACAGTTTTATACTGGATGTCAAATGCAAGCCTTTTTATCAATCTAATGATTTTCTTAAAATGCATGTGTCGTTTAGGCAAATCTTTTTCCGAAGAAGAAAATTTAGTAGTGAAAATTTGTGTAACTCTTGTTTATTATAGTTTTTTAACAAATTGATGTTTCGTGATTTAATATGTACTTAAATAATATTTTTTTGTTTAAGTTTACGCATTTTTATTCATAATAAAGATTTTGCGAACTTAAGTCCAAATGCGTTTTGCCCAGGTACAACAATCGTGCTTATCAATTAGATGATGTTGTACCCTTCTCAGACGCATTATTTTCAATCGATGGATACCGACAACTAATTAAACTTACAGCGCCAAGGCACTGTAAATTATATTATTTTTGTCTTTACTTCTAATTATTCTTTAAACATTTTTATACATGTACGTTTCTTTTTTCTTAATATTCAATTTCTTGTACAGTGATTTTATTAAATAAAAATTAAAAAATTGATTGACTTATGATTGCACTACGGCAGCTCTAGTCAAATATTTCTTTTGACGTGGTGCAAATTAGTGCCCAAACCATTCCCGAAATTTTGACTGTTTTTCTTCTCTATGAGAGGATTTATTCCCACCTGTCACAATTTGACATTTAGTCCGAAATAGTGCGAAGAATTTAAGGAACACACCTAAGGACGGTGTTCACAATGGACTGAAAAACTCGATTTTTTTGACGTTTCAGTATTCACATCTCGCTCCCACTTCTTCAGTAAAGGAAGATGTAAGTACTGAAACGTCAAAAAAATCCAGTTTTTCAGTCCAATGTGAACACCGTCAAGGATAGCCTCATACTTTTTTGCAGAAAATACGTGTGTCCTTAAATTCTTCGCACTTTTTCGGACTAAATGTCAAATTGTGAGGTGGGAATGAAATCCTCTCGGAGAGAAGAAAAACTGTCAAAAGAAATATTTGACAAGAGCTGCCGTAGTGCAATTATCATTCAATTAATTTTTTTATAAAATCACTGTATAAAAAATTGAATGTTAAGAAAGAAGAAACGTAAATGTATAAAAATGATTAAAGAATGGTTATTAGAAGTAAGAACAAAAATAATATAATTTACAGTGCTTTGGCGGTGTAAGTTTAATTACTTGTCGGTATCCATCGATGGAAAATAATGCGTCTTAGAAGGGTACATCAGTATCTAACTGATGATGATTAGCCCAACTGTTGTACCTAGGCGAAACGCATTTGGACTATAAAGTTCGCAAATGAGTAAACTTAAACAAAGAAATATTCTTTAAGTACATATTAAATTGATTGATAAAAAGGCTCCCATTTGACCAAATCTGGCAAGTAGGGGAAATATTTTCCTCTCTCATGAGCGCTCTCTTTGGTCCAAAAAAGTACAAACTTTCAATTGTGGAACGACTTCGCACTAAAAATTACTAAATCTGGCGGTTTTAAACTGTTTGAAACTCGTTCTAGAACACACCATATATTTATGAAAAAGCTATGATTCCAAAGTTTTAACTTATTCGTTGCATTCTTTGAGGCGTGAAAAATAGTGTCGTTCACGGTGAACACTATAATCAAGTCTGGTCTGCAGTAGCTTTATTGTAAACTGTTTCGCTAAGTTCTCTTTCGGCAAAAAATCGGTCGTTTCTTTCTCATATTACGTAGGTACAGATATAGACGAAAAAGTCTGTGACACAGTTTGATGGTGGCAATCGGAGGCGGAGCAGTCAGCAGTGGGATTTTTATACGACACAATACACGAGATAAAAGTGGTTCCCTATCTAATCTTACCTTCTTACCTATTATTTCTATATGGAGATACAAACTCACAAAGCATAATATCTACCTAGTTTGAAACAGAAATGTTGGTACTCAATAGTCTCAAATGTTTTACTTTTCTATTCTGAACTATCCAGAACCGAGACACCATACAAATAATTCTAATTAACCAAATAAATGCTTGATTCTTAAAGATGACTTCTATTCAGCATCTAGCATTAAAATCAAAAGTAGGTACCTATAAGTAGGTATTCTCATTTCTGTTTAGACATAATAAAACGCGTTTTTGACGCACAATTTTCAAGATCCTCGATAGTATAGTGGTCAGTATCCCCGCCTGTCACGCGGGAGACCGGGGTTCAATTCCCCGTCGGGGAGAATCGTGTGATAGTTTCTTTTTTTTATTTTTAGTACACCATAACTTCAGCAGTTTTTGCAACAGAGAGCTAAAAGCATGCGAGTAATTATTTTCCAAGGCAGAATCAAAGTTTACTGGCTTTTAAATTGTGTAGTTGAAGTAGGTATTTTTATAGGGAGTTGGTAAGAAACATAATCAAACCATTGAATATCTAAAATAAAAAGGCCCGTTGTAATTTTATTGTTAAGAAATCGCCAATTGAAGATATTCACAAAGCAGATGTTACCAGATGTTCAATATGCAATCAAATGAACATCAGAGATTGGTTGGTCTTCGTGATATTAGAGTCAAAAACAATGTTTAACATTAGTGTATAGAATTAAACTATACCGAAGTCAATATCATTATTTGTTCTCAAGATGTTCGAGCCGAATAACTTTTTTCAACAGCTTTCATCAATTTTTTTTTTTAAAGAAAAATGCGACCTAAAAAGCTTCACTTCTTGGGGGAGACATACTTACAAAAATTCACCAAAATCAAATGGGAACATAATTTATGAAAGGCCTGGTTCTCAATTTCCTTCTTTTTTCTATCTAGGTATTTCTCTCAAAGCTTCATTTGCCCCAAAAAAATTACCTTACTTGATTTTACTGCAAGGTTAAAATTCTTTTTGCAAAATTCTGCTTTCAATATTCTGGTTTTGAAAATTAAAGCCGTCAGTAATTTAGAAATGGTAAAAACCACGTGCTAAAAAAAAAATCTTATTTTTGACAATTCTGATGTGAAGCACTCGAAAAATGGAAAGAGCATGACAAAGAAAGAAAAAGGATTTTAAACAATAAGAATATATATAGGGAATAATTTTGTGATGTTTGCAGCTTTGTTTAGTTTTCTTGTTTTGAGATTTCAGATATGAAATCAATTTTTATTATATATTTTTCTATTACTTGTTCATTAACCTTCATTTTTAAAATTGAAATATAAAAAATATATTTTGTTGATTTTCATATGTATACAAAGTAAATACCGATTTATTTTTTAAAAAAACCAGAACTAGCAGAATTTTATTGTTAAAAATAAATTTAAATGAGTAGACTTTTAAAAGTTGAATTGTTTATCAACAGATACAACTGAAAAGGGTTAAAATATGAAAAAAGAATTTTGAAAAACTGAGTTTTGACCATGTTGTCCTTTTGACCTCTTGTCCTTTCATCACAGTACCGAAACCGAAATCCGATATTTCAGCTGAAAATTTTATAAATTTCAAATTGGTGGAGCAGGATTTCATCAATGGTTCATAGAAACCAAGAGTTTTCATTTAAATTTCGTTGAAATTTACAAGAAATATTGTTTCATCCATAATATAAAATGTTTTCAACAGAAATCTTTGACTTCGTTTTGAAGAGAACGGAACAAAGCATTAACCTCACGACGTTAACAGAATATTGACCGCAGAATACAAAATTGGAATGAAAACTACTTCCAAAAACGGTCTTGGAACGTACAAAAATTTGTTTAATTCCTCAATAACCTTTTAAAAATCTTCATCGTTTTAAAGCTTTAAAAAAAAAAAATGTTCTTGAAAAAGGCCCAAGATTTTTTCTTGAATTTTTAAAATAAATGAGTTGAAAATTAATGAATATTAAATAATAAAAAGAACCAATATTATTGATGGTATTGATTTCTTAAAATATTTTGTTGGAATTTATTTTAGAACAAACTCATAATAAAGCTAAAACAACATTTTACCCGCAATATAGGTACTAAGTATTCTATGGAATGGAGGAATCTTGTGTTTGACGGTTGGACCGTGGATAAAAAATAAAAAATGAAATTTTTAAAAGAAACGAAATACTTTTTAAAAATAATAAATAAAACCTTCAAACATGTAAACAGAAAATTTTGCAAACCATATTTTAAAATTATTAATATTTCTTGCTTTTCTTATAATTAATTTCTTACACATCTCTTTGGATTCTTGGGGGGTCATGACCCCGTAAAGCCCCCCCCCTCCTTTATAAGCCGTTGGATTGATATGATTTTAAATGTTTACCAATTCTTTTATTTTGTCAATATGTGTAGAATAAAACCCGAAGTCAATAGCATTATTTGTTGTCGAGATCTGGAAAAATAATGAAATTTAACGTTTTTTTTAAATTGCTATAGTAAAAAATTCGCTTATTGAATTCTGTTTTTAAGTCTTATTTGCACTTAACAATATTATAAAATCAAATCTATCTAAATTTAACATCTACATTTATTAAATGACGATTTCCAAAATTCTAAGGAGCCCGAAACCTGAAAATATGTCAAAATTTTTGATTTGACAAATCGGACCAATTACAATAACTTCCAATTCGAAGTTGAAATTTATTAGTTTCTTCTTGTTTCAAAATAATATAAGTTCTCTCGAGAAAATCTAAAACAGAAAACGGTGCTTTAACGGGGGTATTTTTGGCATCCATTTTATTTGAAAGACATAACACATAAAGCCCCTGTATGTAGGTACTTATGCCCTATCTTATGATTGACTAAATCCTTTTTTATTATAATCGTTAGAACCATTTTCGAGAAAAATAAAGTAAGTATAGGTAAAGGTACCTACATATTACATACGAGTTCCTACAGGGTTGGCCAAAACTAATTCTTACACTTGAAATGTTCTAAAGGACTGCACTTTCTTTCCTTCCAACAACAGAATCATAAAGAAATTTTCTAATTCATCCAAACTATACGTTAGTGAATTTAAATGGGCTTAGGTGCCCACCTTAATTATTATAATTACAAACTTCTCCTACCATTTATGTACTGTTATACATAAGTTCCATTCAATTCAAAGATATTTATTTGACATAGCAGCGCATAATTGAAAATTATTCTCCAGTACCATATACCTATTTGACATCAGTCCAGCAATTTTGCAAAAACCAATTAACAAAATTCAATTAATTAAACTTAAACAACAAAACATCCATAATTCTTAGTACTCACACCTCAGTATACTTATAATAAAAGCTATAAACGTATTATGTCTATCATTTGGGCATATACAATATGCATTATGTAGGTATGTAGATGAGAAAAGGTTACAGGTCTCTCTGTGGATTTGATGTGTTCTATGCCTACCTGGCGACAGGGCCGCAATGACATTTAACAATTCCTGACTGCAGAAAATTGAAGTTCCCCTTTACAGCTTTAGCTAGGTAATTATTGGCATAAACAAAATTGTAAATAGAATCTTAAGTGGGAGATTCTTATGAGGAATCGTGTTTTTGAATGTGAGTAGGTAAACAGAGTCCTCTGGGACCTCATATAAATCTGACAATGTCAAAATTATCATGACAGAAAATGTTGCAGTGAAAATTTTTGTCATATAATCTTCATCATCATCATCATCGGCTCGACAACCGGGGTCCGGTCCTGGCCTCTTTCAACAAGTCTCTCCACCTATCCCGGTCTCGAGCTGACGCCATCCAGTTGCGCACCCCAAGGCTTCGGGCGTCCTGGTCTACGCCATCTCTCTAGCGCAAGCATGGTCTACCACGCTGCCGTCTACCATAGAATGTACCACAAAAGACTTTCCGAGCAGGTTCCTCTTCGCTCATTCGAGCTAGGTGCCCTGCCCACCGGAGTCTACCGAGCTTAATTTTTGTCACTATGTCTACTTCAAGGTAGATTGCGTACAACTCATGGTTGTACCGTCTCCGAAATCGTCCTTCCTCACATATGGGGCCAACAATTCTCCGTAAGACTTTTCTCTCGAACGCGGCTAAGAGGTCACAGTGTCTTTTGCTAAGCACCCAAGTCTCGGATCCAAACATGAGTACTGGCAGGACCATGGTCCTGTACAGCAGCAGTTTTGAAGTTATGGTTAGATTTCTAGATTTGAATAGCTTTGACAGACTGTAGTAGGCTCTGTTGGATTTGAGAAGCCGCCCGCGTATTTCTTCTTCTATATTGTTATCGGCTGCTACTGTTGACCCAAGGTATTTTAAGGATTGCACCACTTCAAATTCGTGCTCCGCTACCTTGATTGTTTGACCAACTGTTCTTCTCGCATTCGACGCCACCATGTACTTTGTTATACCTTCACTAATGTGCAGCCCCAGATTTTGTGCCGCCTGCTCGATCTGGATGAAGGAATCGTGTGCAGCTTGTTCGGTTCTTCCGATGATGTCGATGTCGTCTGCGTAAGCCAGTATCTGGCTGGACCTGTTGACGATGGTCCCTCTTGTTGCCGTGCCAGAGTCACGGATTGCTTTCTCCAACGCCAGGTTGAAGAGGAGGAAGGCCAAACCATCCCCTTGTCGGAGTACATTAAAGATGTTGATTGGTCTGGATAGCAATCCGGCTATTTTTACTTGGCTTGTTACGTTGGTCATGGTCAACCTACATAGTCGTGTCAATTTATTTGGGAAGCCGAATTCTCTCATGGCTTTGTAAAGTTCTACCCTGGCTATGCTATCATAGGCGGCCTTAAAGTCTAGAAACAGATGGTATGTTGGAATGTTGAATTCAAGACATTTTTCCATCGCCTGCCTAAGGGTAAAGATCTGATCAGTTGTTGATTTGCCTGGAATGAAACCACACTGATATTGGCCGATGATTGTTTTAGCGTATGGGGTTATCCGGTCTTGTAGGATAGAGGAGAGTATCTTATAGGCGGTACTCAACAACGTGATACCTCTATAATTGCTGCACGTTGTGACATCTCCCTTCTTATGTATGGGGCATATGATACCTTTTCGCCAGTCTTCTGGCATTTCTTCATGCTCCAATACGTGCACTATGATATCATGAATTGCTTGACGTAAGGCTGGCCTGCCGTGGTGGAAAAATTCGGCTGGTATGCCATCGGCTCCCGGGGCTTTGTTTCGTTTGAGCCGTTTTATAGCCTTCTCAACCTCTTCTATGCTTGGTGGCGGTAGCATAGGGTGTTCACCTTGAAGTAGTGGAGCCTCCACTTCTGCTGTGAGCTGACCATTTAGCAATTCATTAAAGTACACTTCCCATCGCTCCAGTATGCTTTGTAGATCGGTGATCAGATTTCCCTCTCCGTCCTTGCAGTATGTGCAGCGTGGTGTGTACTGCGTCATGTTTCGGACGGATTGGTAGAACTTCCGCGCCTGGTGCGGACCTCGCTCTCGGCTGTTCTCTATTTCACAGATTAGGTTCTTCTCCCAGGCTGATTTTTTCTGTCTGTGAAGCCGTTTTTCTGTTCTTCAGAGCTCTTTATATTCCTCTTCGCGGTTCTTCTCCCAGGCTGATTTTTTCTGTCTGTGAAGCCGTTTTTCTGTTCTTCAGAGCTCTTTATATTCCTCTTTGCGTGCCCGCGTTCTATGAGATTGTTAGATTGTTGCATTGCTCGGTACGCAACATTCTTACGTTCAGTCGCTAGCTTGCATTCATCATCAAACCAGTCGTTCCGATTTCTACGACTGCTGCCTAAGATGGAGTTGGCAGTACTAATGACAGTATTCTTAAGGCGTGTCCACTTCTCATCTACGCCCAGCATACTGGCTCCAGGACTTACTCTCCCTAAATCGAGTGATTCTAGGGCGAGTCCTAACGCATTACCAAAGATGTTACTGGTGTTGCTTAGGGCAGCCGTGTTGATTCGAACCTGATCGGCGGATGCAATGCGTCTCCGCAAGGCAATCCACCCTCGGAAAACCATACCAACAAGATAGTGATCCGAGTCGATATTGGCACCTCGATACGTACGTACCGTCATCAGGTTCGAGTAGTGGCGACGGTCTATCAACACGTGGTCTATTTGGTTACGAGTGACTCCATCAGGTGATACCCAGGTGGCTTTGTAGATATCTTTACGCGGGAACCTGGTACTCGCAACGACCATGTTTTTCGATGCTGCCAATTCTAAGACTCGAAGTCCATTAGTGTTCTCATGCAAACTATGGGTGCCTGCGTAATGCCTGAATACCGGCTCCCGACCTATTTTTGCGTTCAAATCTCCAAGGATGATTTTGACGTCATACCTTGGGCAGGCATTGAGGGCCCTCTCGACTTGTTCGTAGTAAGTCTCTTTTTCTTCGTCTGAGGACTCCTCCGTAGGTCCGTGAACGTTAATGAGGCTGATGTTTGTAAATTTGCCTCGCACGCGGAGAGTGCATAGCCTTTCGCTTAAAGCTTTAAAGCCGATGATGGTAGATTTCATTTTTCGCTGACTAGGAAGCCTACCCCGAGCACATGGTGTTTTGTATGACAGCTGTAATATACGTAATATTCCTTCTTCTGTATAACACCATTCCCTGTCCATCTGATTTCTTGTAATGCTGTTATGTCAGCTTTATATTCTGACAGGGCATCGGCTAGCTGCTGAACAGCTCGAGCTCTATAGAGCGAGTGAACGTTCCATAAGAAAATTCGTAAATCGTGTGTCCGTTTTCGTAGCAAAGGTTGTCGTCGTGAGATCTGTCCGTTTCCGAGGCTTGTTGTCAGTCTCATAATTCTTAGTTTTACGGGACAGGGAATTAACCTGTCGCCAACCTGAGGAACCAGCCTGATCATATTAGCCAAGTCTTTTTAAAAGGCTTGTTTCTAGCGGCCGCCGCGAAGAGGCTATGATCACACTTCCACCAGTCCCGTATAGTTACGGCACGTGCATGTTTTCGTATGCTACATGTTATTCCCCCTATTCGTCTGATGGCTGACCGCCATGTCATAATCTTACGATGGCATAATTGTCATGAGAAATTTTTCTGACTATTATGTCATCTCTTAATACTGTGAAAAATTTGTCAGAAAAACTGGACAAATTTGTAGAAATACCGCACAACTATCAAATCTTATGGAATAAGGCCCAAGAACTCCAGAGCCACTCTTGGCCTATACCTATGAGCACCAAGGTAGTAATTACTATAGTTCCGAAAATTCAATACATAAATCTCCTCACCGAGCGAATTTGAGTACACAAAATGAATGGTAAACATAAACACTTACGCACGTTGTCCAAAAGTCTATGTGCTTTCTATATATGCATCAGAATTCAGTCAGGGTGAGTAAAGTTAATTTTAGGTAATGTGTATAAGGAGCAGTTAACTGAAGCGGCCATCAGGTCTAGACCAAAATGCATATGAATTTTTATCACCTCATTTGTTGGCTTGGGAGTCCATCGGTAGGTATTCATTTAGTTGAATTTTCCACTGCGAAAAGGTCTATGATGGTTATTGGTTAGTCAACCATTATTATAATTCTCGTTTACATCAACATCAATGGCACACACGTAACACACCCATTGGACAAATGAAAATCCGGAATAAATGTCAAATAGTTGACAATTAATTTTGCCCGACCTGCTGCATCTCTATAATACGCCCTCTCTTCCCTCTTTTCTCTTGGAAAATTCCCTTCTTTAAATCCAAATTTGATTCCTGGAATGTGGATATCAACTGAAGGACGCTGGGGTTGGCCGGGCTTGGATTTGGAGTCTGTTGACTGCAAATGTCTATTTGTCTGGTGCATAAAATGTTAAAGGTTATAGAGATGACTTAACAGCATTGTCAGTTGAGTGTTTTTATAGAAAAAAATGAAGTGAAAAAAAAAACAAAAATTATAAAAACTACTTATTTTACAAATGTAACTTTTTTACCTACTACCTACTACTTACTTTGCCTGAAAGCTTAGAAAAGACCGTCAGCTTCAGATTCTGTTTATCAACCACAGGTAAATTTTCTTGAGCCTGATGTGAACTCTTTTTAAGATTTTACAATGTTCGTTTTATTGAACACATGTTAGATTTCTTGCAAGAGTAATCTATGGAACTATATTGAAACCGTTTTGAAAGTTTAAATTTTTTATTATTTAGGGACTCAGCTCGTTCATTGATATCACCTTTGAAGATTTTTCTTTTATTGACAAAAAAAAGGTTTTTTTCTTGCCCATATAGAAAGATCCTGGCAATGCTGAATGAGATTTCCTTAAATCTTTGCTTTCACTACTAGGTATTTATATCCCAAACTGTTTCTTGTTGAAAGTGCATTTGCATTGAGCATCATTTCCTCGTCTATTTTACAATTTGCATTTAATATCCTTGAGAATAATTTACAAATGCAATAAAGGGTAAATGCGTTTGTACATTTGGAAAATCGGAGTATCCCAGGATCTAGGATCCTTATATTCCTTGTAGTGTATGCCGCCGCTGCTGCCACCGTCACTGTCGTCGTTGTTGGTCGCCGCACTAACGTTGTCATCCTATAAAGTTCAAAGCAGATGTTGTTGTTGTTGTTGCTCTCCCAGATATACGCATTTATATTCATGTTTTTGAGGGGTGAAGTGTTGCCTGTCGGGCTGCACTTAAGGGAATTTTCGGTATCATCCAACAATATATTCATATAAACAACAACAAAAACAACAATATATATACGGATGGTTAGACAGACAGACAAGTAGACAAACAAATAAATACCTATTATTGTCAAGAGTCTCTGGATCTAGGAATCTGGATGTTATGCATCCTCGATGCATTTCAATAGGGAATTCAATTTGATTATGCAGTTATAGAAGTTCACATCTTGATGTATATGTACCTATATAGGAACGAAACTTACGGAGATGCGGTGGCATGTTCTGGCATACGGTGACGATTTGCCAAGAGATATACTAATCCATAAAATCATGCTCATCAAACCCACTGGTCCAACCTCATTCTGTCTGTCTGACAAAACAGAAAACAGGCCACAAAGGACAAAGAAGTATATTCAACTTTTCTTAGTGAAACACACGATTCCACGAACACACACAAACAAATATCAAGGATTTGCTGCGGTAGAAAATAAGTGATTGAAAGTGAAAAAGGACTTTTAAGGGAAAATATTATGCTGAATAAATTATAGTTGATTCATTTGAATTTAGAATTTTAATGGTCATGAAATTAAGTTGCTTGGAAAAGTTATTTCAACTTTGTTGTGCGAATTGAGATTTTCTGTAACGAAATTTTCTGAAATACGAACAACAAATTAAGAAGAATTTTGAATACATTCATTTTTTGACCAAGAACGATGAATTGAGCTGCAGTTTTGTTGAATTAATTATGCCACTTGGAAATCGGTGTAACTACCTTCATCAATTTTAGGAATGTAACTAGGTATAACTACACAGGTATGTAGGACGGAACTATTTTATTTTATTTAAGTTTATTTGTATACCTACTTTATTTCGGTTTTTTATCTGACTTCTTACATTTCTGTAAAGGTAGGTACCCAACTTGTTGTAGTTTTCATTCTTCTTATTTCATTTCTTTTTACCAATAGTTGTAGGTATACACCTAGAATTAAAACCAGCCTCTCTTGTCTTGTAGTATTGGCTTTGATGTTCTATTTACGATAACGTTGCAGAATCTGCCAGTTTCATATTTCAGTTCTATTTTCATATTCAAATTTCTTCTGGCTCGCCAACATATTGGCCATCTGATTTTAACAAAATACCAGACCTTATAGACTTTTTCGTAGTAAAAGGTATTAAATGAAACCATATAAGTGTCGAAGGTAATTACGATTTATCGTCAGATCATACCCCAGTAATATTATCACTGAGCGAAGCAGAAATAATAGAAAAAAGTAATCCTAAGCTCGTGAATAAAATAACAAACTGGATCGAATTCAGAGATAAGCTTGAAAGTTTTATAAACCCAAGATCCCCTATGCAAACAATTGAACAGATTGACCATGAGGTAGAACAATTTATTGCTCATGTGCAACAGGCTGCAGAAGAAAGTACTCCAACAATTTCGAACTCAAGAGAAAAAGAAATAAAATATCCTGTCGAAATAAAGGAGCTGATCTTGGAGAAAAGAAGAGCTCGAAGAAAATGGCAAGTTACGAGATTTCCAGGTGATAAGGCAGTTTTTAACCGTCTTAACAATTAACTAAAGAAAAGAATCTGTGAATTTAAAAGTGATTCACTTAGTAGATTCCTGAATAGTCTGACGGCGGATGCTTCTACGGAATACTCCTTATAAAAAGCAGCTAAGCGCCAAAAAAGACCACAGGCACAAAACCCGCCAGTAAAATCTCAAGAAGGTAAATGGATCGGAAGCCCAAAACAAAAGGCTGATCTCTTCGCTGAACATCTCGCGAATATTTTTAAGCCATTTCCAGCAAGCACAGCTACAGATCCATTACAGTTTGTTGATAGAAACGACGAATGTGAAATTCCTTTTGTCACGCTCAAAGAAGTAAGAAGTATGTGTCAACATAAACTGTCCAACAAAAAATCACCAGGGTACGATCTAATAACTGCTCAGGTTTTGAAAGAAATGCCTTCTATAGCCTTCAAAAAACTCCAATTTATAATAAATGCATGCTTTAAACAAAGATATGTGCCACATCATTGGAAAATTGCAGAAGTCATTGTTACACCTAAACAAGGTAAGCCACCAACAGAAGTAACATCTTACAGACCTATATCGCTTATACCAATCATGGCAAAAGTTTTCGAAAAACTGCTTCTGAAAAGACTAAGCAAAATAATAGAAGAAAGAAGACTAATTCCGAGCCATCAGTTTGGATTTAGAAATAAACATTCCACGATAGACCAAGTGCATCGGATTACGGATGTTGTGGAAAAAGCACTTGAAGAAAAACAAGTATGCTCGGCTATATTCTTAGATGTTGCTCAAGCCTTTGACAAGGTTTGGCACTTGGGACTTGAGTACAAAATGCAAAGGGATCTTCCCAGGCAGTACTACGAAATACTGAAATCCCACGTTACGAACCGACTCTTTAGAGTACGGTACGACCAAAATTACTCGGAACTAAAGAAAATTGAAGCTGGTGTACCACAAGGAAGTGTCCTAGGACGAACCCTGTATCTGTTATATACAAGGGATATTCCAGTGGACATCAACGCTATCATGGCCACCTATGCTGATGATACTGCAATATTGGTGCCAGATAAACCCGCTACGAAGGCAACACAAAAACTGCAAAATGCAGTCGATAAAGTTAGTGATTGGACGCAAAAATGGCAAAACAAACTAAATGAAATAAAATCGACGCATATAAAACTTTACAAACAAAAAAAATAAACAATATTCTTATAAACAGTACAGTAGTACCTTACTCCAATACTGCCAAATACACCGTGGAATGAATTTGGATGAAAAGCTTAAATGGAAAGAGTACATCAAAAAGAAAAGAGAAGAACTAAACTTTAAGTACAGAAAAATTTAATGGTGACTAGGAAGGAACTCTGACCTATCCAAACTAATGTTATATAAGCAAGTATTGAAATGAAACAACACATTTGGATATATGGCATCCAGCTATGGGGCTGTAGAAAGAAAACAAATGCTGAACCCATCCAAAAATTCCAAAAAAAGGTCCTTCGCGGAATAATAAATGCCCCTTGGTGTAAAAGAAATAGCGATCTACATCGTGACCCCCAATTTTGAAATGGTTACAGAAGTGATTAAAAAACACGCTGTATCACACAATTAGTGACTACAAAGTCATACCAACTCCGAAATGGAGACCGTCTTAAATGCACGAGACAATGCTCGGAGATTAAGAAGTACCAAGCCTCATGAGCTGATGTTCAAAAGGCTAAATAAGGGAAAGTGTTATAACTTTAAACTTCATACAATGTGATTTATAAATTAAGAAAGAAAAATCATCTGTCGATCTTTCATAGATTGGTCCTGATTCACCGGTGGTTTTAGTGCGGTAAAAGTCCCACACTACTCACGACCAATTCTTACCGAGTGCCTTTTGACGATTTCCATCGGATAAAAAAAATTGACATTTAAAAAAAAAATTGAAATAGTTCCTTTACTCTGAATTTCTGTGATTTTTAGTCCAAACTTGTGTCAAAACATTTTTTTAAACGAACTTTGACAGAAATTTTGACTAAAATGAGCAGAAATGCACATGAAATCGAAGAAATTTATAGTAAAGGAACAGACCTAATACCTTAATATTCAAAATCCCGAATGGTAAAACCCAGAATTGACAAAATACTGAATGGATAAAATACCGAAATCCAAAATTACGAATGGAGAAAATCACGAATGACAGAAAATCCCGAAAAATTGAATTTCAATACTTTATTACATTTTCAATACTTTCAAAGAAATCGAACTCGCTCAACCTTTTTATAGTAGTTGTCAATCATCATATGAATAGTTGATTAATATTGATAATGATAAATCAAAAGTCAATTGTTAAAAAAGTGATCAATTATTCACTAAAGTGTGTAATTCCTTTTCAATTATCAATCATTTGTTAATTGCATTGTTTATCAAAATTCAATATTTTTTCAATCATCAACTGATAATTTCAGTCATAATAGGAATGAATAAATTCTTGAATGTGAAAATTTCGAACGCATGTAAACAAATCTAGAATGTAAAAATCACAAATTATCTATTATGAAAAAGAAAAAACAATTCCTTATCTCATATGAATATCAATTTCAACAAAAGTACCAGTAAGCAAGATGTTTTGAAGGCCAGAAATCCGTGTGGCTTAGTACTGTTTTTGGTACTAAGCCATTCAGTATTTTGGCATTTGAAATTCTGTAATTTTTAATTCTGGCATTCAAGATTTTATCTATTTGGGATTTTCTGTGTCATTCGTGATTTTTTGCTTTTTAGGGATTTTGCACCCAAACCCATTCTTAGTTCTATTTTTGGGATTAAAAACGAGTAGCTTAAGTATGAGATTGATGTTCAGTTGCTGCGATCTTTAGAATGTTGAGGTTCTCCGGGTCTAGACTTTTCATACATTCAAACATTCTATAGGGTTTTTCAATAAGAGCGCTAAAAAAGTTTTTTTTAAATAAAACAAAAACGCTTTTAGATATCAATGAAATTCTTTATTCCTGTGAAAGTACGTTCAATGCCATTACGTATGGATTTGGATTTCTTTTGCATGGCCACCACGGGCACGCTTGCAGAAGTCCAGACGCTGAAGCCAATTTTTGACGGTTTGCAAGCATAAATTGGCCGATACTGCTGCAATTCCACGTTCGATATTCGTATGAAGTTCATCAATCGTCGCTGGCTTGTTGGCATAGACCATAGACTTAACGTAGCCCCACAGGAAATAGTCTAACGGCGTCAAATCGCACGACCGAGGCCGCCAAGTGACTGGACCATTTCGTGAGATAACACGTTCTCGAAAACTTGGTTTCCAATAAATTGATTGTGACATTCGCTTTGTGGCTTGTGGCGCTGTCCTGTTGGAACTACATATTCTCTTTTCGCAAAATTCGCCACAACGACGTCACAGAGATGCCCAACGCTTGAGAACGACGTGTGAGAGACACATTTGGGCTTTCTGCAACTGAAGCCTCAGCGGCAGCAATATTCTCGACACTACGGGCACTTCTTTGTCACACTGACACGGGAACATTTTGTACTGTGCCTGTGGATTCAAATTTTTCCACTAGACGCTCAATTGTTGATCTACTAGGACGATTATGACGATCATAAATTGGACGTAGCGCTTTTAACATTGAGGCCACTGACTCCAAATTTCGGTAGTAAATTTAAATAATTTCGACCGACTCGTTGTTGGCTCGTATATCTTTCCATTATGAAATGGCAAACCTTACTGAATAGAAATTTCAAAAGAGCGGCAAGAAATATTGCGCCGTTTGCTGTCCCTGTCGCTCTACTTTTGTAGCTTCGCTTTTGCGAAAAGCCCTAGATTGGTTGGGTTCAGTCGACCTCTGAAAAATTATATACAAAGGTATCTACATAATATTGTTACGGTTGTCCGAAATGTATAGAAAATATTTTTGTTGACAGTTTTCAAAACAGAATACCCATTTAACTACTTACAGAAATGTGGTGAGGTAACGATGGCATTATGTCATGTCAGTTCATAAAATTATACATATTTTTGGAATACATAAATATCTACCAACATAATAATGATCCAATCACGTTTATTAATAGCAAGTATGCAGAGAGTATGAGCTTTTGCTTGCGAGGCTTGAAATCAACGAATTAATTTCAGAATTCGTTCCCCTCTTCTTGATTGCCTGGAAGACAATGAACACACAAATTTAATTAAAACAAACACTCGCGTGCCTTAATTGTGATAAATGCACACCCTCAAAAAAGCCATGCAGTCAATATTTACCCCTATCACTATCATTAATATTCTTTTATTTTGATTAACGACTTAACCCCATGGAAGTATGTAAGACAGTTAGTGTGGACTTTTATCTCGATTATCAATGAAACAAAAAAAAATTTCATGTTTTACAAAATTCCAAAATATGATATTAGCACCACCGGCGCGCGCGGCGTGAGTGTGCGATGTAATCAAACCGCAGATATATGCGGTAATTTGAAACCATACTTGGTATATGCTTATAGAGTCTATTAAACCCTTCTGATGGATAAATTTCCATAAATTCATAAATTTTTTCGTCTCCCTAACGAATTTTCTATGTTTTGTCTGCATAAACAAACCATCAAATGACAAAAATATAATTCAACATGCGGGTTAAGTTATGTACTTCAGCAGTAAAATTGTTTAGGTAGGAATAATTGTCTTTTTGAATGTTGTTATTTTTTGGGGAAATGTCAAAAACTGACAACTGTCATATTATAATGCCCTGCCCTCTCGCTAATCAACAAGAGCCAGCGAAATGACAAACAAACCCAAACCGTGGATTATTAATGTCCTCAATGAATGTGCATTTGACTTTCACTTAATGTTTGAATGCAACTTATTAATCACCACCATAACAACCCACCCCGGGGCTATTATCATTGTTAACCCCTGGCAAGGAAGAAGCGCGAGTATGTTTTAATGGTTTGCCTCCAACCCTCATGCAGCTGAATCCACCAAAAAGAAAAAAAAAAAAACTTACTGACAGACAATAAATATTTTGAAAAATTAAAACTATTTGTGGAAAAACATAATAGTAGGTACACGAGTATAAATCGGAAAATTCTACTAAGTCGAAACCCTCGTCTTTCCCCCCTCCTCCATCATTACCAGTGGATAGTCGACAATAGCAATTTAATTCATTTAGTCACGCAGGTAATTCATAGAAATATAAATGTGGCGAAATAATGTAACCATCCAAAAAGGAAACCCTAAACCTACCCTTGACAATACGACCGTCAAAGGTAACCTAACCGATGTGTCTGAATATTTTGTTAAGGGAATGTGTTGTAAAAAGTTCATAAATAACAAACAATTCTGTTGAACCTTGGAGTAGATGTAATAGTGTGGATTGTTACGTTATTGTTCGCCGGGAATCAGTGACATTTTATTCAGACGATTGGAATAGCATGTTTGAATGTCAATGAACTTTATATTGCGCGGTACCTATATACGAGTAAAAACGCGAATCTCTTAGAATAAGGCAAAAAAACAAAAATCAATTGTGTTGAAAGAGGGAAACTGGACTGTGGCAAACTTTGGATTCAGGTTTTGAGAGATAACAGAGTGTTTATGAGGTGCAAAATGCCAAACGTGTTCATCAACCCTTATATACCTACGACTGTCTGATAAAGGACACGCAACATTAGTTGGGATACTTTATCCCGACTTTTATACGATATATCAGGAGGTACATCAAGAACTAACCCACCAAATTTGGTAAAGCTATGGTAATGACGAACTAAAAAACTGGACCTTGTGCCCAAAATTCCGAAAAATGTTATGTTCGCATTTATAGTCTCAGACTTGATTTGTCGGGTTATTATGGCTTTTTGTGCCTAGTTTCAAAAATTCTTTAGGGAAGGACAATATTTTAATAAATTTTGATTCATATAATGTCTCAGTCTCCCCTTTCTAAGTTTGAACACAAATTAAAAAATTAAAAATTCTTATTGCTTTTTCAGCTTTACAATTTTATGATGAAAAAAAAATTCTCTCAACGATCTCCCCGACGGGGAATTGAACCCCGGTCTCCCGCGTGACAGGCGGGGATACTAACCACTATACTATCGAGGATATTGAAATATTTTGTGTTCAATAATTTTCGAAAACTATTTAGCCCTTATTTAGTCCGTAGAAGTGTATTCTGTAAATCAAAATCAAGTCCCAATAATCTGAATAGTTTAAGCTAAATAAAGAATACCGTCTGATTTTATGTAAATAATAATGTATGTTAGCTGATAATTAGACTTATCTTGTGGGTATAACGGATTTTCCGCAGTTTATAATACTAAACATAATTTTTTTTTAATTGTGAGTAATTTATAAATGTTTTCACTTGCGACATATGTATGTGTGTAGGTACTATAGGGCAAGTTTTGGATTCATGCAAAACAAAATGTTCTAGATAACAATTAAACATGCCATAACGATGTTAAGTAACACCAAAAAAGTGGGTGGCACCATTCTGCCTGTTTGTCTGTCTGTGCATATATCGACCTACCGCCTAAACCTCTGAAGCAATTTTCTTCAAATTTTGAACTTAAATTTTTTTTATAACTCTCCACAGGGGTAAATTCAATGTTTTTAGCACCAAAAATAACGGTACTTGCCCTACAACCATAAAAGTAAAGCGTATTTATCTCAAAAATGGCTCTAACGATTTTGATTAAAAAAATCAGTGCTTTATTGTAGATATTATGCACCTTTTAATAAGAAAACAATTTACCAAGACCGTTATTAACGGTACCTGACATATAACGTTTTTTTTTAATTTTTAATTTTTTCATTGATTTCAGTCAACATTTTTATGCAAAAGCTCTATTTAAATTTTAATAATATTGCATATCAATATTTTGAAGGAAATAAATTTTGGATTTTTAAAATAAATACTAATTTTTTTTTTTTTTTTGAAAATTCAATATTTCAAAAATAAGTTGAACGATTTTTTTGAAACAAGATTTAAAAATTTATTTAAATATTCATATACTCAAAACTGGCATACCAAATTTTTTTTTTAAATATTTATATTATTTATAATATTATCTTTTTAAAAAACTAATTATTAAGCTCCAACGATTTTCAATTTTGTTCTAACATATATTCATATTTTTCCAAGTAATAAAATGGTTTAATTCTTTTTGAGCTCAAAGTTTTTTAACTATTTGTTTATACAATTAAAAGAACAATTTATATGCTTTTTCTATATTGTTATATTTTTTATAATTACTTTCATATTTTAAAGCTTTCTAATTCCGTGCGTTCAACATTTTATTTATCGTGCATTTTATCTACTTTTATATTATTTTAATCAAAATAGTACGTTATTGTATATGTAGATATAATTTTTAATATTCTATTTTGAAAGCCAAATAAATTTTACAAAAAAGAATTGCTTGTTTTATATTCAAAGAATATTTATGTAATGATATTTTTTATTTGTTATTATTTAAAGCGAGAGCAAAATCGTAAAAACTAATATAAAGGGTTTTCCAAAAGGGACGCTACAAAAGTAGAGCGACAGGGACAGCAAACGACGCCATATTTCTTTCCGCTCTTTTGACATTTCTCTTCAGTAAGGTTTGCCATTTTATTATGAAAAGATATACGAGCCAACAACGAGTCGAAATTATTAAAATTTACTACCGAAATTCGGAGTCAGTGGCCTCAACGTTAAGAGCGCTACGTCCAATTTATGGTCCTCATAATCGTCCTAGCAGATCAACAATTGAGCGTCTAGTGGAAAAATTTGAATCCACAGGCAGAGTACAAAATGCTCCCGTGCCAGTGAGACAAAGAAGTGCCCGTAGTGTCGTTGTAGTTGCGTTGGGCATCTCTGTGACGTCGCGTCGTGGTGGCAAATTTTGCGAAAAGATCTTGGCCTACATCCTTACAAGATTAAATTGACGCAAGAACTGAAGCCGCTTGACCACCAGAAGCGTCGTATGTTCGTGAATTGGGCTGAGCAGCAACTTGAAAATGATTGGGATTTTCATCAAAAATCATCTTCAGCGATGAGGCTCATTTCTGGCTGAATGGCTTCGTCAATAAACAAAATATGCGGTATTGGTCAGGCAGCAATCCTCACGTACTCCATGAGTCATCATTGCATCCCGAAAAAATTACGGATTGGTGTGGTTTATGGGCCGGTGGCGTCATTGGGCCGTATTTCTTCCGTGATGATCAAGACCGGCACGTTAATGTGAATGGGGATCGCTACCGTTCAGTGATAACCAAATATGTTCTGCCCCAATTGGATGATATGGACTTGGGGGACATTTGGTTCCAACAGGACGGCCGGCGCCACAAGCCACACAGCGAATGTCACAATCAATTTATTGGAAACACAGTTTGGAGAACGTGTTATCTCACGAAATGGTCCAGCCGCTTGGCCACCTTGGTCGTGTGATTTGACGCCGTTAGACTGTTTCTTGTGGGGCTACTTCAAGTCTATGGTCTATGCCAACATGCCAGCGACGATTGATGAACTTCGTACGAATATCGAACGTGAAATTGCAGCAGTATCGGCCGATTTATGCTTGAAAACCGTCGAAAATTGGGTTCAGCATCTGGACTTCTGCAAGCGTGCGCGTGGTGGCCATGCAAAAGAAATCGAGTTCCATACATAATGGCATCAAAAGTACTTTTACAGGAATAAAGAATTTCATTGATATCCAAAACCGTTTTTGTTTTATTTAAAAAAACTTTTGTAGCGCTCTTATTGAACAACCCGATATATAACTCGAAAATAAAGCAACAGCTGACAGCTTCGGTGATTAAAATATACATGATTGGGTCACACGTAAGTACTTGTTCTTATTTTCAAGACGCTGAGAGTTTAAGAAAACTTTATGAAGATATGGAAATAATAAGAGAAAATTGTTTAAAAGCATGAAATACGATATTTAAAATAGCCAAAACAACTTCATTGAGAGATGAAGGGCCATTGGTTGATACGAAACTAAAATAATTTAAGTAGATCATAAGCGCTTATGTGACATTTTAGGCGTTGGAAAAAGAAGAACAAAAGGTTTTAAGAAGAACATGAATCTTTCGTATCAGCAAACGGGACTAAGATAAGTAAACAGAACTCCACCTTAATTCTTAATTGAATGGAAAAAAAATTTAAATCACTGAAGCGATTTAAAAAAATATTTTTTTATATATCAAATTCTGAAAACATTTTTAAGGAAAATTTTGATATGCAAATCTGTTTCTGAAACAAAAGAGAGTAGCAAAAATTATTCAGACTAAAACACGAAAAAACTAGTGTTTGTCTTTTATATTGTAAGGCACTTTGTTTTTACCAGATATAAAAAGTTTTAGGAAGCAATTGCTTACAATAATTGTAAAGTGAATATGAGTCAAATAAGGTGGAAGTGCTTCGAGTTGGTGGAGAATTTGGAAAATATTATTTTGTGTTCACTTTGGGACAAATGTTATAAATTGTTGTGATTTCAAAACATATTTTGACTTTACAGAATTCTATTAATACCGAATTTGGAGAAAATTTGGCTACCCGTTAGGGCTCTAGTTTAATGTTTAAGAATAATTAACTACGCGACAGTGACCACTGCGGACTCGCCACCAGCCGTAGTACAGCTTCCGAATGCGAATGAGCTCGTGGAATTGAATGATTATGCCTGCCTGTTCATACTTAAGCTCTATGATAAGAGGGTCAACGGACGCGTTGACTTTCTGACGTCAAAGTGGTGTCCGTCCCAGAGTTGTCTAGTCATGATGTGATCTTCAACGAAGAATACTGCCCATGTGTTGACACTCTCGTTGACACGAATTTAAGGGTCAATGTGGTGATTATTTTCGTTGGTAGTGACTCTATCAACGAAGTAAGAAACGTTGACAGACTGCTACCTAACGCGTTGACTGTATTCTTACGTTAACATTGACACAGCAGAATTGTCAGCCATATCACCGTATTTTGCGCTTACTTTTATTTAAATATATCAACAGTTGATAGCTTGACAGTAGATGTGGGACAGACTTTATTTTGACGGCAAAAGTATATTTCGATTCAAATGAAGGTTTTTTAAATCTACCGATATCAGTAGCCATCCTTCAATAGATTTTGATAGTTGCTTTTGACAGCAAAGTTATATTTTTTATACTAGTTACACACTTTTTTTCCGGAGCAGGAAGAACTTCAAAAATTAAGGACAAACTATATTTTGACGGTAAGGTTTTATGTTGATTTCACCCCATTGGCCTAAAATCACCTTTCTTTGGAGCAGTGAAAAACTTCAAACACTTCTGATTTTTAAAAAAATGAGGTCAAGTAGTGTGCGGAGATCAGAGAATCTCGTTTCCACCGGCTTCAATGAAGATAATTTTTATTTGGCAAATGCCATATTCGCTTAGCAATTCCGAGTGATTAAAACAAGGGTTCCTATGTCTTGAAAAAGTTCAATAGCCCAATTTAGAAATATTTGTAGCACAAAATCCGAGCCCAAAAGTAGCCCAAATAGTAGCGCAAAAACAATAAAAAAAATTTTCTCGTAACTTCAATCACAATTTATTTTTTATTTTAAAAAACAACGGAAAATAAAATACATTGTTTGCTCATAAGAGAAAGAAGAATTTAAATGGAAAAATAGAGAAACTCTGAATGATTTTAAAGTGAAGTTTGTTGCAGTTGATTTCAAATGTGAAAACCAATGAGTTTATGTGTGTCCCCTATTACACGACGATTCCTTGCTTCTGACTCTTTTCAAATTTTTTTTTAAAATATCGGCTTAGATTAGATTTGGGATATTAGTAGCTCAACTATGATTGGGCTGTCATACTGAAATTTTTGTGGGCAATTTCGGAGAAAGATAGCCCCATTTCCGGTAAAACCCCAATCTGGTAAGCCTGGCTTAAAACATGAAAATGAAGTTTCTTTAAATACATACAAGTTGACTTTCGTTTTTCTATGTCGTTCCATGCCTACATAAATAAGTTAAGTGTGAAGGTAGTTAGTTTTAAGCAAAAACAGTCAAGGTGGTACAAAAAAAAAACACAAACAAAAATTATAAAACCCGAAAATGCTTGCTATATGGCTGTTCTAGTTTGTATGTTGTTAAGCTTTAAGTAATTTTAATCAGCTTAAATTTTAGTTTTATGTATCTTGAAAATCTTATATAAAGCCGCGTCCAAATCAGTAAAAATTTTTATTGTGCGCCATGCACCCTGAATTATTTAGACATTGCACCAAAAATCCAAATTTCTTTCGAAATTAATTTTTGCGCACTATGCCATGCGTAGGTGCTCAGTTTGCATTAAAACATCTTATTTCGTCCACATCAAAACAACTGTGCGCCGTTTTTCGTGTGCGCTGAAAATCCATCGGAATCGGATGGTGTGTGACTTAAAAATTTGTGTGCGCCCGGACGTCCACACTGACGTATTTTTTGGCATCTACACAAATATTTGCGCCGGACAAGGCACACAACGCAAATTTGTATTGATCTGGATGCGGCTAAAAACCCAAGAAATAAACGATAAAAGCTACGTTGAATTATCTCTAGGTCTGGGTCGAGGTTATCTTTTAACACGTATTAAAAAAACAACATGGGGTCCAGGTTTTTTCGCGGTTTATTTCAATAACCCAGATACAAGTTTTCATTCTGACCGGCAGATGGCTATTTACCATTGTGAATCATGTAAGCGTTTTGTCAGCAGTTGTCATCAGTGGTAAGGAAAGAGACAGACGCCCTACATACAAAAAAAGTTATCATAAGAAGAGAAGAGATGGGTATATAGCACTGTTAGAACCAAATGGGCTATGAGCGATGATAAAACGCGGCTAAGGATATCGAGTTTTTTTCGCAAATTTAAAAAAATAAAAACTGATCTAAACTTTTTAGGCCGAAAGGCATAAGACAGTTCTAAGGAAGATAAAAAATAAAAATGAAAAATAAAAACCATCCCCGCCTGTCACGCGGAAGACCGCAGTTAAATTTCCCATGCGTGCTTCAATTTGTTTGCCTTTTTAAAAAAAGGAAATGCAACTTTTCAAAAACCTCAATAGTATTTTTCATCGGTTGATACCGAATCGGAGGTACTCTCAATAACAAACATACCTTTCCTACTATGCAGGCTCTGAGCTGGCCTTCAATAAAGTGAACCCCATCCCCATGCACTAAATTAATAACTTTACCTACAAGTTTTATAATAAACTTAATCAAAACCAGAAATAAAAGTTCCTTCCCAAAATTATGACTGCCGCTAAACTTTTCGGCAATTTGTCATAATTTTATCTTTATTGACACCAAAGCAGCCTTTCAATGTCACAACAAAACAAACAACTAAAAGAGTCCTAAACTTTCTACACGTAACACAACAAATCCTAAACAATCAACTTAACAACCTTGCCGCCTAATTTATACTTTCCCCTCGCACACCCTCATCTCATCGTAACGCAGATTGTAATTCAATTAAAGTTATTAACAAATAAAAATAATAATAACATTTTTAATGTTACAATTTTATTTCCGGTCACAATGTATAACTGTTACTGTATACTGCTATTTATTAAATTTACCGTTTCGTTCTCTTGTTCGCTGCTCATTCATTGCCATTCATTCCGCTTCGAATGATTTTACTGCTCCCGCAATTTTGTCGTCGGTTTTGTCACTTTTTGTGGGACATGCCCGACGCCACTGTGCTGCGCCATTACCATAGTCATACTTTATTCGTTTGTTCGTTTGCTGTCCTGTCGGCATATAAACGCTTTTACGGGCTTTTGTTTATGATTTTTGCGGAAGCAGCACCAAACAGAGCAGCAGTGTAGCAGCTGTAAAATTGTGAATTATTGCTGTCATTATGGTCTTAAACTATGCGGAAATGTATTTCATTTTTAGAGCGATGAGCTGGCTGAACATAAGGCCATCAGGGAAGAAGCTTTTGCTAAATAAATCCTAAATTTATTCATAGCAATTTTGATAGTTAAGCTTACAGCAAAGCTGTCAAATAATTTCGAAATGATACATTTTTATGATTTGACTATTTGACTATGGTGGTAGGACTTAACTGGACATGGACCATAGAAGTGAGTCGGACAATGTGAAGATGTGATTTGACGTTTATTTTTATTTTAACGAATTTTTAAAGTTAGAAAAATTATGTTGGCACTTAAAGGCATCGTTAAATTTGTATTAAAGTGTTATAAAAATTCAGCTTTGGTTGCTGTTCATAGCTTTTGTTTCTGTGTGGAAGATTGGTTTAATTAAAGAGCAATAGACTATTACAACTAGAAAAGTTGAACGTTGCTTCATATCAAATGAAAAGGTACGAGGCAGTAACTTAGAAACTGCCTTTGGATTGCACAGAACGGTAATATGTAAGCAGACAAAATATTTGTTTATCAAAGCTGATTTAGGTTGAAATTGCAAACGCAATGTTCTCGACTAACACAAGCTCAGTGTTTGAGGCTTAAACTACCAAACCTTCGAATAATATGAGAGTTGGAATCTAAGCGTCCACCAACGAGAAATTTTTCTCCAAATATTAAGACAATTTAGGGCTGGTTCAAAATAGAATTGCGGTTCCACTTCACTCGAGAAAGGCATGCCCTTATAGTGACGACGTTCTCGCACAAGGCAGAGTATAGCATCTTTGGTTCATTGTATCCAAAGAGATAGAAAATTTTAAATTAATTAATTTAAAGTTGACCAGTTACCTAGCAGTTGGCAACTTCCTCTTAGCTCTTCCGGGTCACATCAGACTATAGAAGGCAAGACCTTCTTAAAGAAAAAGAAAAATAACTTGTTACTGACTTGTTTATTAATTTCATATTCAAAAAGAAATATTTTAATTTGAATTCCGATTATTTACTCGTACCTCTACCTACATATAATCACTTCCTTTTAAGTGCACACAATTTGATGAATTCATTGAATCAAATTAAATCCCGACAACAATATCCTTTGATAAAATGAAAAAAAAAAATAATAATAAATTAAATAAATATAACCAACATCATGTTCCCACTTTGAATTTCCGGTAATTGCTCTTTTTAAGTCCTACAAGCCCGTCAAAATTAAATTTAACAAGCCATATCCTCCTTAGACATAATCTCCAGCTGACGTTTAAATTCTATACTCAAAGCAATATAAAATCGTATATGTAGCGCTCCATCACATACAAATATTGTTGCAAGAGCAACAAACTGGCCATATCGACCCCTTGGCAACCAATTTACATAAAAATCGCATTACACTTAACATCCACTTTGCTAAACGAGCCGACGACTACGACGATAGGACGATGAGAAGGACTCTTCCTATCCTACAATACTGGGAGCCAGAGCATATTCAATTCCACGAGACGAATAATAGTCCTGGAAAAAAAAATGTATTAAAAAATACGAACATAGCCAACTTGACGGACCTGCCCCTTTCTCCTATTTGGATTCGTATAGAAAAGCAAAATATCCTTTTGTGAAATTGTGTGCAATAAAATAACGGCTAGCCGGTCGTATACAATGTACAGCGTTCATCACAAATCAAAAGCGCACCAAAAATCGTCTATATACGAGTATATCAGACCGCCGCTCTCAAACATACGAAATGGAATTCCGTTATTAAACTGTTCCATCTCTCTGGTCATATATAGATTTGTGTGCCCAGGAAGTGTGCCGAGAAGCAACAGCAATCATCAAATGAAAGTCGTCGAAAATAACGGACATCATCATCATTCTCGTCGTCCATCATATACGAAGGACTCTTTGTAGAGTTGATTTTTTTTTCAGTTTGAATTAAAAAAAATCACAAAAAAGGACTTGAAACTCATTCATCTGAAATAATTGGAAAAGGGTCCTTTGCTTTATCGGTAACCAAACAACATATTATTCTGATACTCTCTCGGACAGGAAAAGGAACCTAAGTGTGGGTAGTTCAGCAGTAGGTAGGTACCAATAGACTCTGAAAAGTTGCTTTCATTTGCAAACGCGTTATTTTTCCATGAAAAAGAGATTTTTGTGTTGCCCAACTTTCAACAAAGTGTACCCATATACCTAAGTTTATTTTTTCTATTTTTAATTAAAAAATAAATGTTAATTCCATTTTTTGTTGCTTTCAATTGTCCTCTGCTAACAAAATGGATATTTAGAGCCAATGAACGTTGGGTTTTTGGAATCGAGATACCAGACGGAATTCAAGGGTATCACCCTTTAACATTTAAGTAGTTAAATTGAGTAGGTATGCACGTACAAAATACTTACAGCACTCAGCCAATATTTTTTGCTACCATTTATACTTGAGTTACAATTCTATGCAGAAAAAGGGCGATGTCAGTTTTCGAATAGTTTTATTTCCCAAAAAATTAAAAAAGAGGGATGCTCAAACTTTAACTTTAACTTTAACTTTAACTTTAACTTTAACTTTAACTTTAACTTTAACTTTAACTTTAACTTTAACTTTAACTTTAACTTTAACTTTAACTTTAACTTTAACTTTAACTTTAACTTTAACTTTAACTTTAACTTTAACTTTAACTTTAACTTTAACTTTAACTTTAACTTTAACTTTAACTTTAACTTTAACTTTAACTTTAACTTTAACTTTAACTTTAACTTTAACTTTAACTTTAACTTTAACTTTAACTTTAACTTTAACTTTAACTTTAACTTTAACTTTAACTTTAACTTTAACTTTAACTTTAACTTTAACTTTAACTTTAACTTTAACTTTAACTTTAACTTTAACTTTAACTTTAACTTTAACTTTAACTTTAACTTTAACTTTAACTTTAACTTTAACTTTAACTTTAACTTTAACTTTAACTTTAACTTTAACTTTAACTTTAACTTTAACTTTAACTTTAACTTTAACTTTAACTTTAACTTTAACTTTAACTTTAACTTTAACTTTAACTTTAACTTTAACTTTAACTTTAACTTTAACTTTAACTTTAACTTTAACTTTAACTTTAACTTTAACTTTAACTTTAACTTTAACTTTAACTTTAACTTTAACTTTAACTTTAACTTTAACTTTAACTTTAACTTTAACTTTAACTTTAACTTTAACTTTAACTTTAACTTTAACTTTAACTTTAACTTTAACTTTAACTTTAACTTTAACTTTAACTTTAACTTTAACTTTAACTTTAACTTTAACTTTAACTTTAACTTTAACTTTAACTTTAACTTTAACTTTAACTTTAACTTTAACTTTAACTTTAACTTTAACTTTAACTTTAACTTTAACTTTAACTTTAACTTTAACTTTAACTTTAACTTTAACTTTAACTTTAACTTTAACTTTAACTTTAACTTTAACTTTAACTTTAACTTTAACTTTAACTTTAACTTTAACTTTAACTTTAACTTTAACTTTAACTTTAACTTTAACTTTAACTTTAACTTTAACTTTAACTTTAACTTTAACTTTAACTTTAACTTTAACTTTAACTTTAACTTTAACTTTAACTTTAACTTTAACTTTAACTTTAACTTTAACTTTAACTTTAACTTTAACTTTAACTTTAACTTTAACTTTAACTTTAACTTTAACTTTAACTTTAACTTTAACTTTAACTTTAACTTTAACTTTAACTTTAACTTTAACTTTAACTTTAACTTTAACTTTAACTTTAACTTTAACTTTAACTTTAACTTTAACTTTAACTTTAACTTTAACTTTAACTTTAACTTTAACTTTAACTTTAACTTTAACTTTAACTTTAACTTTAACTTTAACTTTAACTTTAACTTTAACTTTAACTTTAACTTTAACTTTAACTTTAACTTTAACTTTAACTTTAACTTTAACTTTAACTTTAACTTTAACTTTAACTTTAACTTTAACTTTAACTTAAAACTAACCGGTTTTGTTCAACTCTTTTTTTCTTTAAACAAAACTTATGCTCAACATCTTCGCTCACTATTTACTTCCAGATATGTATACACTGTACAGTATACATATATTGTCTGCCGTTGAATCTGCATATATTTTCCATGTTACCATAAACAAGCAGTTTAACTGCGTAAAATTAACTGGGTGTGTCCGTTTGCATAATTTGTCAGTCGCGATGCAGCTAAAGAGCCTCAATTTCCGTTGTGTCCGCATTTACTTACTAAGGCCATTGTTTTCAGAATGAACTTTTCGAAAAAAATTCCATATAGCTAGAACTTGTTTCGTCGTCATAAATTCTACCAAACTCTCGCGCCACACCATATAAAAACCGAATCAGTGTCAGTGGTGAAGAATATGGACTTCAGACGGCGAAGGCAATGTTGCAAACCTGGCAGGGGTGAGAATGCATTGACTCCCATTTGAGTCCTTTACCAGCTGAAATCTGATACTATCCACAGGAATACATATACGTATATGCAGGTACGTACCGCAAACACAGGCCATGTGATCTGACCATGTGACCAGCGAGCGCAAGCGTTTCCAACGCCACCATCGACCAATTTCCCTCCCAACGTCCGACCGACATGGCGGAGCATGCAATTCATAAAGAAACTTTAATTAAATTTTCTGCACAGGATACTCGTCCTCTTGGGATGTTTTAGTCAACATTACAAAACAAAATCCTCCACACACAAAACCATGCCATATACTTCGTCAATTGCAACACTCTGAGTGCATTCGCCGTCCGCATCCGTCCGTCGTCGTCTGGAACTGAACTGAAACAACTAGGAAAACAGTAGTACACTAAACAAAACATAGGAGGCGTATACAATCCTCTTGTTGTCCGTCCGTTGTCGTCCGGAAATTGTGCAGAAAAGTTAGTCCCGCTTCGCCCGCTGAATAATGGTTTCCATATTATGTGTATGTGTGCAGAATTTATATATATGTATCTTAACCATTTATTTTTTTGCTGATATTGTTTGCAGAGTATACCAGCAGCTATCGGGAAGGACAGTGGATGTGTTTTTGTTTGCAGTTTTAACAATTTTTCTTTTTTTTTGTCTGAAACATTTTTGTTCTCTATATATTTTTAGGGACGAGAACTTTTCCAGAAGACTTCACCAGAACAGGAAATCCAAACAAAAACACGCACCTAATTAGGACGTTTTGTGGACTTGTTGCGGATGTTGGACGATGGCACAAAGAGACACAACATCCGGTGGAGACAAAAAGAGAGTTTATCTGTTCAAAAAAAAAATATAAATAAAATATGAAGAAAGCGGTTTGAGATGAAAATGTTGACGATGTTGAACATAATGAGAAATAAAAGCCTTCAGGACATTATTTTGTTGAATTATTTGTATCGCTGTTCTTTAGTTGTCAAATGGGTGTGGATAATATGGAACCCACCGAAACACAAACAAAATATAAGGAAAAAGATGTTCATCCAGGATCAACCGTGTTGACCTTCTGAATGAATCAGGTCCATTTTTTTAACATGGTAACTTTTTATTTAGGAACGATCAAACGAAATTGGTGAAAAATTAGAAATTGAAAAAGATTTTTAAATAAAATTCAAGAATAAATTACAAAAACGCACAAACAAAAATTGCACAAATTATTTGTTGAAAAGAACTTTTATCACAACTTTTAAAATGCATAGATTTAGATAGGTTTATTTTTCATAGCATTTAATAGCATTTTTAGCTTCGTTTTAACATAAAATGGAATCTTTGAGCAAAATGTTTGCAATTTTATTATTCATTATTAGCTCTAATTTATTTAACAAAGTAACTAATAACAATTGAAAGCAATACAGCAAAATTGAGAGCAATACAGCAAAGTTATTTCAATGGTTTTAATCAAAGCTGTCGGTTTTGTAGCTTTTGAGAATAAATTTTATTGAGGTGAAAACGTGAAATGTTGTCGCTTTAATTTTCCTCTGTGTTTGTAGTTTGTTTTCCTGAATAAGCCGTTAAAATGCAGTTAAAATTTGTTGAGTTTTGGTCATTTCAAAAATAAAAGTTATTTGCGTATAGTTTTGGAACATTTTAAAAGTGAATTGCACTTTTAAAAAAATGGCTTTTATCTTACCGCTTGACGGTACTGTGGAAAAACATACCTAGATTTGTTTTTAATCAGCAGAAGGTTCCCATATCAACATTGCTCCCCGATTTGCTGGGATTTATTATGTAAACTACGGAAACCCTATGAGAGAGAGACAGGTGTATTTGGCAAACAAGATAATAGTCTGTCCAGTAAAATTAAATATAATAATTCGTAATATCTACAAAGAAAAACTGCGTCGAAGTACTTTTCTTAAAAGTACCTCTAGAAAAAGTTAAATTCAAAAATCGAAACAAAAAAACAAAAGGCGGTGTCCGCCATTTTGAAAAAAGCTTTCAAAGACCTAAATGCGATTTTATCGGCTCCTATTGAACGATGGGCAATATTTTTTGTTTGGATTTGAAGTAAAGAATATTTTATAGAACTTTTGTCTGCAAATTGTTTTGACATCACTTTCAGTAATTGTAGAAAAACTGTCGAAATTTTTAATTAAAAAATGGTTTTTAGAGTTTATCTTGCCTGTTGTTCATCTAAGCGAAAAATAACATAAATAGTCTTTTGTAGAATAAGTAATTTCTAACAGTTTTCTTTATTTATTTGATGTATGAAAAAAAAAGTGTCTTAAATAACCCTTTTTGGGAAATTATTCGCATGAATATACGAATTTTGTAGAAGTATACTATGGCAATGCAAGTATTTTTTTACCTTCAGAATGGTTTTACTCCTTTTGTTCCCGAAGGAAAATTGATTTCTTAAAAAATTCGATACATTATTTTTTGTAGATATAAAATGTTTAATTGACCGGACTATAAGAGAAAGGCAAACTTCCCATCTTCGCATTACTGATAGTTTAGTTGAACAGAGTATCCCAAGTAACATTTTTCTTCTCATAAGACTCTTGCAGATTCATAGTAGATTAATTTGTGAGAGTAAAATTTGCTCTGGTAGTATACAACCAGAATCTTATACGATAGTTGTGAGCTTTAAATGACCTATTGACTAGAGGCAATTTTTAATCTCATAGTAAGAGTAAATCGTCGTCGTTCTAAGAAAACTGCCTAAATTCTTTTTTTCTAAACCAAGAAACGTCTCGTTGATGGAATATATTTTATAAAATATAAACATTTTAGATCAATAAAGTGGGTCTACAACTTTTGTTGGTCTATTTCTAAAAGAAAAATTCCCCCAAATCAAACATTTTAAAATTCTTCTCAGTAAAAATTTATAAAAATTACATATGTCTCAAAATATAATAGATAATTATTTTCCGGATAAGCCGCGTTATGAAAAGTTTTAAGAGTGCACTTTTTTACTCACCCCGAACGTTTTGCATTAAATTACATTGAGCCTGGTCACCGGGAAACTGCCCTTGATATGTTGTCATGCATTGGATTGATTGCGCAGAAAAATGAATTTTGAATTTTTGAATTTATTGAGTCCTTATTCGCCTAACAATGTTTTAATAACTTATGTCTATGATAAATAAATATCTACATATAAAAAATTTTATGATAATTTAAGAGAATAGTTTGTGGCATTTAAATTCAAAAACAAATTGAGATAATGCCACACTAACAAAAATGTATTCTTTTGTGGGGTGAATACAGAAGTCAACGTTAGATAAAAAGAAAAGTATAACAATAATTTATATGAATTTAACAAATAATATAAATTTCATCAATTGAAGTTTTTTAAAGAAAGAAAAATACAAAAAAAAACACATCATTGTAGTAAATAACAATTTAAATCAAACAATGTAGCTTAGCAGAGATTCGATGTCCTGAGTATTAAAGTTGAAAAGCCACGATTTTAAGGAATTTAAAAAAAGTGTCAAGTTTCTTATGTTTCGTAGTTCGATTGGGAGTCTGTTGTACAATTTGCGAGAAACGATTGTGCATGAATTTCAAAAAAGTGTGGTCCGAAAAGGTAAAGTTTGAACAGTGGTTGCATTTCTTCTTAAGTTATTAAAGTCTGTTATAGGGCTTTCCAAATAACCACCTCTCATAAAAAATATTTTTAAAACTTTGAAATAAAACAAGTGTCTTACTGGTAGAATTTTTGCTTGTCTAAATAATTCTAAAGAATGAGCTAGGTGAGAAGCGTTGCATATCTTTCTTAAAACGCACTTTTGAAGAATCGTCAACTATTGAATTTTATTTAGATAAGAACCTCCACAACAACAAATTCCATATTGTAATTTTGAGTGGAATATTCCGTAATAGGTGTTCTTTAACGTAGAATTTGAACAGAACTTTCTTAGGTGGTAAAAACATCTTATCGTAGAAAGGAAGTACTGCTTAAGATTCAAAATGTGCTCAGTCCACTTCAAGTGTTGATCAATTGTGACGCCTAGATATTTGAAATCTTTTACAATTTCAACATTAAAGCACAAACTATTGCAAGCTGATATGGGATTAAAACTACATAATGAAGAAGATCTTAAGCATTTGCTATTAAACAGCCTAAAACTGGAGCAAGATGGAGCATGAAACATCACTTTTATGTCAGTTTGGGAATTTAAATCAGGGCTGAAGAGCATCAATTTGGTCTTGTAACTAACAATTTGTTTATGGTCAGCGAACCATAACCTCAATAAATGGACATCAAGATTGATATCAGCAACTAAATTCAATGGATTTACTGTATTATATCCAATCACAATATCATCAGCAAAGGCATTCACTGTCACCAAAAAAGATAGGTCAAAAAGAGAATTTATGTATATCAAAAAAAGGATGGGCCCAAGAACTGATCCTTGTGGGACACCTAAATTAATATACATAGAATTACTTAATGTACGTATTACACACTTTGACTATTTGGTTTCGATTACTAAGGTAAGATTCAAACCAATTGTAAATGAAACCACGAAAACCAGCATCATATAGCTTTTTCACAAGGATTTTATGGTTAACCATATCAAATGCTTTCGTGATGTCGACAAAAAGAGCAGCACTTTTCATTTTTTTATCCACACCTTGCTGAATTAAACAACAAAAGTTTAACAGAGCATCTTCTGTTGACAATCCTGACCTGAATCCAAACTGAAGGGGACTTAAGAAATTTAAATTTGTTAGATAACGCAGGATTCTCGTTTTTATAATTTTTTCGAAAACTTTTGAGATTGATGGCAATAACGAAATAGGTCTATAGTTTTTAATGTCTTTTTTGTTACCTTTCTAAAAAATGGGAATTACAAAAGCTGATATGTGCTCGTCAGGAAAGATTCCTGATAAGACACTTTTATTGAAAATGTGTGATATTATATCTACTATATTTAACGCAGTTTTTTTTAACACAGCATTTGAAATACCATCAGCACCAACAGAGTTTGAGTTTTTAAGTGAATTAATGGTTCTTAAAACTTCTAAACCAGATATCATTTCGAAACAGAAACTGTTTCCATTACGAAACTCATTTGAATGATTATCTATTATGGCTATTAACAGCCGCGAAAGCCTAAAAAGTAACATGGTCTTAAAAAAATATCAAAATGGAGTTAGTGAGTTTTCATTGAACTAAGGCGATATGAATTTTTTTTTTACTTACGAAATATATTGGAACTATATGGCAAGTTATGCATTCGTAAAAATAATTGAACTCGAGATTTTGATCAGACTTGTCATTACGATGATAAGACAGACGAAAAAAGTCCGTCTCACAGTTCTGTCTGTCTGTTTATTCGACTACAATACCTCAATAAAATTTTGTTTAGCAATCTATCAAACTCTTATTTTTCTCAAAAACGGCTCCAGAACGTTTGAAAAAAAAAGAATCAATAAATTTATTTTAGTATAGGCTACCTTTAGATGGGAAACCATTTTTCAAGTTTTATTTTCGGTGTTCTTCAAAACGATAATTTTGATTTCAATAAATTTTGTATACAGAAGCGTGGCGATATTTTCAAAAACTATTTTTTAATTTTTAAAAAATCTTGAAATGCTCTGATTTTTTTTTTTAATCAAATATGTGTTTTGAAAATTACATGCTCTATTTTTATAAAACTCGGTATTTAAGAATTTTTTACACTTTTTAAGGAATTTTAGGAAAATATGATACTTTTATGAAAAGATAACGGTTCCTTCCATACACATGTCAAAAATCCGTTAAGGAAAATATTTTTTTTTTCCCTACAATTTGTATTGAACCTTTTTTGTATGTTCAAGTAAGTGAGTAAGAACACTTCCAAAAATTATAAAAAAATTACACTATCAATAGTATACTTCTCATAGAACGTTCTTTTTAACATTTAATTTTGTCATTATTTGATGAACAGATTTAGATGAATTTTCTTATGTACAAATTTCCAATAAGATAAGAAAATATTGCAAAATTTTCGAAAAAAAAGTTTTTGGAAAGTTTCAAACTTTTTTTTTGTTGAAAATTTGATATCTCAAAAATGAGTTAATATTTTTTTTTAAATTTTATAATATGCACATACATAAATAAAAACTTATGATTTGCATGCCAAAATGTTCGTTAAAAATTTTAAAGAATTTGATACATATGTAGGAAATTATTTTTTAAGAAAACCGCTCCAAAGTTTAAATTTTATTTTCCTTTCAATCATATTCAATCAAGAATTAAGATAGCGTTCTCTTATTTTCATTTGAAACTCTCAAAGAAGTTGATTAAGCTTATAAATATAAATCATGCTTTTAAATGTCTTTCTCACACATTTTCCAGGATCTTTACAATAAAATAATGTTCTTAAAACCTCAGCGTCTTGAGCATAAGAGCAAGTACATGCAAGTAATGTGCATTTTATTTCTTTACCATTCTATTTTTTTTAGAAATAAACGAATGAGGTAATGGGTTGCGTTAGTCTGCGTCAGGTAAAAAATTAATATGTATTTTTGTGAGGGTGTTTATCTTGTCGTGACGAGTCAAATAATATTATTTTGTTTGAATCATACATTATAACAATCGTGACTTTTGTACGTGACTGAAATTTGATGGCGGTTGAAATTTTATCATTTTTACATTTTACCCAACAAAAAAATAATGCGTGTTCAAAATAGTTCATATTTAAACTATTATGTTTTTACTTTTGCAGGGAACTTTTTATTGTTGTCAGTTTCACTTTTCTTGCAGTTGAGTTTCACTAAAAAAAATGCCTTTTGAACTCGCATTTCATAAAATGATGAACATTTTGTATTTTCCCTTAATTTATTGTCTATTTTTCTGAAAATTTTATTGTTTTGGATTGGAAACGGAAGATATTTTTTTTATTATTGTTAAAAGAGTAATGCTATTTTTCCTATATAAGCATTTTAGTAGAATATAAAATAACTTTAACTCTTAAAAATTCATTGTTATATATATTATATATTGGTACAGTAAAATTATTGACAGAGTTCAGATTTGTATCTAATTAACTTCTTATGAGACTTTAAGTTTATCAATGTACCTACAAGAGGATAACTAGGGGAGAGGGGGCACCAGGGCTATGTCTAGGGATGGGGCAGTGGGGCAACTGCCCCAGGCTTCGTGCCATGAAAGGCGCGGTACTGCTTATAGCATGACACGTTCCGTGCCACCACGTGCGTCGTGGAGGTGAACTTATGTAGGAAAAATTGTGCAATTATTATTGCTGTTATATTTACCAAACCGAAATCAATTGGGTACGATATAATGTACGAAAGCATCATCTGCTGTACAGCTGAACAGTAAAAAATCCTGTTGCCGAACAAAATATTGAAAAGCCAAAAGGCAGGATTGTAATGGTCAAATTCGTTTGGAAGCTAACTGACTGAATTTGACCAAACCAAATTTCTGCAAACAGGACAATTTCTTACTTGACGGAAGCAAAATCAGCGTCAAAAAACAGCGGTCATTTTACGATATAATTGAGTTTTATTTTAAATAGTATGTCAGATAAGAGTTTATGATTCGGGCTGGTGAAGCTGGTTTGATCATCGTCATATGTTGGGAAAAAATTTCCACAGTTCGATAAAAATCGAACCTTTTCTCGACTATTTTTCAACGCAACTGATTTTTTGTTGAATCAAAATCTCTAAACGTCAAGATTTAGTCAATAAGTAAGAAACTAGGTATTTAAAATTTGAAGAAGGTCGATATACATCGATATTTCAAACGTTTTTTTGTGCCGATTATTCGTACGCAACCTACTGAAATATTTGGTACTGGATGGAGTCCAGTATTATGTGTTTCAATAATAGCTTATAACTGGCGCATAAATATAGTTGAAGTGACACGATTTATTACTTGATTTTTGTTATTAACTCTGCATAAAGTTTTTTGTTGCAAAAAAGACGTCATCTCTGAGCTTGCCCCAGATGCTCTTAGGGCTAGGAACGGTCCTGGGGGGCACCTTTGAACACATTTTGCTTTCGGGTCTCATAAAAACGTATGTGTTATAATTTACTAGCCCGTAAATTAATTTAAGTTTAAGACATGGAATTAGTCTTTAGTTTCATGCAGTAATTGAGTAGCTTATATAAAGGTTTATAATTTTTATAATTTTTTATAATATCATGTAGGGCAGCTTTAAACTAAACTGGAGCACTTTTGATCAGTCGTTTTTGCAATTACTTTTACTAGTAAAAAATTTGTTTTAATGAAATAAAAATGTACCTATTTTATTACCTGAACAAAGGGAGACAAAATACCTTATATTTATAAAAAATACTACTCACAAAAGAACAAAACAAAATATTTAGTAGGCCATGAAGTCTTAGAGTATTTAAAAATAACATCTATAGAAACAAATTACAGAGTTGTTTCACTAACCCAACTGAAACTAAGAAAGTCAGGGGAAAACGCAATCATCGCATCTATTCATAATGCTTCCGGAGAGTAGATTAGTGGTGACAGCTAAATCTCTACCGTTCAAAGGTGCCCCATCCATTTTGTTCAAACCTGCCCCAACGAGTGACAGAAAATTTCGCGTAATAATTTTTTACATATATATCCCAAATCTAACCTTACAGCGGTTTTAAATGAACCTGCACCTTTAAAATGCATTTTTCACAAAGAGAAAAGCCCACCAACAAATTTTAACACTCTTACGAAAAAAAATTAAAAAAGATACAAATGAAGCATTAAAGCCTTCACAACGGGCTACTTATTACTGGCTTATTAGAGGAATACTTAAAGCTGTTGACGATAATAGAAGACTAGATTGCCAATTTTAATGTTTGGTTGATGAAATATAGGGGTTTTCAATAAGAGCGCTACAAAAGTTTTTTTTTTAATAAAACAAAAACGGTTTTGGATATCAATAAAATTCTTTATTCCTGTGAAAGTACGTTGAATGCCATTTAGTAAGAATCTCGATTTCTTTTGCATGGCCACCATGGGCACGCTTGCAGAAGTCCAGACGCTAAGCCCAATATTCGACGGTTTTCAAGCATAAATCGGCCGATACTGCTGCAATTTCACGTTCGATATTCGTACGAAGTTCATCAATCGTCACTGGCTTGTTGGCATGGACCACAGACTTGAAGTAGCCCCACAGGAAACAGTCTAACGTTGTCAAATCGCACGACCGAGGCGGCCAAGCGACTGGACCATTTCGTGAGATAACACGTTCTCCAAACTTGGTTTCCAATAAATTGATTGTGACATTTGCTGTGTGGCCTGTGGTGCCGTCCTGTTAGAACCACATGTCCTCCAAGTCCATATCATCCAATTGGGGCCAAAAATATTCAGTTATCATTAAACGGTAGCGATCCCCATTCACAATAACGTGCCGGTCTTGATCATCACGGAAGAAGTACGGCCCAATGACGCCGCCGGCCCATAAACCACACCAAACCGTAATTTTTTCGGGATGCAATGATGACTCATGGAGTACGTGAGGATTGCTGCCTGACCAATACCGCATATTTTGTTTATTGACGAAACCATTCAGCCAGAAACGAGCCTCATCGCTGAAGATGATTTTTCCATGAAAATCCGATTGTTGCTCTGCCCAATTCACGAGCATACGACGCTTCTGGTGGTCAAGCGGCTTCAGTTCTTGCGTCAATTTATTCTTGTAAGGATGTAGGCCAAGATCTTTTCGAAAAATTCGCCACAACGACGCCACAAAGATGCCGAACGCTTGAGAACGACGTGTGAGAGACACATTTGGGCTTTCTGAAACTGAAGCCTCAGCGGCAGCAATATTCTCGATACTACGGGAACTTCTTTGTCTCACTGGTACTGGAACATTTTGTAGTGTGCCTGTGGATTCAAATTTTTCCACTAGACGCTCAATTGTTGATCTGCTAGGACGATTATGACGACCATAAATTGGTTCGTAGCGCTCTTAACGTTGAAGCCACTGACTCCGAATTTCGGTAATAAATTTTTATAATTTCGACTCGTTGTTAGCTCGTATATCTTTCCATTATGAAATGGCAAACCTTACTGAAGAGAAATGTCAAAAGAGCGGTAAGAAATATGGCGTCGTTTGCTGTCCATGTCGCTCTACTTTTGTAGCGTCCCTGTTGAAAAACCCTTTATTTATTCAATACAATTTTACTAGCGATGTTCAATAGTACCCCACGCTCAAAGGTGATCCCCCTCTCCCCTAGTGATCAACTAACAAAATTTGAATTCCCTGGAAGTTGAAAAGATCTTAGGGCTTATAATTAAAACGTAATGCAAGTAACACAACTTATATGATTGAATTTTCAATTTCGGGAACTAAGCACTGAAGAGTATGTCAGTTGAGATAGTGTAGATCAGATCTGTAAACTTTCAAGTACAAGTATCAGTCGAATACTTAGTACTTATGAATATTTCAACTCATAAACATCGACGACGGCTGGTGGCGTCTAGTTGTTCTGGCCTCAGGATTAAGTATTTACTTCATATGTAGAAGATCTATACTTCATTAATTTATTTTTATTCATGCTACGTAGCAGCAACAAGTTACTTCTTCTTCGTTTATCTAATGAAGTTTGACTTAAAAAATGATTAAAATATTGATCACAATTCACATTTTTATAATAGTATAATATTGTATGAATTTATGTGATTTTTCATTCATAACAGAATCTAATTGAATTTAAAACAATTATTTCCTATTTATTGAAAAAAAAATATGCACAACAAATAAACTAAATAAACTAAAGTATGAATTTTAGAAATTCATTTTAAAAAAAGCAGTAGTTCTTAAAGCGTAGTACGCAGCTGAAGTGAAACAAAAAATTTAATACAGAAATTGAAACAACAAAATCATAAACGAAAAATTTCGTTGTCACTTTCGTTTGTAGTATGCAGTTCGATACTGAAATGTCAATAAAATACAAAACGGTAGTAGATTATTTTATTCAAGTCTCCACTTATTTTTCACACACAATTAATTACCCAACACAATTTTCTTGACGAAAATTTGACAGTTTGTCATATCTTGCATTTGAATTTTATTTTAAAATAGAAAAGGGACCAACAAGCAAATGCAAAAAAAAAACATAGACCACACTCTTGTTTGGAACCCTTAATACCAAAAAGGGCGAAAGGAAGACAAAAACAAAAAACAATTCACATATGTTTGAAAAAAAAAAATTTACTTATGATTTTGTTTCGTTTTTTTTTTTTTAATTTATTTTGACATATCTGATTAAACTCTCCATACATATTGTCCGGCAATATTTTCGTATATTATTTCCTTGTCGATGTGGGGACCCCAGAAAATTTTCGTTTCACTTCAGGCTTAAGCAAAAAACAGGTCAAAATTTTCTTCCAGTATCTGCTACACTTTTTACAAATCTACTTCGTTTTCCTTAGTAATTTGGTTCACTTTCGGGGATCAGCACTCTCATACCTGCTTGGCACCATCTCGCTTAAGTCTCGCCATAGTTGTCATTTTTTGATAGCTCAAACAGACAATACTTGAAATTGACTTGTACTTCAAAAGTATTTAAGATAAACTGGTAGTAATGGTAGTAGTAATGGTAGTAACTGGTGGTAATGGTAATGGCAGTATTGCAGTACCAAGTACATCTAGATACATGGAACAAGGTACTTCATAGAGTAAGTATTTGGAGTATTTCAAGTACTTAGTACATTGTACTCGGTTTTTTTCTAGAACAAGTACAAGTACAAGGTGCAGGTGGTTACTTACATTTGTACTTAAGTACTTTACCATACTCTGGCGTCGATTAATCAATTAAAAAAAAAATTAATACGGTTTCTTGTTGTTGAAATTATTGTTGGTATTAACTCTTCATAGATAATTAGCTTACAAAAGAACGTATGTTCATATTTACTCTACAGCATCTGCTTACGTTTATTGAGTTACAGTTGTCTTGTCAAGTTTTTTTCTTATTGTTGTGGTCATAAGGTATTGTTCAAAAAACAAATACAATTCTATTTTCTGCATTCATTTGAAAAATTAAAAAAAAAAAAAAAAAAAACTTGATTCCCCAGCACTTTGTTTTCTCTTAACAGCCATATGGTGATAAAAATGTGCGCTAATAGTTAAGGGCAGAAAGTCTATTATACTATTTTAAAGTCAACAGTTCCGAACATGTTTTTCTTTGGAGATTTTTCATTTCACGGAATACGTACACATTCATATATGTACTTTCACTGTTCCTATTCACATATATATGTCGCCACACCACTTTAACTGTTAATTCGCCCCCAAAACATATCATATTGGTAGCAAAAATTTGGTTCACGTAATTATCCGTTTTTGCCTGTTTCTTTGTTCTCAACGATGATCTTCTAAACTGTCCGATTTTTCAAAATAAACTCATTTTCAATGAAATTTAATACGAAGTAGTAGGGGCATACTCTTATTAGTACCTATTATCTACCACAAAATATTGCAAATAATTTTTAAGCAAGCCAGACACACGCAACCTATTAAATTATATTTTTTCCATTTTAATTCAATTGCTTACATACTCATACATTGATATATTTCTAGAAAATACCATTATCCCTGTAACATATTTGCAATTTAAAAGCAGTTTCACACTTTTCTGATCCTTTTTGCTTTTTGCAAATATCGAAAATTTCCTTAGCTTTCTTCTCACCAACACTGCTTTCAAATAATTCTAAAACCTTATCCTCTTGGATCACACCATCGATCAGAGTTCCTTCCTTTTCTTGGAAGCAATTAAAGAAGCACTTTGATTTTTCATTGACGGCATCAAATGTCTTAGAAGCAACCAACTGACTGAATTCTGCGTCACTTATATTAGATTCTTTTCTGCAAGCAGTTACATACTCCATGGCTTGTTCTGGTGAAAGTCCAGACAGCTGAAATAGAAAAAAAATTGTGTTAAGTTAGTATTATAGATTAGTTGTACTCAATTTCAAAGTTAAAAATAAAAACTTACAACATTTACAGCAGCAAAAGTTGCAATCAAAACAATTACGAAAATTGACTTCATTTTAGTACGAGTTTTATTAAGTATTTATTCAGCGGGATTTGTTTTCAAATGAGTAAAATAATCAAACTGTTTGTCATTCTTAATTATTCTTCCCTTTTAAGCTAAAACAATAATTGATATCATACGAGTATGTATGAAATAAAGTTATATGTATAAGTTAGAAATGTATAGGTTCCATGTTAAAATCTACGAGTATATCTACTGATATGGACGTTCGAAAACATTGAAATGAGTCAGCCAAAAATTATACGTACATATATCTATGAAGGTGGTATTATAATGTATTAGGTATAATATGGACTTCATGGCATATCTCGCTATAAACAAATTGGTAGTGGAAAATTATAAGAAGAATTATGTTGATAATTAAATTACTTAATCTGTCTAAGTATTGGGTTGTTTTTATAACAAAGAATACATAATTTATGCATGTCATGGCGGAGACCTTGAATCCCAACTACAAATAAAAAATGTTTTCTCAGGGTACTGCCTCTTGTTTGTAAGTTGCAAATCATAGGTTCCAAAAAAAAAACTTTTGTCATGAAATAGTGCTACTAATCTAAGCCGATGGGAACAGATCTGAATCAGCAGAAAATTGAAGGCCTCTTCCCTTCTAGCACTAATAGATAACACATAGATACTACTCACAAAACAATTATTAAGAGCTTTTAGTCAATAGCTCCCAGTTCTTCACGACCTATAATTTTTTTATTATTAGGTAATGTCGATTTTATAACGATATATGTAAGAAAAATACAGTTAAATTACCTTTCTCATCGCGGTTTTTGAAGAAATGAGTGAAAAGCTATAGCTTAAGTCAGACAGTCGATCTCTAAGCAAATTTATTCATTGGTTAAAAATATGTGTTTAACTTGATATTCGTTAAATTTCTTATCTCCTGTCGAAAGCTTTGTAGCAAATATTAAAATGATACACAGAACAAAAGTATCCAAGAACACTTCATGTACTTGTTTTAATGGTCAAAAGGCTTAGAATTAAAAAAAAAAAACAATAACTATAAATACAAGACTGATTCAATAAAATAAAAATGTCTCCAATTTTTAATGCAACTGGCTTTTTAGTTAGGGATCATATTTTTGTGCGTGGGCTTTAGATATTTGTTGTTTTTATTTTTTAAGAAAATTAATAAAAAATGTTTCATTTTGGACGTGGTTACACCCACCTTTCTTCCTTCAGACAATTTTATAAAAAGTTATATACACAAATTATTTGTTTGTTTGTTATGTTGTTTGGATACAAACTGGTTATCATACAGCAATGACCAAGGAATCTTAATAAAGATTTTTTAAAAAATGACTTTAAACAGAAAAACAAAGATTGAAGAACAGTGGAAATACCTAGAGAAAAATCCTTTAGCTCCTCTTAGGTGAGAAATCCATTATTTTGATGGATAGTGATTAGCGATACCGATTTTTTTTAAATATATTCTTTTCTTTGTGTTTATGTACTTTTGTACTATCTTTGAATAAAATATTTTATGTTCTTAATAATTTCAAGTCAAATACCGAAAACCAGATGCAAAAATAGTTCTAGTATTTGAGAAAATTGAAAATAAGTTAATCCATCTCACCATTTTCAGTGTAGTTAATTTTTTACTTGCGATATAGGTACTATAGGGCAAGTTTTGTATTCGTGCACAAAAAAAAATTAAGAGAAAACAATGAAACATGGCATTACGGTGATAGAGAACACCAAAAAAGTGGGTGGCACAGTTCTGTCTGTCTGCCTGTCTGTCCGTGTATTGATCTACAGCCTAAACCACTGAAGCAAGTTTCTTCAAATTTTGAACTTAAGGTTTTTTTTTGTAACTCTCCAAACCATAATGAAAAGCTTAATTACCACAAAAATGGCTCTAACAATTTTGATTAACATAAATCAGTGAATTATTGCAGATGCAGTGAACTTTTTGATAAAAAAAAATTTACAAAAAATCGTTATTAACGCTACCTGCCATATTACGGTTTTTTAATATTCAATTTTTTCATTAACGGTTCAAATGATTTTAGTCAAAATTTTTATACAAAAGCTTTTTTATAATGTTATAAATATTGCATATCACAATTTTGAAAAAAAAAAATAAATTTTGGATTTAAAAAAAAATATTAAATTTTTTTTTTTGAAAATATTTTTCAAAAACGAGTTGATGAATTTTTATAAAACTAAATTTAAAAATGTATTTTAATACATGCTCAAAATTAGCATACCGAAACTTTTTATAAAAAATGTTTTTCAAATTTTATATACAAAAACTATTTATTTAAGAAAACCGTTTTTTCACATATTCATATTTTTCAAGTTATCAAATGGCATACTTGTTTTTGAGCTATAAGTTTCTTTACTAGTTGGTTATACAATTAAAAGAACGATTTAAATGCTTTTTCATATTTTTATATTTTTTTTTTTAAATTACTATCATATTTAAAAAAGCAACTTGAACATAAGAGCAAGTACGCGTGATCCAGTCGTGCATTTTATTTATTATATTGTCTGTTCCTATACTAACTGTTTTTTAAATTTTACTATTGCTTTCTTTTGAATGGCTGTATTTTGGAAACTAAATTGGGTCTAGAGAAACAATTTAAGGTTCAAATCCATTCCAATTCACGCCGTTAATAGATATAAGTGTTATACTCAATTGCAGTCTATAAGAGTGTTCCGGACTTAAATGGTGTTTTCATGAAAAAGATTGTGAAGCGTTTACTTTTCCGATCAAAACGATTAAGATGTTAATGGACAGAAAAATCTGTTTTCTAGGACATCATTAAAAAAAAAACAAATTTTGTGCTCTATTATTTTGTAAAAGCCTTTTAAAAAACAAAAATATGGCGAAAATGGTTGTTTTTCAAAGAGAATGTAGCTAACATTATAGCATTTTTTGCAAAAAATGGCAAAAAATGTTTAATTACATAAAATTGGATATTTTTGTTAGGGAACTATTGAAGAAAATTTTTGATTTTGTACCTAATCAAAATTTAAATAATACAAAATAAATATTCTTGTAAATTTTGAAAAAAAGCATATTGAAATACCCGGTAATTATTTGTCAGTTTTTTTGTTGTGTATATAAACTCAATTCATTATTCACGATTTTCATTGATTATATAATCATAATTGTATCATTTGATATTGAAATTTTAAATTCTTAAATGGCACTCTTTGACAAAAAATTCATGTGAATTTGGAAGTTAAAATCGGTTACTTTTACAAAATGATTTTTTTTAATAAAATTATATGCCTACAAGTCCAATTAGTCAAAATAATAAGTTTTTTAAACAAAATATCTGATATAGGTGAAAAAAGCGGTCCTATATATGCAAACAAAAATAGCAAATGATTTGTTTTGTTTAGTTCGGAACACTCTTTATAAGTCCTTGAGAGAGAAAATACTCAATAATTGAAAAAAGTGCGAACAAACCACGGTATTTTTGATATTTGACAATGTTGCGTTTGGCACATGAGGTCAAAAACTTGGATTATTCATAAAACTTTCATCATAAACAACTGACCAAAAACTCACAACTACCAGATTTGATGCAAGGTCTTCTATACCTTGTCCAAAAAGGTTCCCGCACTGTATAATTAGTGATGTAGATTTGGTTATTCTTGATTTTCTCATAAACTGAAAAACATTTTAGAATATAGTTTTTATTTGACTTAAAGTTGAAAGGGCATAGAATGCTAAGAATAAATGAAAGTATTTAGGACCATAAAGTAAGAAAAAAATTGTTGACAATTTTTTTTTTTCATTTTCAAAAATTTGTGTTGGAAAATGAATTTTTCAAAAACTTTAAATTAAAACAATTTTTTTGTAAAGAATATTAAATGATGGATTTTTAACCTGGGAGGAGCTACATGATTTTTCTCCATATATTACCACTCTTCTTCAATATTTGTTTTTATGTTTTAAGTCACGTTTTTCTTAAATAATTGCTCCCCCTGTCTGAACGGGGAGATATGCACCCAACTTCATTTAAATTTTTTTTCTTTTTTTGACTCAACCTACCCGCTAATGGATCTGACGCAATGTTTGGTTTATGAAGTTGACTACATCATTTTGATAAAAATTGTCATAAATAAAAAATTAACGACCAATGAAAATAGAAAAAAACATTTTTTTTTCTAAAAACAAATAATAACACATACCTATATAAACAAACAAATTTGTATTAGTTTTTTTTTTATTTTCCCATGGGTAGGTGCAAAACCTGCTATTCAGGCTCTATGAGGACCGAAAAACGCGTGCTCATAGAAGTGTGAGATTCTTACTACACTAAAACCACCTCCACTTCCCCTTTGCAACTAAGTTGAAACTTATCTAGCAATTTATTTTTAAGGAAGTTAAGTAACGTGTTGCAGGTTACTTTCCGGTGAAAGTTCCTGCTTATTCCGCGATTTCAAAGCGGTTTTCTGTTCACCGCACCAAGTCAGAAGGTTTTGTTTTTCGCAGACGGCGTACTAAATTCGACTCGTCAAGAATGTCAATAATCGTTGAATTAGCGTGTTCTAATAGTCGATTTCTATGTTTTCGCGCGAAACTTTTTATTTCGTCGCGGAGATCTTCGTTTCTTATATACCACGGAGCATTTACAAAACACCTAAGCAATCTATTTTCAAACGTTTGTAAGTTATTTAAGTTTATATCGCAGGTACAACCCCAAAGTTGTATACCATAAGTCCAAACAGGTTTAAGAACCTGTCGGTATAAAATCAATTTATTTTCAATACTAAGCTTTGAATATTTACCGAGTAACCAGTTCATATCTCTTAATTTACTTTTTAGTTCTTCGCATTTCTTTTTCACGGGCGGCTTCCATTTTAATTTCGCGTCTAGAATCACTCCCAAATACTTTGCCTCATTTGCAAATGGAACACGAGCGGTATTAAGAAAGACGGGTAATCTATTTTTTTTTTTATATGTGAAGTCCACGTTGACTGACTTTTTTCATTGAGCACTATTTGTCATGTTTTTGTCCACTCATTGACATATTAAGAGCATTTTTTAACTTAATTGTAGCTTCGCTAATCGTTTTGCCTACTGCTGGTATTGCAGTATCATCAGCAAACGTGGCTACAATTGTGTCATCTTTTTGAGGTATATCGCGTGTAAATAAATGTAGAGAACTGGACCTAATACACTTCCTTGTGGTACCCCAGCCACTATTTCTTTGAAATCAGAATAATCATATCCGTGTCTTACACGAAAAAGTCTTTCATTTAGATATCCGTTTAGAATGTTGTAAAGTCCTTTAGGCTGAACTTGTCTTAATTTGAATTTGAGGCCTTCGTGGCACACCTTGTCAAGCGCCTGCAACACGTCCAAAAAGACAGTCAAACTGATTTTCTTTTCTTCAAGAGCTCTCTCAATTACGTCAGTAATTCGATGCACTTGATCAATTGTCGAATGCTTGCTTCTAAATCCGAACTGATGTTCAGGTATTAATTGTTTCTCTTCTATTATCGGTTGCAGGCGCAGGAGTAGTATTCTTTCAAAAAACTTTTGATATAATAGGAAGAAGCGAAATCGGTCTGTAAGACTTTTTTTCTTGAGAAGGTTTGCCAGGTTTCAAAACCAAAACTTTCCATTGGCTCGGAACATATTTTAACCTTAGAGCGGCATTTATTATGCAAAGGAGGTTAATAAACCCTTTACGAGGGAGCATTTTTAAAATCTCTGCCGTTATTAAGCCATATCCTGGAGCTTTGTTGGACTTAAGCTTCTTTATTTCTCTTTTTAATTCGGCGAGTGTAGCATTTTTTGTATCAGTAACCCAAATTTTTTGAAACCTTACAAAACGTGCAATTGTTCATTTTGGTGGCTCAAATTAAATGTAGGTTAGTTAAAGCTTTTCCACATGATTGTGAAAGTTGCTATAGCAATTGCTATTTCCGGAGTGTATTTTGATCAAACACCAAAAATTCAAATGATCTGAACTAATTTAGACATTAAATGGTTTGAATCTTACTAACTTTAACCAGATAATTGAAAATTTGAGAAAATAAAGAAAAATAGTTGTACCTATCAACCTATCAACCCCCCTTCAACGCTGCCTCTATAGTGATGAAGCTGAACAACCTATTGAATAGTAGTAGTAGTAGTAGTTTTTTATTATTCTTCTTTAAGTAGTTTACAAATTTCTTAACAATCGTAATATAAACATGGCTTTGCCGTCTGCCAGATTGACAATAGACAATAGACAATAGAAAAAAAAAACTTGATTGATTAAATAATTAAAGTACAGTTTTATTTTAAAAATTTTCATTTAAAATTCTGCTTCTATAAGCTAATGCAATTTTACAAAACTTGAACATTTTGGGCACGTCCATTTCATTAAGGTATTTGAATGTAAGTTCCTCAGATAGTATGTCTGCACCAAACACATGTCTTCTCGTTTCCTTGAGGACGGGGCATCTACCAACAAAATGAAAAATGTTTTTCCACGGTCTCATATTTTTTTCCTCCCCATACTTGCGCTGCATAAAGCAGAGTTGTTTCTGACACCGATTCGAATACCCTATATTTGACGCTATGTGCAATATGTCTGTTGTTGAAGATTTCCTTCCATGCTACATTTATTGCTGTTTTTGCTTTTTCTAATTTTTCGGTAAGATGTTTTTCCATCTTGAGATTCTTGGTGAAGTAGACTCCTAAGTATTTATACTGATTCACAACTTCTATTATCTCATTGTTATAAGTCCATTGCTCTCTTCTATTTGATCTCCCTCCACCTCTTTTGAATATCATAACTTTTGACTTTTCTAGGTTGACCACTAGTTTCCATAAAGTGCAATATTCATTAAGTTTATTTATCATTAACTGGAGTGCTTCAGGGGAGTATGCGAGTAAAACGATATCGTCCGCAAACAATAGGGCTTTGATGACGGTTCCTGCGTATTGAACTCCACCCGGTAACAAACTTGTTATGTCTTCAACGAAAAGCGCGAATAAACTTGGGCTTAGCGTACATCCTTGCCTTACACCTCCTTTCGTCTGAAACCATTCCGATAAATGTTCACCATCCCATACTGCTGCTTTAGTATCCATGTATAGGTTTTGTAAAATGCGTCCAAACTTGTGTGACATTCCCAGTCTAAACATCTTGTAAATCAATGCATTTCGGTCTATCGTATCGAATGCCGCCTTGAAGTCGACAAAAAGGACATACAATTTTTTGTTTTGGGACAAGAACTTATCAGCTATACTTCTTAGGACAAAAATGTGGTCTATAGTAGAATAGCCTGGTCTAAATCCAGCTTGGAACTCATTCATAAGGTTGTTAACATCTATCCACCTTCTCAGTCGACTTTGTAGTATCGATGTAAATATTTTATATGATGAATTTAAGAAGGAAATACCTCTATAATTTTCTGGATCCATCGTGTTTCCCTTTTTATGAATCGGAAAGATAAGAGATTCCTTAAATTGTTGCGGGATGCTTCCTGTATTCATTATAATGTTAAATACTCCTGTTAAATTTTCTATTAGTTTTTCCGTGCCATATCGGTAGAACTCCGAAGGTATCCTATCCGATCCAGCCGCTTTACCATCCTTGAGTCCATTTAGCGCTACTGACACCTCCTGCTGTGCAATTGGTTGGTCCAATATTTCATTATAAAAGCTTGGTTGAGCATACTGAATCATATGATGGTCCATAGTATCTTGGTTCAGAAGTTGCGTGAAGTGTATCTGTAAGGTATTACAATTTAAGCTACGATTTATTACATACACTTTGCCATTTAGTTTATGTAACTGCTTCCAGAAGCCTCTCGTGTTGCTACATGTAATTAAACTTTGGGCTTTCTTTTCATAAAAGGCTTTCTTCTTTTCTCTACAAAGTTCTTTAAACCTATGATTTTGTTCAATATACGAGTGTTTCGCGGAGTCTTCATTGGTTCGCCTAAATCGATTTAGCCATGAGTATGATAAATTCCTCGCTGCCATGCAGGATTTATCGAACCATGGTTTTTTAAACACTTCACCTTTTATGCGATTATTTGATACTGGGTACGCTGTCTTGATACAATCTTCAATACCTTCCAGATTATCAGTTCCATTCACCATCAAAAGTGTATCCAGTTGCCTTTTGTAGATTGAAGACAGGGATTCTCTCCAACGCAATTTCGGTAACAGTTTTAAATCCGCTCTTTCTTCACTCACGTTAAAACCAAATTTGCAAGAAACAACAATCGGCATGTGGTCTGAATAAGGCACTTGTTTTACTTCGAAATCAGAGATTACAGATTTCCAGTTACCCCCAGCCAGACTGTAATCAATGACGGAGCTACCTTGATTTCCGACAAATGTGTATTCATCAAATTTATCACTTTCGCTGGTACCATTAAGTATTCGGAGTCCGATTGAGTTACACAATTCCAATAACTTATTACCTCTTGTGTTTTTTATAAAATCCTTCGATTTTCGTTCATGACCTTCACGTTCGTTTTCCACTCCTCCTTCATAGCCTAGTCTTGCATTCATATCACCAATCCACAGCAAATTTGTGTTGGATTCACACATCAGCAATTCTTTAACTTTATCGAAATCCAAGTCCCAGTGGTTGCAATTTACATAGGTTGGTACAATACGAAACTTCTCTCGATAGATAAGAACGTCTAGACAAGTTATGTCACCAAATAGCTTAAACTCACAGTTGATATTTAACAAATCTTTTTTGTAGCCAAAAATGCATCCTCCGCTCGCTCTTCCCCTCGAATTTGTTCTTAATGCAGGTATAATTTTAAGTTCATAATTGTTAAATTTATTTTCATAATAAAATTGAGTTTCTGTTAAATATGTTTCAAATAAAAAGATAATTTCAAACTGATTAATAAAATAAAAAAATCATTATATATACCCTTATTACTAAGACCAGATATATTATACGATAAAATTTTAATTTGTTTATTATATTTATTTACATTAATATTCCTTATCTTATCTCTTTTGTAATAATTTGACGGGCAGACGGCATTACAACTAAAAGGAAAATTGAGATCTCATCGGAACAGTTTGAGAAAAGTTTTGAGAAGCACTGTTGTTTATATTATTATTATTGCTGCTATTGCTATTGAATATTTTTTTCTATTGGTGAAAAGTCTTAAGACCTCCTGAACGAAGCCTTCAATTCCAAAACTGTGTTAATATGGCGTTCATAAAAAACACTAATAATTCTAGCTCTATTAAAAAAATGTCTCTTATTCCCGGACTACCTCCCAGACAGCCAAAGATGCTATGAATTCAGTTTAATTTCCTCCATTTTTAAGCATTTTAACCTTTATTTTCTCATGGAAGTTCCTCAAGAGACTTATTTTTATAATCTGACACCGGTTGGCATATACGCCAATATTCCAGACTCATGCAATAAAGTACCATACTTGTACCACAAACCGCTGCGGGTAAACCGCACTTGCTAACTTACCACACATAGTGTGCTGCACCGGCTGTTTACGTATTTAATAAGATATTTTGTAACACAACATCCCCTTTTTCAATTGTTAAAAAAATGCATATTACATTTATAACAGTCTAACCAATATAAAATTTAATCGCAACCATATATAGCATTGGGCATTATTAGGTAAATATCAAAACGGCATCTGGCGTCATATTAAACAAATGAAAAATACACCGCACCCTTCATAATTTTATTAAAAAGAAAGAAAAAAAAAAGTTCAATAAAATCTCTATAACACGTAGGAGAGTAAGAGTATAGCTATGCTATGCATGCATTACACATTACCGTTATTGCATTGAATCCAACGAAATATGATTACAGTTCATTGAATTAACAGCCCTATATTATTTAACTTTTGAGAGAATGTGAGTGGGATGGGGGGATGTATGATGTGATGGTGTTCTTAAAACTTGGAAGAAATTCGCTTGTTGAATAATAAGATTTTGCATTTTGTAGTTCAGTTAACATCATCCCTCATCCTTAAAGGAAACAATATTTTTCCCTCACTAAAGCCAATTTGCTTGATGACTCAGGACCAAGAACAGGTTATGCATATTGTAAAGGAGATCCGTTTCTGTAAATGTCTTTTTTTTGATCTGATCTTATTTTCCATGCACCGAAACACATCGTATCAATATTTTATTTTTGAATTTTCTTATTACACACTCGAATTCGAGAGGGTGAGTTAGACGCACCACCCTCTTTATGATTATGATTGTACATAATGGCATTGGCTCAACATTTTTAAGGGGTGGTCGTGGTACTCGTACCATAAATCCTACAACCCAACACACTTCTTGTTCATTTCGCGGTGACTCTCGAAGGACTAAAATTTATTTTATGAAATGTTACCTTCTTTGTGCTAAAGAGTTCATTAGAATCCTTGAATTTAATCAAATAAACACGAAATGTTTCCTCTTTCTTGTTCTCAGTAAAAGATGAGTAGCTATTTGGGGTGACACAAAAAAAAATCCTGTCATATGCTGGAAAGTGTGCGTGTATATGTATATATTTTATTTATTTCAACTCTTTGTCTGCTTTATTTAGTCTTTAGAGTGACGAAAATGGATTTTATTAATGGCTCCTATACACACCACTTCACCGCCTGGCTGGTTCTATTGATCCTAGATCGATTGGAAACCATAGCCACCCCATCTCTTGGTAAGGGGTTGGTCATGGTTGTCTCACACGACCACGTTGTGGAAAACCACAACAAAACGTTTTCTACTAAATTATATACTGTGAAGTTATAGTTTTCCCAATATACCTACTAATAATACACCACACCGCACCGCATCGAGCTGTCTTTCTGTCTCGTGGCTGTCTCATTTGGCGACTATTTATGAGATATTCCGCGAATCCCTAGGGGATGTTTTAATAGACAATTTCAAACAATGGCTAAACAGAAGATTATCCTTTTTTAAACAAATAAAAAGAGGGAGACAATGAGAAAGGTACAGGGAATCGTTTCTTTGCACTATTTTGTGGGTTTTGTATTCGAGAAATTATTTAGTTAAAAGGATGATGATTGGCCATATGACACTCTTTTAGCGATTGGCGTTATGTTATGTTTTGATAGGACAAGGATTTATGAAAATATAAATTGATAATTTATTGTTGGTTTTTTAGATAACCCAACCGTCCGTCGTGACATCAGGAGCCGCAGATGTTTTATTAGCGATTTATTTAATAAAGGATAGGTATTAGGTATATTTATGCAATCTTATCGAAGTTTGAAAAGTGTTTTAAGTCAAGACTCAAGATTTTAACGTGTATCTTTCTACTATCCAAGAAAGATAAATGCAAATGATCAAAATCTCTTTCGTATGTTAACTCGTAAATGCTTTCAATATACCAACTCAGTTCAAAAATTGTGATTGTTTGAGAAAAACAAAATTATCATGTTCTGCATAAATGGCGGTTTTCAGAGGAGTTTAAATTTAAAGAGGAGGTTACACATGGTTGTATACTGTCACTAATACTGTTCCTGTTCCTACATGCAGCTTTGTCGAAAAATTCAGAGGAATCTGCAATCACACCTCCATCATCGACTTATGTTTATCTCTGATAATGGATGGATTATTGATCTCCATTGAATGACAATAAGAGAGGAGAGAGAAGCTGAAAGTGTTGGCCTTAACGTTTTAAACTTCTTCATCTACCGAGGAAGATATTTCTGGATAACCATTGAAGATGGTTATCTTAAGAGTGCTGTCTTTACAGATGGTGGGACCGAACTAGATATAAACAGTCGAATTATGGAAAAGCAAAGACTGCACTCGGAATACTTTCCAAAGTATATAGAAATAACTCTACAAGCCTTAGATGAAAGTTATAGCTATCACTGAAACTAAAAAAAAAAAAATAATAAGCCAAAAACTCCACACAAACAGACTTTGAACATTTCAATGATAATTTGTAAGGTTGTTCAATCCCCGAAAAAATAAAACTCATTTTATTTGGAAACCTGTGTTGCGGTAAAAATTACCACAACAAGTTTCAACAACCTATTCTCTTTTTTCTTGTCCGTTTTTGGCCTTCCTTCCCGTTGGGGCTCCAAAATGCTGGCAGAGTCCGTAGATACCTGGCGTCCATCAGCCAAAAACCTACTCTTAACTGCCTGACCAGAATAGATTGCTGCAACTGGAACCGCAGCTTCAACTGGAATAGCTGTCAAAAATTCCTGTACGTGATTTTTTTACTCTTCCACAATGTACTGTACAGCTTTCTGACATTTTTGTCATTTGAAGCCAGCTGTGCGAATTCAATTCAATACAAAAATAAAAATTAAAACAAAAATGGATAATAGTGAAATTGAAGTTAAAATTACTTTACGTCCTTATCAGAGATTAAAAAAAAAATTCGAAACTCTCTTCAACCCATAGGAAAATATTCGGTTGCACTGACAATTTAGAAACATCAAAAAAGCTACATACATGCTAAAGTTAAAAGTTGGCCACCTTGTCCAGCTGCGTCTGGAGCTCCGTCTACAGATGCGTCGTGTTCTATTCGTATCATTGAGTTTGCGTGTATTCAACATTTTGACAGCTATTCTAGTTGCAGCTCCAGTTGCAACTCCGTCTCTATTCTGTTCAGGCAGTAAAGTATTTTGGAAAAGCAACAAATAAAGGTCTTCGTCTTTAGATGTGTGAGACCGGTAGTCCACACATACAATTGCAAATTTACTGTGTGACGTCCACACATTGGGCGGTCCACATTTACCAAAATGACATATCGGTGTGCGACAGGTGGTCTACGTGCTCTAATCGTGTGACAGGTGGTTCACACTACAATAAATTTTTTGCACTATGTGACAGGTGGTCCACAAGTTCTTCGTGTGTGCGACACATGGTCCACACGGGATTAAAAACATGATGAGTACGACCCATGTTCAACGACTCGTGTGAAACTGAGGTCACACCAACGTAAATTTAGTATGGTGTATTGCCCAGCATAAAGTGTTGTGAACATTAAAGAAAAATCAATCTGCGACGTATTTCACTATTTTCCAAAATTCTGCGTGGAGGTCTACGGGCTAAGATTAGTTAAACACTTCGTGAAAGTCATCGGACCCTGTCTTGTCATTTTAACAGAATGTTTTCCTCTACCTTCGTGGTCTGGGCTGGGGACTTTATTCGTGGTTTGAAATAATTTTTCACTTTTCTTTGGACCATTTGATTTTGGGGGGGAAGGGCTGAACTCGTCCACTGAGCCAATGTTGGTGTTCATATCACCAACATGAATGAGATCACATGCGTAGCTGGGTTCGACAACGACATGCAGCCCTACGAAAAAAGCAGGTTGCCGCAGTTAGACCGTGACAGAATACCTCCACGGACTAATATCAGAGTAGGATAGCCATATAGTCGTGGTAATATGGACGAGCCAAGTCCGCCATATTTTTGTTCACTTTTTTTGGTGATATAGGAAAGTGTTGGGTGGCAGTTGAAAAATCTAAACATTAAGCTTAAAGTTATTCGTGCCAAGTCGTGTGACTTTTCAAAGAGAGAACTGAGTTGAATTATAATCCCTATAACTGGCATCTTAAGCCCATGGAACGACTGTTCCGCACTCCAACGTTAAACTCGTACGCTTTTCTATGGATGCAGCAACTTTTAAGATAACTGCTGTCACAAAAAAGCTGCTAGCGTGCAAAGGGGAACCTTACGTTCCTTCTCTAGGTTATTTTTACCATCAAAAAGATCCCTAGATCCATATAAAAGGTCTGCTAGTTTTAGTAATTGGTCAGCCATAGAGTTTTTGAAATGAATTTTATAATTTTTATTCAAGGTCATTATGTGAATTTTGGTATCTCATTTATGGGAAATTTGCAAAACATTAATACCACTTTAAAGGCCCTAAAATCCTAAGCACATGGTCAATTAGTTTCAGTAATCGGTCAGCTATAGGCTTTTTTTGGTTTTTTATGAAGTTTCCCAAGGTCCAGAGTCCATTTTTACGAATGAGAAATTTGTAAAAGAGTTTTTTTTTTTTTCCGTGGGTAGGTGCAAAACCTGCTATTCAGGCTCTATGAGGACCGAAAAACGCGTGCTCATAGAAGTGTGAGATTCTTACTACACTAAAACCACCTCCACTTCCCGATTGCAACTAAGTTGAAATTTATCTAGCAATTTATTTTTAACGAAGTTAAGTAACGTGTTACAGGTTACTTTCCGGTAAAAGTTCCTGCTTAATCCGCGATTTTAAAGCGGTTTTCTGTTCACCGCACCAAGTCGGAAGGTTTTGTTCTTCGCAGACGGCGTACTAAATTATACTCGTCAAGAATGTCAATAATCGTTGAATTAGCGTGTTTTAATAGTCGATTTATATGTTTTCACGCGAAACTTTTTATTTCCTCCCGGAGATCTTCGTTTCTTATATACCACGGAGCATTTACAAATGACCTAAGCAATTTATTTTCAAACGTTTGTAAGTTATTTAAGTTTGTATCGCAGGTACAACCCCAAAGTTGTATACCATTAGTCCAAACAGGTTTAAGAACCTGTCGATATAAAATCAATTTATTTTCAATACTAAGCTTTGAATATTTACCGAGTAACCAGTTCATATCTCTTAATTTATTTTTTAGTTCTTCGCATTTCTTTTTCATGTGCGGCTTCCATTTTAATTTCGCGTCTAGAGTCATTCCCAGATACTTTGCCTCATTTGCAAATGGAACACGAGCGGTATTAAGAAAGACGGTCAATCTATTTATTTTTTTATACGTAAAGTCCACGTGGACTGACTTTTGTTCATTGAGCGCTATTCGCCATGTTTTCGTCCACTCATTAACATTATTAAGAGCATTTTGTAATTTAATTGTAGCTTCGCTAATCGTTTTTCCTACTGCTAGTATTGCAGTGTCATCGGAAAACGTGGCTACAATAGTGTCATCTGTTTGAGGTATATCGCGTGTAAATAAAAGGTACAGAACTGGACCTAATACACTTCCTTGTGGTACCCCAGCCACTATTTCTTTGAAATCAGAATAGTCATTTGCGTGTCTTACACGAAAAAGTCTTTCATTTAGATATCCGTTTAGAATGTTGTAAAGTCCTTCAGGCAGAACTTGTCTTAATTTGAATTTGAGGCCTTCGTGCCACACCTTGTCAAACGCCTGCGACACGTCCAAAAAGACAGTCGAACAGATTTTCTTTTCTTCAAGAGCTCTCTCAATTACGTCAGTAATTGTATGCACTTGATCAATTGTCGAATGCTTGCTTCTAAATCCGAACTGATGTTCAGGTATTAATTGTTTCTCTTCTATTATCGGTTGCAGGCACAGGAGTAGTATTCTTTCAAAAACTTTTGATATAATAGGAAGAAGCGAATTGCCAAAGAGTACCGAAAAAAGACTTTCGGGCCAAAAAAGGCGAAAAATAATAAGGTAAAGTTTGAATGGATACATCTATGTCAATTTAAAATTACATTTTAAACATGTCACATCAATGCCTGTAGCTTTTTCTTTACTTAATCAATGCATATCTAAGGCCTATCTTTGTTCCAAAAAAAAGTTATGCGGAATTTATTAAAAAAAAATTAAGAAATCTTTAATTTTCTTCTTTTTAATTCATCTCTATACTCTCTTCTTTTACACTTCCTTACTAAAGCAAATGTATTGCTGTAGTAGCAATACCTCAATCTACTTCACTGATGCTGCAACTAGAAACGAGAGTTTACTGTTTGCTGTTGACTCGGTCAAATAGATTTTTAATATTGAACAGAAAATTAAGCATCCGCATCATCACATCGCAATCGGAACTTGTCTCTCAACAGGCAGATGCAATCACACAGCAGATATATATAAAAAGAAGGTTTTGACCTTAACCATAGCTCCAAATGGAATCTGAAGTACCTACCTGAATCCAGGCATTGATTTCAATGAGTTAACCAACCAACGGTAAGAAAATACTAATATATTAAGGAACTCTTTCGCCCAGTAATAGGCAGTTGCTTCCCAGTCTTCTGAATCTCCAAGAGTGCCATTAAGGAACTTGAAATTTTTGAAAGCAAATATCTCCAAATTTGCACCGGACTACACTTCTAAGCTTCCAACGGCATTGGCACCGACGTCACACTACAAAATCAAGCATCGTTACACAGAACAGAAGTGAATACAGTTGCACTGGGTAGGTTACCTCCTTTTTTCTGCTATTGACAAAGAAGCTAATAGTGAACATTAACAGTCAACCAAATCAGCTATGGATGGCCATCACCAAGGAACGACAAACTCAACCAAGGTATTTAATTCTGATGGAGACCCTGCCCTGACGGACTAGAACAATGGAAAATGAGGAAGTTGTTTCTTTCTATTAGGACGTAGAATTATATTATTCTTACCTATCTGCCTACAATATTTCAGTATAAAGAAGAAAACACATATCTGCGTTTTAAGATTTTTGAGATAATCTCGATTTTTAACTCTAAAGTTTTTGTTTCGTTGATGAATGGATTTCTGCAGCATCTACAAGTAAATACTTGTTTGTTCTTTGCTATTCTTGTATGGTATAGCCACTTTAAAGGCATTATAGGCTCTCCAGCAGACAATCTGATAAGATCTAACCACCATATCGTTAAGCAAATCAAAAGACATCTGCCAAATTTTTGAAAACTTACATCCAATGAAACTTTGCACTCTTTTTTTTAAGCGTAAAATATTTTTAACTAAAATGATTGTTAATTTTAAGGATACAGGTACATTCGTACAAACTTAATATTTAAATTTCCTCATCAATTATTGTAAAATTATTAATTTCCCTTCCGATGCTCATTCCAAAATAAAAAAAAAAACTGCTTTGAATTCATTTGACGTATCTAATACAAACTCTCAATTCATTTCCTAACTCCTTTTATATTATTTTGAACCCTCTATTCACTACAACAAGTCTACCATCATCTTTTTTTTTTCAATTTTCGGAAAGGTTCTATAAAGCCAATTCAATGATCCTTTGGAATTGCACATAAAAGCTCTTCCTCTTCATTGAAAACAGGGAAATGAGAATAAAAAAAAAAAAAAAACACTTTTAAAGAGGTTCGTAAAAATGTTGAAATAATTTGGTTAATATCCTTCCAACACACAAAATCCTCAATAGGTACCGCAATTTCTAACTAAAAACCAGAAATACACAAAATAAAATGAGATTCGTTTCATTGGTAAATGGTTCAATGTATAGGTTTAGTAAATAGGTAGGTTTATGTATATTCATACCAATCACGTGTGTACAGAAACGCAGAGTTCATATATAGATGTAGGTACCTACTAAAAAAAAAAACACATTATAGAGCGGAAAATACCGTTCTATACGCTCCTTGGGAACATTATCGTAAAATCGGTGTTTAAAGTAATTCACGATTTTTTTTCAAAAAAATACATGTTTGGTGTACAATATTCTTGTTTTGGGAACCAAAAAATGCCATTCACCCTTCAATGCTGGTCGTTTGCACTTTTGCTATTTCTATTAACGAAATTGGAAAAAATCTTTTATATCATATCAATGCTTTTACATTTAAATAGAATTACTTACTCCTCATACCCCCTCTTCAAAGTTGGACACTGACTTTGCCAAATTGCACTAAAAAAGTAAAATTGTCTACTATTAGAAACATTCAAAAGGGATTGTGCATTCAATTTAACAGCAACGTTGATTGAAATTTAGAACCAAAGCAACGGAATAAATTTGCATGGATACTGTAAAATTCAATTCACTCAAAGAAAATTCAATAAGAAAATCCTTAAATTTACTGCCAGATGATTCGGATTTAGGAACATATTCATATTTTACTATTAATTTTGACTTCTGTCAATTTTTAAGGATATTCAGTAATTTGAACTTTTGTTTTTTTTGATTAATAATATTTTTAGTGCATTTATAAGAGAAAAAAGTGGAGAATCAATCACCTACCCACAGTCACTTGAAGTAGGTACCTGACATTACAATATAACTGCAATTTATTCGACTAACCAAAACCATATCATAGGACGCCGCCGCCTTATAGAAGTATAGATAATTTGTTATCCAATCGTGAGTCTTTTTATTGCCTCCTAAATTTACACAAAGCCGATATGTGTGCAGAAACAAAAAGGAACAAAAAAAAAAAGATCCTAGCAAATCACTTCCATGAGCTAAGAGGGGACACTATTTTGTGTACATAGGACACAAATTAAAAGTGTCCTGTTTTTTATTTGATTTTTCCTTTTAGTCTCCCATTCTTGGCCTAGTGCCCGGTAAATCACGGTTAGGTGGAAAAAAAGTTATGTGCGTCAAGTATTTGTGTTATTGTTGCTCATAAATCAGGATAACGAGGTCGTCCTTGTGCAAGGACACTCTATATATATACTAACAGTATTTTTTTTTTTTGCTTTACTTCTGGATTTGTGTTTGAACATTTGTTTTTTATTGTTCCATTTAGGGGCTCATTTGTGGGCAATTACGAGGGGCCAATAATAGTCTACTTGGCCACATTGTTTTTGTCATCAAAATGAGCAATGTGGAGGATTTTCTTTGATAAATTATTACAAAACGAACTTTGTTTTCTTTTGTTTTTGGTCTTGCATAGAAAAAAAAAATTAAAAAATGTAAATTGCATTTGACTTTGTTTTGTAATTAGACGAGGCTAACGACGACGACAACGTTGACAATGACGACGCAGTGATGAGAACGATGGATGCTTGCGATGAAACATACAAATTGATAACAATGATGTTCCTTTCCTGGAGGGCTAATGATGATGATGAGAGTCCTTTGGTATATCTTGTGCACTGTAATTGGGGTTTAATTAAGAAAATTGATAATTAAATTCAAATTTTGACTTGACTGTTTTAACCCGTTGCTATATAGTTCTCACTCTTTCTTCATCCAGTGAATGTCATCACATTTTGTAATGCCAAAACAACCACAAGCTTGAAGTAAAAAGGATTCAGGAAGTTCGACACCATACCATACTAGCAGTTTAATTAAAACTTCATTATGACGCATGCATGCATAAACGAACCAACCGAATAGAGACAACATTATCATCATCCCCACATAGAATGGTAGACATTTTTAGAAAATACAAAAACCAGACAGTTAGATAGATATAAGGCAGACATTCAGACATGAATGCAAACGACAGGCAGCGTGAAGATTTCAAAAATACTCCTGCAGCACTGCTAAGAATGTTCCATATGAGTTGCTGTGCATGAAAAAGTTTAGATGGTAGGAAAAATTATTTAATTCCTTGTTTATGGGGGTTCTATGGTTGAAAAGTAAACAATTCTCACAGGTGCCTGATGCAGTTGACTTTGTATAATAGAGAGATCTAGGATTTTTGTTATTATTATTCTTTTCGTTTTAAGTATTTTAATTTCCTGGTGTTTGTGTTGAGTGTGTGTGATTCAAAAAGAAAGACTGACGTTTAGCACTATTTCGTTTGCATTCAACTTATGTATATAACCATTGCATAAAACTCCATAGAGTGAAAAAGGCGACCTTTTTCACTCCTATTGTGCCTTTGTGGAGTTAATTATAACAGTTTTAAAGAAGTTCACATTAAATTTAAAAAAAAAAAACTTGTTGCTAGAACCAGGAATCGAACCCGTGTCCCTCTGAACCAATTGTCTTACTCGCTTTTTTTTAAATTCATTTTTATTTTTCAATTTTCTTAAAGCTATCTTAAAGCAAGACAAAAATTCATAAAACTAGCCTTCTTATCAATATCTCAATATCTTAAAACTAACTTACTAGCCCCAGTCAGGCGATCTAAGTTAAACTATAATAACTTAATGCTAATGCCTTTCGGCCTAAGAACTATCTTAATACTAACTCCAGGTCGGTTTTATTTTTTACCGAGAAGAATTTACAAAAAAATCGATATCATTGTCTTTATTTTTTTTTTGGTTTTATATAACTCGCTAACCACTCCACCAATCTCGGATATACAGTTCAATGCATTAAATTGGAATTACTTTTATCTTGAATTGCCTTGTATGAGACAATAAGCATTAATAAGAAAAACTTTCTTTAAGAAAAATATAAAATAATAGATTAGTATGGCTATAACAAACACATATTTTTAATTAAATAAATAGAGACATAATAGAATAATTAATTAATTAATACCAAGCTTAAACATTGCCAACAATAAGAAATATATGTGCTCAGGTGCTAAATTGAATATAAATTATAAAATGGCCGATTATAGCTTGGCGTCACCATATTCGCTAATACAAGCAATATAGAAATAAAGAGTAACATAAAGATTTTATAATAATTTTACAGGATGACTATTGAAGTGAAAGTATCTTGGTTACTTCATAACAGCATTATAGAGAGATTAAAGAAACATTGGTATATCGCTTCTATAAAGCTGATATAATTTGCACCAGAAAATATTTTAGGATCCAGTAATGCTTCAATAAGGTATTTACTTTCTGTTAGAGGGCTAAATGGAGCGCTATAGAAACAAATAACACCTTAATGCAATTTTGTTAGTTGGGTACTGATTATTATGAAGACGCAATTTTACTGAAGTCTTGTAGGTATGTACATATGTATTGTACATATATAGGGTTATCAAACAAGAGGTGTCATTTAAATTTGTCAGAAACAGAGCTATTGTTTAACAAGCTCTATGTGGCATGTAGTGCCACGACAAACTATACTGTTGGAAATGAGCACCACATATCCCCCTTGTCGATAGAATATGTTTACATTTTCTACAGTTTTACTGCTTAATAGTTTACTCTTAGTTTACAAAGGATAAACTGCAATGCTTTCTGAAATTTTTAGTGATTTTAGAATTAAATCTTTGCCAAGCTAAGGTACATTTGGAATTATTTAATCGGTGCAAAAAACCCATCGACTTGATTTGTAATTTTTTGTGTTTTTCTTAATGGGACACACAGAATTAGTAATAATAGGAAAACCGTTTAAGTAAATTATTTCTATTCGAGGTACGGTGGCTTTCAATAGCCTCTGGATCAAAAGCACGCTTAAATAACCCATTCAGACCAAGCACTATGTAACATCCGAAATGTCATGATCTACTTGGACTTGAGGACTACTGTAATTCAAAGACTCTTTATACACAAGTACTTGTTGTCAGGCCAGTCCATTAGTCTGATATCGTCAAACTGTTATACCTAGTTTAGTTCCCACAGCTCAGAACACCTCATATACAAAGAATGAGCATATTTTTTTAGAATTTTTAAAGGTATACCGTGTCATTATAAGCTTGAAACAAGGAAATTTTTTCGCTTCGCTTGTTTTTTTTTTGCTTGTGTATTTATTTTTGCCTATTTTATATAAATAAAATATTACGTATACGCCAGAGTGCTTTCACCCCGTAAACAGAAAGTATAACTGGTATAAAAATATTATTTGCCATCGATTTTTTAACATCCTCGATAGTATAGTGGTCAGTATCCCCGCCTGTCACGCGGGAGACCGGGGTTCAATTCCCCGTCGGGGAGAATACTGTAAGAGTTTTTTTTTTTAAAGAACTTACGTTCTATCATTTTTTGTGATGATTTTTTAAATATTTTAAAAGATTGAAAATTAATTAAATATAATTTTAAAAATTTTTTAAGAGAAGATGGAAATGTTAATATAGTAGTTTGCCAAAATAAATTCAATTCTCTAGGTTTTGCATTTGCATTAGATTTGAATATATGCTACATTGCTAGTTATTGATGTCATTAGTTTGTGTCAAAATAAAAGAGGTAATACTAAGCAGCATCTCTGGGCTAAATGCGTGCCTTGAATATAATTTTTGCATTGAAATTTTGCTTTCACTTCTGTATTGTGTGTAGAATGTTGATCTTTTTTGATTGAGTATACATCTATTCATGGGCTCAGGTAAAATGAAAGTTTTATTCACAAACGATCGTCGTTGGTGATGCTTATACACATTAAAACCATAAAATTTCAGCCTCACAATTTTATCAATGACTTTCCTCACCATCAATAAATTTAACAATTTATTTTATAAAAACGTTTTAATTAAGAGGCATACATTTTTGTGTGGGTGGTTGAATTTGTGTCGCTATCGCAAAGAGATTCACAGATTGTAAATAGAAAGATTTATAAATAAAAAGATGTGTAAGTGCATATATACGAGTACACAGTCCACATCTGACAATAATAAATTCAGATTAAAGAAAACCAAAAAGTATTTCCCATACCGGGAATCGAACCCGGGCCTTCTGGGTGAAAGCCAGATATCCTAGCCACTAGACCATATGGGATATATTTTTCTGAATGGAAGATATCAAATTTAAAATCTGACCGACAGATTCTCATTAAAAGAATTTCAAGTCAAGTTAGAAGCATTAAATAAATTGAAAAGTAATTAAGTGCATGATATGCCTTCGATAAGATGTGACAGTTTAAAATTGTCATCTATTCTATGTTTTGATATTTTACTGGCTAACTTGATGCCACATAAGCCAAGCTTCAAAACAACATTGAATAACTGGACGTTAAATTAGAAAATATCGCAACAAATTAACAAAAAAATTGTTAAAATATTATGAAACAATCATCGATTTTATGTGTGAAGTTAGTTTTATTTAATATATTTTCGAAGAGGCCAAGCTATGTTTAAATACTATAGATATTAAGCTAGCAAGGTATTAAATATAAACAAACACAACTATAGGTGACAAATTTTATGTCATTACCACAGCAAAACAAACTCCTAATTTGCTATGAATGAAGAATGAATAAAGAATAGAGTTTGCATTCTAACACCATTGGTGAAATTAAAAAATACAAATAAATAACACCTGAAAGGTTTGAAAATACCGTTATGAGCAGAGCTTTAAGATAATAAAGTATATTTTTTAAAAAATTGTATGCATTTAAAAGAAAAGAATTTTTAAAAAACAAGCTCTACGACGGTAAACCAAAGCAGGAACGAACGCAAAATGGCTATGACTCTGTAAACCACGTTTGGACTTTTTATTAACGTTCTTTGCTTATATTAACGTTTTTGAAAATTTTCATTTAAAAAATAAACTTTGGTTAGACTATAGCGAGACCAAAGCGAGATGGTGGAAAAATATGTTCAAAATGAAAAACCTCTTATAAATGTGACGATGAGACAAAGAAATTTCCCCCGTGTAAATGGACATGGCGAGACTACATTTATAAGGCTCAGAACCCTTATGCCTTGATCAATTTTCACTGGACTACTCATTTGTGCAAAGTTTTTCTTTAGACATAACCTGCAAAACTACCAATATCTGTTACCTTTATGGCGGTATAAAAAGACTCTATTATTTCTAGTTTTTTCACAAGGAATTAAAAGGAATTTTAAGCATTTTAGCATTTTTTTAAGCAAATTAAATGAATTAAAAACGAAAAAAGTATTTAAGTACAACTCATAAGTACACAAGTAATCTATACAAAAATTACAATTTATTTTTTTGGAATTAAAGTAAAAGGATAAGTACTGGTACTTTTTCTTGAAATTTTTAAGTAGAAGTAGTAAGGTTAAATTTAAGTACAAGATAATTGTACTTGTACTTTCACTTTTACCTAAGCCTTAAATACACAGGTCTGGTCATAGAAAAAAGAGTTGGGATATAATGATAATTTTTTATGATTAAATTCAATTTTCATTTCAATAACATAATTAGTAATAAAAAATTTAACTTTCTTTAATTACACCTTATTTTATTTTACAAAATATACATAATAATAATAGATAATTAAAGAAAAGCACTGTGTTGATTACATTTCAGGTAATTGATAACTGGGATTGTAATTCATTAAACGTTTTTATTAATTAAACATAAAATATGTCTGAATTTTTACAAATTTTATATTTTATATAAGTTGTTTTGGGAGATAAGCGAACAGACTGTACAATAATCTATATACAATACAAAAATAAAACACAAAAAGTGTTTGTGTATACATACATAGGTCGCTTGTAGACTCTTAAGCCATCCAACCGATTTGCCTCAAACAGGTTTCATAAGAAAAACAATAACGCGATAGTTTAAACCCACCAAAACAATGTATTAGACACATTCGGTGCATCCATGAAGTGACTTACCAAACACAAATATAGTGTCACACCAAAAAAAATTATCTTACAGAATATTAAACAATTTAATTATCTGTCAAATAATCGAAAATATTTAAAACCCTCATACAATGTACATAAACATATGTATGTATGTAAATAAAAAAATATTTATGAGAATGTTGCTTCACAAAATCAGAGGCATAGGCGGTTTGGTCAAAATTCTATTTTTTGTTTGTAAATTCTGTCTAGTCAAAAATCTGTTTGGCCAAAATTCTGTACTTCAAAATTTTGTCTGGTCAAAATTCTATTTTCACAAATTCTGCTCATGAAAACTAAAAGTTTAAAAAAGCTGTCATTTACACAAAACATTTTCTTAAGATTGTATAGACTCAAAGCCTGCAGCAAATTTTGACTGTAAATGATAGTGAAAAAAGAAGTATAGGCGTCAAAAAAATGTATTTATAAAAGCTATTCTAAAAATTAAAGTTTTGAAGTCCATTGCCATTTATGGACTGGAAGACTTCGATTTCGGGAATAATCTTGATTGAAACTTTCGACGTCTATCTATAAATCCTTTTTTTTCTATAAACCACACGTAAATTGTGACAAATTTATCAAGTTTTAAGTTTACAACGGCTTTACGCTGTTGTATGAATACCCTTTATAAAACTTATGACTCGCGCTTTTTTGCTTATTTTTAGAAAAAAATTTTTATGTGCACCCCATTTTGTATTCTATTCACCTGGGATTTTGCTAAACGAAGATCATTTTCAGCTTTTTAGTCAGTGACTCAAAACATCGCCAATGTTTTATGTTCTTGGAAAAATTTCCGTATTTTGCTTTTCATCATTAAAAACGGACCAAAACTCTGCCTTAAGATAGTATCAGTTAATTTAAAATGGTTTCAATTATGTATGTATGTATGGATGTTCTAATAATGTTTAATTTAGTTCCATTACAAGAAATCTGTTTTCCAATATTCTGTATTTAAAAATTCTGTAAATTTGTTGTACAAAAAAAATCGTTTTGATAAAGTAAAAAAGTGCCCACTTTTTGATTTGAAAAACAGAATTTTGACATGCAGAATTTTGAAAGCTGAATTATAACCATACCGGATTTTGACCCCAGCCAATTGGCACCCTGAGGGGGGCATAAGAGGGCACTTGCCCATCCTGCCTCTGGGAAATACCACGTTTCTTACATAGTTTTTGATTTTATCATGAATTTCAACAAATATTTCTTTTTTTCAATGGAGGTCATGATTTGCCCCCCTTCTAAACAAAATGTGTTTCTTTTCTGAAGAATAGAAAACGCCTGGGTATCAGCTTGTAATAAGTAAAGTAAAAAGTAGGCATTCAAAAATTGCTAAGCTAGTACAAATAGACAAATACAAATGAGGACGACGAATGGGCATTTTTGGGCATTAGCAGCCACAAATAAAAATAATTAGTGTCAAATGAAAGGTAAATTACTTAGAAACTACTTTTAATATAGGTGAAACAAAGCATTTTATTTAGGAAAGAAGATATTTCATTTTGAAATATGTAAAAGACAAAAACATTTATAGATTATAGATATAAATATTTTATTTAAACTTATATCACAACTTTTTTAATAAATTTAGATTTTTCGGCGTGTTTCGGAAGTCAATGTTCCACCATTAGGTTTGACTAAATTGATAAATTTTGCTACTTTTTGTTTATTGTCTTGTTGTCCAATTTATAAAATTATTTTATTCAATCTTAGCTGTTATCTATGGTTTTGTTTATGTTTGAATATTGGTATTGGACACTTGGTGTTTTTGTGTTTACGAGTTAAAATAGACCCAGTATGGATTTCAACAACTTTCTTATTTTTTTGACTTATTATTTTGATCAGGACTTCAACTTTATGTTTGAAGGCGTTAAGGAAGCAATTTGAATAATTTCCGCTTTCCAAGCGCCAATACATGATATTGTAAATAAATAATCTTAATTATTAATTACTATAGGAAATGAATACATTACTTAACAGGCTGTGATAAGTTCGCAATATAAAGGGTATTCATATTCATGCAACTTCGTCAAAACTTAGATAAAGTTACAAATTGGTTTAGATTATCTTTTGGTTAATGAACTGTCAAATTATATATGAGAAATGATCTATCCAATTTGGTTTAACTTTTCCAAGGATTTTGCTGCGGAAAGTAAACCAAACTGGTTAAACTTATCCAAACGTTATTTTGACTCTTACTCTAATTGAAACACCTAGCATTTTAACAAACGTACAGAAAAAGTCATTCATGCAAATTTTGCGTAAATTCATCATTTTGCACAATTTGTAAGCTAACGACGTTGCATGAATACCCTTAATATGAATAATCTAAATTCAACGATCGAAAACACTACTAGTACATTCTATTATACGCAATGGAATCACGAGCGATTTAGAGCTTGACATAATTTGCACTCTTATCATATTAAATTTTTTGTAATATGGTAACGACTTTCATATTTGTACTATAACGAATCTCGAATGAATAAGCGCTTAAAAATACATGATACAAGCCAACCTTCAGAGAGCATTGGTGAGCTTTGGGGCTTTTAGTGCTAGCTGTAAAAATGAAAGGTTTCGAAAGGGAAATTTATGAGAAATTCCCCCTATGGAAAGCAAATACTAAAACCTTTAAGCTATTTCGGGAACCTGTGTGATAAGTACAAAAGGACTTGTTTGAATGGTAATGATAAACCGTTCATTTATTAATCATGAATGAGTATAGTTGGTTGTAATTAATATTAAAAATAAAGATGATGGTTTAATTTCAGAATAGTTGAGTGGTGAATAATAAATTGTTATAATAATATTAAATTGCCCATTTCAGTAAAGTACCACTTTTTACTGTCGATCACAGCGCACATTCAAAAATATGAAATTAAAAAACAAACAGTTTTTTACTTCAATTTTTAAATATTTTTGTATGTATGCTAATTAGTTTAAAACAAGACACGTATACTTTATAGAGATCTATTACTTCATTGAACTATTTTTGCAATATTACGGAAAACGTATGTAATTGAGAAAAACAATAAATAAATTACATTTTGTGTGAATATGAATACTGAAAAAATTAATCATTACAGATTTTTTGATGGTTATCTTTCCTTTCAATAACATATGTATATGTAATTGAATCACAAGTTATTTAAACTTTTCAAATACATACATAAAGAATTAGTTATTGAATTTTTTCAACTACATTTAACATCAAAAAAGTTAGATACAAGTAATTGAAATTGAACTTTTTTGTATTATTTCTTCTCAACACTGATAAAAAAGCATCAATCTGTTTCATTGAGGTTTAGTAAAAGAATTTGTTCGTAAGACAATTGTTTCTAAGCGGTTTGCTGACCAATTAAAGAACTTAATAACCTACAGCAATAATTTTTGTTGCTATCCTTCAAAATGCTGTAATTAAGTCGGTTACCCAAAAAATACTTTAGATGTAAAGCTAACCTAATATTCCAAAACGCTTTGAACTTGGCGTAAGTAGGTACTTTAAGATTTCATTACCTTTATGGCAGATTCGTTACTTAACACGTTATTTGTAAATGGGCCAGTTCTATATTTTGTATTCCAAAATTTTAAAATTAAAGCAGACTTTAAACTTTTGTCTATTTTTGACAGCTTGACATAGACATGGTATCAAACTACTTAAATTATCTAGGTAAAACTTTTATAGCTTATGCAGCTCCGTTGCTCCACTTAGGATATGTTTAGTATAACCAGGAAGTTCAGTCAACAGCTTCTTGAACAAAAGCACCTTGGTGGACCGCTTACTAAATGAATAGTTGTTAAAGTCCCAGATAAATTATGAAAGCAAAGCTATTAAACTGAGAGCCAACAGCAAATTTTTGGTTTGGAAGCATAACCAAAATTTGTGAATATGTTTGTTGAGGTATTAAGATCTCAAATTCAAAATCAATCGCATGGCAGGTTTTTTTTTTGTCTTCGAGGCTAGAGGAGGGAAGTTGAAAACGGTGATTTTCCAGATTTTGGTTTGGAGGTCTTAACCACTTTTAAATATGTGCAAACTAAACAGAATTACGCTTTGATTAAGAATTTTTGGGTCCCAGACTATTTCAGTGTCACCACATTCAACCGCACGCCCGGCAATTGAAAAAGGCCAAAAATCTACTTTTGGCTAGGGAGGTATATCAATACTTTAAAAAATATGTAAGCTAACAATAACTATGCCTTGATGAAGAATTTTGGAGTCCCAGACGATTTCAGTGTCGCCACACCCAACCAGACGCCCTCCAAAAGAGTTGAATAATCAACTGTTGGTATGTTTAATCAAAAAATGGAGAAAAATCTCCTTGTTTCAAATAATGGTGTCCCAGATGGTTAAATTGTTAATGCAGGCTTGTTAACTCACATTTGAGAGGCAAACGGTGCGAAATTAGGTTCATAAGAATATTCCTCTACATCCCACAAGAGCAAAGAAGAAATTAGGTAAAAAACAGTTCACAGGTCATTTGATACAGCAATTTTTGAGCACATTAACATCATGTTTTCAAATGGATTACAAGCGATTGTTTTTTCAAATCCCTAAATAAGTAATTGCAATTTTTTAATTTAATTAAATATTTTGATCACGCATGGCCAAAAACCAACGTAAGAATGAGTCATAATGCAACAGTTTAACAAAGTGAAGTGGTCGTAAGATTTCAATATTCATCCTGAAATTTTAACAATTTCTCAAATTGAGAACCTCTCTAGTGCAAGATATTATTCAAAACATTTTTTGTGAGATTTGTGTTAAATTTAAAGCAACAAGAGCACTCAACAAACTTTTCAAAGCAGCTGACGAGCGATACATTGCCAAAGAAAACCTGAGTTAATCGAAAGTTAACATCTCCAAAATTAACTTCTAATTTTTAATATAAAGTATGGAAACCATATATTGCGGAAACTATCCAGCTTTGTATCGCGAATATGGTTTTAATGAGCGAGTTGCTCACTAAAAGCCAGTTATACGCTGAAAAGTACAAAAATATGACAGTATACATTTGTTGGGGAACATATTTGAAAGAAGTTTGATTTCTTGAACGCAGTTATTTTTATGGAAGAGTTCAAATTCAAATTTCATTCCTATTGGTCCATTGCATGTTTGTCTTGAAACAAATACTGCACTTTAGAATAATATCCTATACATAATTTTGAAATACGGAAGTGCGTGCAAACTTCTCAACATAACACGGCTTAAACATCATGCCAAAAAGACTAAAAGCTTGTGTAAACGAGTTATAAAATGGAATATAAAAATTTAACAAAAACTTAGACCTTTTAATTATTATATGCATGGATTTTACTGTATCAAATAAGCTCTGAGATGTGTTTTGTTACTAAATTGCTTTTCCCCACTTTGAAGAAGCAGAGTTTTATCCTTGTAAACCCAATTTTGTACCTTCAAGTATTTTGTCCTTCAAGTATGTATTTACAAATATGCATTAAAATTTTGACGGTACGACTCTTAGGTTTGCAGTAAAAGAGCTCTGAAATCTTTAACGGACACTGTATCAAATAAGCTGTGAGCCACTGTAAATGATACGAAAACAAAATCTTAAAAAATATGCTACTTTCAAAATATTTGGATTCTAGACATTTAAGGTATGCCACATCACATCCACCCAGGCTCACCAAAAAGAATAAAATATAGCCCCACTCTGGAGTTCTTTGAATTTTCAATATTTTCTAATTTTTTTTAATTTCAAAACAATTTTACTTTCAAAAAAACAACCAAAAAATTAATTAAATATTCAAACATTAATAATATAAAGCTTAACACTTATTTTTTACAGCTTAAATAAGTTATTCTGAATCCGATTCTTCAGATGAATCGTTGGAAATATGGTCTTCACTATCAGAAGTATCACTCCCTTTTCCATTTTTTCTGGCGTAGCATTCCCACGGATCCAGTTTAGGGCCAATCTATTTCCTTCTTAGACTATACAAAATTCTTTATTAAAAAATTTTTATTTCGAATTTTTTTAAATATCATTTATAACATATGTATATCGTCAGCTTAGAGTGAAAAGCATTAATTATTTAAAAAAAGGTTGGCACTGTTGCAATGAAACCAAAATAACCAAAATAAATTCAGTGAAATTAAAAAGATTTGATTGATATTTTTGTATTTTTCAAAATGTTTGAACTAGTCTAGAAAAATCAAAAATAAATCTGGAGCTAGCTGCTTTTACCTCTATGCCGATGATATGTACATAATGACAATCCAACAATAAATCCAAATGGCATTCACTTCATATTACCTTCATTAAGATGACACAAACAAAAATCGAAATGTGAAATTATTATCCTCTGGTTTTCTAAAACACTAATACAAAAATATACTAAAATTAAACCACAAACCGTTAGAATCTATCCTCTTACTACCTTCAGTTATCTCTTTCTAAATCGCACGTTATAAATCTTTGTCTCTATTTTCCCCTCAGCCCTTTCTTAATTTAACCCCAAATTATCAGTATTTTCAATTTCCGCAACCAACAAATCTAGCTATGATCCCTTAGATGCAATCTTCGCGCAATAGCCCCAAAGGAGCCTTAAACTTCAGCCTTCACGACTGAAGAATGTTCTTCAGTGAAGATAAAATGCATAGTGTGGCAAAACAAAATAAGAAAAAAAAAATTGAACTTTGCCCGTGGTTAAACATTCTATTGGACATCCTTTTCCTAATGAATATAAAAAAAGGTCCTGCGTTAGCACAACATAAAAATTCTGCTGCAGGTGGACGCAATACATTTTTTTTTGTTTTGCCTCATAACGGTAGGCCCCCTACCTTTCAACTTCTATATGTATTACTTCTGCACAGGAATTCTTTTGGGAATCACTTTTTTTTCTGTTTTTGTTTTTATGTAACAATTTATCGTGCTTGTCCCTTTAGGATAAACAACAACAAGAACCTGGTAATGCAAGGATATTAAAAAAAAAAAACAAAAACAAATACAAGGATTGAATGTATACTGATGTATAAATGCGGTCGCTTGATGTCTGTGTTCATCTTTTTTATACACTTTTTTGTGTGTGTTTTTTTTTTTGTTAAATATCCTTTGAAGAGCTCCCCAAAGGACACTAAACTAGAATAAAAAAAAACCCTCAAGATGAATGTTATGTTCTTGCTTCTTCTCCAACTCCTTCAAGAAACAACAAACAGTGACTTTGTTTTTTGGGGGAGCATTCCAAGGTTTGTCGTCCCACTTGGTCCTTGGTTTATTAGATTTGAAATGGATCCTTGTTTGGGGTGTGTTTTGATACAAAGCAGAAGGATGCGCTGCTCCCTTTTTATTTACCCACTTTGTGTTCTATATGCCGGGTTGCAGTGCGTGGTCTACAATGACTTCTCTTACTCATATATACCTACAGGTTATCGATCAGCTATGGGTTCCTTGCTTCTTGTAACATCTCCCTGACATGCAATCTATGGGGTTCGGAATAGAAACGAAGTTAGAATCTTGCTCCAAGAATGACATGACTTAATTTGCAGGCTGGCACAGGGGACGCCTCCAGCATGCAAGGAAGAAACTTTTTGTGCGAAGGAGCAACATCGTGAACATTATTATCAATGACCTCTTTGTATTCCTGACAGCCAATGCAAACATATTGTCAGATGAGTTGGAAACATCAGTTTCAGTTGTTGCTGTTGCTGGCAGAGAGTTGAATTTATGTATGAAAAGTCGGTGTGCAGGGTGTGGTGGTGCCATTCCTTCCACATTTTTTTGTTTTTGAAGAGGTTGGTCCTATACGAAGGACCTTAAGTTAGGAAGTGCGTGCTTCGTATAAGAGTGTTTGCGGTACATATAGAATGAGCAAACATATGTATGTTAACAACATATGTATAAACAAGCAAATGAACAAATTATTTATTAAAAATGACATCAGTGACAGAGACTTCTGCGTTCAACATTGTGTTTCTTGAATATTAAAATCATTTTTAGAATTTTTAGAATACTTTAATGATTCAATTAGTAATGAAAAAGAGAAGCTTTTTTTCAAAATATTCCTGTTGAACCTTATGCTTTGCCGAAAAGATATTTTAAGCTTTCAATAAACGAAGATTCATCACACAATAATTTATTTTAATAAAAAAGTTTCCCATACCGGGAATCGAACCCGGGCCTTCTGGGTGAGAGCCAGATATCCTAACCACTAGACAATATGGGATTAAAATTTGTAGAGACAAATGATTTTTTTAAGTTAAATCTACCTAAAAAAAGCTTGCATTTACTAGCGACCATTTGTAGTAAAGGTGGCTGTGGCTGATATTCGATCGAATTCAATCCGTAAGGATTGAAAACGACCAACAAAGAGATACCGGAATAAAAAAAACGACAAAAAATGCCCAGCATCTATGGTTCATAGTCATTTTGAAAAACGAATAGAATGACGTTTTTAATTGGGGTTTCTTTTTATTTTCTTTCAATCCGCAAGGATTCAATTCGATCGAATATCAGAACAGCCGTGTACAACCAGTTTAGGAGAGTCGAAGTAGAGCAGAGAAATGAGTGAAATATTATTACTTGTAGGTCTTCAGTAACTAATCTATTATTAGTTTTTGTTTATTATTTAATAATTTGTTTATTATTTTTGAAGTCCAACAAAGCTCCAGGATATGACTTAATAACGGCAGAGATTTTAAAAATGCTCCCTCGTAAAGGGTTTATTAACCTCCTTTACATAATAAATGCCGCTCTAAGGTTAGAATATGTTCCGAGCCAATGAAAAGTTGCGGAAGTCATAATGGTTTTGAAACCTGGCAAACAATCTCACGAAAAGAAGTCTTACAGGCCGGTTTCGCTTCTTCCTATTATATCAAAAGTTTTTGGAAGAATACTACTCCTGCGCCTGCAACCGATAATAGAAGAGAAACAATTAATACCTGAACATCAGTTCGGATTTAGAAGCAAGCATTCGACAATTGATCAAGTGCATAGAATTACTGACGTAATTGAGAGAGCTCTTGAAGAAAAGAAAATCTGTTCGACTGTCTTTTTGGACGTGTCGCAGGCGTGTGGCACGAAGGCCTTAAATTCAAATTAAGACAAGTTCTGCCTGAAGGACCTTACAACATTCTAAACGGATATCTAAATGAAAGACTTTTTCGTGTAAGACACGGAAATGACTATTCTGATTTCAAAGAAATAGTGGCTGGGGTACCACATGGAAGTGTATTGGGTCCAGTTCTGTACCTTTTATTTACACGCGATATACCTCAAACAAATGACACTATTGTAGCCACGTTTGCTGATGATACTGCAATACTAGCAGTAGGCAAAACGATTAGCGAAGCTACAATTAAATTACAAAATGCTCTTAATAATGTTAATGAGTGGACGAAAACATAGCGAATAGCGCTCAATGAACAAAAGGCAGTCCACGTGGACTTTACGTATAAAAAAATAAAAAGATTACCCGTCTTTCATAATACCGCTCGTGTTCCATTTGCAAATGAGGCAAAATATCTGGGAATGACTCTAGACGCGAAATTAAAATGGAAGCCGCACGTGAAAAAGAAATGCGAAGAACTAAAAAATAAATTAAGAGATATGAACTGGTTACTCTGCAAATATTCAAAGCTTAGTATTGAAAATAAATTAATCTTATATCGACAGGTTCTTAAACCTGTTTGGACTTATGGTATACAACTTTGGGGTTGTACCTGCGATACATACTTAAATAACTTACAAACGTTTGAAAATAAATTGCTTAGGTCATTTGTAAATGCTCCGTGGTATATAAGAAACGAAGATCTTCATAGGGATCTCGGGATTCCTACGCTGCGGGAGGAAATAAAAAGTTTCGCGCGAAAACATAGAAATCGACTATTAGAACAGACTAATTCAACGATTATTGACATTCTTGACGAGTCGAATTTAGTACGCCGTCTGCGAAGAACAAAACCTTCCGACTTGGTGCGGTGAACAGAAAACCGCTTTAAAATCGCGGATTAAGCAGGAACTTTCACCCGAAAGTAACCTGCAACACGTTACTTAACTTCGTTAAAAATAAATTGCTAGATAAGTTTCAACTTAGTTGCAATCGGGAAGTGGAGGTGGTTTTAGTGTAGTAAGAATCTCACACTTCTATGAGCACGTGTTTTTCGGTCCTCATAGATCCTGAATAGTAGGTTTTGCCCCTACCCACGGGAAAATAACCACAAAAAAAAAAATTGAAGTGAATATTTTTAACCAAGGCCACGAAATGGGGTGTGTATTTGTATATAAAGCAAGGTTCATAGAATGATTAAATGTGATTCATTCTCGCTTGGAAAGTTCAAAAGTGAATTTTATGAAAATGAAATTTTTCATTTTTTATCCAAGCACATAAGCACATTATGTTCTGTATAATTTAAGTATAACCTATTGTTTAAAATGTATTTCGGTCCAGGGGAATCCACAAAAGCTTCAAAAGACAAAGTTTGAAAAAAACAAAGAGACATTTTCGAAAAGCTAAAGTATCGAAGTATGATTAAGTATCGAAGGACAAACTTAAAAAAAAAGTTTAGAAATCTTTGATGCTTGGTCTTTCCTTGTGCAATTCAAGTTGAATTGCTTCAGGTGATAGACAGATAAGAAAAAAATAATTTCAGCTCAGAATGTTCTAAAAATGTCAACATTTTTCAACTTCGTTGTTTTTAGAGCGATTTCAATGGAATTGCCATATCAGCTGATAGCAAGAAGGTAAAAAGATAATTAGGTAATTTACTGTAAAATATTCTTATGAATTGAGTAAATGAATGTTCACTTCAATCGATATTTGACATCATGAAAAAATACAAAAAACAAATGTGAGTACTTACCGTGTCATTTGACCATTCCTTATTCTTCTGTTCATTTGAATACCTAGGATCAAAATTTTCGAGTGCGAGTAACCATTATAACTCCGAACTAAGTGGAATAAATGAAATTTTGTAATAGCCATTAGAGAAAGCATCCAATTAAGGGGAGAATTGGAAAACACACAATCTTAAACGTACCGTCATTACACATTTTATTATCAGTTCTTTAAATTCATATTGAAATCTTAGCCCTTCTTTCGTTCATTTAAATAGGTATACCACTTTAATCATCACTATTTCTTTGAGCTAGTTGAAGGGGTCAGACTTTTCAGACTTTGAAAATTGAGAAAAAGTGAAGAATGGGCGGAGGAAAATGTCTTTTCGCAGTTGAGTTCGCGCGAATTTTTAGTTCTTATGATCAAGGGCTAATGGAACATCAATTTTGGAAAAAATTAACTGAATCTCTTCTTTAATCTATTATTTTCTGAGTAATGAACAAAAACTGGTTGAAATAGAAAAGGAAGGAAAAAACTCCGCATGTGGCAGACCACAGATGAAAGATTCTAAGGGTTGCGTTTAATTGATTGGTCCAAATGTATAAGGTAAAGGAACAAGCTAGATTCTGTGTCCGAATTTCAACAGTAAAGAGTGTAATTAAAAGTTCTTCATACCGAAAAACAAAATAATTTAAATAAACCACCCTAAAGCAATCTAACTCCACGTTTTTGAACCACTGATAAAGACAATAGTTGAGTTTCAAAAAACGCAAAGTCAAGAAAATAAAATTTGAATTCATCTGCTCCGTTGAATTTAATCAGTTTTTCATTGGAAAACACTTGTTTTTTTTTTTAATGTTATGAAGCTTAGGAAGCTTACAATATTGAATTCGGTTTGTTTTTTGCTTACTTCGTTTAGGGATGTTTTTTTTGTATTCCCTTGTTTTTTTGGTATGCAAAACTTTTAATGACACTCCTGACTATAGAAATACTGTCACTCATCTTAGTTTATTTCCTTATTAAAGCCATATTAACTGAAGAATTAGATACAACCATCAGAATTGTTTGTGTATCACTTGAGGAGTAGCTGATTTTTTGCATCCTTTTATATTAAAATCATCTTCTTATTATTTTCTCAGATAATTATAGATCAAAGTTGAGATTCTGTTAATTTGTTCTAAAATATAAGGTCCCGTTAGTCCTTGAAAATTAAAAACACCATTTACCAACTTTCATTTACTCCACTTAATTACACTCCAAAATGTTGTACCTATTCAAATGAACGGGAGTGTATAAGCATTTAAAATCCAAAAAAATTTACTCAAACTACTTGTATTGTCTGGCTTTTGAAAACTTCAATTGTTATTTTAAGTATACTTCTATTCTAGTCAGAAATATTGATACACCATGATTTGAAAGTTCAGAATATTGAAATGGATGTTAAAAATATAAAAATCAATATTTTTGATTATTTTTAATTGATTATAATAATTTTAATTTATAATAATTTAATTTGATTATTTTTAAAAACTAAATAAGCGATTTCTAACTTGAACCAAGTACATAAATGGTTTGGTTATGCTGCTTTCAAAATATACAGGGTGTCCACCGGGAAGGTATACTACTTTGTTTGTTTATAATTTTTGATTAAATGAAAGGGAATGGATCTTATATTCATAAATGTTTTATTTAATGTCGGCAATTATATTTGGAATACAAGATAGGTTAATATTCGCCTCTCTTTTAGTCTCACAAATGCAAGGCCTTTTGAGCACATTTTTCATTACATTCTCACACATTTCACGCGGTATTTCATTTATTTCATCACGAATATTTTGTTTGAGTTGCTCACGCGTTTCTGGTGTGTTTGTATAAACCTTGCTTTTCAGATATCCCCACAAAAAGAAGTTCAGAGCAGTCAAATCAGGCGAACGTGGAGGCCAATCAACATCACCATTTCCTGAAATAACTTGTTGGGGAAAAAGTTCTCACAGTAATTCCATTGTAATCCTGGCTGTATGCGATGTGGCACCGTCTTTTTGATACCAAATGTTTATCAATCCCAAAGCATGCAGTTGTGGCGTTAAAAAGTTTTCAATCATATGACGATATCGCTCTTCATTCACAGTTACCGTTACACCGTTTTCATTTTCAAAGAAGTAAGGTCCAATGATTCCTCCTGACCAAATTGCAGATCAGACTAAAATTTCTAATGGATGCAAAGGTGACTGATGAATAATTTGAGGGTTTTCCATTTCATTCACTACACGATAAATATTGCTTTTTGTTGGCACGTTGTTTCTCCCAAAAATTTCACTTAACTTTCTCGTCGTCACAGTAATCGATGATTGATTTTGATAAAATGTTTTAACAATTAAAACACGTTGGTTTACCAAATATTTTTCCATAATAAATTTTCCACGTGTCTACTGCACGACTACCAAATATGAACTATCAAAACTAATGTTTACCAAAATGGCGGCAAAACAATGAAGTATACCTTCCCAGCGGACACCCTGTATTAAGCGTCTTTTGTTGATCTCCTTAACGTGAACTTTAAGAAATATTTCACATTAGGGAAAATTTTCAAATACAAATTCCAACAACAACAAGTTAACTTCACATTTAGACTTCAGTAACTCTATATGGCTGAATGTGAAACGTATCTTAATGTTAACATTAAAGAGGTCAACAAAACACGCCTATTATAAATTTATATTTTGGAAACGTCGCCCAAGCCAATTACATTTTTTTTCATATCAATTTTTAACTTCGAGCTTAGTTTTTCAGGAGGTTCTAAGTCAAACCAGTGGAATGAGCTTTCTCCAAATTCATTCCACATTTAAATAAAAATCAAGTTTAACCCCGCGAAATTGTATAATGCAGCTGACATAAATGTATGGCAAATATGGAAAATTACGCTAACATTTTTTGTTTCGATAACTGCCTGTGTTGAACCTCCATACATTTTGTCCCACTGGTTAACTTTGTTTGAATAATTCTCACAATTAAAAATTAAATTATTTTTAATTGGTCAAATTAAACCTAACCCATATAGCTACGTTTTTGCTTACCTCCATTCAAACTATTACTCATTAGGAATAAAAAGCATTTCAATATGTCAGTAAATAAAAACAAAAGAAAATTAGAATAAAAAAAGCAAATCCCAACTTCATTCTCCCAGATTTTCATTTAGTTAAGCAAAAAGCCTTCCGGATTAAGTAAAAATAATACAAAAAAAAACATACCCAACATGTACATATACCAACATTGCATGTTCTTGCACCCGCACCCACTTAAAGTGCAACTAAAGTGCATGAACACACAATTACATCACACATTTGTGCTGCCACCTTGTTGTATACACCCTGAACTCAGCATGCAGGACATTTTGGATTTATTTTTCGCGTCTTTTATATCGAGCTGGCCACAACTTATAATGAGGAACTATTTTACTGCTGTCACAAACTCCAATCTTCCCTTACCCAAACTTCAACCAAGTTCGCCCGGTGAAGTGCTTTTCCATGTTGATTTTTCAACTTATCACAAAATGAGTTGAGTGCATTATGTGACCGTGCCACGCCTCACCAAGCTTCTACCCGGCTGCGTGTAAGCCATCAGCACGGAATTTACTCACTGAACTGAAATTCTCTATAAAAAAAAAAAATTATAACGAACGAAAATAAAGAGAACCAAACCAAACCTTTCGACAAACTGAAAGGATCTTAATCAGGACCCCCTTCAGACAGTCTGGCGGGAATTCACCGGGTGGCAGCATTTATATACCACCTCAGAGTAGGTACATGCTATATCAAATATTTTTTCTATCACCTGTGCGCTGTGGAATTTCCAACCCCTAACCCCAAACCCGGTCTTGAATAAATATATTTATCGGTCGTGTTCGAGTGGAAAATCGCGCTGCCACCCGACAGTAGGTCAATGGGTTGATGATGTATTGTGCGGTTTTTGTAGGGGGAGTGGCAGTCGCCATTTAATGGCGGATGTGCATGCAATCGTCAGTTTGATTTTTCTATTAGGTTAGTTAGACTCGAGGTCGACCGCAGGTCCTTTCTCTTAAAGTTTCTTCGAAGTTTACGAACCCACTTTAAAGAACGCCCCTGTATTTTACTATATTTTACTGCATAGCATACCCCATAAGTATGTCTGAATATAAATAAATTAATATACCTACATACAAGAGGAGAAAAATTATAAATGGATTTTCCCATGTGTGGTTTGGCCAACAACGAGTCCATCTTTCCTTCCACAAAGAATTCGGGCCAAAAAATTGCTAATGGTATATCTGCACGTGACATCAACATCGTATCCACCGAAGCCGATGCCGACGAAACCATCGCTTGCCAGCCGCCTGTTTCAGAATCGGAAGGACTCTATTGTTGCTGCAACATAAAATGAGAAGATATGTGGCATGTGGGTGTTAGTCGAGTGCATGTGGGAAGATAATGACATTATTAAGGAAAAATCGTACCGGACTTTGTCACATTTGCGGGTGATTACACATGAATAGGACTTATAACTATACTACAAACTACGTATAGCTCCTGCAAGGTTTTTTTGGGCGGAAGTTGGAATGTGAATATAAGTTTTTCGCACATAATTCTTCTGTATGTATGTATGTACATTATAGGTTGGTCCTTCAATTGGACATAGTCTTGAATAGCCCTTATTCGATTCAAAACATTGAAAAACAATTTCCTTAATTTTTTCAGATTTTTATTTCACCCCCTTGATCTCCCGCTTTTCACTTTAAGTTACTAAAAATGGTCTCAGGGTGATTCTTGTAACGCGCAAAAAAATATCAGGGTATAATAAGACTTAGACGAAAAAAAAAGTAACAGAGATGGGTTTACATTCCCCCGTTCAGATGAAGGGGTAATTTTCTAAAAAGTTTCCTCAAAAAAGAAAAAAAATATTTTAAAAAATGGTGAACACTTACAATGCCATGCTATAGCTTTTTTGTAAAGCAACATACCCATTCTATAGTATGCTTTTCAAATAAAATTTTTACTGTTAATAATTTTTGAAAAAAAAAAATTATAATATTGTGCATACAAATATTGATATTTTTAATTTAATTTTTAGTTTGAAAATTATTAAAGAACAAGAATAATGGTAATTATTTTTTCTTAGATCAACAGTTTTTTGAAAATATTTTCTAAACGATTTTCAAAAATATTTTTAAGGATAATGTTTAGGGAACAACGTTTTCTTTGGACAAAAAAAATGTTTATTTATTTTTGTTTTTTGTTTGTCTTTTTTTATATTTATTTTGTTATTTATTTACTCATTTGTTTATTTATTAATTTATTTATTTTATTATCAAATTTATTTATTTATTTGTGTGTTTATTTTATTGTATTAATTTATTTATGTACAGTTGATTCCTTCTTAGTCGAATTTTTATGGGATATCAATATCAAAGAAGAAAAATTTCTTTAATATTTAGAAGCTTCTGTATGAACAAAATATTAAAATCAGAAATACCAATTTGAAGAAAATCGAAATTAAAAAAATGGTTCTTTGAGATGTACTTATAATCATTTTTTGAAAAATGGTTTTCCGTTCAAGTGTAGTTCTTACCATACAAATTTTAGGGATTTTTTTCAAAGAAAAGTCGTGAAACTGTTTTTGAAAAATTGTTTTTGTAAAATTGCTAAGAAAAATTGTATGGCAAGTACCGTTATTTTTAGTTCTTAAAAAAACCTGTTGGCAGAATCACCAAAAAAACTGCTATGTACCAAGTTTCAAGAAAATCGATCAAGCCATTTAAAAAAAATTTAAAAGAGAGACAGACAGACACACACACAAACAGACAGACCGCCAAACAGACAAGATTTGTATTGAAGATATATTATATAGTACCTACTTTTATATACCGCAAGTAAAAATATGTATGGTTCCTCCTAAACGAATATAAGTAAGATATAATCTGTGATATTCACTGTAGCAATCGTACCCCTCACACTAATGCGAGACGTACACCCCCTTTCACACAATTTTTTCTTATTTCGGTCCAACCAGTGCTTTTAAGCCTTTTTAAGCATTTTATGTAAAACATACCCTGTATAATTTTTCTTTAAATTTCTAGGCTAAAAGGAAGTTCGTGTGAACAAGATGTACTTTTTATTTTAAAAGTATTTTAAATATAAATTAGCATTTACCAAACACTATATCCCCCCATTTAGGCGGGAGGGGTAATTTTCTCAAAATTTGGATCAAAACAGATACAAATATTTAAAAAAAAAACGGGAACACTTACAATGCCCCTCTTAGCTTTTTTTTAAGCCTATAATATGTTTCCTTAATAAAGTTTTTGTTTCAAATGGTTTTTGAAAAAAATATTTTCAAACTTAAAAATTAAAAAAACAAAAAGTTATAATTTTTAAAGATAACATTTTTTTTTTAAATCTGTTTAAAATAAAAACTTTATTTAGGAAGCATATTATAGAATGTAATCCACGTAAGGCGTGGCATTGTAAGAGTTCCGGGTTTTTTAAATAATTTTTTTTTCTGTTTTTCCCAAATTTCTAGAAAATTACCCCTCCCGCCTGAACGGGGAGATATACACCCCCCCCCCCCGATACTATTTTTTTCTCGTCTGAATCTAATAGGTACATTCTGATCTATTTTCGTGTTTTATAAGAATAATCCTTTACCCATAATTAGTAATCCAAGACTACGTCCAATTTAAGGACTACCCTAATGTATATGCTTCCGGATAAGCAGAGAATGTTTGAACAGTTAAAAACGTTCCTTATTTTGATATTTAAACTTGTATTTTGTTTATTTTAAAATGCGCATTATAAAATGTGAATTTAATTTTTGAAATTAAAAAAAAAAAAAAACATCTACTCAAGCTACAAAATTCATTTTTGTGTAAAAAAAAATAGAATTTAAGAGTTTAAAATTTTGTGCAATATAAGAATCATAATTTTCGTATTTTCGTCGTCCAACTTCAAACTTGATTAGAGGAATATTAGATTAGTATTAAAAAATTAGTTGGAGCGCAACAAATAAGCATTTAATTGGCTACAAATTCAGATACCAACATTTTTTGATTCCGCCAAAAAGTATTCGCAAAAATGGGGGATATCAGTTAAACCATCGATCGCCTTAAATTCTAAATTATGACTGACACAATCTGATCAGTTCATGTGGATAGTAAAATGCAGCTAATATTAGAGTATTGTGAGTTTGTTTTTTTTTATTTTCAGAATCGAATTCAAAACTCCAAATGTCAATAGAAAAGCATCTTTTGGTTTTGTATAACAAAAACCTTGTTGACCAGTGATATTAAATAAAATTCAAATGATCGGCCTTGTTTAAATAAAATGCATGACTGGATCGCACGAACTTGCTCTTCCTTCATAATTCTTGCAGAAGAGTTAAGTTTTCGCATTTATATTTAATATTCGATGCAGATATTTTGTTTAAAAATATTCCAGACTGACTCATTCAAGAGCAGCCAGATTGATTTACAGAAGCCAAATTGCTTTTTCCAACAATTCATAACAGCAAATTAGACAGTTATTATTTTAAAACTTAATTCAATCGGAGAGACTACTTCAAACACCATCCTAAATATTCCATACATATTTGATTTATTTTAGCCAACAAGTTTTGCATATCCCATATGGTCTAGTGGCTAGGATATCTGGCTTTCACCCAGAAGGCCCGGGTTCGATTCCCGGTATGGGAAATACTTTTTTTTTATTTTTCCATACAAAAAATTATAATCAGTCTGCATATTCTTTGAATTTTTTTTTTGTTCATTATTATTTATGGCCTTTGCTTCCCTCCCGTGATGCTTTGTTTATCGCAGCGATGTGAAATAAAGCGAGAAATTTTAATTGCAAAAAGTCACCGTACTCGGCCGGTGACAATAGCATCCTCTTCTACTACCCATCTCCAATCCAAAGTGACTTCAACGTTAAACATAAAACCGACTATGTACATATTTTCACAGCCATCAGAAACCCTCAATTATTGTTAATGAATTAAAACAACAAACACACATGGCCAGTCTGCGCCATTCAATTTGTTTTTCAACTTCCCTATATGAACTTGAACGTTTGATCAACTCTCTATAAAGGAAGCAAACATCCCTATGGAATAGCAGGAGGGACAACACAGCAACAACAACAAAAAAACACGACTCCCTACTGACTTTGTGAATTGTGAAGGCTGAATTGAAATTAACTCCTAGGCCAATATTGAATGAAACTTACCGTTATATTTTCTGGACTTTATTCACTTTACGTCCGGCATTGATATCAGGACTCATATAGAGGAGTTCTGAATGAATCAACTATTCAATATCTCCCTCCTCCGATACTGTTCCCTCTCCTGTTAAAGTCAATTAGGTGCATGTATGATGTACGCCTCATCTGGGTAACAAATACCCTAGCCACCTTGAATCCACATCGACGTTTGTGTTTATTTGCCTTGCTGCATGAATGGCTGCCAGACGACTATGCACCTCATTTCATATTCACTTCCCCAACTCCGCACATTTCTGGAGATTGACTGACTGCCAACTTCACTGGCATCATACAGAATGGCAGAGTTTGATGATGATGATGGGCTTCACTGTGCAGCACCAGCACAGACGGTTCCGCCAATATCCGTTACCATATATGATTCCTTCCGTATCCTTGGCCTATAGCTTGCGCTCTGCAAGGCCACCCAATCACTTTGCCATTACCTCTATGCCGGCCACAAAAAAGCCACTGACTTGATATGCGGTCGTGTAAGATCAATCAGTGGAAAATTGGATTCCATTCATATAAATATACGGTACATATAAGGTAGATACGAAACACAAGTTGCATGCTATACCCTGACTCCCATATATAACGTGTCAGTCGTCCTTCCATGGTACTCTTTACATTAAGTCACTGTTTGCTGATGCATCTTATACAGCTCCTCCATCCCAATCCCCAACTCCATAACCCAATACTGCTGTCTTCGTCGTCTGGAAATATTCATGGATCCTTTGCGCGATGCGATAAAGGATGGAGAGAAAACTCCAACACCTCGTCCAGCTTGAGCTCCAGGCCCAGACCCAGACCCAGATCCAGATCCAGGAGGAGTATGGGTGTTTAACTTTCAATGAATTTCAGATTCCATGGAATATTGATGATACAAATACCAATGGAAATCGATACAAAAGAACGAGAATAGAGAAAGAAAATTGGAAAAATCCAAAATCACCCATAATTCACCCGGAAGGATTGCCCTGCCATCCGGTCCAGCACCTGAAGCACTATGTCCGTCTTTCGTCGTTGTCGGTCGTCTCGAACTTCCCAGACGTCTCAATGGCTCGTACTAATATCCGTGGCAAAAGTTACACAGTAATAAGTTGAAGATATTTTTTTTTTTGTGTTTTATTATTCCTTGAACTTCATATAGCTTTTATGGTTCTGGAGCACTTGGTCTAATGTACTTGGAGGCGGTTTTTCCATCGAACGAACTCAACGTCTTGAAAGGGATTTAATTAAAAAATCTATGTTCTTTTTTTTTTCTTCTTATTTTATAATCCCTATAGAGCTCAATGATGGTGTCTGTAAATATTGAATAACCAGGAGCTTATGTGGCTTTAAGATCGAAATGAATTTTGTTGTTATTTTTTTTTTCCGTTTTTTACAAAATGGAGCTCTAAGGATTTTAATAATAAATAAGAGATGATGGAGGACTCTTAAATTTTGATTACCTTTCGTTGGATTTTTATGACTTTGGGAATGTATAAGACGCTGCTGATGGGACAAGTAATCTGTTAACAAGATATAGCTTCCTTGTGAAAATTTCCGGTCTTAAAAGATTATGGAAAGTTGTTAACAGTTTACTTCATCTTTAACTTTAAGGACGTAAATAGGTTTTGGTATTAATATTATTGATCAGAAATTATTGAGACAAATAAAATAAGTGAGTTAAACACAATTTTCATCAATAAGAAATAAATAATGGTGTACTTTTTGATAAGAAAAAAATTTACCGAAAACCGTTATTACCGGTACCTGCCATGTAACGGTTTTTTTAATTTCGAATTTCTCATTAACGGAAAAAACGATTTCAGTCAAAATTCTTACACAAAAATTCTTTTAGAATTTTAATAATGCATACCAAAATTTTGGAAAAAAGTAAATTTTTAATTTAAAAAAAATATATGAAAATTCAGTATTTCAAAAATGAGTTGATGAATTTTTTTGAAACTAGGTTTAAAAGTGTATTTTAATATATACTCAAAATTGGTATAACAAAACTCTAATAAAAAAAGGTTTCCAGAATTTTATACATAAAAAATTAATTTTCAAGAAAACCGCTCCAACGATTCTAAATTTTTGTTTTTGCATACATTCTTATTTTATCTTTCATATTTTTAAGTTCTTTATTCCAAGCAACTTGAACATAAGAGAAAGTACGCGCGATCCAGTCAATGTAGGAGACTATTGATAGTAATCGATATTAGAAATAATCGATAGTTTTAAACCACTATCGATTGTTTTTCAAACTTCAAATGAATCAGCAGTTTTTAAAAGGGAGAATAAGTGCCAAAAATTAAAAAAAAAAAACTGACGTGATGTGCCTACTTCACTAGGAAGTTTACATGAACGAACATTGTTGATAGGGTTGCCAGATTTTTCTAGTAGCTCAGCGGGACAAATGGCTTAAATAAAGGGAAATCCCGGAATTTCAGAATTTTCCCCGGAACAAAATAAATACAAGCACAAATCAGAATAAATAAGTACATATATCAAAATAAATTCTTTTGTTCAATTAAAAGTTCTAATGACTTTAGGTACTCGAAAATGCGTTTTGCGAATTCCTCCAGATACGATAGTTATAAAGGGTTTTTCAACAGGGACGCTACAAAGGTAGAACGACAGGGACAGCAAACGGTGCCATATTTCTTGCCGCTCTTTTGACATTTCTCTTCAGTAAGGTTTGCCATTTCATGATGGAAAGATATACGAGCCAACAACGAGTCAAAATTATTAAAATTAACTACCGAAATTCGGAGTCAGTGGCCTCAACGTTAAGAGCGCTACGTCCAATTTATGGTCGCCATAATCGTCCTAGCAGATCAACAATTGAGCGTCTAGTGGAAAAAATTTAATCCACACGGACAGTACAAAATGTTCCCGGGTCAGTGTGACAAAGAAGTGCCCGTAGTTTCGAGAATATTACTGCCGCTGAGGCTTCAGTTGCAAAAAGCCCAAATGTGTCTCTCACACGTCGTTCTCAAGCGTTGGGCATTTCTGAGAAATCGTTGTGGCGAATTTTGCGATAAGATCTTGGCCTACATCCTTACAAGATTTAATTGACGCAAGAACTGAAGCCACTTGACCACCAGAAGCGTCGTATGTTCGTGAATTGGGCTGAGCAACAACTTGAAAATGATTCGCATTTTCATCGAAAAATCATCTTCAGCGAGGAGGCTTATTTTTGGCTGAATGGCTTCGTCAATAAACAAAATATGCGGTATTGGTCAGGCAGCAATCCACACGTACTCCATGAGTCACCATTGCATTCCGAAAAAATTACGGTTTGGTGTGGTTTATGGGCCGGCGGCGTCATTGGGCCGTACTTCTTCCGTGATGATCAAGACCGGCACGTTACTGTTGATGGGGATCGCTACCGTTCAATGATAACCGAATATTTTTGGCCCCAATTGGATGGTATGGACTTGAAGGAAATGTGGTTCCAACAGGACGGCGCCACAAGCCAAACAGCGAGTGTCACAATCAATTTATTGGAAACCAAGTTTGGAGAACGTGTTATCTCACGAAATGGTCCAGTCGCTTGGCTGCCTCGGTCGATTTGGCGCCGTTAGATTATTTCCTGTGAGGCTACGTCAAGTCTATGGTCTATGCCAATAAGCCAGCGACGATTGATGAACTTCGTACGAATATCGAACGTGAAATTGTAGCAGTATCGGCCGATTTATGCTTGAAAACCGTCGAAAATTGGGTTCAGCGTCTGGACTTCTGCAAGCGTGCCCGTGGTGGCCATGCAAAAGAAATCGAGTTCGATACATAATGGCATCAAACGTACTTTCGCAGAAATAAGGAATTTCATTGATATCCAGAACCGTTTTTGTTTTATTTAAAAAAAACTTTTGTAGCGCTCTTATTGAAACAGCGGATAGTTGGGCTCAACATAGTTCCCAAGATGCAAAATTTGATCGATGTTAACTGACCAAACAAATCACAGTGTTGAGGTTTTTTTGAACCAACCAAATGTATGTGAATATTTAGAAACAAAATTTTGTCTTGCTTTTCCAGTAAAGTATTGACCGTCCCGTAGGACTCTGGTTGACTATTCCTTTGGGGTGCTGAAAGCCTCTTAACTGCTCAGGTATTTTTAATATTGCGAATTCAAACGAAATATGAAAAAAGATCTTCTGTTAAGGTGAAGTGAATGTAACTGCATATAGTTCAATTAAAAGTTCAAAAAATTAGATCTGATCTACTTTACTTTTTTCGCTGTATTCCCGGGTAAACGGACGTCTAGCAACGCTAATTATTGCATTAAGGCAAATTTGGAGCCATTAGATACACGATGCATGACCTGCTAACCTTCACTGTGAAGTTTCACTCATTTGGTGAACTGTAAAATCAGGAATATAAGTGCAAAACACAGCAAATTCCTGTCAAGGTCACATTTACCACGATTAAAGTTGCCCTCTCACTGACGTTAGAGACGTGCCTTACTGGGTTATTTTGTTTGCACGAAACATTTACTAGACCCTAAAAAGTAAAACAGAAAACAGTTTCTATAACTGTTTTTGACCAAAAGACTAACCATATATAATACCTATACCTTTTGAAGAGTGTTTATTCAGAAACTGTAATAATAATAATTTTCGTCATTATAAGACATTTATGTATATCAAATGGGGGTGCCCCAGTTTGCCATTTTACGATAGGTATTTTCAAGGTAGGTTAGGTATCGAGCGAAATTACTTCGTCATCGTCGCGTCGCACGAGGCACTTGAGACTTGACTCTTAAGCAAAACAAAAAAAAAAACAAAAAACAATCCAACTATCTGACTCATGTGAGTTTCATCAGCTGGTATATCACGCCACCATAATAATATTACTAACCCTTTTGTTGATTTGCGATTTGCTCTATTAGCAGACGAACGAGTCTTTAAACTAATAAAAATATTGTACATATGTACATACATGTAGTTACATATTTTGTGTCGGCATGTATATGAATATATTATTTATAAGAAATAAATTTTTTCATAGAAAAATATATAAATGTGATTAGCAATGTTGTTTTCGTAGCAGAAATAATTAACAAATGACAATAATAATGATAACAAACAAAGATTAAATTATAAAAATATATATTCTCATTCATTAACAAAAAATGTGTGCTAAATATCAAGATAAATCGGGCAATGTCCGTTATAATACGAGTATATATTTATGTATGTTAATATATGAACATATTTTGCGGTGGTGTGATTATAGTAAAATAATCATTTGAAATGCAGCTAAAATGTAGATATTGTTTAATATGTTCGTATGACATATCTACTATACATATTAATTTTTACTTCTGCGTGGAATTATATTAAGTTAGCTAGGAGTATTTTAATGAACAGGTTTTGAAAATAATATTTTTTAAATTAAAATAAAAACAAAAACTTTGAATAGAAATTATAATTTTTTTCTTAATAATGTCAAGTTTGCACTATCTATAAACGCAAATTATCATATTAATTTACAGGTGAATAAAATCAAATGTTCTAAAGTGTTTAAGTTTTTGATAAAACTAAAAATGAGAGGCCTTTCTTACAAACTCAATTGCCTGGTTTTTTGGAATATGTAGGAAGCTTTGGTAAGTTTCAAACATTGAAACTCCAAATTCTTACTGTTTTTTGTCACTACTTTTTGCCAATTACTATTCTACACTTTGAAAATTGATGTACATATACATATAAAGTGAGAGCATCAGGACATTTTAAAAATTCAAGTTAAAAACATTATTAGTTGCTATTTAATTGCAAAATTAGCTACCTATAAACCTACCCAAAAAACTTTTTGGTTTACTATAAACATGGGTGCCCTGCTACATTGATATGATATTTGGCAGGCAAAACTTTATCAAAAACAAATTGGATTTTTATTTTTTTTGTTCTTAAAGTTTCCAAAGCTCTTGTATAAAAAGTACAATAATTGCTTTAATTTATATAAAAACACCTTTAAATAGGGTTGCTTACTTCCCTTCAGTTCATTTAAGAACATTCTCAAAGTCCTTAAGTAAATCGGCGAAAATCATCAAAATTTCTTATGGGTGGGATGTAAAAGAATAATATTCGCCGTCGTTCAAGGAAAAATGTTCTTATTGAATGATAGAAAGTGGTTGAATTTGAAAACTTATTTATAACCTGTGCATTGTGAGACATAAAGCAGACCTTTTACACAACTTAAACTTCGTTTAAGTTTAATTTCAGTTTGCTAAAAAAAATAGATACTTATTTAGAGGGTCTCAATTTATAATGAAAAATTAAGGTAAATTTGTTGTTTAAAGTAAATAAAAAAGAGAAAAAGATGCTCTTACAAGTAAATTAATAATTTCAAAAAATAAAAAAAAATAAATCCCTTAAAATTACTTTGAACAAAATTCTAGTCCCAGAATCACCTTGTACCTACCTTTATACCACATTATCCTAAACAAAAATGTAGCTTCATTAATATAACTTTATTTTATGGTCTTAGCAACGAAGAAATCATAAAGCTTAACATTGATTTCGATTGAATTTTAAGTAAATATGCAAAATAAAATACCTAGCTGGTGTTAGAAATTTACAAAAACTAAACTAAGAGTATCTTAAATTGGTTGTTAGGACTACTTAACTGTTTTCTTTTTGTTGACAATATCAATGTTTTGGTTTCTTGTTTAAAATTAAAATCAACTGCTTAGGTAGTGGGGGGGCAGGGGTTCACGCAGTCATTTTGTACACTAAATTCAATGAAAACATGGAGAAGTTAATCGTAGATTTTTTTAGTTTAGTTTAGTTTTTAAGTTCATTCAATGTTAACACAGTTAGAATATCATTCTTAAAGATAAAATAAATAATTTACATATTTTTAACATATTTTTGAACGTTTGGAAAACATTTTTTGGTCTGCATTAATTCTTTTTATGATCGGTGATCAATATCTACTATTTGCGTTTCTTGCTTCAATAAAAAATGTGTAAGCTAGGAAATTCTGTATAACTTTAGAGTCAAGTTTATTTCAACTATTTACCACAATTTTTGATCGATTAAGAAAATAAGTATATTTTTCGATTTTTTGTATTTATTTTGGATAAGGAAAAAAAATGTAATGCAAACTGTCGCTAAAAACTGCCTTCGAACTTTTAAAAAATGTGAAAGATGTGTACAATTTTCAGATTACATTTTACGTACCATATCTTCAAATCCTAAGCATTTTTAAGCATGCACAAAAAAAATCCATACAAAATATTACACACGATGCACGACCTCAATTTCATACTTTAAATAGGAGTGGACAAAATCTATTTTCAAAATTCTGCGTTTCAAGAAATCTTACGTCTTTTAGAATTTAGCTTTTTTCTGTTTAAACTCTGCTTTAAAATAGTTTATCTTTCAAAATTCTGTAATTTAAAGTTATAAACAAATTATCATATCAAATCATATTAATAAACAAACAAAAACTATTTTTCAACTCGGTTTACAAATAAAAATACATATTTCATATTTCAATATTAAGAGGCAGCACAGGTAATTGAAAAAGGAAGAAAAAATAACTCCCTTTTTACATTTTCCAAACCTTCTTTTTACTATTGTCAGAAATAGCTATGTAAATAGAATTTTGAAAGTCAAAATTGTGAGAAGCAGAATTTTAAAAGTAAAATTTTGTAAAACGAATTTTGACCTTGCCAAAATTTCGACCTCAACTCTTTAAAATCGAAAAAAAAAATATTTATATTTGTGAGACCAGCAGAAATTAATTCCAAGAAAGACCCAAAATCAAAAAGAAAAAACTCTTTTAATTAAAACTGATTTGGATTATTTTGTTGTTAGTATATGACCTCCCCAAGAAGTGAAGCTGTTTTTTCAAAATATTCATTTCTTGAGAACCGCTTTAACTAATTGGATAAATATTTTTAAGTAATCTTTCAGTGAAATCCACCTCTGCCCATTTTTATATCTTTTTTTTCTCAGACCACTCTAACAATTGAGACAAAATTTATATAGTTCACTTTAACTAATATACCTACATATGTACATGAAAAAGAAGCGTAACATCCAGTGAGCTTCTTAATTGCTTATATCGCTAGAATGGACAAACTCAAAATTTTATTTAAATCAGTTTTTGAAGAATCAAGGCATAAGAGAAATGGGCGTGGTAGTGGGTGGATTTACTAAATCCAATTTGCCAATATTTTCTTGCTCATAAAAACAAATGAAAATTTAATGGAAATCGTTAAAGCCTTTTCTGAGAAATAAAGGAAAATGGAAAGTAGGTGTGGCAGGTGGGCGGATTTTACTTTATCTTTTTTTTAAATTTTTTCTCTGGTCATTATAACAAATAATGAAAATTTCATCCATCCGTGTAGCCGTTTCTTAATAAAACAAGACTGTAGAAAAGTGGGCGTCGCACCGCCCCTGCAGTTGGTAGGAGGTTGCCAACTCAGATTTAAGTTGTGTACATACCCTCGAAACGACCTGTAAAATTTCATCCAGCCGCTTTTTTCCTATTTCATTAGTAGTAAAACTGATCTACATATTTACTAGACTACATAGAAATTGACCAGTGCCAAAAGTTGGAAAAATTATTAACAGTGAATTTTGTACCTTTGAAGAAACAGTGTTTCTCATATGAAAATAAACACTGTATAAAAAAAAATAAATATAGACATTTTAAGCACAACCACCTACCTTCACTCCAAATTCCTCGTATGACGTCACTGGAATGACCATGAATCAATTGTTCTTACTTTTTCTGTTATAATTGGGTAAAAAGATCAAAAAACATTGACTGTGTAAGAAAATAAAATTGTTTTTCAAATGTTTGAAGGTTCTATTCCCCGTATCTTTCCAACCTTGCTGCTATAAAAAAAGATTAATAATATTTTTTTGTAGAAAATTTAGTCTTTCATTTTGTAGTGTAAATTTTCCTGCTAATACGCCTATTTTTCAAAACATTTCCAAAAAACTACAAAAAATTGCAAATATTTTGCAGCACAAAATTGGGCAGATTAATTTTGTGCTGAAATTAATTTAAATGAAATTGGATTTGAAAAATGCATATGCATTTTTGAAGTGTTTATAAAAATTTAATGCAATATTCTTAAAATTTTATTCCAAATCTGTTTAATAGATCAACCATTAATAGCAAATAAAATTATGGCAACAAGAAGTGATAGTAGTTTGTCACTCGTGTAAATTCGATTTACCTAACAACAATAATAATTATTATAATGCTCATTAAGTTAAATATTGTCAGTACCTTACCTACCTGCAAACAAATTTCTTATTAAAATTATCAAACACTTTTATGAGCAAGTACACACAACCCATTAGTATATTTATTTTAGGATGAATTCAATAAAAGGTTACACAATTTTGCCTTAGGTCTGATAAGAACAGAACACAGAAATAATTACATTTTTTTAATCATTTTTTTGCCCGGAAATAAAAAAAATCTCGTTGGTTGGGTTACGCACACACATTCATTTACCACAGTTCCGTAGCTAAATGAAGTTATTTGGGGTATATAGAAATATCCCTTGATTACAGAAAAGTGTTTGTGATGTATTGCTACCTACTCGAGATTTGTCGTTTGTTGCCCAATTCTTCTTGAACAATTACCTATATTATTTAATGTTGAATTCTCAAAAGGTACCTAAATGCCTAAATGTGTGATACGAAAAAATTTTCTTGTAATTTGAAATGAATACAATTACTAAGTTCCTATAAGGTTGAATAGCAAAACCATTCATGCAACAGCAAAAAGTCGTCATAGACGTAGTAAAATTGTTAACGGCGTAAATCTATTTTCAACTATAAAACGTTTACGATGGCTTAACGATGTTGTACGAATACACCTTAAGTGTTTAATATTTCATGACGTCAACAAAAGATGTGTGCAAAAATATGAATACTCTAAAATTAAGTAAGTTAGAGTTTATGAATTTTAAACAACTTTAAATTTGTAAATTATTTTTAAGAAAATCGGTGAAATAAGAAATAAAAACAAAATCTACGTATCCCAGGGTTCCTAATTAAGAAACTAGTAATACCTATTGGTATTTAAACTCACATTAACTGTTATTATACATAACTTTTAGCACCGTTAATAGTTTTTCCATCAAATCCATCTAATGATGTAATTAATTTGAATCATGAAAAGTTTATTAAAAAAAAATCATTTTTCATTTATCTTTTTTTATTTGCCCTTCTTATAAAAATTCTATCTGCAGGCCTGCATATACAAAAATGTGTTTCGCATTTAGGGTTGCCGTGATATCTATTTGTAGTATTTTAATTAGTGTTTTCGATTTATTTATTATGTTTTTGTTTGACTTTTGTTCATTTTTAACACCTAAAAAATGCAGTAAAATATCAACAAATATTAATCTTCTGTCATTAGTTATGTTTAATCCAAAGTTTAACCTATCTCTTGAATGCATTTTGTGAGGAAATGTATTGCGAAGATTTTGAAGCTAGCCTTCTTTTTGTTTACTAATTCCTAGACCATAGAAGGCTACCCCTTTTAAGGCTGGAACCATAGAAGTGTGCGACGTATGTTAGTATTTTATCTGCTGTCAAAAGCTTGTGTTCAGCATTTAACTCTGTCTGCTCAGTTATTTTATGCTGAGCTCAAAGAGCACGCTCAGAAAAGAAAGAAAACGCCTAGTTTCACTTTCAAAGTAGGTGCATGGAGAACACATTACGCTTAACCAAGCTTTAAACAATAAAACCTCATTTTGCTTAAACCATGATTTAATAACTATTGTTAATAGGTACATATTTTTTATACGGAAATAAAAATTTTATTGTAGTAATAGGCACCTACCTACCTCTGGAAAATTTATTATGAGTTCCGCACGCCACACCTTTTTATCAATATGGCAACCCTATTATGGCTGTCACTTTGTTGAAGTTCTTTCGTCGGCGAACGAATCCACACACACAGCGCATGCTCAGTTTTATTTCATATCTCATTCCGCAAAGTTGAAAAGATCAATACTATCGCAGTAGTCAAGTCGAAGGGAATAAAAAAAATAATAATTTTGCTTTATTTTGTATTGAATATATTTTCCATTCATTTAAGAATTTCTAGTGCGAGTGGTCAGATACTTTTTAAAGTTTTTTATAAATCAATTGAATGTTCATCGTTTTTGATAACACAATACTTGAAAGTTCTTATATTTTTGCAACTAGTTTTTTATAGACAAACAAAAATCAAAATACCTACCTATTTTGAATAGATTTACGTGTAGAGTCGAGAGTGTCTCAAATAAATTTATTAATCAGAAGCGAAAATGAGTGAGCATAGTGCTGCGAATGCTAAAGAAAACGATGACGGCAAAAAAAACGAAATTCGCGTATGGTGTGATGGCTGTTACGATATGGTCCACTTTGGCCATGCGAATTCTCTGCGGCAAGCTAAGGCCCTTGGTGATAAACTAATTGTCGGTGTTCACAATGACAAAGAAATAACCCAGCACAAGGGTCCTCCGGTATTTACTCAGGACGAACGCTACAAAATGGTTCGTGGAATCAAGTGGGTCGATGAGGTTATCGAAGATGCGCCATATGTGACCACCTTAGAAACACTTGACGAGTACGAATGTGATTTCTGTGTCCATGGTGATGACCTCACTATGACAGCTGACGGCATTGACACTTATCATCTGGTGAAGGCAGCAAACCGATATCAAGAGGTCAAGCGCACTGCTGGCGTATCGACGACAGATCTAGTTGGAAGAATGCTTTTGCTTACCAAGAATCATTTTCATCAGGGCTCGAAAGAGTATTCGATTGAGAAAGAGGGCTCATCGAATATGGGACAAGATTCAACTGCGAAAAGTCCATGGACCGGCTGCAGCCAGTTCCTGCCAACAACCCAGAAAATTATCCAATTCAGCGATGGCAAATTGCCGAAGCCCAATGATAGAATTGTCTATGTTGCTGGTGCATTTGACTTGTTCCATGTGGGACACTTAGACTTCCTGGAGAAAGCGAAGCAACACGGTGATTATATCATTGTTGGACTTCACACTGACCCAGTTGTAAATGAGTACAAAGGTAGTAACTATCCCATTATGAATCTTCATGAGCGTGTGCTTAGTGTTTTGGCATGCAAATATGTCAATGAAGTGGTAATCGGAGCACCCTACTGTGTGACAGAGGATTTGATCGATCATTTCAGTGTCAACGTGGTGTGTCACGGCCAAACACCAATCGCATTAGAGGACGGCATAATGGATCCGTATGCCATTCCAAAGACCAAGGGCATCTTTATGCTTATCGATTCTGAAAATACAATGACGACAGAGAAAATCGTAGAACGTATAATCTCGCATCGGCTGGATTTTGAACGCCGCAATGAAAAGAAGGAAAAGAAAGAGGTCGAAGCATACGAGGCGTATCAAAAATCCAAGCTTACCCAAAAGGCCGGCTAAACTACCTACAACTGTAACAAAACCTAACTCACTTATTGTGTAGAATCTGATTTGATAAATGAAAATTTTGTTTTATTTAATATTTATAACCTATTTATCTTTAAGGATTATATACGAAATCCAAATGTTACCAAAAAATAAATTTTAGTTGTGACCATGATATTTTTTAATAATTCTAATGTCCTAAAAAATTATTGTTATTTTATTTCAAATAAATGTTAAACTATACCTAGTTGATTTAAATTAAGCTATGCGTGTATTGTAAGTTATTTAAGCTCTGTTTAAGATTCCAATATACAATTTTATTTAGTCTTTTTATTTAATTTTATTTTTAATGTAAATATTTTTGTTTCTATTTGTACTGTTAGCATTTTATTAGAATAAAACATTTCGTTGAAAACCCAGACAGAACAAAAATCAATTAATCTTTCAATTCAAAGGGTAATTGGTAAACAAGATATAAATAAAGAAACAACAAAACTTCGAAGCCAGACGCTTCCGGGAAGATATTTCAACAAATCAATAATAATAATTACTGTAAGTAAAGTAGATGTGGTAGTGGCGATATTTGTAGGTAGGTACCGTGTGAAGGTAACAGTTTTCTACAGTGGGGCAACCAATGCGGCACAGCGGAAATTAATTTAAAAATGAATCCTTTATTATTATTTTTACTTTAAATGTGTGTGTCCCATTATTTGATTTATACTTTAATAGTTATCTAAGGGCCTTATTGCGAGGGTCTATTTAGTCGAATAGACTTAAAGTCGACTATCGGTATTGCGAAAGTCTATTTGTAAATATTTTCTTTTCGATTTGTATGCATTTTTCTATTTGATAGAACTTTCAAATCCATCAAGAATTCCTGATCGACTTTTGTCTATTCGAATTTGTTCGAATAGACTCTCGCAATAAGGCTCTAAGGGTGAAACGCAATGGAGTTGAGCTCATTTGAACTTTTAACTTGAATCACTTAATTTTATGTAGGGGCTTATTGCGGAGTCGATTTATATTTGTAAGTATTTTCCTATTAGATGCACATTTCAATTCTTTCAAGAATCTTCGGTCGATTTCTTTCAAATAGACTACCTTAGAGGAGAAATAATAAACTAAGCTTTGTTTTTAAATGAAATGTTCATAGGTACATAAGTAATTTATTTTGTTTTGTTCAAATAACTTCGACCTTCCAACACTTGACAAAAATAATTTTTTCAATACATACTCGTAGGTAGGTACGTTAAAGGCTTCACTGATTTTGATGAATTTGTGCATATAGAGGTGCAGGATTCTTCTAAAAAGTATGATTAATACAAATATATAAAATATTGCGAAAAAAATAAACTGTATACGTAGGTATAAATCAATTTTAATTAAAAATAAATAATTAAATTGGTGATATTAATATTTTTGTTTTATTCATACAATTTTCTTAACCATGCTGAATGGTTTTAGTGTTAAAGAAATTTCAAAGTTAATTCCTATTAGTTTTTAACTATCGCTGTCAAAGCCATGAAAATGGTACATTTTTCCAATTGTGATACGATAACTCGATTCAATACTCTCGTAACTGTCAATATCAGTGTTATCACGCAGAAGTGTGAACTTTTGGCGATCAAATTGAAAACATTTTTGAAATTGCATGTATGTACAAGTCTACAAATGTTTTTAGAATAAAAATATAAAATTATTATAGGCTCATACAATATAACTACCAATTTCAATAAAATAAAAAAAACATTAAAAATAGATAACAAAAATATTTTAAGTACATATTTTAACGACTTTTGCTAATTAGAACTACTTTTGAAATATATATGAAATCTAGATTCTATAGGTGGGTGTGCAAAGATGTTATGACGGTTGCCGTGTTTGAAAGGTTAAGGCTATAATACAACGTGTATCTAACTATTTCTTAGTATAGTGTGTAGTAGGTACATTGAAGCAAAGAACAATAGCTACAATAAATAATTATCAAGGTGGCTGAGCTCTATCACCTTCAACTGCTAGAATTTCCAATTCACAATCTGTCAAATTGGAAATGTAACTTACTAGAAAATAAATATGAATAGGAATAAAAATAAATAGGAATAATAGGTTATGAATTATAACATTCATGAAAAGTCTTGTCTGTCTAGAACCTGACCGAACTGTCACAATTTGCTTTTAGAATAGTCGTAAGATTAATCTATGTATATTTCTCTTCGAGTAGGTACCTACTTTCCGGAGCTATGAGTTTCTACGAATTTAGCCCAAAGTTCTGTCAAAGTTCAAATAAAAAAATAATTGGTAATAGGTCTTCGTAGAAGTTCGAAGTTTTGGGAAGTATACGAACAAAAATTATGGGTGACGTGAAATATGTAAGTCCTAACAAAATAAGTACAAATCTCAAATTTGGCCTTATTTCACTTTGAAAATGGAAATAAGGTCAAATTGGCTTTATTTCCATTTCAAAACATAAATAATGATAATTTTCGTTTTCACGCCACAAAAATTATGTTTTTAAAAGTACTCGGAAAAAGAATACAATTGAGTTTATTAATTAACAAAAAATTTTATTTTGTTAAAGAACTTTGGTAAAATATACCAGTAGCATAAGTACGCATTATTTTTTCATGGGGCTCAACAGTAATAATTTCGTCACTATAGCCACGAAAAAATTATAAGAAGTAGGCTAGTAGTAACCCAGAAGCTTTTTTCTTGCAAAGTTATACTGATACTGATTAAAATTTGGAATTAGTAGAAGCGTCGTTTCGGAGTACCTACCCTCAATAAAATATGACTGCCGTATGTAAGTTTCGTGTGTTAGACCTATAGGTACCTACTGTAGGAAATTTTAAAACTTTTTTTACATAAGTAGGTACGTAGGATAGGTAGCAGTACATATACATATATTAAAAGTAATATCATAAGAGCTGTATATACATAGCTCTGGTAAGTATCTATTTTTTAGCTTTTTACTTAATTTGCTAAACGGTTGCTGTTGTGGTAAAATATTTTTTTAGGAAATTACTCAAATTTTCTCCTTCATAATGGTCCTGGTTGGCAAAATTTGTCTCAATAAACACTTCGTCTTCATATTATATTTGACTTGGCAAATCTTCAAGGTCAATCAGATCGAAGTTTTAATCTAAAGAATATACTCGTAATTGAAGACTTTGTCCACTTGTTCACATTGTATTGCATTAAGAGATTTAGCAAAGAAGGTGCTGGAGATGGTGGAGTGTTAACTGTTGTTTTTAAAGTCATGTTAAAACTTGGTGTTGGTTCGATGATAGTAAAAACGCACTGTTGGCTTTGACGGAAGTAGTTCAGAGAGGTAAGCTTTCGTACTTGTTGCTTTATATGTACATTTTTTTTTTTACTGAAGGATGTTTATCGAAGCGTTTCTCCTAACCTTTCAGCACTAAGTTTTACTTAAACTATTACTACAGTGTAAATTAGATCAATTAATAAAAGTTCTTCCTATTCCATTCGGCATTTGTCAAAAAAAAAAATTCAGTGAATAGTAAGTTGTGAAATAGTTTAAAAAAACTACAAATACGGTGTTTTAATTTTGTACAAAGAGTATGAGAAGATAAGCAATGATTCAAAAGTTGAAGGAGTAGGAGTATAGTTTTTGAACTTTTGGGCTTTTGGCCGATTACAATTGAACGTTTTTTGAGTTTCTATGAGTAGTGAGATTTGCTTGCAAGTCTAGAATTCGACAACGGCGTATACAAGGGGGGGGTCACGGGGTCATGACCCCCCCCGAGAACTCAAAAGATATACGCAAAAAATAATAAGAAAAGCAAAAAATATTTGCAATCTTAAAATATAATTTCAACAAAAATTATTTGTTTATAGCTTTGGAATAGACAACCTACTCATTATTGGTAAAGATTATTTTCTTTTCCTATCAACATTTATGAGCCATTGCCCGAATAATACTATTGGGGTTTTATTGTCGAAATTAATCAATTTTTTTTTGGTAAAGATTTAAATAGACCATTTTGACCACTTTTGCATTCAGAACATTTCAGCATTGATTTATTTTTTGATTCAAAATCAATTTGGTAGATCTACGTTTTTGGCAGATATACCCTCTTTAATGCTCAAAGTATTTTCAATATTGTTTTTGATCGGTTTAACTTACTTATTTTGTGAGAATTTTGTTCAAAATATCAAGGAAATCATCTTCGATAAAAAAAAATAACAGACATTTTACTTTAAACCGTATTCCATACACCAGGGCCGTTGCGACTCAAGCCCAGTACCAGGTTACGTACAGGTTACGTACGAAATACCAGCAAAAAAAAAACGATTTATATCGACTTTTTTGCATGTAAGAATACTTATTTTGGTTACTAGTTCATTAAATTTTTAGCTTCGAACTTAGACAAAAAGTCAGCAGCCTAAAAAGAAAGTCGAGAAAAGGATCGACTTTGATCGAATTTTCGATATTTCCTCCCAATTTTTAGTTCTCGTACATAGAAAAAAAGTTGATATAAATTAATTTTTTAACCTGTCGACATTTTTAGTTCGATATTTTTTTTATCGTTAATTTCATTCCAACGCAACGTAACTTAAAATACATCGCTCTGCTTGGAATGTTTGGATGAAATCAACAAAAACTCTTATCATACATTCTTGTCTGACTTTTAAACACGAATTTAACACTTACTATTAATTTTGGATTATGTTTAAAATACATTTTCTTTTGATCGTATCGATCGTATATTCGATTGAAGACAATCCAACGCAAGTTAAGCGTGCTTTTAAACATTATACCCTAAACTATGAATTGATCACAATATCGGTCAACCAAAGTCAATTTGTTCGTGAAATGATCGTCGTTTTTTTGACGCAGAAAGCATCATGACAAATAATATGTAACCGTCCTGTTTGTTGAAAATTTGTTTCCATCAACGGCAGTCAATTTACTTGCTTAAGCTTTTGACGTTTACAAACATGCTCTCTGCCTTTTCAATAATCATCAACTCAATTTTTGTACTACTCAGTTGCACCGTAGAAGATGTATTCAAATTCGTGACTTTAGCGAACTTGACTACTGAACACAATACTAACGCAGTAGAATTTGTATTTGCATTTTGCGTATTTTGTATGTTTCAATTACCATGAGAAAACCCATTGAGAAGGTAATTTTAAATTAACACATATTTTAAACATTTTTGAAAGTTCGAAGACCATTTTGCGTCTGCATTCAATTTTTTGATCTATGGCCAATACTTCACATGTTCATTTTCAGGCATAAATAAAAACAAATTGTGAAAGCTAAGAATTTTAGTCTTCAATAAAAGAGTGGTTCTAACTACCACAATTTTTGATTGATAAATGAGAAAATTATCCCCTCATTATTATCCCCTTATCATATAAGAAAACAAATGAATGCAAACTGTCCCTAAAAACTGTCTTCAAACGTAAGATATTAAAAAAAGTATTTGAAAATATTAATATTAAGTAAAATATTAAGATTAACATCTCCAAAAAATCCATACGAAATATTTTTGGTACACAACCTCAAGATCATATTAAAATTTGGGAGTGGATCAAAATTTTGTTTCCAAAACTCAGCTCTACAAAATTTGTGTTTTACACAGAAAATTATAAGGTTATTCATGCAACGTCGTAAGTTTACAAATTGTGTTAAAAGTTTGCATGAACGACCTTTGTTATACATTTGATTAAATGCTAGGTAATTCAATCAGAGATAGAGTCACAATGACGTCGTTTAACCAGTTTGGTTTATTTTACGCAACAAAAGCCCTTGATAACTTTAACAAAATTGTGTAAATCATTTCCCATACAAAATTTGACAGTTCATTAACCAAAAGATAAATTTAACAAATTTGTAAACTTATCTACGGTTTTAAGAAGTTGCATGAATACCCTTAATATAAAAATTTTTAAGCTTTGTCAGCAAATAATAATACAGTAGACGCTCGATTTAGTAAATCTAAAAAAATTAACTATAGTGAACACACAAAATTATTTATAAAAACACATTTTTTTTTAACAAAAATGTCCCGAAAGAATTTAACATTGCTTAAGGACACTGAACAAGTGTTTCTTTTTTTTAAACCTCATTAAAAGCTTTGTTTAAAGCTTTAACTCCTGCGAAAAAGGAAACAACCTCGAAAGAGTGAACAGGCTGGTTTTATTACTTCACTATATCGAGCGTCTACTGTATTTTATTTTAAGATGATTTAAAAGGTAATTGAAAAAAGAAGAAAAAATTACGCCCTTTTTACATTTTCCAAACTTCTCTTTATTTTGTCAAAATTATGTAAACGGAATTTGGAGAATATTGAGGAACTAAATTTCGAAAGAAAGCTTTTGCAAAACGAATTTTGACCTTGCTAAAATTTCGACGCCAACTCTTTATAATTACAAAAAAAAAATGGTAACATTTGTGGGACTAGCAGAAATTTATGCCAAAAAAAGTACAAAAAGCGAAAAAAATTGAAACCGTGTGGATCAGTCTTTTTACTAATAAATTTATAAGAACTGAATTGGGTATTTGTTTTGGTATGACCCCCCCCAAGAAATGGAGCTGTATACGCCGCTGGAATTCGATTAGATACGTGTGGTCCATATCCTTTCCTACATATTATTTTTTTTTTTTTTGATTAATATTAAAGGAATTATTCACAATTAAAGTTGTTATTGAAAATCTTAGCATAAAGTGTTATTTTGCTTGGGGTGCTCCAGCCCCCCTGCGTACGACACTGAAATATACCTTATACATTACAGTCAGAAATGGTATAAAATGCACTAGCAACATTTTTTGGTGCCTTTGGGACACACGAGACCCGATGTTATTTTACTTTGTTCAAAATTTTGTATATTTCCGCACTTGAGGAAACTTCGTTATTCTGATTAAAACAGAGTGATGAACGTTTTTTGTTGAAGCTTTATAAAATAAACCTTCAAGCTAGTCCTGAAATAGCTGATCTTTTATCACCGTAAAGTGGCCTTTCAAATGGCATACTTAATTTTTTGGAATGCCCCAAATGAGGCACCAAAAGTTTTTTGTGACCTAGAAACAAATTTTGAAAATTCATAAAAAAAAAAATATGGCTGTCCAATTACTGAAAATAGTTGACCTTTTATCATGTTCTAGAGATCTTTCAGTTGATAATTTTTTTTTGGTAAATTTCCCATAAATGAGGTGCCAAAAATCTCGACAAAGACGAAAAAAGCGGGTCTCACAATTCTGTCTGTCTGTTAGCCTACAGCCTAAACGGCTGGATCGATTTTCTTAAAACTTGTTCTTAGTAATAGTAAATAAAATAAAGATAATTGTTTCAATGTTTGTTTTTTCTGTCATCATATTTTTTTAATCATGAAATTAGTCTGTCTTCAATAAAACTGCAATTTGGATATTGTAGAGCTAGTTTCCACAAAATGAAAGTTTTGCGTTCAGTGCTAAAAAAGAAGGGTGTTTCGAAAGTTGAAAGTTTTGAATAATTTGAAATCGTGGAAAAAATATCTAATTTATTTATTCACAATTGAAGTTCATTATGGTTTCTCAGTAAGCACAAAGCACACAAGTGCTTGTGTGACTCAACCGTAGACTTAATTTTATTTTAAAACATTTTATGTAAACTGTTCAATTGATCTTAATAAAAAAAAATTCGGATCTAATTCGACTATTACTGTGCATATTGCTTAGAAATTGAAAGGAATTAATTTATTTTCTAGTTTTGGTTTAACTTTTCTCGGTGAAATTATCTTTATTGTATTTTATTGGGAAACACCCTATTAATATGAGAGAGGTTTAGTATTAAGATCTATATTCGTTTTGTTGTAGCTTTGTTCAGCCTTAAAATTCAAATTTCACATTTAAAATTCTGAGAGAAATTTAACAATGCTCAGAGAGATCCAATGCGCATGCATTGGTGTGAAAGTATTAGCAATTTAACTCTACAACCGCGATTTGTGTAGCTATTTTTTGACATTTCTGTAGTCATGCAATAGTATTTTAAACATGAGTCTTTAAATGCTCATATTAATAGTTTGCTCTTTTAAAGAACAGTTAACGTTATTAAAGAGCATATTTTTAAATCTTGAGACGTGGTTATATTATTGGAGCTTAACGTGTATTTGAAACTCGATTATGGAACAAATTTTTTAGATAAATGTTGGTAGCTGTGAAATAATCTGTTTTAGAACAATAGTGTTTGGACTTTTTAACCTATAGCTTATATTTTAACCATTTTGAAAAATTCAATTTAAAAAACTTTGGCGAGACCAATGCGAGATGATGGCAAAACATGCTCAATGCAAAGAACCAAGTGTAAATGTGAAGGCGAGACTAAAGCTAGACCATAGCGAGAGAACCACTACATAGATTCCCGTGTAAATGGGCATGGCGAGAACATACCGAGACGAGCTTAATGACCACGATACTGGGAACTACGTTTCGACGGCCAAGGCGAGAGGCATGTGGGTTTCGAGTAAGCCAATTCGTTTTCTTAAACAACGTATGAAAATTATATAACAAAGTTTTAGTTAGCCTCGGTTGAAAAATTTTAGGTTTGATATCACTACTTGAAATTAAAATGTCAAGAAAACTGAATAATATGAAATTCAGTCTTAATCTGGATCTAACAACTTAAACGACTTCCGGAATGCTGTCTTAATCCAGTTAAAGGATTAAAGGAGTGAATAATATGGGCGTTAGTGAATTTATTAAACTTTGAGTTCCTTGAGACTGGACATATGGACTCCCCGATTCTTATTTTATTAATATTTTGTGAAAGAAAATGTGAGTAAACTTTAGTTTTAGACCTATTTTTCTAAATCTGCTGCGAAAAAGTACTGCCGAACCCTGTTACTTACTGCTCTACTGGCTTTCCATCCCAACTGGCTATGGCTATAAAAAAAGCAAGCCAGTTGCTCAGACTTGTATGTGTTAATAAAAAAATGTGAGTGTATTGCGACTGGCTAGCAAGTACCGGCTCGTGTGGCCTCAGGGTTAGCCAAAACATGTGAACAAACAAACTAAAGCTTGAAATATTAAGCTTAAGCTGGAATTTTCTAGCTTCTGTTTACCGTAATTTTTTTTTTCACTTAAAACAAAGCTTAAGCTAGAACTATCTAGCTTTAGCTATTAGTAATAGCTATGACTAGTTAGCTGTAGCTCAGGGACGTGCCGTGGTGTTTTCAGTAGGGTGTGCGCTAACTTGTTTTTCAATAAAACATAGGTATTTGTTTTAAGCTTTTGCCCACAGAACCAACGCAAATTCCAAAACGAGCCTGTTTTCAGACACTTACTGCCCGAACAAAATGAAGTGCTGCAACTAGAACTTTAGCTTTGGCTGGAATAGCTGGCAAACAAGTTCAAACGCTCATGCGACTGCAACTGCGTCGCGTTGTGTTCGCATCATTTAATTTGTGTGTATTCAACATTTTGACAGCTGCAGCTCAAGTTGCAGATCTGTCTCCATTCTTTTCTGCCAGTTAGTCGTTGCAAAAAACAAGCAGACTTCAAGCAGCAATAATTTTAAGAAGCTACAAAACTCTCTCACTCTTAGTTTGTTGTAATCAAGGTCACCACAAGTAAAGCTCAGCCACAAACCCAACGGGAATAGGTTGTAAAGACTTTTTTCATTTAGTCAAATAAATAAAATAATGTTTGAAAATTATTTTAGTCATCTTTAATATTTTGTTTTTTCAGTTTTATGGTTTTTTTATATAATAATAAACATTTTGGGCAAGTAAATAATTCTAATTGTAAAATTCAATCGCTGCAACTATTATCCTATTAATTTCCCAAAATGTTCGTTTCGTAATAAGTATCAAATTTATTGAAGACAAAAATCGAAAGTTTAAAAATTTCAAAATAAATTTCAATAAGTGTTTAAAGCAATCATGATATTTATCGCTTTTTATGTTGCTATTTTACTTTTCATATAATATCTAAAACAAAATGTGTATTATGAATATTTTAAATGTTTAAACTACACAAAATAAGAAGACTATCTTTATTTTTTTTATTTCGGTAAAAATTCTCAAGCAAAGGAATTTTTGTCACGATCCCCGAGCACTGTAAATTAAAAGTCACCATTCAACATCCATCAACATTGAAACAGATTCAGACAACAGAACAGATACAGAATTCTCAACGTAGCGAAGTGCCGAATGATGAACCGTGGTACGCTCGATGAAGAAGAACACCTTGCTATCTAAATTTCTATGAGGAAGAATGAAAATTGTGTTGTTTTGTTGTTATGTTTTATATGTGGATTTTCTTGACCTCGGTGCGCTAAAGTTAGTAGAACACCCTGATGGGTGAATCTTTCGTTTCTTTGAGAGGAAATGAATTAGCTTTTAGTTGCCGAATGAAAAACGAAAGTGCGCTTAATGAAGTTGAACACCAAGCCCAGAGAATATCAATTAATTAATTGTAATTGATATTCTCTGACCAAGCCATATAGATTAACAAGGGTAGGGGGAGAACAAATGTCGTGTTTATTTCCCGTGTTTTTGTTTTAGATTCTTTTGTGTGTGAATTTTCGTTGTTTTTGGTGCGCTTAATTTTGAAAACACCTATGTTTTATTTGTTTACTTTTACTGGTAGGTAGCTTGAATTGGTGAGTAAATTTTTGTTTGGGATATTGATACAGGTGAAATATTGAAAAGAAAGATAAGTAAGGTACATCAAGGAATTTTGGCATGCATAGAAATTAAGATTTTGGCTGGGTGTGCGGAGAACACCTGCGCACCTTCGAATACACGTCACTGGTGTCATTACTGCACACTGCCTCATAGGTAAACACGCCAATAGACTCGGTGTTTTTTCAAATGATTTCTGCAGAAGCTGGATGGACGAGGAGGAGGAAGAAACTATCCCACACCTTCTTGGCTTTTGTCCTGCTCTTTCTCAAAGACGCAAAACATACTTAGGAAATTTTTTCTTTAATGATCCCAGTGACTTAAATAAAATCGACATTCACAGTCTCCATCGCTTTATTAAAAGCTCCAACTGGTTTAATTAACGAGGATTACCTCGCAATCTTTATGATGTGGTATCACAATGGGCCTATTCTGGCCTAAGTGTGTCAGCAGTTTTCCTGACAGCCATCTTAACCTAACCTAACCTAGGTTCCCTTCTACCAAAAAAAATGCTATTTAAATTTTTTTCAAAAAACATTGCCTACAGCTTTCTCTGATCAACCTTCGAATATGAATCGATGCCAGCTGCAACTTTGTGTATAAAAATTTTGTATATACAAAGGTTGCAATAATTACTTCGCCATTTTAGGAAGATTTAAATTAATAATTCTTCAATAACATCTTACAACCCTACTTATGTATGTGCCTACATTAAAATTCCAGTTGAGGTCCTATTTGCTTTAAATTTTTCCGGGGATTTATTTCCGGAAGTATTAATATACCTTCTATTTGACTTATAAAGGATTTTGAAAATAAACTAAAGAAGGACTTTTGTCTTAAAATATCTCCACAAATCATAACTACTCAATAATTTGCGAACTCAAATGAATATTTTCTGTAAGAGTTTTGGTAGAATGTTTTTTTATTTTCTCTTCCGATAGATTTCCGTTTGGCTTTACACATTTATACAAGTTTATATTTAAAAAATCTTTCATAGTTTCCCTTTTCTAAATATTAAATTCAAATTTTGATTAAGATAAAACCTCTTTTGTATACTAAGCTTAGTTTGTTTTTTTTATAATCTCTTTTTCCTCCAGTTATAAGCTCGGAAGAAACGCAAAGAACTTGTAAACAAAATAATCATTGTAGCTTAAAGAAGAGAGAAATTCTTTCAGGCGAAAACATTTTCACTCTAAGTTATCAAGACTTAAAACAAAATGAAACCGGTAGCCCAGGTACAAGTATTTATTTATTGTGTAAGAACGAGAAACCCCAAAACGAATTCCATTTCCTTTAGAAAGCTAATCCTTCCACTCAAAGATAAAAAAAAAATAAAAATTGGAATGAGGAAGGCTCCTTTAGCTGTCATTCAAAATCATCATCATTATCATCATTTCCATCTAATTTCGCCCCCGAAAATCAAGTGAAATGTAAATGAGATGCTATTTCGAATGCATTGATGTAGAAAAGCCTATCCGCCACTTGTTTCACCATCATAATTTTATTCTCCATCAACGATTTCAAAGTCATCATTTATCATAAAGAAACAGAAACAAGGGGGCGGTGTCGAAGGTTGAAAAAGGATATAACAAGCATCCGAATCCGAGAGAGGTAAAAAAATGTGCAATCAAAGTCAAAAGGATATTTAATTAAGCGTGCGGAATAATTTGAAAAAGGGACTTTCCGGTTACATTAATATCCAATTGAACAACCTTCTTTTTTTTTTTGTTTTTTCAACTTCTCATCAATCTTTCCATTATCCCAAATGTTATTTCAAAAAAAAAAAAAACACACACACAGACTTATAAAAATCCTTCACGAAAAGAAATTCCATTACTATTGTAATCTCCTTGGATGGAACTTGAATAAGACAAAACTAGGTTATAGTTTCAAAAAGGAGATAAGCTGCGAAAATCCATCCGACACATTGCAGTTGGAAAGTTCTTCCTTAATACCATTGTCCACTAACCGTAGGACTTAAATTGTTTCAACACTACTTTAGGGAATAGTTTCCTTCAGCGAAACTAGAAGTGGACATACAAAAAAAAAAGGTGTCCATCTGACCGTTTTCGTAATGGTTAGTGTCACATAATCTATACCAAAAAAATCCCTGTTACATTAGAATCTCTTGTCGTACTAGTTTTGTCCAAAAAAAGAATTATTCTACTCTGACGTCCGATAGGTAGGTATTAGTATAGGTAAACATGTGTTAATTTAAAAGGTCTGTTCGAGAAGCCAACTTTAGTTGTTGCTGGAAGGACAATGGGAACTAAAAGGACTACTGATGGCTAGGTGTGCATTGGACGTTGCATTCGAACTTTTCTAATTTCCGTTTCAAAGGAAAAACTTTTTTGTTCGCAAAAAAATAAATGAAAGTGAGAATAACTTTAAATAGGCTTGATGGGTTTGTCCGGAAGGATTTGGAGTGAATTAAGTTGTAATGCATTATTCTTTATAAATAATTCCATTGTATTGGAAGTTCTTTTTATTAATTTTGTGTTGTTGTTAAAAACTTGTGTTTCATACAAATTGTGATGTTACTTTTTCAATTTTTATTGTGGGTTACGAATAGGTGTATCTATAAGTAAAAAGTCGAATACCTATATAATGTATATCTAATCTATCTTTTTAGTAAATCAGGGTTTATAAAATATCGTTTGGAAATCATAAAATACAGATTTTAGCATTCTTTATCGATATTTTCACGAACCATACAAAATATAAAAAAAGATATAAATTTTCGATCTATACAAATTTATAGTCCTCTCACGAACAAACAAAATCCTTTTTTTCACAAATTCAGGTAGAATATCGTTCTCTCACGAAAAAGGATCTGAAAAGATCCTAAGAGCGAACCACATCATAAGTATCCATTCACTTTGTGGAGTGATTTATTTTTTTAAAATAATTTTTGAGAATACAATCATTTGATTCATATTGTCAAATTCTATTGCAGAATGGCAACGATGTCGAGGCATTAAAAAAACTCTTAAAAATCAGAATTTTAAACAATTATTTTATTGCTCATGAAAAAGGTGATTTTAGGGCAATTCGTTGATACTTGGATATTTTAAAAGCAGGGTGTTTCAAAAATAGGGCAACGTCGTTGTTCTGTTTTCGTTGTTGCGTTTTCAATTAAATTAACACAGGGGATAGTAGAGATTGAATTAAAAAGGAAAACAATATTTACAAAATAAGGTGTTTCAAAAAATTTCAACATTTTGCAACTTCGTTTTTTTAGTCATTTTAATAAAGTCGACACAGGTGATGGCTGATAAAGAATTAAAAATAAACAAATATTTTTACTCAAGGAACAGCGAAGTTGCAAAATAATGAAATTTTGTTATGAAACTCCGCACCAAAGATGAGTATTTACTTCATATGTAGTAGATCTACTTCATTAATTTGTTTTGTGAACCTACTACATAGCAAATTATTTCTACTTCGTTTAACTAATAAAGTTTAACTTAAAAAATGATAAAAAATTTCATTGTACTATGGTGAAATATTGTATGAACTAATAACAGTTTTTCATTCAATGCAGAATCTAATTGAATTTAAATTAAAAATTTCCTATTCATTAAAAAAAAAAAAAAAACAAATAAAAAAGCAGTAGTTCTTAAGCAAAAAACTAATTAAATTTTTTTCTTATCTGCTGCACTTTTTACAAATCTACTATGTTTTTTTTAAGCAATTTGCTTCACTTTCTAGAATCAGCACTCTTATCCCTGCTCCGCACCCTACTGAAAATATTTTTTTCTTTTAACGGGTGATTTTTTAGCTGGTTTGGTTTTGGCAACACTGGTTTTGACAGCTGACGTGTGTTTAGTACCTTGTGTCACTGTCAAACAGCTTCAGTTTGGTTTGCAATTTAACCATAGATCGTCTTACAAATGAACAACGCTTGCAAATTATTGAATTTTACTATCAAAATTCATGCTCGGTTCGAAATGTTCATCGCGCGCTGCTTCCATTTTATGGTCGGCATTCTCGACCTTCTGAGCAGTCTATTCGGAAGATTGTGACCAAATTTCGCACCAAATTTACTTTGTTGGACATTAAACCACCAACACGTTTACGTACTGTGCGTAGTGAAGAAAATATTGCGGCCGTATCAGCTAGTGTGACAGAAGACCGCGAAATGTCGATTCGGCGCCGTTCCCAGCAGTTAGGCCTTTGTTACAGCACTACGTGGAAATTTTGCGGAAGGATTTGGGCGTAAAGCCTTTTAAGATACAGCTGGTGCAAGAACTAAAGCCAGCCGACCTACCACAACGCCGAATTTTTGGTGAATGGGCTCTTGGAAAGCTGGCCGAGGATCCGCTTTTTTATCGAAAAATTGTGTTCAGCGATGAGGCTCATTTTTGGTTGAATGGGTACGTAAATAAGCATAATTGCCGCATTTGGAGTGAAGATCAGCCAGAAGCATTGCAACAGCTACCAATGCATCCCGAAAAAGCCACTGTTTGGTGCGGTTTATGGGCCGGCGGCATTATTGGGCCATATTTCTTCAAAGATGATGCGAATCGCAGCGTTACTGTCAATGGTGAACGCTACCGAGCGATGATAACAAACTTTTTTTTGCCCGAAATGGAAGTTCTTGACTTGCATGATATGTGGTTTCAACAAGACGGTGCCACATGCCACACAGCACGCGAAACAATGGCGCAATTGCGAGGCGAGTTTGGTGAACAGTTAATTTCACGTTTCGGGCCGGTCAATTGGCCGCCTAGATCGTGCGATTTGACACCATTAGATTATTTTTTGTGGAGGTATGTCAAGGCTAATGTCTATAGGGACAAGCCCGCTTCGATTGACGCACTGGAAGCCAACATCCATGCATTCATTCGTGAGATACCGGCCGATATGTGTGAAAGAGTATGCCAAAATTGGACTCAGCGGATGGGCTACCTGAGACGCAACCGCGGTCAACATTTGCATGAAATTATCTTTAAACATTAAATTGCAAGGTTCAAACTATCGATTCAAATAAATATTTCATTCATTTTTTCGAATTTTTTGTGTTTTTTTTTTTTAAAGTTCTAAACCTCTTAAAAAATCACCCTTTATTAACATTTTTTTTAGGCATATTTTTTTACACTACAGATTCTTTGTTGTAGTAAGCTTAGAGCAAGCTGCAAACCTACAATCAGAGGCTCATCATAAGTGCATGTGTTAGTGATTAGTAAAATAATGCTTGCTAACACATGGATACAAATAAAATTAATAGATTTACATAGTTAAACAAACAAACAATAAACATAATTAAACAATATATATCACATTTGAATTAAATATGATTTAAAAGTAAAAAAAAAACCAATCACGAAAGTGGAGCACTGGTTCGAAACAATTTTTTCAATCCCATCTTTCTAACGTTAAAATCAACCATGGAGCCATTTAAATTAAATATACTGCACATACGGTTGAGAGGCTCATGTAAACCGTAGTTAGTTCTATGGAAATTTACATGAAGAAGTTCAAATCTTCTCAGATGGTGATATCCTCCACGGAAGTTTATGCCAATACAGGCCAACAAATCAGGAGCATCGATTTGACCATTTATAAGTTGGTAAAGAAAAATTAGAACCCGCCTTTGATATAAGGTTTGGACTTGCAGTAGCTGGATCCTATGTAGACACACCTCTTGATATTGATGAACATTATTTCAGAAATTTGCATTCTTATGCGCAAACGAGTTGCAACAATTTCGTTGTGCAACAAAGTACTGTCTTAGACCTTCTCTCATCGTTAAATGATGTTTTCTCTTCTGGGCCAGATGGAGTTCCCCCAATGTTATTGAAACATTGTAGGCATATACTGGCTGAGCCTCTTCAATTTTTGTTTGAGTTTTCGATTAAATCAGGGAAATTTCCCTGTTCATGGAAAACTTCATTTCTAACTCCAGTTTTTAAAAAAGGTGGTAAAGCTGATATTTCGAATTATAGACCTATATCCAAACTGTCATGTATTCCAAAGCTCTTCGAACAAGTTGTGTGTGAGACTTTAGCATTCCATACCAAGAATATAATAGGTGAACAATAGCATGGGTTTGTGAGAAGAAAATCAACAGTAACAAACCTCCTTACATTCTTGCATAAATGTTCTAACGTATTAGAAAATGGAAGTGAAATGGATTGTATATATACTGATTTCTCCAAAGCGTTCGACCAACTTAGTCACAACATTATTATCTTCAAACTAAAATCTTTAGGATTTCCAGCATTTTTTATCACCTGGGTAAAATCATACCTTGAAAATAGATCGTACCAGGTGAAATTTAGAAACTGCCTTTCAAACTCATTCAAGGCTCACTCTACTGTGCCCCAGGGAAGCCATCTAGGCCCATTTGTATTTATTCTTGCTATTAATAATGTTGTCTCAAGAATAGGTTCAAGTGATATTCTTATATTCGCTGATGACATGAAAATTTTTAAGACAATAAAAGCTAACCATGACCATATTCTTTTGCAAGCCGATATTGATAGTTTCACTACTTGGTGTGATAAAAACGGTCTTTCTCTTAACCCTGCCAAATGTCAAACAATTACTTTCTCTAGAAAGCGACTTGCAAATGCTTTTAATTATTCTATTTCACAACACAAACTCTGTCGAGTCTTTAGTTTCAAGGACTTGGGTGTTAACTTCAGCTCAAATTTAGAATTCACTGAACACATTAACTTCATTGTTAATAAAGCAAGCTCTATGCTTGGGCTTATAAAACGTTGGGCAAAGGAATTTGACGATCCGTACGTTACGCTTTCCTTATACAATTGTTATGTACAACCTCATCTAGAGTACGCGTCTCAAGTATGGTCTCCCTTTTATGAAATCCATAAAAATCGTATTGAATCGATACAACATAAATTCATTCGCTTTGCTCTGAAAGGTCTTACTTGGACAGATCCATTCAACCTTCCACCATATGAACAAAGGATCCAGGCATGAAAAGAAGTGAAGCTGTATACGCCTGCATCTGTGTCAATTTCACTGAATTCGCTCAAGGAACCTCAAAGTTGGAAAATATTGAATTTTTTTTTTTGTTGAAAATATTTTGTGTCTTTTCTAAGTTTGTGTCAGATCTCACTTGTGCCAATTTCATTGAAATTGCTTATGGAACAACGATATTGCAAAATGTTGACATGTGCCTAAGCAAACGAAACTGCAAGAACTTTGACATATTTTTGAGCCACCTGTTTTGAAAATATTTTTTTTCGTTTTTTGTAAGAATAGATTTTTGTTTCTTAACTGAACGGATCGCGAATATAGTTCCTGCATGATAAATTTTGGGATCGAACCATATTTTACGAATTGCAGCAAATTTGATTTGATCGAATTATCGATTTTTTTTTTAAAGACCCAAAAATAAGATTCAGGTTCGGGTCAAAAATAAAAATTTCCTTGAATTTTTTCGAGAGAACCAATCTTATTTTATCCATTCTCCGAACCTTGACTTATTTCAAATCGAAACTTGAACTGCCGCAAATTCTTGTGCAGTAAATTAAATGATATATGAGGGGAAGTGAAGTGAACTGAGTATAAGCGTCGAGATCATCCAATTTGGTTTAAATTTTAATTCATGATTCAGCAATTTAAACTCATTGATTTCAACGCATTAGCTGAGGTTCAACGATGGTTAAACGTTCAAATTATGTAATAATATCCTATGACATGCTTGAACCATTGTTAAATCTCATTCAATCTGCCTAAATCGGAGAGTTTAAATTTGCTTAACCTGAACCTTAGCCTTTTTCATTTGAATACGACGTGAGTCAACATCTTACTGCCATTACTCATTGAAATTAAAATTAAATCTTTAATTCTTGAAATTTTTCTTTTAAATCCTTAGTAAAATTCTTAAAAAAATTCTTTTGCCTGATCAATCTTATTTTAATATAGGCTGATATTAAACAAAAATTATCTCCAAAAATAATTACTTACATATCCATTGAAGAAAAATTCATTTGAATAATTCATTACATCGCGTGTTTAATGTCTTACAACTGAATTCCATCAAAATTAACATTAATTTGACATTCCAAACAGAATTTGCTCCAAATTTTTTAAACCATTAGACTGTAAGGCACATCAACATCAAAAATAAAAGCAACAACAACACAACGTTGAAAAACATCTAAAAATATACAAAAAAAATTATAAGAAGGTACGTACATACATACTCGTATATTGAAATAAAAAATAGTCTTTTCATGTAAACAATTTTCAAGATGGTTTGGTTACCCATGCCAAACACCACCGATACCACTTCGAAGACTCCACCCGAAGACGAAATACTTCCTGTCAACTTTTGAGCCATATTTTTGACTCCCCCTTTTTTCGGATGGCTCTAGTTCCTCTATATACATAGATCCAGCTATATTAACTATTCGAACAAAAAATCTTGCCTTCTGTGGGCTTCATGATTAATTACAATCTTCGATGATAAATTAACCTGAGGTGTTGAACTGGCAGCGCAGTGATTCTAGGCTCCAAGCTAATGAATTTAATGTCTTACCAAAAAAGAAACACATCCGACTATAGGACTACCAAGCCTACCGACACGACCCCCTAAAAAAACACAAAAATCTCCTACAACCTCTTAACATAGACGACACTGTGTAAGAGTAAATATAAAATGACATGAATTAATATTCAAGTGTCCTAAAATAGACGTCAAAAAACAGAAAAAAGTTCCAGGACGACGATGAGTCTATGTACATTCATAATTACAACATGTCGCACTCTTAGATAATGGGGAGCCGGAGCAGGCCTCTAGCGGAGAGGAAAATTAGTAGATTACCTTAAGTCAATGCATTTGACATCTAGCCATCGTGACATATTACAATCGTTAGTAGTATTAAAGTCTCATGTTTTCCCGCTTTCTTGCACGTTGCTCCCTCTAAGGGGGATAACGAAAATGAACGAACGACTGCGTTGGGTGGAAATATTGAAAGTAAAAGTTAGAGACTTCTAACTTTGTTTAGGTTTGTGCTTCTTCGTCGTCGACGTTGCTGTCAAAGGTTAACACGTGTTTGTATATTGCCAACAGGTGTGCTATTTTTAGACACACTCGATAAGTGCCTGAAAAATGGTATTTTTTTTTGTTCATCTCGCTTGTCAATGTTATAGAGAGAGAGAGAGAGTATGAAAAACAAAATGCTGGGATAAAAATGGCGTCTGACAACTGATGTCAAATTTATATGCATTAGGTATTCCCCTTGGAACAGTCAATGCCACGCGGTAGAACTTGGGTCGGCTACCCTTCAATATGTACCTATAGGGACTTTAAAGAGAAGGGATATTTGTCAACTGTTTGTATTCTGTCATTTTTCGAAGTAATTAGCAATGATGCTATAGCTACCAATAAATATACGACACTTGGAAGATTTTGATTTTGTTGTTAGTGTAGAGAAGGATGATAGTCCCAAAGGAGAAGTTTTGTCTTCGGGGCTTATTTGTATAGATATCCTTTCTCAATGGTGCCAAGCTGGCAGGTTAATTTATTGGATATCAAAATAATGTGTTAGGCTTCTGACATCACCCGTAAAATATTTTTTCAATTTTTTATAATTATTATTTCATTCTTGAAATCTTAAAAAAAATATGTCGATTTATGTATGTAGCAGAGTTGGGAAATAATGATAAAAAAAGTTCAATTTCAATTACTTGTAATTGAAATCTCCGACCACTTTTTTCAATTATTCTTAGATGTAATTGAAGAAATTCAATTACTAATTACATGTAACTGAAAAGTGTCAGTTACTTGTAATTCAATTACATTATTGTAATTGAAAACAAAATTAATCGTCAAAAAATCTTTATTGGTTATTTTTTTCAGTAATCATTACACAAAATATAATTAATTAACTGTTTTTGCCAATTACTTTTTTTTGGAATTGCACATAGTACGAGAGCTAGCAACTCAAAAAAGAAGTTATTTTAGTATTGCTGGCTTTTGTATATTTTTGTTCTTTAACTCCTCAGATTAGAATGTTTTAATCAATTTTTTTGCATTTTAAAGTCTTCAAAATGAATATATTTTATTAGTTTGGGAGGAAGAAAGAATTTTATTTACTTTTATTATTATTAATATAATGTTTAATTAATAAAAACATACAATGAAATACAATTCAAGCAATCAATTACATTAAATGTAATTAAAACTGAGTTTCCTTCAATTAATTGCGAAAACCCATTGCTATTTTCAATTACATGTAATTTGCAGGTGAATTTTTTCAATTACAATTACAAGTAATTAAAATTCATATTTTTAATGTAATTGAAATGAAAGTTGAAATAAATTACAAAAAGTAATCATTATTTCATAATTGAGGTTCTTATAAAGGCCTATGTTTAATTTAAGTCTGTGCACCCCCTAATTTCTGCCAAATAGGTACCTACATAAAAAAGGTTTTTGTATAATCTTAGCTCATTATTTTACCGTTAACCCTCCTCCAAGACAAAAGAGGTTTAATGTGAAAAAACACATGTAAAATGTTCAATAAAATTTGAAATTCTTATAGCTTTGATAACAATCGATTGAAAGTTCTATAAAAAAAAAAACTAAGAATACAAATATTTGTACTAGATAAAATTTTAAAGCAGTTAACTAACTTTAACATATAAGGAAATTAGACTTTTTCCAAATTTTTCTTGAAATTAAGTGCTCGAAATAGTGAATAAGTGAACTATCCACATAAATAAACACACAAAATTTTATATGAAAATGGAGTTTTTTTTTTATAAAAATGTTCCGCAAACATTTAACATTCTTTGAGGACACTGAGGAATTGTTTATTTTTTTTTAAATCCTCATTGAATGCTTTGATAAATGCTTAAATAAATGTTAGAAGGTTCACATCGATCAACATTTTAGATCAAATTCATCTTTAGAAAGCCTTCTAAAACTCCCACTCGTAAAAGTGAACAATCTGTTAAGAGTGAACAAGCCTGGGTTTTATTACTTCAACGTCTACTGTATTTGCTTTGAGATTTGTTCCAAATCTAAGATCTAGTCGCAAAAATTACACCTCTAGCAAAATTAAAAAATTTGTATTCATTATTACCAAATTTAAAAAAAAAATAAAACCCAAAGTTTGATTGAACATTTTAAATGGGTTTTTCCCATATTGAAACATTTTTCGTCTTGGGGCCGAGTTAATAGTAAAAAATAATGAGCTAAAATTTTAAGGGGTATTTTTTTTATTTATTTAGAAGAAATAAGGGGGCAAACCAACTTATGATATAAACAATGACCATTGTAAGCACGATGATCTTAAGGACGCGAAAGGTTTCACTACAATGGATCCCAAAAGAAATTATGCAGATTTGTTGGAAATGATCTCAGAATTCTAAATTTTTAAACCCCAAAATCGTACCTGATCCCTTTTTTGAATGGGATGGATTTGACCTGGCTGGGAAAAAAATTATTTAAAATCAACGAAGGATCACAATCACACTATAATGTTATGTTTTTGGAAAGCTATATTTCTGTCCTTAAATTTTATGTTTCGTTCAAGTTGATTCAGTGAAAATATTCAGCAATTTAATTTCAAGCAAGGGTATAATTTAAAAAAAAAAAATTCAATGCTCTAAAAATTTTTTAGTAATTTGGTTTCTAAAATTAAAGGAAAAAAGAATTTTTTCAAAAAATTCAATGCTCTAAAAAATTTTTAGTAACTTGGTTTCTAAAATTAAAGAAAAAAAGTTCTTTCGTGTTTCTCTTAATACCCCACCCAATTTATACATCAGACCTTGCGTCAGATCCGTTAGTTCTGATATTTGTTAAGCTGTTTTTTGCCTCTGACATTGGCCTTGTAATCAATCAAAATTTTTTACCATGAGGCCCGACATAATATTATTACAAATCGAAAAAATCTGCAATTGTTTTTTAATTTTGCGTTTTAAAATTAATTTTTCCAAATATATGGATATAAAGAACTTTATTTAAAAAGAAATTTCAAGAACCTATTTTTGTCTTTAAGACAAGATATGAAATTTGAGTCCAGGTGGTGCCCTTAATTTTTAACAGTTGTTTTTCTATGCTTAGACAGTTTTTTATGAAATTGAACCTCACGCGCCTGAAACGGGGGAATATAACCGCCCCCTCTCTTATTATTTTTTTCTTCATTTGCCCCTGCGTAATCACCCTGTATTTTTGTTCTTATTCTATTAAATATTACTAGTACGTCCAGCCCTCGAAACTGGAGAGCTAATAACATTATTTGTCAATAAAAGCTGTCTTTAGTGTAGAGAAAAACTGATACCTCGTTTACATGGCGAATTGAATCTGAAACTGTAGCTTGGTGAGCTGGATCGAGTCGAAAATAGAATGTTTATACCTAGATCGCAGGATTAAAGAATTGAGATTTTAGATGCTTGTTGGTGTGCCTGCGTTATAGTGTATTTTGTTTCCAGACTGTTGTATGTTGTATCTTTGGCTTATTTTGGTTTTTTGTTATTTGTGGTCGATATTTTTTTTTACAAAGAACGTCGTACCCACACAATGAAAGCAAAATTAACACTTCAATTCCATTTAAATTCATCCTTTCGATCTGGAATTGTCATAAGCCTGGGACAAAATTTCGATCTGGATTGAATCCGATCCTTCGATCCGCTCATGTAAACGTGGCATGAGCTACTTATTAATATTTTCTGTAGCACTGAACGCTTCCATCAGGCATTCCAGTAATCTTTTCAGTTAGTGCTGGAAAATTAGTCGGCTGGTAGGGGGCAAAAAATCGAAACGTCACATTTTGGTTACGACAAATAAAAACCAAATAATTGCTCAGTCTCGTTCTCGCTCTAGCTCGCACTTATTACGCAATTTAATTTTATTGTTTTTAGTTTTTTTGGTGCAGTTATTTAATAAATGTTTGCATTCTGCACTTCTGTGCAAAATAGCCGTTCCAACGATACATATACCTTCGGCTTTGGTAAACCGCGTAAATTGTACCACAAAATTCGTGTTTGAAGTTTTATTATGTGATGTACTATTGTAGTTGCTATATACATTTATTATTGGCAAATTTTGAAATTACTATTATTTGAAAGTACAAGCCTATAACTCAAAAAAGGGATCTGGTACGAATTTGGAATTAAGAGTCCAGAGATCATTTCCAACAAATCATTACTTTTGAGATACATACATTGTAGTTTAATCTGCCGCGTCTTCTTTAAGACCTTCAACGAAGGACCACCATTATGTATACTTACACAAAAGTCTGTCATTAGTCAAAGTTCTAGTACCTTTCCTTAGAAATATAGAAATTTGATAAATTTGAATAACCATTGCATAATTTTTCAAAATTTTACGATTTTTTTCCAAGCTGGAACACGGAAATAACGCGGAAATTGGTTATATTTTATTGATGCGAGTAAAAAGATGTTACACACAAAAAAAAAAAAAACTGATGGATTTCTGGAAAATTGAAAAAAAATTATTCTACCCCTTTTAACATCCCCAAAAATTTTGTGCCCTGGCCCAAATTAAGGTACTTTTGAGGAAATGCTTGATATGTCAGAACAAAGCTCTCCACAAAAATTTAGCTTCGTCAAAAGTTTGCAATTTTTTCGTCCAATTTTCTGGGCCATTCCGATTTTAGAGAATTTTTTTTCAACCATTTTGGAGCTCTTTTTCACTTTTTACGATGATAGAATTGAAGACTTCTTCTTATGGGATTAGTTTTTCTTGACTGTTGTTTCTTTTTTTGAGAACTCTCCTTTTTATTTTTTGGGGCATTTTTTTGTTCTCTCCGAAGGGTAATTAGGGCTTTTTTTCTTTGGCATTGATCCCAACTACCTGTGCCTACACATAGGCACATATAAATTAGGTTACGTACATATTTCATTTCTGGAAAGTCGAATTAAAACAAAAATAGCTATGTCAATAAATTGGTCTTAAAAGCGCTAAGATTTATTAACATTCAACCCATCGCGCAATTATCATCCCCATGAAACAAATAGAACATTGCCCATGTGAGTGAGTTAAATAAATCCCTTTGAATATCCTTTTAGTCATTTTACATCCAACTAAAACCTCTGCCATCCCAATGTAATCAAACGATAAATGGAAATTAATTTATTAGTAGGTAAGTAGAAATATAGTGTTGTGTAGGTAAAGATGTCTATTTATGAAGCTTAGCAGCACATCGCTGTTGAATAGGCCCCGAACCCTATAAGTATAATAACGTCTCAAGATGCACTTAGCCTGATATGGTGAATAATTCTGCAGAAACTAAGACATACCATTAAAATCCTCACCAGGATAACCGAGGTGTGAGCACACTATTAAGTCTTTTCTTTATGGTATAAAGCAAAACTTAATATCACCCGATTTATTAATAATTAATCAGAAACACTATACCTATATGTATCAAGGCGTGTATGATGCTTATAAGCTATTAGCTTTACGGAGTCGAGTACTATTACAGCTCAGTCAAATTCGTCTTCTTGCATATTATGCAAATGAGTTTCTGCTGACGGTGGTGGTGTCGCCATAATATTATACCATCAGAAACGAGATGCAGATTCTAGCGCTGCCGCATGATGTACTACTATATTCAGCTACTCAAGCATTGACAAAGCTGTACCTTCTTAAATGAACGTGTAAAATGAGAAACTAACGAACCGCAGTGCATTTCTCTCTTTCACTCTGATTTTAAAGCTGATGCCTTTCAACAAAAGCATAAGCACTACTGTTAGGAATAGAGATGCCACTGCTGCTAATGTTGTCATTAATTTTCATAACTACTATTTTTCATTGCGTATATTATCACCCCGGAGCAAAGATGCAAGGTAGCGTCAAAAGGGTGGTCTCGTTAAATCTTTGCAAATAACAAATTTTGTCAAACAAGCTGCGAATATAAAAAGTCGAATAATACGAAACCGTATAAGAGAAAATTAGAACCTTTCTTTAAGTGCCGCCATGAAATTTGTACAAAACAAAATTCGTAGGGAACCCCAAATGTAACCTCAAAACCGATTTTTGGAATATTATCATTCCAATATTTCGAAAAACTGAGCCAATAATATTAGAAACAGAAAGCATTTTATCTATTGTATTTCTAAATGGAATACAAATCTTAAAGCCTTTCACAGAAAATTTGATTCCAAAAAAAAAACAAGAAACACCCTGTTTGTACAATTTCCTTGTATTGAGTGTCGCTAGTGCCATTAATGGTTGTTAGCTTATTCATATTCTAGCATTAGAGATTCTTTGTGTGTGATATCTTGATTATTATCGTAAAGATGGTGGGTTTTGAGAATGAGTTAGAAGGTTTTGAATTCATCTTAAGGATAATGTGTTCATTTTAGGTTTTTGTTTGGTTGTGTTTCGTTTATAGTGCGGTATCAGCGACACACTATTATAGATACTTGTTATAGTGTGGTGTATGTTTTTGAATAGAAGATAACTATGATGATGATGTTGATGAAAGGCGTCATTAGATTTCTACTTAATATATAGCAAAATATGTCATGAATATGAGGTTTTTGCACTATGGAGAAGTTCTTTTTGAGTAGTCAAAGTTAACGAATAAAAATAATCATTATACCAATTATTAAAACGGCTATTGTAATTGTTTTATAATTTATGATACATAGGTGTTTTTTTATGTATCGACGAAAAAATCAAAACCTCAACATACAAATAATCTCCTCTCCCGCAAAAAGTGCAGGGATTTCGGTTTCCTTACTGTACTACAGATTAGGCACTATTTTTAAAAATAACGACAAAGCGCCACATCAGGATTACACTTTTGTAAGGCTAGGAGGTTTAATTTTATCCTTTATGTTTAAGGAATGAATTCCAGTCATAAAAAAAGTTCCGAGCCAAAAAACGCACGGTTTCTTGACCGGACTACATGCTGATTAATCGAAATCGATTGGTCGATTGATTACTTCAGGGTGAAATTCCATTATAGTCAGTAGCTAACTTCTTAACACAACCCCAAACTTGGTTGGTCCATTCTAACAGCGATGCGAACATAAAAAAACCAAGGTTAAAATTTTGATTACGTACCGAATAATACTTACGCTTGGAATGAAACTAATATTCAGAAGCCCGTTAGTGACATACGATATACTTTTTAAAGATAAGTCTTACATCATTGAACTAAAACTATAAGTCCCAACTTAATTAAATCCCCTCTTTATGAAGTAAGTCCCACCAAGTGGGACTCCCGCATTTGGTGGGAGTTTGTTCATTTTGACTCGTGAGAGTTAACTCTTTTGGGAGTTAGTTTGTAAGGCCTATTTTTTTCGATTCCTATTGGGTTAAGAGTAAAAATTTTGGTTTGATTGTGAAGGTTAAAATATCTTTATTTGAAAATTCTTGATTATAAATATTTCTGACGGGTTCTGTATGTGCCAAAATTCAGAGTACAAAATTTATTAATTCCAAAATTCTGCATTTCAAAATTCTGTAAATCCAAAATTCTTTAAGTGACAAAATTCAATATCCAAAATTCTGTAATTCAAAAATTCAGTTGTCTAAAATTCTGTATTTCATAATTCTGTATTCAAAAATTCTAGATTTCAAAATTCTGTATGCCTAAATTTTGTAAATAATAAAAGAAGAATTGTTTCGATAATGAACAAAAGTGCGCACTTTTTTTCATTATAAAAACAATTTTTCTTTTATCATTTACAGAATTTTGGAATACAAAGCCAGATGTAATTTTTAAATATCTTTTTGATAAAAAATTTGACATATTTAATTTTTCATTAATCCTAGTACACAGATCAAGCAAAGACAAATTTTATCTCTACATTTTTTTTCTCAAGACAAATTTTGAATGTATAGAGATAAAACAAAAGTCAAATGAGAATAGCAGCGTAGCTGGAAATTTAAAAAAATTATAAATTTCCTTCAATTCACAAATTTAAAAATTTATACACAGAAATCCGATTCTTTCAAAGCATTTGCAGAGCAAGAAAAATTGAGCGCCTATGATTGTTGGGGGATTTTTTTTGTTTTTCTAAAGAAGGTGATTTTAGGGCATATGCTTGATATTTGAAAAATATAGTTTGTACTCCATCTTTCAAGCTATCAACTGTCAGATTAAATTGACAGATGTCGATGGATTAAGATAACCTCTAAAAAAATCTTTATACTTCCCCGCAAAAAACTGATTTCAGAGCAAGTGGTTGACAATTGAATTAAAATTAACTTTTTTCGTCAAAACATAGTTTGTTCCCTATATGTCAAGCCATTAACTGTCAAATTCTATTAAGGAATGACTACGATGTCGTTGGTTTAAAAAAACCTCTAAAAAACCGAAATTTTTTAAGTTTTCTTACTTCTCCAGAAAAAGTGATTTTAGGGCAATCGGTAGACATTTTGATCAAAATAAACTTTTCCGTAAAATAAAGGGTTTTTCAACAGGGAACAGGGACAGCAAACGACGCCATACTTCTTGCCGGTCTTTTGACATTTCTCTTCAGTAAGGTTTGCCATTTCATGATGGAAAGATATACGAGCCAACAACGAGTTGAAATTATTATAAATTAACTACCGAAATTCGGAGTCAGTGTGAGTCAACGTTAAGAGCGCTACGTCTAATTTATGGTAGACATAATCGTCCTAGCAGATCAACAATTGAGCGTCTAGTGAAAAAATTTGAATCCACAGGCACAGTACAAAATGTTCCCGTGCCAGTGAGACAACAAAGTGCCCGTAGTATGAGGCTTCAGTTGCAGAAAGCCCAAATGTGTCTCTCACACGTCGTTCTCAAGCGTTGGGCATCTCTGTGACGTCGTTGTGGCGAATTTTGCGAAAAGATCTTGGTCTATATTCTTATAAGGTTAAATTGACGCAAGAATTGAAGCCGCTTGATCACCAGAAGTGTCGTATGTTCGTGAATTGGGCTGAGCAACAACTTGAAAATGATTCGGATTTTCATCGAAGAATCATCTTCAGCGATGAGGCTCATTTCTGGCTGAATGGCTTCGTCAATAAACAAAATATGCGGTATTGGTCAGGCAGCAATCCACACGTTCTCCATGAGTCATCATTACATCTCGAAAAAATTACGGTTTGGTGTGGTTTATGGGCCGGCGGCGTCATTGGGCCTTCTTCTTCTTCCGTGATGATCAAGACCGGCACGTTACTGTGAATGGGGATGGCTACCGTTCAATGATATACGAATATTTTTGGCCCCAATTGGAGGATATCGACTTGGAGGACATGTGGTTCCAACAGGACGGCGCCACAAGTCACACAGCGAATGTCACAATGAATTTATTGGAAACCAAGTTTGGAGAACGTGTTATCTCACGAAATGGTCCAGTCGCTTGGCCGCTTCGGTGGTGTGATTTGACGCCGTTAGACTATTTCCAGTAGGGCTACGTTAAGTCTATGGTCTATGCCAACAAACCAACGACGATTGATGAACTTCGTACGAATATCGAACGTGAAATTGCAGCAGTATCGGCCGATTTATGCTTGAAAACCGTCGAAAATTGGGTTCAGCGTCTGGACTTCTGCAAGCGTGCCCGTGGTGGCCATGCCAAAGAAATTGAGTCCCATACATAATGGAATCTAACGTACTTTCACAAAAATAAAGAATTTAATTGGTATCCAAAACCGTTTTTGTTTTATTTAAAAAAAAATTGTAGCGCTGTTTTTGAAAAACCCGATAGTTCTTCTCCTATCTGTGAAGCTATCAATTAAAAATTCTATGGAAGGATGGATGTGGTGTCGATGGATAAAAAAAACCCTCCCAAAATCATAAATGTTCAGAGTTTTCTACTGCTCCAGAAATCCACTTGATTTTCTCCAGATCAGTTTGCTGATTCCAACTCAGTTTGGAAATAAATTTGAATTTTGAAAAGAAGAAAATATTTTCCGAATCTGTATGTGGCCTTTTTGTGCCCTTTCCCATAAGCTACGCCACTGACTAATTTAAGACAGCTGTTCTATTTACAAATAGGTTTGTACTCCTTTTGTAAAGATTTTGGCTAAAACAACAGAACATGCTTATCGTTGGCAATTATGACCAACCAGAAAATTTGTGTGATGAACTTCCTATTATCTAATTACAAAACCAGAGATACACATCATAAGATCTCCTAATCCATTTTGAGCTCCAAACTTTTTATGCTTTCAAATAAACCCTTCAATTTAAGATGACTTTTGAAATAATACAAACCTAAGTTCATTTCCCAGTCCCAGTTTGAACTCTCCAAAAATGTATTTTAAATTCCAGCATTCTTGGAAAACCTTGTCAAGATTGCAGTTGGAGCTGCTGCCCTTGGGGGCTATTCTATTCAAACTAAACCCATCACTTTTCCAGCAACTAACAGATTCCGAACGTTTCAAATATTCTGATTCGTTTTCCATTTACAAAACCTAATACCGGTAGAGAAAAGTTATATATGTAATGTAGGTACTCCATCAGTAGATACATAAGGTAAAGGCCGCTCTGAGTGCACTGTTACTATACCTACTGTGGAAATTTCAAAATCCAATGTAATCACTTCGTCCATCTGCAACCACTTTCAAAATCGTATACGCACCCATCACACGAATGCACGTTGCATAAAGTGTGCGTCAGCATTCGACCACACTTAGAACACTTCACGCTTCCGAAATTTCCTCGAAAGCATCACACATTTGGTAAGCACATTGTCTTGCTCCATTGTAAACCGGATCCATCCATCCGCAGAAACTCTTGAAGCTTCGAGGCTCAATGCATCGGCCATCAGTGACCACTTCCACTGATCCATATACGAGGGTTAAAGGCTCCTGATGTTGACCATCATCTGAAATTTCCACCACAGGATTCCTACCAGCAACATTTTCGATTTAAGAGTTCTAGCTCTACTCTCTCGGGTTCCGATGGGTTTTGCTTTTGCTGAACTGTAACAAACTCAAGAGGCTTCGCATTTGTCGAGTGGAGGCCCTCAGGGGGGGTTTGGATTTGAAACAAACACACACATGTCGAAGGAATGTGGGCGGATGCGCTCGATGTGCAGATTGCGGTTGATTTCATTTCGATAGACAGTGAACACGAAACACACTCAAAAAACTTCAAATTTCAGTTATCTGATGGTGCAGTGCTTGCATTCCTACTTCCGTATAGCGTTGCCGTTACGTTGTTTTGTCATGATGATTTAGCGAATGGGAGCGCATTGAAGTGGCAAAGGGATAGCCGTGTCCTTCCATGCGGATCATCATCGTCATCATAGGTGGAATGGTACTCGCAAGTACTTGAAAATTCAATCAAATCGAATCACGTACGTAATTAAATTAATTAAATGTGTGAGTTAGAATGTGGCAACGACGGGCCACTTTGATATACTTCAAACATCATGGACGGGGCAGAGATGATGGTGTTAATATTGGAAGAGCCAAATTTGTCAGTGTCGCGCAGCCACTCGAGAGTACTTCACAGGATATATCGAATAGATCACACAGAAAAAAGGATACAACTTTTCACCCTTATGCTAATTTTGGGGAAAATGTCCCGGAAGGTCCTTTCACCTAATCACTCAAACGTATGCAATTTTTCAGGACATTAAGCAGTCTCTTATAACCACTTGTGCAAAGAGAAGGACAAAAAGGAATACCACTATGCAATATGCAATTACAAGGACTTTTACTACCATAAAAGAGGGTTGTGTCCTTGTCACCACTCACCCCTGTTGTCAGTAGCTATAAAGTTTTTTCTACTCTTGTTTTTCTGCATAGTTTTTGAAAAGATGAGATGGGATGAAACAGAAGTACAGTTACACATGGAAGATCAAGCAAAAGCACAAACGGTCAAACTTGTTACAAATGTACATATACTTGTGTATGGGTGAGCTAATTAATTAATTGAATGGCTGACCAGTAACTAATTTATGGTCAAAGGACAAGTCATTTCGTTTCATTTTGATTTTTTTTTATTCCCTGTGATTCGTCATATGGGACGTGAAAGGAAGGACACTTGTGTGATGATGTCCAGGACGACAGGCGAGCCTTCCCGAAAAGAAATTCGGCGTCTGATGCCACGTTCACTTGGGTGAGTCAAATTGGGTTCAGTGAGTGCTGTGGCAGTGATACGAGGCGGAAATTGTGATGGACCGAGAGGAATTAATTTCGTTTATGGATTTCGGGGGACGTTGACGACGGCTCTTCTAAGCCATTGAGCATATACACACAGCAAATATATGTGCTTGGATGAATATAATGGGGTCTGTAACTATTTATATATCTACATAGTTGTTCTGTCAAGGCATTTTGATTATGACTTATACTCTGGTGATTTAGACAAAGCTTGGGAGATTTGTTAAGTGACGCGGAATGCAGTGATGCCAATATTAAGTGCATCCACTGTGAAATGTTAGAAAATATCAAATAGATACAAATCATATAATTCGATGGATAATTGCATTAATTAATGTTATGAAACCATTAGCTGGAAGAGCTACTAAAATTGATATGGCTTGTAAAAGTTTTTTTGTGACTGAGTAATCTTAAATGGGTAGGTAAAAAAATTATTGAAAATGAAACGAACATTTCAACCATTAAACCGTTTCAAAATGGTTAAATTTTCAAAAATTAATTTGATTTTTATTTTTAAATCTATGACTTAATTTCTGTAAGATTTGATACCTTTCCAAAGTTTGTTTTTGCATATTAATTTTGAAAAAAAATTTTTTTAATTTTTTAATAATCGAAAAAGAATTCTTCAAAATTTTCGGAGCCATTATCTACCAACTATTTAAAATTTGTTTGATTTTCTGGTAAATATAAATAAAATCGAAATTGAAAATAGTAGTAACAATTTTTATTAAACAAAATGTACCAAATATTTTATTGCATTTTTATTTTTATTAATTTACTTCCTTTTTGCTACACTATAAGGCAAGTTTTGGATTCGTGAAAAAAAAATGAGATAACAATCAAACATGACATTACGATTATAGAGAGCACCAAAAAAGTAAGTGACACTATTCTGTCTGTCTGTCTGTTCGTCTTCAGCCTAAACATCTCGATCGATTTTCTTCAAACTTGGTATATAGTGGTTTTTGGTTATTATGTTCACACGTTTTTTAATTTTTTTTAGAACCAAAAATAACGGTTCCTGCCATGCAATTTATTTTAGCCATTTTATATAATCCTATTTTTGTCAAAAACGGATCAACAACTTTTCTTAAACAAAAATCAGTAAATTATTTTTAGTAAAGTTTTCCCTTAAGTGGAAAACCATTTTTCAAAAAATGGTTTTTATTATAAAGAACCATTTTTTCTTCAAAACGGTGTGACTGATTTTAATAATTTTTTTTTTTATACAGGGGCCTCCAAACACTACAAATATTTCTGTGTACTTAAATTAAAAAAAATATTGTTTTGGATTTTTAAAAAATGTTTGGAATTTTTTTTTTGAAACTTGATACTTAAGGTTTTTTTTTAATACTCTCTAAAATATTCTTAGAAAAAAAATTACAAATATGAAAAAAATAACGGTACCTTCCATACAAAAGTTAAAAAACCGGAAAGGAAAATATTTTTCTTTTTTCTCAAAAACGACTCCTATGATTTTGATTACAATTTTTCTATACTCTAAAATTAATACGATCTACTACAAAAAAAAAAATATAAAATTTTATACTTAGCAACTATTAACCTATTAGTACCTGTCATAGACGGTGTTTGTTTATTTTGAATTATCTTGCTATCAGCTGAATGGATTAAGATTAATTTTTTTATACACAAATTTGAGATAAGAAAAGAAAAGTTTTGAATTTAAAAAAAAATGTTTCATTTTTGTTTTGAAAATTCGATATTTCAAAAACGGGTTGACAAATTTTTTTTTCAAAATTTTATTGTTATATACACTTTAATAAATACTTAAGATTTGCATACCAAAAGGTTTCCTTAAATATATTTTAAGAATTTGATATACATACAAATATTTTTTAAGAAAATCGCTTCAATGATTTCAAATTTTTCTGTCCATACGATCATATTCAATAAAGAATTAAGATGGTGTTCTTTTTTTATCTCAAACTATCATAAAATCTAGTTTTAGTCAAAGTTATTATAATTTGTCTGTTTTTAACAACAAGAATGGGTTTTCATTTATTGACTTTTAATTAATATTTACTTATGAAATAATGTTTCTATAGTTTCGCGTTATAAAAAAACCTTTTGTTGTTATAAAAGTTCCGGTACAAATATAATGCTACACTTAGGAAAAAATTGAACTTATTTTACTAATATCAAATTCAAACACATATGATTTGGCATGGAATCGATTTCTATTTAATTTAAATAGAATCGTATTAATTCTAGTTGAAACGGTTTGAACATGAATTTGTTTGAATTTACCATGCTTTCTATTTAACATAAACGTATTTCTGTTTGCTAAAATTAACTTCATTTGATGTTGTTTCAAACAGGAACATATTAATCTTTTAAAATATTTTCGTGTTTGGATTGAAGGTGTTTTCTGTTTAAATCAAATGATTTCAATGTTAGTTTTTCCAAATAGATACTAGCTACTTTTAACTAAATAAAAATGTTTTCTTTTTGTGATGATTTTACGTTACCTATATTACATGGAACAAACATACATATCGTCGGTTCAAAGTTAAAACGCAAAAGCACTTACTAACAAATTACACTTTTGAAGGAAATCAGATTGAAACATATTTTTTGCCACTGAAAAGTCAATTTTTCCTTCACTTTTTAAATTAAGTGCACTCAATGTTTTATAAAACTATCCAAAATAATACTTTTTAGATTTAAAAAAAAAATGTCATTCTCATTTGCTTGAAAAATTTTTTCCACATTTAGCGAGTTTTACTTTTTGACCGACGGTATTACGGTGGCACTAATTTTGGAACTATTTGAATATCTTTTCCGATCGATGCGATGGAAGAGACGGACTTATTTGCCAATATTTTAGACGCTAAGCACCTTTATTACTTCAAATTGAATTCAAACTGATTCTAATTTAAATTTAACAGAAATGTTGATCTCTTTCTTTTCTTAATATTTTAAGTGCATTCATATTTAAAACAAACTTTTGTATGTTGATTTTATGTTAAAAATTTGTTAGTAAGTAAAATTATTTAACAGGTCTTTCAAAAATCAAACTCAAATGGACTTGAATTCACGTAAAAATTTCGTGTAGCTTCCAGTGTAATAATTAAACATGAATGTATTTGATTAAAACAGATTTAACAAAAAATAATAGTATTTTTAAATCTGAAGATATAAGAGTTAGATTTAAATTGGATTGTATTTGAACTAATTTAAACACATAGTTAAACATGCTTCTGTTTAAATAAGTCATAGTTCAGTTTTATCAGTGATCATATTAACATCATAAATCAATGTCTATCGTAATTAGTATACGAAACGTTGTGAAATAGTGCGCAAAACTAAAGGAAAGTCACCTAACCTCATAGTTTTCGCCAACTTACCCTGTTTTTGGGGCAAGTTGACCACATACAGGTTTTCCTTCAAATTTATGAAAAAAGGATCTTATTATTCACTCATTTAAATGGTAATATTTTATTAAGAAAACTAAAAAGATTATCTATTTATAAAATTTTAAAATTCTTCAAAACCTCCGTTCTTCTGGTACAAAATAAAATGTTAGGTCTACTTTCCCCGGTATATATGTAATTTATGTAATAGGGAGTACACATGATATAAACAATATTGCATGTAAAAATCTTCAAAAACAAAAATTTTTGTAGTTTAGTGACACAGTATGCATATTGAAGGTTATATCATTAGCGTTTTCATTTTTGTTCCAGTTCTGCGCATCTGACTAAATCAGTGAAAAATGGCGAATGCCATGATCCACTTGTTAAACATCAAAATTATTTCTGTGTTGTAAGTTCATTTGTATCTTGTTTCTTAGCAAATATAAGTTTGTTCAAGCTTTTCAGTGTTTATTTATTGCAAACAACAATTCTTCCTCGTTTTTAGTTTTTTTTAAATAATCATTTTGAGTTTGAGTTTGTTTTCTTTGTTGTTGTTGTAATACAGCGGAAGGGGTCACAGACACAGCCGTGTTGATTTCATCTGGCAGTTCGCATTTCGCACAACATGCACAAGAAAATACCTTAGATAAGTGTTGATCTTAAAGTTGAAGATAAAATTTTGATTCAAATATTTTTTATCAATGCAAGAAATTAGTTTTTCGAAAATTGGTGCACGCCACTTTGCCTCAATATCTGCAGAAAGAAATTTGTTTTTGTTCCTGACTTACTGAGTTAAAAATTAAAAGCAACGATATAGGCATATGAGAATTGAAATTTTTTATATTTGCCTTCGTTCAAAAATAGTGAAATTCATTAAATTTAATAATTCATGCAAGCGAATTCTTTTTGTTTCATCAGGACCTAGTCGACACCAAAACACAGAAATTTCTTAATATTCTTATTTATCAGATTGAATGAACATGAACCATAAATGGGTTAACTGCTAAGTGACTGAGTGAGAAAATCGACAAACACTTTTTACCTTATCTAAGTTAATTAATAAATAAATAAAAAATAATTTTTTCTCAAATCAATCCATTGCTTCAAAATAAAATCTACTGCACTTGATTTTACCAAAAAAAAACTCAATTTTCAAGCCTTCACAAGTAAAAAAAAACTTATACATTTATTTTTATACAAATTTTTCTTTCAAATAAAATTAATAATAAATAATTAAACTATTGTGCTTCTGATTTAAAAAAAAACGATGATGTTTCGCACTCCTCAAAATTTGACTAGAAGCTTATCTGAATTTTTAATTAAAAAAGATATTTTTTTCAACATGAACAACAGTGATTACTTGGTCGCCCCCTAATGATTTGAATACAACGAATAACTTTTTCATTTTCCATTTCATTTCATTTTGGAATTGGCTTATAACTTCCAAAGCACAACGAAGATGATACTGACGCCCTTAATTCCTGGGGCCCAGGGTGACCGACCTCCTTGCCCCTCCCCTAGCCACGGCACTGGAAAATATAGAGATCTCTTTTATCAATTTTAAGTATTTATTTACTTAAATAAAAAAATATCAATATATCTTTCATGTTACATTATGTCAAAAAAATATTAAAGAATTTTTTTTTCAAGAATGCCTCTTACGATTTTGATAAAATTTTGTCTGTTTGTTGTAGTTGTAGTAGGATTTACTAAAACCATTAAAAATTTTGAAATACTTCTATGTAGCCATTTTGTAATTCTACTCTGACGCGTAATCTAAGGTTCAGCTAAAGCTTTTCGTCAATTTCTTCAAATTTTTGTCAAATAGTAATAATTTTTTTTTCTTAAATCCGACTTCTCGACCCTTGTAGTTCATTGTTCAATATTTTAATTCGGTCAAACATTTTTATCTTAATCCTTAACAAAAAATATAATTTTTGTGCGTCATTTTTGTATATTATTTTCAAGGTGAATCTCTATAAATATTTTCCGCTGTGCGTTCAGCGTTGCCAACTTTATGCATAGCTACAAATTATAAATATAATTTATATAGGGTGATTTTTTAAGAGGCTTAGAACTTTAAAAAAAAAAAAAAACACAAAAAATTCGAAAAAATGAATAAAATATTTATTTGAATCGATAGTTTGAACCTTGCAATTTAATGTTTAAAGATAATTTCATGCAAATGTTGACCGCGGCTGCGTCTCAGGTAGCCCATCCGCTGAGTCCAATTTTGGCATACTCTTTCACACATATCGGCCGGTATCTCACGAATGAATGCATGGATGTTGGCTTCCAGTGCGTCAATCGAAGCGGGCTTGTCCCTATAGACATTAGCCTTGACATACCCCAACAAAAAATAATCTAATGGTGTCAAATCGCACGATCTAGGCGGCCAATTGACCGGCCCGAAACGTGAAATTAACTGTTGTTTCGCGTGCTGTGTGGCATGTGGCACCGTCTTGTTGAAACCACATATCATGCAAGTCAAGAACTTCCATTTCGGGCAAAAAAAAGTTTGTTATCATCGCTCGGTAGCGTTCACCATTGACAGTAACGCTGCGATTCGAATCATCTTTGAAGAAATATGGCTCAATAATGCCGCCGGCCCATAAACCGCACCAAACAGTGGCTTTTTCGGGATGCATTGGTAGCTGTTGCAATGCTTCTCGCTGATCTTCACTCCAAATGCGGCAATTATGCTTATTTACGTACCCATGCAACCAAAAATGAGCCTCATCGCTGAACACAATTTTTCGATAAAAAAGCGGATCCTCGGCCAGCTTTCCAAGAGCCCATTCACCAAAAATTCGGCGTTGTGGTAGGTCGGCTGGCTTTATTTCTTGCACCAGCTGTATCTTAAAAGGCTTTACGCCCAAATCCTTCCGCAAAATTTTCCACGTAGTGCTGTAACAAAGGCCTAACTGCTGGGAACGGCGCCGAATCGACACACTAGCTGATACGGCCGCAATATTTTCTTCACTACGCACAGTACGTAAACGTGTTGGTGGTTTAATGTCCAACAAAGTAAATTTGGTGCGAAATTTGGTCACAATCTTCCGAATAGACTGCTCAGAAGGTCGAGAATGCCGACCATAAAATGGAAGCAGCGCGCGATGAACATTTCGAACCGAGCACGAATTTTGATAGTAAAATTCAATAATTTGCAAGCGTTGTTCATTTGTAAGACGATCGGTTAAATTGCAAACCAAACTGAAGCTGTTTGACATTGACACAAGGTACTAAACACATGTCAGCTGTCAAAACCAGTGTTGCCAAAACCAAACCAGCTAAAAAATCACCCGTTATTATTTATAATTATATTTATGTTTATTTTATTATTCCAACAAAGCTGAATTTCGGTGGAGAGCTTTGTTTTGACGTCTTAGGCCAGCGATGGCACGTGACGAAAAGTTATGGGCACTATCATAAATTGAGAAATACGTTTGTACCTTTAAGCAGCTGTCTACATCACAATCAGTTTTCTTCTTATAGCTGTTTGAAAAAGTCGGCAGCTTTTTTATTTTTTTTTCCTAATTGTAACCTGAAAATTAGATCAAAACTTTGGGTGTTTTCAAAAGCGTCATCTACATCAAAAATGTATTTGCTAAGGTATTATGTTCGAAAATATCATCCACGCTGCAGCTATGCAGAAAAATGTAGATGATGAACAAAATATTAAAAAGTCAGAGACCTTCTTCGTTAATATCAAATGCGTCTGCAAGTAAATTGACTTAAGTTGATCAAACCAATTTATGCAAGCAGGATAATTGTATATTTGACGATCGCAGTATCTGGGTTAAAAAATGTTGATCATTGGACTATCAAGTTGGCTTTGGCTTGATGTTTTCGAAAACTCTATGTTGGCACTTCAAAGGCCTTTTAAATCATTTATTTCTTAAAAATGGCATGGGGCTCTAAAAATGTTCCCCACACCTGTTTTAGGCATTTATTTAAAAGTTCCGTAAATTTGAGTCGGGGCAAAACTGTTAAGGGAGTGTGAAAGGGGATAAAATTCAGTTTTTTCTTAATTCCTCGAAAACTATCAGTATTTTTTTAAAAAATTGAAGGTACAGATTGTATAGCTTACGTGATTTTACACAAAAAAAAAACTAACATTCTTTTTTTTAAACAATCAATAGATTCAGTGAAAACCATGCAAGAACTTCATGGTGGAGCAAATTTTGGCCAAAAATGTATCAAAATTTTATTAATTGATGGGCAAAATTTCTTGTGCGAATTGTATTTGGGTTAATCTCCTCATTATAAAATCATAATTTGTGGGTGCCCCGAGTAAGGGGAGGGACATCATCTGGAAAAAGAAAGTGATTTGGTTTCAATTCAACAACTTGAATGGATTTTTTTCCACAACAAAATTTATAAAATAACAATATTTAAAATTATCTAAGAAAATAAGCTGTGAACAGCGAAAGAGAAAAAAAGAAAGTTTTTTGTAAATATCTCAGCAAATATAATTTTTTCAAAAGACATCAAAACAAAGCTCTCCACCAAAATTCAGCTTTTTCGGAAATTTTTCGAAGTGAAAGTCTAATTTTCTTGGGCTAATCGCTAATGCTTATGATTTCTGATAAAATTGATGATTTCATATGTTAAAAATTCTGAAGTATTCTTTTTTTTCAATCTTGGCATGGTAAACTTTTATTAAAAAAAAAATACCGTCAAATTTCGACTTGGTATTTTATCCACATGTAATGCATATAGATACCATACAAATTAATTTGGTTTTATAAAATTAGGCATTAAGTTTTTAGAATGCATTGGATGCTTATTGGATCTTTTGTTTTTGCTCAATCAAAATACTCTAACGTCATTTAAGCACAACTTCAACAAAGTCCTTGGATACCTATGCATATAGGTACATAAGAGATTATTCTTAACTATTAATGTAATTTTCAATTTGAATTTCAAAGGATATTCTAAATCTGCCTGCTGATGCATTTATGTATATTCATTGAGTTTTACAATGATGACATTTAAATTTCTATAGTTGACAAATTTCTGTTGACTAATTTCCTTTTATAATTTCATTTTCAAGATACGAGTAGGTTACTCGTAATTTCTGCCCTTGGCTCAAAATGTATTCCTTAAACTCAATATTAAATTCAGCATTAAGATATTACATGTATATACCAATTGAGAAGTTCCTTTTGTCTTTAGATATGGTCAAACACAAGTATCCTCTTAGATTTGTGTCTAAGGAAACTAACATCGTCATCATCATCACTCTAGAGTCCATATTGTATATGTTTAGGAAGGAAGCCAAACAATACAAAATAATCACCCGAAAATCTTCCAAGTCAATCATGATCAATGTCTTTCGATAAAATTCCCAATTCTCTTTGAAAATAATTGGGCTGGACCGGGTTTTAATTGTGTGCGCCCTGAACTATATGCTAAGACACAAGGTTCTGGCCATACCACATCCGTCTTTGCTGCTGAGCGTCATCTAATCTGCCAGCCATTAACGTCAATCGAAGTTGCGTGCAAGGACAATTACAAAAACTTCAATTCAGAATCATGGGTGGGGATTATCTTCTCAAGGAGCTGTCACAAAGTGAGTGAGAAGCTAACACCAGAAGTTGCTCCAATTAACAGGCCCACCCTTGTATCACTTACAACATGGTCCAAGAAAAAAAAGGATATCTTATACACATGGTCAAGAGTATAGCGCAATCGATACAAAAGTGTCGAACTTTGGGGGGGGAGGGAAGTTTTAGTGTCTTGCCGGACTTGAGGGGTGCGATTTCATTAAAAGCAATAAAAGTTTTTTCTTACACTCCTTGCAAAATTGTGTATCTTTATATGTATGCAATCCTATCGGCCCATTTGGTGTTTGGTTTCAAATTTAATATCAAAGTCGGAACATACTGTGGGCATATATATGTAAATATAACATATATGTGTTTGTGGATATCGTTTTCGTTAAGACGAACGTCACATGCAGGCGTCTGATGCCAGTACGCTAAGTTATATTAGTTGTTTGACTTGAATACATCTTATACGGCTTTGAGGGGTTGGATATGTTTTATCCCCTTCGCTAAGGGAATTCCTGCAAGCAACATTCATCAGCCCTCGAGGGTATAATTTAAGTAAAAAGAAAATATTTACCGATTTTCGTAAATTCTTTCATTTTTTTACTTCGAATCCCGATGTTTTTCCTTTTCATGCAACGTTACCGATAAGGATATGATGATACATGGAAGAATAGCCTTAAGGGTGATGAGCTTAATCAAAACTTCAATCCCCCCTGAGGTAGAATTTGTTCATGCGTTTATAAGGCATTCTGCGCCTGACACACGCAGTGCCAATTGCAATGAATTAAATTTTTTCTTCTTCATAGAATCCAAACCTTTAAAAGAAGCTTTTCTTGCTAATACGAATCTTATATTGGAATCCATACAAAGTAATTTCGATTATTTTCGGTGATCTATTTATTCACAGAGGTATCATTTTACCATCAGTTTTATGCCTTAAATATTTATTAGTGATGTATGGGTGATTTATTATAAATTACTCGATGTTCTTACAATCTTTTCAATAATGAATATATTTATTTAAATAAAAGGGGACAAGAAATGGGGATCGAATTCAAAAAATATTGGCCATAGAAAAATGGAAATATTATATTTTGCTAAAGAAAGAAGGTGTTGGAAGTTTAAACGCATTCATAAAAACTGGAGTTAGTTTAATAAAGAGTTTAAAAAAAATTTCCCATAGGTAGGTGCAAAACCTGCATAAGGATCTGTGAGGACCGAAAAACGCGTGCTCATAGGTATTTAAGATTCTTACTACACTAAAACCACCTCCACTCTCCGATTGCAACTAAGTTTAAGCTTATCTGGCAATTTATTTTTGAAAAGTTAAGGTGGTTTTAGTGTAGTAAGAATCTCACACACTTATGAACCCGCGTTTTTCGGTCCTCATATAGCCTTATGAAGGTTTTGTATCTACCCACAAGAAAACCGCATCAATTTTGAAGGCTTGGCTTAGAAAATATAGCCATTCAAAGATATTAAGGTAGGTAGTTTGGGGCAGCAAATAAGTAATATCACTTTGGATGCGAATATTTTGTATCGGTAGGGTTTGAATAGACCTTTCCATTGACGTATGTCATGATTTATTTCATTAACATTACAACAAAGCTTACGCAACTCTACGCAACTTTACGCAAGTCTCCACATCTTTACGCAAGTCTCCGCAAGTTTACGCAAGTCTCCGCATCTGTACGCAAGTCTCCGCAACTTTATGCAAGTCTCCGCATCTTTACGCAAGTCTCCGAAAGCTTACGCAAGTATCTGCATCTTTACGCAAGTCTCCGTAAGCTTACGCAAGTCTCCGCATCTTTACGCAAGTCTCCGCAAGTCTCCGCATCTTTACGCAAGTCTCCGCAACTTTACGCAAGTCTCCGCAATTTTACGCAAGTCTCCGCAAGTTTACGCAAGTCTCCGCAAGTTTACGCAAGTCTCCGCAACTTTACGCAAGTCTCCGCATCTTTACGCAAGTAACTTTGGAGGCGCATATTTCGAGAACCAGACATCGTAGATGGTTCTAGTTTTCAGTTTTGAAGAGCTCTGGGAAATTTCTATTGATTTTTAGTATATATCGTCTGCATGGCTCGGTTTTGGAAATATGGTCATCCAAACACATTAAGGTAGGTAGTTATTTGGAGGCAGAAAATCAGTAAGATCACTTTGGAGCGAATATTTCCTCGACCATAAAATGAAAAAAAAATTGGCTTCGATTTATTGATTGGATTTGAATAGACCTTTCCATTAAGGTATGGCACGATTTATTTCATTAACTTTGAAAAAAAGTTTGTTTTTTTTTTTAAAAAAATGGCAAGGGGTTTTTTCCGAAATCCATGAAATATTTTTGTGACAAAACTTTTACATTTTTGGAAAGGTGAATTGATTTCTTATTCAGAACTGAAGGCCGTAACAATTTTGAAAGCCCGGTTCGTTAGATATTGGCATTTAACCGATTGCGTAAAAATGCAGTAAAATTACATTGGATGCAAATATCTATTGAACTAGACACTGCAGAAGCTTTTTGTTCTCAGAAACGGATAGCTTTTAAATAAACATAATAAATTTGAAAACCAAAACCATTTGCATGGCTTGGTGGCAAAAATATATCTATCCGAAGGCATTTTCAGACTAAATGCAAATAATCGAAATAATGGCTCTGAGATAGTGTCTTCTGTTTGAGGTATATCGCGTATAAATAACAGGTACAGAAGTGGACCTAATACACTAACTTGTGGTACCCCAGCCACTATTTCCTTGAAATTAGAATAACCATTTCCGTGTCTTACACGAAGAAGTCTGTTATTTTAATATCCATTTGGAGTGTTATAAAGTCATTCAGGCTGAACTTGTCCTAATTTTAATTTGAGGCCTTCGGCAAACACCTGCGACACGTCCAAAAAGACTGTCGAACTGATTTTCTTTTCTTCAAGAGCTCTCTCAATTACGTCAGTATTTCTAAGCACTTGATCAAGTGTCGAATGCTTTCTTATAAGTCCGAACTGATGTTCAGGTATTAATTGTTTCTCTTTTATTATCGGCTGCAGCCGCAAGAGTAGTATTCTTTCAAAAACTATTGATATTATAGGAAGAAGCGGAATCGGCCTGTAGGACTTCTTTTTGTGAGATGGTTTGCCAGGTTTCAAAACCATTATGACTTCAGCAACTTTCCATTGGCTTGGAACATATTAAAGCGGCATTTATTATGTAAAGGAGGTTAATTAATCTTTTAATAGGGAGCATTTTTAGAATTTCTGCCATGATTAAATCATATTTTGGAGCTTTATTTGACTTAAGCTTCTATATTTTTCTTTTAAATTCGTCAAGTGTAACTTTTCTTTGGGGCAAAATTCATATCAATATTTTCGTTGAGTTCTTGCTTTAAAATTAAAATTAAAATTAAAATTAAAATTAAAATTAAAATTAAAATTAAAATTAAAATTAAAATTAAAATTAAAATTAAAATTAAAATTAAAATTAAAATTAAAATTAAAATTAAAATTAAAATTAAAATTAAAATTAAAATTAAAATTAAAATTAAAATTAAAATTAAAATTAAAATTAAAATTAAAATTAAAATTAAAATTAAAATTAAAATTAAAATTAAAATTAAAATTAAAATTAAAATTAAAATTAAAATTAAAATTAAAATTAAAATTAAAATTAAAATTAAAATTAAAATTAAAATTAAAATTAAAATTAAAATTAAAATTAAAATTAAAATTTAAATTTAAATTTAAATTAAAATTAAAATTAAAATTAAAATTAAAATTAAAATTAAAATTAAAATTAAAATTAAAATTAAAATTAAAATTAAAATTAAAATTAAAATTAAAATTAAAATTAAAATTAAAATTAAAATTAAAATTAAAATTAAAATTAAAATTAAAATTAAAATTAAAATTAAAATTAAAATTAAAATTAAAATTAAAATTAAAATTAAAATTAAAATTAAAATTAAAATTAAAATTAAAATTAAAATTAAAATTAAAATTAAAATTAAAATTAAAATTAAAATTAAAATTAAAATTAAAATTAAAATTAAAATTAAAATTAAAATTAAAATTAAAATTAAAATTAAAATTAAAATTAAAATTAAAATTAAAATTAAAATTAAAATTAAAATTAAAATTAAAATTAAAATTAAAATTAAAATTAAAAAAAAAAAGAATTTGTGACATACTAATTTCACTACCATAGCATTGTGTAGTAACTAGTAACTTCACTCGAATACAAATATTGCTAGGGGTCTTAAAACTAAAAAAACAGTGTTTAGAAACAAAGTTCTTCAAAAAATCAATCATATTAAAATTTTTCACTTTAAATGAAAAAAGAATATAAAAATATTGAATCTTCATCAAGTACAGGAACTATAATGCATAAACTATTTTTTGTTCTGTTCCAACTTTCAGTTGAAAATCATCTATCAAATAAGTCCCAATGGCAAACATCAACATCAGGCAAAATTGCAAAGGACGAATATTATTGTTCATTTTCGCATCTGTCTGCAAAAACGTATAAGTATGAGATTCAAATTGAAATCTAGGCAAACGTCATTTGCTTTGTCACAGTGAGTTCAAACAACAATAGCCCACTCATTTGCAATGAACTTTGTGTTTATTTGCACAAATGTTCAACTTTCATTTCGAAAAAAAAATCGAACTATGACAGTGAGTCCTTTTTAGATTGCAAACACACCCTATGTGACACTATTAGATGGGCTTGGTATCCCTTTTCGTCATTTTCTCTCATTCCAAAATGTGAATGTAATTTTTAGTACCCTCTGTTAAATAATTCGGCAGTAAACACTGTTAAATACACCACAGAAACAAATGCGTATAGATATTATGCATTCGTTCATATCGAGAGGGTATATTAGGCAATTAAAGGACGAACTCGCATATGTGAAAGAGCGATACGATGTGACATTTAAGTTCTGTATTAATGTGATTGTCCTTTTGTGGCATTTAAAGTACAAATTGTGAAGTATACACTCATATTTATTCCATCTAAACGGGTCGTGTGTCACATTGAGTGTTTGTTTTCGTTTTCCTTTATGACCTTTAATATTGGAATTAATTTTCAAATACAATTCGAAACTACATCAAATGGGACACAAATATTCTTGTTTTTATTTACATTAACATCATTTTGACCTTATGGCATGAGTTCAATGTATTGTCACTTTTTGCCAGGAATTTTGGCTTTTAGGACAACAGTGCTTAGTCCTTGAATTGCTTTTTCATGCTAATAGTATTTATTATCCAGAAACCAGTCAAAAAACTAAAACATAATAAAAACAATGAAAAGTGCTTTTGGAGTTCTTAAAAAATTAATGAAAATTTTCGCGGGCTTCATGAAAATAAAAATTTAACAAAACACTAAACCTAACAACATTATACATATTCTAAAATGCAAATTACTTCCTAAATCCTAATTAAAACATTATATTCACTTCACTTCACTTCATCTAAGCTGTATAGTGTGTATGTGATGCGCGCGCTGTGCTTGCCTGGATATAAATTGAGATTTTCTCTCATTTAAACTTAATTGCCTCATAAAATTTATTCCACCTCATAATCATCAAGACCAAGGATATCAAAAAATTTATAATATTAACATATAGGTTTGTGTAAAGTTGATTTTAGAGTCATTAAAAACGCAACATCTAGTCCACTAAAAAATAAATAAAATTAACCAAAAAAAAAAAAAAAATAATTACTATGACAGCGGCCATATTAACTCCAGGACATTTACAAATTAGTCTGTATGCAGCAGAATTTCGTCAAAAATTTTGCCTGTTTATTTATTAAATATTAAAATTAATCCACTCTTGTTTTAGAGCAAAGTGCTATGCCATGGTAAATTTGATTACAAAATCCTTATCTCACAGAATTATACTGCATCAGTTCTGCTCATCCTCCGTCCTCATAATAAGCCATGGAATTTATTAAAGAAAATCCCACATTTAATTTGTTGAATTCTCGTGTTATTTCTCGTAAAAACCAAGCAAGGATCCAGGTTCGAGAGGAGCTGAAGAAACACCTTGGAGGATCATAATAATTCAGTTTTATCTTTGTTATCCTGCCACGGTGGAATGTAGGTATAGAGCACGAATAACGTATTCGTCCTTGCACAGGATATCCTTACACCAAATTAACCGCTAGGATATGGTTATTACATGATGGCGCTAACTGAATCTGCTGAGATTCATAAAAACATAAACAAAATTATCTTCAAGGCAAGGTGAAGCATATATGAATAGAACTGGGATATGATCCTGATGGTGGGAATAGGTCTGCCGTGTGACGCGAAGATTAAAAAAAAAGGAACCATAACTCCTTCTGCATCTCATATAATGTCAAACTCAATTGGATACACTCCAATTATCCTGTTCTGCTGCCGCCCGTCACCGTCGCCGCCGTGTACAATATTAATGCCTACCATGTCCACACTCGTGTAATAAATAATTGAACACTATTTGACAGGATGTTATGCATGTTGGCTGCTGGTTTTGCATTTGTGGCTTCAATGACGCCCCCTGCTTAGCTCGGCTTATAGTACTTGTTGTGGGGTATAATTAAGTCTTAGCCGGGACATAAATCGTTATTAATCCGAAATGCAAAACCTTAATTTACAAGTCACCATGTTAGCATTTAACAAACTAAATAGATTTATTATATCCAACATTTGTGTTCGGGGTGGTGCATTTGAATATATATGTTGTGTGTGTATGTGTGTAAAATGTCCTTTTGCTAAATGGGATATGTTTTGTCTGAGAATAATCTATGAGTGTTCGTCTATAGGTATATTCAAATTAGAGTAAGACAAACAAAATATACAAAGTACATTTGGTAACAATGAATTCGTGTGCACATGCATATGTACTGACTTGTGTGTCGAAGGAAGACCAGAAGGACCTTCTTAATAAGTCAGAATGTCGAATTTACAAATACCTTACCAACTAGATTACATTAGCAGCAAGTTTTGCAAGAAAACGAGGATGATTTCAAATTGAGAGAAATGCATGCATTAAAATCGTAAACTATAGTGTAGTGTTGTTGATGAAGAAGAATATTTTATCGAAGAAGGCTGATGAAGATGATTGTTTTCCCATAGATGTAGGAACATTATGTATAGATACATAGATAGTATGAATGTTAGAGTTAATAATTTAGTTTTTGAGAATTTATTGGGATTTCCAAAACAAGAATTGGTTGTTTCTAACTTACGAGTAAATAAGGTATTGAAATATTTACAATTAAAATTTTATTGTTATTTATGGATGCCAGAAGTCAATTCTTTAGGCACAATACTTAACTCAGGAAAGTGAATAAACTGATGGAATATATAAGTGAATTCCATATTATGCCACAAATCTCTTTGGAAATTGATCTTAGATTTTCATAGATATCCTAGAGTAATATCTATTTTAAGGAAATATTTTCATTCAATAAATTTTTGGAAATTATTTTCATTCCAATAGAGTACGCACCTACACCTGTAGGTGAAGGGGTGTAGACTACCAGGGCGAGAACATTAACGTGGCGTCACTTATACATATTCTGATGCATAGACACTTTTATGCAGAATTCACAAATGCACAAGTACTTAAGTTTGTATGGGAACGTAATGAGAGTTCTTTGTACTGTACTGAGTACAGTTGACGTGTACTGGTTACATTTCAGTTTATGTAACAATTGAATCCCGTCAATTTGGATTCATTATAATGTATCTTGGGCTCAAATGTATAGTCAATACAACATAACTAGGAGCACCAGCACAACTTTAGAGCAGCTACAGTAAATTATGTAATAACGACATAAATCCTAAGAACCCATTTATCCGTTTTCTATGTTTTTTTTTGGGTGACAAATTATTCTTATAAAAAATGTATTATGACTTAATAGTTAGCCTCTAGTTAGTTATTTACATGTTGTTTAACCAATACTCAGTCGTCAATTTCAATTACTCAATACAAGATTACTTAGAGGAGCTACAGTAAATTTCGTAACAACCACATAAATTCTAAAAATCCACTATCCGTTTTCTATGTTTTTTTTTTTTTTTTTCCAACATGCATATATGAAGGGCAAATCTGTTGAAACACAGCGCTTCATGAAGTGGTCGGTACAATCGAAAAATCGATCCAATTCAAGGAATTCACACTGGTAGCATTCCTTGACATAGAAGGAGCATTTTACAATGTTGATAATAACGCAATTCGACAAGCCCTCAACTCGATCAGCATCGATCCGTTACTGATAAACTGGATTGACTTCATGCTTCAAACAAGACTCATAAATGTAGAAATGGGTGATGCGAAGTTAAAAGTTAGAAAATGAAAGGGAACTCCGCAAGGTGAAGTTCTATCTCCTCTGCTTTGGCTCCTTGTAGTCAACCATATATTGGTTAAACTTAATCTGGATGGCATCAAGGTCGTTGCATACGCCAATGACATTGTGTTAATGGCCTCGGGAAAATTTGCCCCAACCTTATGCGACCTCCTACAATTAGCCCTCAACAAGCTCTGTATTTGGGCCAGCAGTTGTGGACTTAGCGTTAACCCTCAAAAGACAGAATTGGTGTTGTTTACAAGGAAAAACGAAATTCCCAACATAAACCCGCCAACCATCAACGGAACTCCACTTCAAGTTTCGGATACCGCCAAATACCTTGGTGTTGTACTTGACCGTAAATTGAACTGGAAAAAGAATATTAAAGAAAGAGAGGAAAAAGCCTCAGTAGCATTCTATACGTGCAGTCGATTTTTAGTAGAAGATGGGGTTCCAGCCCTAGAACCATTCATTGGATGTACACAGCCATTATAAGGCCAATCCTAACGTACGCATGTATGGTCTGGTGACCAGCCTTAGATAAGGAGACCAATCTAAAAACCATGACTAAAATTCAAAGACTAGCGTGTATCGGCACAACCAGTGCTATAAGAACCACACCAACGGCCGCCCTAGAAACTTTCCTTTCACTTGCCCCACTCGATCTGTTTACGAAAGAGTTGGCGGCAAAAAGTGCTTTACGACTTCAACAATGTAATAATTGGAAAAGGGGCCTTTTCGGTTACAGAACTATAGTGAACTTTACAGACATTGACATTCAAACAGACTATGTTTCGCCGCACATTGATTTCAACCCAGTAACCAGGGAACTCTGGAACGAAAACAGGGTCATAAATGCAAATCATGTTTCGGTCTTCACCGACGGCTTCAAAACCTTGGAGGATGTTGGGTCAGGTATCTATTCAGATAACCCACCCATATATAGATCAATGAAGATTCCAAACTTTTGCAGTGTATTCCAAGCGGAAGTGCTGGCAGTTTGTGAAGCCGCGAAGCATCTTGCCTCACGTGAATTAGTCAACAATAATATTGACATTTTCATAGATAGCCAGGCGGCAATTAAAGCCATTTTCTCAATCACCGTAAAGTCCAAACTGATCGATGGTTGCCGAAATGAGTTAAGAATACTCAACGCAACGAACACAGTTACCCTAAAATGGGTCCCAGGACATAGAATACACCAGGGTTTCTTGGAAGCTGCAAATGGTGCCGATCTATCGGCACCTGTCGGGTTTCAAGGAACCTTTGGCCGAATATTTCGAAGAAAAAAACTGAAAAAACTAAGCAGGCCTCAATTATCACTCATAGTTGGCGTCCTAACGGGCCACAACTCTATGGGAACCCACATGAAAAGAATGGGCATCAGCTAATCGGACTTATGTACAGGGTGACATGATGAAGAGGCGGAAGAGGGCTCCCTTCACTTCTTATGTGAATGCCCCAGCCTAGCTAGAACCAGGAAAGCAGCCCTAGGAGAATATTTCTTCGATGAACTGGGCGACATCTCTGTATTGCCACTAAAAAACATCCTAAAATTCGTTCAGAACTCAGGATGGTTCAGGGAGGCCCCCTACAACTAATACTTCTCCTCAAACCCCTCCCAATCCCTCTTCACCACTCAGCTTTCACTCTGGGGAGCGCAATGGTTCCACTGAGATCCGAGTGAGATGATGCGGCTCGCCGTATCATCACCCCTTCTAACCTAGCCTAACCAACCTATGTTTTTTGGGTGCTTTGCTTACTTGACATATTATATTATACTAAATGTATTTTAATTTAATAATAAGCCTTTAGTCGTTTTTAAGTTGCTTACCAATATCAAGTCGCTAGTTTAAATTTTGTTCGTCATATATTTTCTATGTTTTATTTTTTATTTCCATAATTTATTTTAAGTATAAATTTAACTTCATGTGAATAACAATAAGGGCTTAAAATGGATTATATAACAGTTTATTGATATGATACGTTTAATTAGGTTAAATAACTTAATTTTGTTGATAAATACAATAAAAACATCGCATGCAAAAATAGAATCTGTCACAAATTACTTACGACATACGAAAACATAGAACAGCAAATTCAAAATTGCCAAACTTTCTAGCGACTAATTAACCATGAATTATAACGCCATAAATCATAAACCGGATTGAGTATAGTTTTTACACCTTTTCGAGGTTATACTATGTTAGCTTGGTGTCAAATTAGCGAAGAACCAACATTTGGTTGTAAAAAACGTTGAACTACAAATTCAAAATCGTCGCAAGTAATTAAAGACTAGTTAACTTCATTATAAAATAAGCTATTAAGTATAAGTGGGTCTTATCACATTTTGAAATGGTGTCTTGCTAACTCATCATCATCACACTTGAAAAGGACCTACAAAACATAGAAAACATTGCACGATCAAATTATTTTTTTTTTTGATAACTAATTAATGACTAGCTATATAATGACTAGGTATATAAAATTACTATTCCACGAGTTATGTCAAGTTGGCAACTCACCAAAAAAAAACATAGAAATCATTGAACGATGAATTCGAAGCTGTCACAGCCTATTAACGATAAATTGAACACAAACTATCCACCGATACCCACACATTTTTCGATTCGTCAAAGTTGCTTTGCTAACTTGACACACAAAAAAATAAACCCCCCAAAAACACATAGAAAATATTGCATGACAAAATTTAAATTGTGACAACTAATTATGGATTAAAAAATGGCAAATTATGTAAAACAAATAATTTGAATTTTTAATTTTGTTATCACTTAAAAAAACATAGAAAACATAGAACAACAAACTCTAAATTCACACAACTTAACTTAAAGTTGTAATCGCTTTTCAAAAAAAAAAAAAAACGTAGAAAACATAGAACGCCAAATAACACTCTATTTTCGATTCGTCAAAGTTACGTTGCTAACTTGACCCTTATAGATAATGTTTCGTGAAGGAACTCAAATAATTATAAATGTTCAATCAAACCATTGTCTAAATGATATGACTTAATGAGAATCTTGTGGACAGTTTTGAAAAACTTCAAATAAACGTCAGTTTATTGTTAAAAATATCATAATTTCTTGACGCAAATTTTCCAAATATATTTATATTTCCTTGCGTTATCGAAATTAATGCTTCTGGACACAAAATTTGTTTTGCGGTTCTAAAATACCTTTCTTTTACAGTTTCAAAACTTCGTGAAACTTTATTTTTTAAACAAGTAGTCACGTTTTTTGAAAACGACCAAAGTCATAAATTTAACTAATAACCACAAAAGTGGACAGAACTTTTGAAAACTCATTTCATATGCCATAGAATGTAAGAGGGTGTATCAAAACTAATTATTGTTTTCTCTATACTAGTCTTGGGAGCTTTTACATAAATAAATTTATAATAACAAATTTTTCGATAACATTTGATATCAGATTTTTCTTACTAAAGCAATTTTTCAGAATTCTAGTTACTTTGAATATGTAACACAAACAAAAATATTTACAAGAAAATCCATACTAAAAGTTTATCAATTTCCCAAAGCTGTTAGAGAACTTTGGCATAGCTATTTATAGGAAATTCCTTTTGATTAAATATTTAATAGACACTCAAGTATGCTTAACCTAGATGAAGAGACGCCATTTTATGCTGCGTGGGAATAAATCTGATCTATCCCAAGACATCTGTTACTTAAGATTATAATTTTTTTTCCTGTTGTTTTTTTTTTAAATTATTATATCAAAAAATTTTATAAAAACGAAATATACATATTTGCAACACATTTTGTTTATAGAATCTCAGCAATATAAAAGAAAATAAATTAAATAATTGAATACATAATTTATCATCACTTCACATCTGAGAAACAAGAATCAGTGGGTATATAAGAGCTCCGAATGTATAAAGGTGGCCAATGTGGTGTGGCACCCTTCTACATCCACTACCACTGTGCCACCGTCACCGCGCCGCTGTACCACTAAACAGAACGCACAACCTCAGTATTGGGGGCACCTCGCCTCCAGCGAGCCTATTTAACCTTTAATTTTGCCTTATTAAATTTGCATAAGTAATCTTTGCTGACTTTGCATAAAAGTTACGCAACAGAAGTAGCAGCAGCAGCAGAAGTATAAACAAGCGGAACAGCAGCAAAATTGCGCAGAGAAAAAAAGAAGAGAATAATGGCATAAAATAAAAGGAGCAGCCAGGATAAAAATACAAAATTCGCAGGATTTTCAGCTTTTGGTTCATTTATTTATTTTTGTTTGTAAGAAAAAATGAATAGGTACCGCCTACAACCCACAGGCAATATTGTTGTTTGCTTCTGATTATTATCCTAGGTGTGTTTCCCTACATATTATATATCCAACAAAATACCCTTCACCCTCATCCTGGTTGCTGGGAGCGCGAGCGGTGGTATACTCTTGTAAAGTTGTTTTCATCACCTGGGAATGGGAATGTTGGAAATCCTGATGACTTTTCACCTTTCTCCATGCTCTCTTATCTGAAAACATGATGATGATGATGACGATGGTGGGTACTGATGATGGTGCGATGGCTCGCTATGGGAAGGCTGCTTTCCCTTTTAACACATTGGGAGTGTTGTGCGAGAGGGAATAATAAAAATCATGAAATCAGCATTTCACGAATGCTTAAAATTCCATTAATAAAAATACTGAAATGCTCGCAAGATAAATGATAAAGGAATTAGGAGGTGCAGGATTTTTCTAGAAAAATATAATAGAAGGTGAAGAAGAAGAAGACTCTAATGAAAACCTCTTGGCTATGTTTTGCAGACAAGCTTAATCCAAGACTGATGAAACATTAGAGAAAAATGACGTGTAATGTGTTTCTTATATTTTTGAAATATCATATCAGTTGGATACCAAATAATAGGTTAGCTACAATATTTTATGAGTTTAATGTTTGACAAACAAATTTTTGCTTTGATTGAACAAACAAAGTTTCAGTAGGTTTATCTAGAGATGCTTCTAAAGCAGAAATGAGATTCAAACGACTTTCCAAAGAGTAAACAAAATCGATGAAGGATAGAATACCTGAACTGAAGACAGCAAGGGGTTATTAATGAAGGATAGGGGTACGAGGCTCTAATAAAAATGTGAAAGGACATTCAGCAAACTGTTTTACGTTGCTGACGAATAAAAATCTGCTACTAGCAGGCAGAATGAGACATTAAACTTTGATGACGTAGGCAACATCAATTCCATCCATCTTACCAGGATGAAGTGAATGGAGCTGTATTAACTACTTCACTTAAATCATTTCAATCTGGAGGAAGCTGAGGGCCAACCTACCGAGCTTTTAATATTCTTATGTTGGTAATTTCTTCATTAAGAGTCCTGTTGAATGTGGATGTAGTTCAGCATATCCAAATGAAAGAAACCAAAATATTGTTGGCTTAATTCTGATGAAAGAGAACCTTCTGAACTGTGCATACTGCATATAGTGTGTACGCACGAAGCCATATATCAATCATTAAATGGATATAATATATCAGTGCTTCCTTAGGCTGTAAGAAAGACAACATTAACAAATATTCACACTAAGCCAGATCCTTAACATATCCTGAGATGTTTATACAAACGTCGATGCTAATTGTTATCGAATCTAAGGACCAGTATGATGGTATCTTCTGAGAAAAGATAACAACAATAACAGCGTGGCGTAAGTGCAAATTTTGTTCCTAGTGTTGACAAATTGTTTTTAAAAAATAATATAAAGTAATATTTTTAATAATATTAATATTTGTTATCTTATTGCGTTGTTTAGATTTTACATCTGGTTAAGAATTTTGTAATAAACAGTTATAAAAACCGTAAAATTACAAAAACATTTTAATTGCTTCACACAAACAATGTTATAGTCCAACTATTTTACCAACTGTCAACTGTCAACTCTCAACTGTCAGAATTTCTAGCCTGGCGTCAGATTAAAATAATGCAATCAGAAAAATACCAAGACTTTATTAAAACAATTAGGTATAAAATTAAGATTATTTTTGATTATTTCGAGTTTTTAAGAAGTTAACCAAAAATTTGATTGGCAACTTCCAACTGGTCAAAATTGGGAAATTTCTTTCAGGTTCGATGAGATTAGGTTTAAAAACAAAAAGTTTCAAAAACTTGCACTAGAACTATGTAGTTCTAATCCTTTAGGGAAATTTCTCAATATTTTGGACTATTAGGGAAATTTTGTACGGATCTGTATTGGAGATATTTTTATATGAAATTATAAACATATTTTTGGACATTTCAAATTTATAAACTTGACTCAGTTTCTGACCTCGACAGTACTTTTTTTTAATTTTGAAATTTTGGACAATGATCAGACTTGAATTGTGGAGTTACTGTTTGAAGTAGAAAAAAATTCTGGCAATGCCTTTGGATTTCAGCAGCCTCAAATTATTAAATGTAACAATTTTCATTAATTTGTATCTAGAATTGGTGTTAGGCTACTGTTCGAAGTAAAAAAGAATTGGCTAGTTCCCTTGGAGTTCAGCAACTCCAAATTTCATTAAGTTGTATCTAAAATTGGAGTAGGAAATGATTTTTGTTGCCAAAATTCAAAAACGGACTACAGTGCGACGCTGGGTTCAATACAATACTCATTGTCATAGCTTGGGGGGGTACCTGACATGAAAAAATAAGGACAAAATAATTCATATCCTTTATAAACGTCCTGTTCTGGCTAAAAGGAGAGTTGGGAATTTTTTTGACGACGAAATTTAACCTCATTTCAATTCCCATAAAAATTTTAAAATATTTACACCGGCAATTTGGTATTCTTTTGGTATTTTTGTTCTCTAATTTTTCTTGGAATGAAAGAAATTTTGAAGAGCACTCACAAAAAAAATATTTGCATCGCTAGAACTTTACAGTGAATCTAAGCATCGGTAGGCACAATATTATATTTTTTTAAAGGGGTTTTAAATTTGAATACCCAATACTTTTTTGAATTTAAAATCAGTGCCTATTTATGTATATCATCATAAGCGGTCGATTCAAGCAATAGAAGTATGTGCCCCTGTATTACAACAGTTGCACAATGGAGCGATCGGTACAAATTTCTAGTTATGGGCAATTTTTTTTTTGTAATATGTGAACATAATTTTTATATGCGATATTTTGACAATTGTCCACTTTTTTTAGATTATTTGTGAACATAATGACTTTCAAGAAAAAATGCCTTATGGTCACCCTTTTTTTTCAAAACCAAATGAAATTTCAAAGGTATCAGATGTTATATATCCTCTGAGGTTTTCATTGAATCTTAAAGATAACTCATTGAATCAAATTTTGTTCGACTAAGTTAGATGAATAAAATAGAGTCAAATGAAGGATTTATGTCCATTCAAAAACATTAACATTTTTACACTTGGTCTTAAAAAATAATATTTTAAACTTTCAATAAGATTTTAATAAAAATTTTTCCATATGCCAGGTTTCTTTTTGACCTTAATTGAAATTCTTTCTTTTGGTGAGCAATATTAAACAAAATTGGATACGCCTTCGCTTACCTTAAGGTTTTAAAAATTTACCAATTAATAGCTCGAATATGTTCCTTGATATGAGTGATTCTTTAAATGATGGAATTTTTGATGGTTCGCTGTTCAGGTATTTTATCTGATTTTTTTTATAACTATAAATCTAATGGCCGGACGAAATAATTTAGATCATTTTCATTACTCAATAAATTCGTCAAAAGGGCTAATTCTCAGTTCCCTGACGTGTCCCCTGCTCTTTTTCGAAGAAACAATACTCACAGTTCTCTTATTTAAGTTCCAAAACCAAAATTAAATTTCAATTATTGACGTTAGATAATTTTATCTTTTTATGACATAGATGAATATTTAGTACCTACCTAAATATTTGATTACAAGAAAAATGATTAAACTTTGTCCCTCGGATTTCTAACCAGTCCCCTGATCGATTGAAATAGTCAACAATTTTCCTTAACTTTTAAAACTATTCATGTTTCAGATCAAGCAGCGTGAAGCATTAAATCTGGTGACAGTAAAATCATTTTTGTATCTTACGCCCGTTTGCTATTTCATTTGTTAAGAAGGTATTTGTGCGAGAGGTCATGGATTGTCCGTTCAGTTTCTTAATCCCCTGATGAGTGTTTACAGAAAATATTTTATGTAAGCAGGTACATATATATTTAAGCATTTTAATATAGACTAAGTAAAACCTTAATTATTTTTTTTTTTTATTTTTTTCGTACAAAAGTGTCAAAAACTATGAAAATACTCAGTCCCCTGGCCTCAGTTCCCTGACCTTTTATTACTGATTTTATCTCTGGAGGTCCCAAAAATGCTCACAAAATGCTGCTTTTCTTCTTAAATACTTGTAAAATAAAAAGCAGGACTCGATCGCTTGAACTTAGTCTTATTTTCAAGTGGTTTAGAAATTTAATGATAATACGAGTATTCACAGGGTGTTTTGCATATATTGTATAAAAGTGCCAGAGGGCATAGGTTCGGTTGAAACAAAAAAAAAATTGGGTTGGAGGGGGTGTATTTCTCCCATTAATGGGAGGGGTATGATATTCTAAAAAAAATTACCTAAAAAAAAATTTAAGTGTTCAGTTTTTTTGAAGATCTGTTTTCGAATAGTTGTTTTAAAGTTTTTTGACTGGCCGTTTTCTACTATGTGAAAAATCGTTCCAAAGTTATATATAGTTAGGTTTGACGACTTCTTGTTCCCAAAAGTATTATGTCGAAATTATCATCGTTTTATTCCATTTTTTGTAGAATCACCCACAAGACCACGAAGGCGATTTTCCTCAAATTTTGAACTTGAGGGGAGGTTCCTGCCGTACAACTATTGTTTAAAAAAAATCTTATTTATCTAAAAAATTGCTGTTTTGAAATAAATTAAAAAAATAGTGCATTATTGTACATATTGTATACTTTTTGGTTGAAATATTTCTTAGCAAAAATGGTTTCTAACGGTACCTGCCATATAACGGATTATTTCTATGATCGATTTTCGGAAAATGGCTCCACTGATTTTAATCAAATATTTTGTATGATAAAGCTCCTTTGAAATGTTTGGAAACAAAAGAACCTTTTTTTAAAAAATTGTAATTTTAAATGAACATTTAATAAGCATTTCAAAAATGGGTTCATGAATTTTTTTGAAACTGAATTCTGAATGTTTTTGTAAGATTTGCTCATTAAATCCACTAACCTAAATTTTGGCTCCCACATTTCTCTCCAATTACCAGCTTAAATGTTAGCTTAGCTATGGTTATTATGAGAAAAAAAAAATGTGCAGAAAATATCACGCAAAACATCTGTTTTCTGAACACAAATTTTATTCAACTATTCTTCAATGATTTTTTGTTCAACATTTCAAGTCAATCTATTCAAATAAAGTAGCTTCGATTTTTATCTTTTTATATGGACCACTGGCTGGGCTAAAATACTTGAATAAATTTAAGCTTGGCTATATTTCGGATTGAGTTTTGAATGGGAGCGAATTAAAAGCTAAATCTGTGTGCTCTGCTAGGCTTAAGAATTGAAGTACCGAAAAGTTTTTGACCTGTAGATTCCGTAAGAAAGTTAAGTGTCAATTTAAAAAAAAAAAAACGAAAACCTCCAACCTCTTTAACTGTTAAAGTTTGAAGAAAAGGCAAAATGAAAAAAGCAAAAAATTTTATTGTATTAGTAGCCAATCCAAAGATATTGGTTTAAACGTGTTTTTTTTTCGCGTATGGCCTTGATGCCTCACCATTTTATTTTAATCAATCTTAAAATTTTCTGAACTCAGCTAATTGTAAGTGCGAAAAATATCAACAGACGAGCAAAAAAAAAAAAGAAAACATTTAATCTTATACTACGTTTTCATTAGGCCAAATGAGGTAATTTTGTAGAAAATTTCCAAATCCGATACGAAATCATCTCATTTCCCATACAAATTCACATTTCGAAATGAGATAATTTCAACCAAATTTGCACGAAATTAGGTTGGAAATTAAGTCAAAAAAACATATTGAACATATCCAATCAGCCACAGTTTGAAGAGCTCTGAAAAGGTTTTGTATGAAATTGCAAAATGCAAATGAAAATCGATGGAAGTAGAAAGAAAAAATAACAACTTACTTAATTTTCTCAATTGAATTTAATACATTTGTCAGCAGAACCAATCTCGTTTTCTTCGCCCAATTCTTAACCAAAAACACAGCATTTATGCACATTTACAGAAGCCCTAACCTCATTTTTTCGTACAATTCCCTAGGCGTTTGAAAACAAATACAGCTTTTATGTTAATTGTTTGTTTAGTTTCTTTGAAGCTTGATTAGCCCAAATTTAATTTTTTTTTCGAATTTTCTTAGAGCTTGAAAAAAAAACAACACAACCCAACCAACATGAAAATTTGTAAGCTAGCCCCATTCTCATTTTCTATCGAATTCCTAAGGCTTGGAAAAGCCTATCTTAGGAGTAAATTGCTTTGCCCCAGGATTTAAGATATTTATTTTGAGCTATTTTATGTTTTGTGAAGATTTATACATTAAAGAAAATTTCTTTCAAAAGATGAGGTTCAATCATGCTTAAATAGCAACTGTGGCGCCAAAGTCCCAATATTCAACAAGCAACAAAAAACCAAATTATAAACAACAAAAAAAAATACTTCATTTCCACCGTTTAATCTTAAATTTCTTGACTTCCATTAAATCTCAAACCCTATGAAAACATGAACATCATATCTTTCCGGTTAATAAATCGCAAACTTAAATACAAATAAGCTAAAGAAGATCCTCAAACCACATGAACGCCAATAGAGCAAGTGCAAACTAATGATGATAATGATGATGCTCATCATTCGAGAGATGAGTATGATTTAGCAAAATTTTCCAAAGGATACACTCCATTCCATACTGTGCTTAACAAATAACATCCATTTGCCATAGATGACGGATGGACATGGACACTAACACTAGACTTCCTTTCGAAGGGCCTTCGAACTGCTCTCATTCCGTGTTTCGACTCGACTCTTAAACGAGCTAAAAGATGAGAAGAAGAAAATTCAGCTAAGATGATGTATGTGCTTTGCTTTGTCGTGTCCTTATCCTTTTGGCCAAAGCTACTGTATATATCCTTCTACAAAATCAACTCCCTGATGGTAAGGGGAGTTTTTGGCTCTATTAGTGATGCAGTTTGCTTGGGGAGTTCCTACATACCTACATATAACTTCTTCCTTTGGCGAAAGAGAAAAAAAAATGATTTTTTCCCAAGCACTGCTTAATTCAATGAAAGATTCGCAAGCAACGGAATTTCATTAGGGGCCGCTTGGAGTGAAGTGAAATTGAAGTCATTAATCATGTTGACTTGTCACTTTGGTACACAATTCCTTAGATTTTTGCTTTTTTTTCCTCTCTCTCTCTAAAATGAAGATGTTATTTAGCTCCAATAAGTTTTTTTTTTGTAGGGTAGCAATGATGTCATTTTGATCAGATCAACGAGGGTGCAGAGAGAAGAGGAGGGAGAGCGAGAGATATAGACTCGGATTTTATACGGATTGAATTTGAATTTAGAAATTCACAACATGACAGCTCAGTGTTTTTCTGTATAGCCATTATCATTCATTATTTCGTCCTTGTTTAAAGGCGGTAAGCCGCAAAACTTTTTGATTTCCGCCATTTTCCGTTTGAAAACGAACATTTACAAAAAAAAAAATAATTAAAATAATGAAATCAAACATTATACGACTTGGATTTAGATTGCCTTGGTTAATCGCATTATAGTCTTCAGACGAATGACAAGGGAACATCAACCGCACCCCCATCACTGCTGGCATACAAAAACAACCACATCTCCCACTCGCAGTCGCAGGGGATATATGAATCATTGCTATTATAGTGTTACCATTCTATGGTTGTTTTAAAATTAAGAAAAATTTAATTTTAACTAAACTAAAACTTGAAGGTATCAATGCTATAAATATAGACCACTTTATAATTTTGAACTTTGTTAAGTCCGGCTCACCACTGAATGGAAACTGAAATCACCCACTTGCAACGGTCAAACCCCTGGTGATTTGTACGTCCACAATATTGCCTCACACGATGCCTCGCTATTTACTAAAAAAATTTTTAACCCGTTCTGGAGAATTCAGTTCCCAATTTGTTTGAAAATTTTAGTAAGGAGTTGTATGATATCCCGCAAACCTAAATCTCGAATGATGATACCTCGAATTGTTTCTAAAGTCTCGAAAAACCGAAACCTCGCAAAATAAAAATTTAGTTTTTCAGTCTCGCAAAAACAAAACTCACTTTTAACAAATATCGTCTTTACATCTTCCACCGAAATCTCAAAAATTAAAATCTCGTAATTTAAAATGTCGCAAATTTAAATCTCACAGCAACGTATCATTCCAGTTTTCGCACTGAAAAATAGTGAGATTTCAATTTGCGATATTAAAATTTGTGGGATTTCGTTATTCCCATATTATGAAAAGCAGGATTTTGTTATTTCGAGATTATAAAATGCAGTTTTTCGTAACTGCGAGACATGGTTTTTTAAGTAAGGTTTGCCATTTCATGATGGAAAGATAGTCGAAATTATTAAAATTTACTACCGAAATTCGGAGTCAGTGGCCTCAACGTTAAGGGCGCTACGTCCAATTTATGGTCGTCATAATTGTCCTAGCAGATCAACAATTGAGCGTCTAGTGGAAAAATTTGAATCCACAGCCACAGTGCAAAATGTGCCCGTTCCAGTGAGACAAAGAAGTGCCCGTAGTGTCGAGAATATTGCTGCCGCTGAGGCTTCAGTTGCAGAAAGCCGAAATGTGTCCCTCACACGTCGTTTTCAAGCGTTGGGCATCTCTGTGACGTCGTTGTGGCGAATTTTGCGAAAAGATCTTGGCCTACATCCTTACAAGATTAAATTGACGCAAGAACTGAAGCCACTTGACCACCAGAAGCGTCGTATGTTCGTTGGGCTGAGCAACAACTTGAAAATGATTCGGATTTTCATCGAAAAATCATCTTCAGCGATGAGGCTCATTTCTGGCTGAATGGCTTCGTCAATAAACAAAATATGCGATATTGGTCTGGCAGCAATCCACACGTACTCCATGAGCCATCATTGCATCCCGAAAAAATTACGGTTTGGTGTGGTTTATGGGCCAGCGTCGTCATTGGGCGGTACTTCTTCCGTGATAATCAAGACCGGCACGTTACTGTGAATGGGGATCGCTAACGTTCACTGATAACCGAATATTTTTGGCCCCAATTGGATGATATGGACTTGGAGGACATGTGGTTCCAATAGGATGGCGCCACAAGGCACACAGCGAATGTCACAACCAATTTATTGGAAACCAAGTTTGGAGAACGTGTTATCTCACGAAATAGTCCAGTCGCTTGGCCGCCTCGGTCGTTCGATTTGACACCGTTAGACTATTTCCTGTGGGGCTACGTCAAGTCAATGGTCTATGCCAACAAGCTAGCGACGATTGATGGACTTTGTACGAATATCGAACGTGAAATTGCAGCAGTATCGGGCGATTTATGCTTGAAAACCGTCGAAAATTGGGTTCAGCGTCTGGACTTCTGCAAGCGTGCCCGTGGTAGACATCAAACGTACTTTCGCAGGAATAAAGAATTTCATTGATACGAGTTTCCAAAACCGTTTTTGTTTTATTTAAAAAAAAAACTTTTGTAGCGCTCTTATTGAAAAACCCAATAGTTCCAATTCTAGTAGACATCTTTAGGGGATGCCCTTACATCACCTACTTTCTTTCTAGTTGGAGAAAAGACTATGTCATCTTCATCCCGAGGGCTGGCAAACCCACGCTCACTGAACCGAAAGAGTTCAGGCCAATAAGCCTGTCCTCCTTTCTTCTCAAGACCCCTGAAAGGTTAATTGAAACCCATATTCACCTGAAACTGAATGATGGTGTGCTCTCGCAGACCCAACATGCATATATGAAGGCAAATCTGTTGAGACAGCACTTCATGGAGTGGTCGGCACTATTAAGAATTCTATTTAGTTGAAAGAATTTAACCTAGCAGGCAGGCGTTTAAAATAATTCAATTCGACAAGCCCTTAACTCTATCAACATCGATTCGATTGTGATAACCTGGATAGACTGTATGCTTCAAACAAGACTTATAAATGCAGAATTAGATGGCAGCAAGCTAAAGCCAGGACGTGTAGTGGTACTCCAGAAGGTGGAGCCCTATATCTACTCTGCTCTGGTTTCTCGGAGGTAATCAGATTTTAGTAAAGCTAAGTCCGGTGGTTCAAGGTCATTGCTTATGACGATGACATCGTGTTAATGGCCTCGGGAAAATTTGTCCCTAAGCTGGGCGAATTCCTACAAACAGCCCTTGACAAGCTCAGTAACTGTCCAGCAGCTGCGGACTTAAAGCTAACCTCCTTAAAAAAAACTGGTGTTGTTGACAAGGAAGCGTATACATTAATGGAATTCCGTTACAGATTTCAGGAACTACCAAATATCTTGGCATTGTGCTTGACCGTAAACTAAAAGGGAAAGAAAATATTGAAGAGAGAAAGAGAAAAAAGCCTCGATTGCATTCTACACTTGCAGTAGGAATTTCGGTAAAAGATGGGGTCCCAGCCCCAGTACCATTCAATCGATGTACTCGGCCATATTCTAACGCACGAAAGTTTGGTTTGTTAGCCAGCCTTAGATAATGAAAGCAATTAAAAACCATGACAATAATTCAGAGGCTTGCGTGTATCGTCACAACCAGTGCTATTTGTAGAACCACACTCACGGCAGCCCTTGAAACTTTCCTTTCACTAGCCCGACTCGATTTGTTTACAAAAGAGCTGGCTGCCAAAAGTGTTTTAAGACTTCAAAAGTGTAATAACTGGAAAAGGGGCCACTACGGTCATAGAACTATTATTCACAGGCATAGATATTCAAACAGACTACATCACACCGCACATGGATTTAAACCCAGTGGCCATAACAGACAAGGGAATCGTGAAATGAAAACCAGGTCATTAACAAGAACGTTTCAGTGTTTACGGACGGTTCCAAGACATGTGAGGAGGTAGGGTCAGGAATCTATCCAGTTAACCCACCTGTTAAAAAATAAATAAATTTGGTGGCACAACAGCTCGTGAAGAACCAAGGCCTAGTGACTTACAACTCTCAACCATTCCTGTGTGCGTGTTATTGGCAGGAATGGAGGGGACCTACAATTTTTTGCCGAGTCCGAACGGCTAGACGAAAAGCACTTATTCATGACAAGTATACTCTTGGAGAATTTGTCAGTTCCTCGCAAGAGGCAGTACCTCGGAATAAAACATTTATGTTTTTAGGTGGCAGTGGCTGGGAATCGAACCCAGACCTTTGGCATGACAGTTCTACGCACTAACCATCATGCCACGAGGTACTACCCAGCTGTTAGCAGATCAATAAAACTTCGAAATTTCTATATGGTATTCCAGGCGGAAATTCTTGCAGTCTGCGAATCCGCAAAACATTTTGCCTCACGTGAAATAATTAAAAGGAATATTGACATCTTCATAGACAGTCAGGCAGCAGTAAAAGCCATTTCCTCAATCACTACAAAGTCTTAAATGATGGTAGATAGTAGCTGAAATGTACTGAGGATTCTCAGCGCAACGAACACAGTTACCCTTAAATGGGTTCCAAGTCCCAGGACACCTTGATATATACGAAAACGAAATGGCAGATGAACTGGCCAAAAACGGGTCATCTCTAGATCTGAGCCAAACCGATCACTCGGTACTTATACTACTGGAGCAAGAAAAAAGTAGAATTCAGGTCGTCAACCATCAACATTTGTAGAGTTTCAAGGAATCTATAGCCGAATATTTTAAGAAAAAAGAGAGAATATTTACTTAAGATTAGTAGGCTTCAACAACTATCAATCCTAACTGCAGCCCTAACGGGTTACAACTCTATGGGTACCCACATGCACCGAATGGGTATAAGTTAGTCGGACTTGTGTAAGGGGTGTCAAGAACTTCTTTTAGTATATTTTTTTTTCGCAATCTGGTCACCCTATAGTTCCAACTTCTGAATGAATATAAAGTTCTATTTGGCTTCCCGAGAGAATAATGAATTGGCTTCTAGTATATCTAAATTAAATCTTCAAAAGATTAGATACTTTTTGTATGTCACAATGACAAGGGGGGATGTATCCTTATCACCCAACAACGACACGGTATACTGTATACAGTACCCTATATGTCACCCCACTTGGCCGGATATTTTCCGGCCATTGTAGTCTTTGTTTCTTGAATTTCCGTTCCCGTCTATCAGTGATGGCTGTTCTAAAACCGGAAAGTTGTATATTTCAGCGAAACTATATTGTAGTACGCTGCGCTGCTGCTGCCCCCGTCATCCATCGAAGAAAATTAATGTAAAAACGTTTGATTGACATGCGGATGATTGAATGACTAGCTCAGATAAACTGGCTGTAGTTGTTGTCCTTAGAGTTTTATGCTGAAAGAGGGGTTCGAAAATACGAAAAAATGAAAACAAGTACCAATGTGTACATATACTGATGTAATACAAGTCACCCTCTTGCTAGTTTCTTTTAATAAATCATCGCGTTTGGCAAATCCTTCAACTTGTATGGCGACCACGTATGCATCCTGATGTTGGCGGACAGACTATATGCCTGATGCTTGACATATTCGTATATCTAGCGATTTTTCCAACCCTTTTGCAAGATATCATTTCTGCTAGCAAACTACGATGACGACGGCAACGACTTGTGCGGAATATTTTATATTTTCCGCTGAAGTTTTGAAGGACTTTTCCAACACTCTCTTTTCCTTAGAATAAGAGTAGGTATAAGGACCTTCCTATCAGACCTTATATACGAGGAGTATATATATATTTTTTTTTCTTTTCTTTAATCATCTAACCGACCGACTGACTACTACTAAGCCTTGTGTTGCATATTTGATTGATGAGTCATTTGCGTGTGGTAATTCAAGTTCTATTACATTGCCAATTTTTTTTGTTGGCATTCCAGACGATATGTCTGGTCTTGAAGTTTTTGAGGGTCAAATTGCAGCTGAACCTGATGTCGCGGGTGCAATGAAAATTTAAAACTGCCAAAATGGAATGACAACGCCTTGAATACGTGAGTTTTAAACTTATTCTTTTCGTCTATGATGATTTCAGTATCAAGGTTTCTTTTTCATATTATAAGGGAAGAAACAAGTTTTGAGAGGAAAATCTTATAAATTATATTATATAGATATTGATATTGATTTATTATAACTTTTCTGTGCTTGCAACAGAAATCTATGATTTTAGAATGTTTTGACGGAATTTTTTTTCGGACTGTGAGGCATACCGGAAGTAGGTAAGTACAGGATCAAATCTGCACCTTTCCCACCGGAAATATTGAATACTTGTACCCAGAATATTCACATTTTCAACTTAATTTTTTCCTTAGGACATTATGAATATGGGAAATTGAAATATTAATAGGAACAACTTATTTTGCTGCAATTATCTTTTCATTTTTTTTAAAGTCACTCATATTTATAAAAAAAACTACAAAATTAAACCGAATTACATGGGCATCAATGACCAATTATTCTATTGAAAATCTTATTGGAGGTTGAAGGACATACATCTGTTTTGATTTCTCAACCCTATATAGCAGAGAGGAAAACCTTAAACCGCAACATCAATGGCAATATGAAGCAAAATATTGAAACCCACTCAGCTGTTAATCTGATTATATCAATTGATTTATTAGGTTTCACAAATGTATTATGTGAATGTGTGTATAATGCACCCATTCTACTCCACAATTATATTAATATGTAGCAGCAGTTGTTGCTGATGCCCACAAGACCACAAGACATACATTCATACATATTCGTACATAATATAAGAAAAGGATAAAAGAATCAATTAATTTATTGCATCCTTTATATATATGAAAGGATTGTGTTTAAATAAATCCTTTTCTTTTCCAATTACTTGACAACTTTGACAGGTTGATGAACATTTTGTGATAACAATAACACAGAAAGAGAGATATCTTTCCCTCTTGAAGGGTACACATACAACAAAAAAAAAAACAAAAACGGACGAAATCAAAGAAAAATTCTGTCAGCTGGTTGGTCTTCAATAATTCGCTCTTAAGAACATGAAAATCCTTTTTTTCCATTCTTTGTAAAATGATAAAGGAAGGACATTTTATATTTTATTATTGACAACAGGTAGCATGCCCTCTTGCTATCAAAAAGGATGTTTAGCAGGTGGCGCTGGGGAGTTATGTTATCACCAAAGTACAGGCGGTAACATTTCCTATACAAAATAGTTTAAAAAAAATAGAAATACAAAAAAAAATACTTCAGCAGATATGATTACTAATTTTTAAAACAAATTTAAAATGCCTTCTGTTCTAACAAATTCTTTCCAAACAAGTGACGCCAATATCCGAGAAATACAAGAACCTACAAAACAATATCAGCGTTTCTAGAATTATATACGATAATAATTGTAACGAATTCGTCTAAAGTATATGTTAAAATGACAGAAGAACATTTTAAGCTCAAGAATTTTTATTTATTGAGCCATGCACTTAGAGAAAAAAGCTGGTATAACCAACCAATTTCTGGTTTATTATACCTGATTTTCAGGTTGTTATTTTTCAACTCGGTAAATCAGGTAAACGGCTTAACCTGATACCTGATTTTAATGTCATGTTAAATCACCGTTGGTTTCACGTAAAGTTAACACTGCCTTAAAAAAAGTAAAAGTGTAAATTTTACCTGAGAATCTTGCTATTCTAACCTGTAAATCTAGTTAACATTACATGAAAATCTAGTTCAAAAACATGAATAAAATTTTCAAAAAAATAAATAAATAAATTTGGTGGCACAATAGCTCGTGAAGAACCAAGACCTAGTGACTTACAACTCTCAACCATTCCTGTGCGCGTATTTTTGGCAGGAATGGAGGGGACCTACAATTTTTTGCCGAGTCCGAACGGCTAGACGAGAAGCACTTATTCATGACAAGTATACTCTTGGAGGATTTGTCAGTTTCTCGCAAGAGGCAGTACCTCGCGAAAAAACATTTCTGTTTTTAGGTGGCAGTGGCTGGGAATCGAACCCAGACCTTTGGCATGACAGTCGTACGCACTAACCATCTTGCCACGAGGTACTACATAGAATAAAATTTTCAACGTCCTGTTAATTTAACATGCAGATCTAGTTATTTAAACATTATTCAATGTTGAATCAACCCTGTATCCGGTAATTATTATGTCTTGGATCGATGCTTGCAAGTCCCATCTCCAACGCTGCTTACCGTCCAATTCATTTTGCATTATTCTGAAAGTATAGAAATTTATTACTTCGTATATAATTTTATTTTAAAAATACTTTGTGGTACTTACTTAGTTTTGAACTGGGAACCTATCACACATGGAGATAGTACGCATTCCCTAGGTCACTTCCCTGCATAAGAACTTGTGCCAAATATCAATAAGTTGAAACTGACCTTGTTTGGATGGCTTGTGTTTGTAAGTAAGTAAGCTACTTTAACGGGCGGCCAGGTTAAATTCAAATAATTTTATTTGGATGGCGTGTGTGTACGTACTATAACACTGGTGTCACGTTGAAATAACCTGGCAGAGTCTTCCTTTAACCATGGCTTATGAGTGCGTTTCAACACTGGTAGAGGGCTACTTTAACAGGCAGCCAGGTTAAATTTGAATAATTTTATTCGGATGGCCTCTATATGTGTGTTTTAACACTGGTGTCACGTTAAACTTAACTGGCAGATGAGGTTAAATTCAACAAGTATACATTGTAAAAAATAACCATATAAAATGTTACTTCAACCAGATTTGTGGTAAAATAGAAATTCATAACAAGCAGTGTTTAAAAAACCTGATCTCAGGTAAAATTAGCGCTATATTCTTATCAAAATGTCTTGTTTACCAGAATTCAGAGTTGAAATAACAGTTCATCTTCTTAAATCAACGTGAATATGGTAATATAGGCCACCAGGCTAATTTAACACTTAATGTAAGGTTATTAAAATCAGGTAAATTTTGCCTGATTATAATAAATAAATAAATATATGGGGTTATGCACCTTGTAAATTTAACAGGGCCCAGGTTAATTATTTACCTGACTTTTTTCTCTGAGCGTGGTATTTACAGATCCTAGACAGATTGGTATAATAAACCATAAACGTATGCTTACAATGATTTAAAACAAAATAACTATAAACAGAGAAATCAATAAGCATTATTATTTTTTTAATAATTGTATTACTTTTTGAATGAACTTACTGGGTCCAACATTATGGACTAAGATAAATAATACACTATGTCAGTCTGTCGTTTGACTAAGTAGTGTCCACATTATTGGTTTTATTGAAGGAACGTTGCTAACACGGGCTATTTATCTTATAAGTAAAAGAGCTTTTTTAAAACAAATTTACGCAAAATTTTAAACATTGCTCGTTTAAGGATTAGAACCGGTTCAATTAACCGAAGTTGTTTTGCTGCAAACCCTTGTTTAACTATTTCTTATTTTTAAACGCACTAAGCAACTCTTCTAACTAGAGTGAACTTCGCAGCGTAACGGAAGCAAATTTAGGTTGAACAAGCCCAAATCTGACAGATGAAAAAGAGACACAGCTGCACTCAGCACAACAGAAACAAATTTAAAATGAACACAAAATTCTTCGAAACAAATAATTACCCGCTGAAGAAAGTAAATTTTGTAAAATATGTATAATGAAATGAAATTTCCATAAGATTAATATTTTGATTGTTTAAATATTATTATAATTTAATGTACAAGAAGACAAAATTTATATCTGTGATTTATATAAGTTGAGTTGTAGCTACAATGTATATGTGTTTCATCGCCACAATTTTGCAAAATTGAAACTCCCTTAGTTGGATTTTAAATTTATAATGTCTAAATTCGTCAAGATTCTAAAAAAAAACTTTTGAAAACAAGTTTCTATATAGGTAATTTTTTTTTCATGAAATAACTTTTTCTATGGATACTTTTGAGATACATGAGATAAAGAAGGGTTTTGCTGCTTTTAAAGTCAGACGAGTGCTTTAGAGTCAAAGAATACCTTATCTCATTTAAAAAGATAAAATTATCTCATTTATTTAGAGTAGACTCTCATTTTAGGAGTAATTTAGTGTTGGTTTTAAATGTTTAAAATTTTGCGCCAATATGTTTTCCAGCTGTTTTAGCTCGTAAGACCTACCAAAAGTAAATATAGGTAGAGTTATGTCCAATTTCACGAAGGATTATTTTAAAAGCCATTTAGCTTTTAGATGATGTTTTTTGGTTTCACCAAATGCTTTTAAATTTAAGAAGATTTTAAATGCCCTTGTAAAATAAAGCTCTATTTAGTCTCATTAAATTTCAAAAGCCTTGTTCAGCCATTCCAATCAGCAAAAGCTGATATTTTGCAGTCAAAATAAAGTGCCTTTCACATGAGTCACGAACAGTGAATTGCGAACGGTTGCGAATATTGACTTTTCTTTCACATGAGTGGTCGCCAAGAGACATCAAAATGGGTGCTAACAAAAATTTGAGGTTAAATTCGTTCCAATTTTTCATTTGCAGATTTTATGAAATGCATCTTGATGATGTTATGGATTACGAATAAGTGTTTGACAATTCGCAAAAAAATATATCGTTGTTCGCGAAGAAAATATAAGAAAGCTTAATTTAACAATTTAAACTTATTTTAGTACTGGTGTCTTTAAAACATCAGATCAGTTCGTTTATTCAGTTCGGGGAAAAGTTAAAACTAGAATTGGTTGCAATTTGAGCTTGGAATTGCCTAAGCAAATTAGTTCGTATTCGCAGTTCAACGTATTGCAGTGCATGTCCCTAAAATATCACTTTTTACATTGGTGCAACTGAACGATTTTAAATATGTGATAAAATTAAGGAGGAGTTTAGATAAAAGCAATTTTAGTGTTTGTTTATGAAATTGTCCACTAGGCAACTATTATAATGAGCGACACATTTTAAAATGTAGGCATGTTGATGGATGGCTTTCTAGGTACAAATATTTGAGTGCTGTGGCGTGGCAGAAAGCAATAACAACAAAATATTTCTTACGAGCTAAGAAGGACTGGCCGCGATATCAGAAAATTCTCGGTGTTGTTTGGTATCGGTATAGGAAACTCAAACGATAATGAGACGATACCAACATAAAAGCAGCCGAAGCGATACCGAGACGATACCGAGCTGATATTGTACTTTTTTTGAAATATACCCAGACTCTATGAAGTCATTTTTGGTATCGGCACAAAAATTAATTTTTGAACAATGTTATTAATATATTACAACCAAACAATACATGTAATCGGTTTCCTGGAAACGGATCTAACGACTTTGGTTGAAATCTTGACAGTTTGTACTTTTTTGCAAGGAAAAGGTTTAAAAAAAAAACCAATTGGACGAAGCTGATAGCGCTATAGCAACACCGAGACAAGATCTTGTTATACGAGACAAGACATTCTTATATGAGTTCGACCGAAGACAATAGATACTGAAACTTTTTGATTTTAACGATATCGACTCTCAAAAGTATCGTTTGGTTTGAAATCGCGGTCTGCATTAAGTTTTTTAAATTTTGCGAATAAGAAGAAAATTATATCCAACAAAATAAATGCTAGCATGGAAAATCACATTTAATACTTGCTTTATTATTCGATATTTAAATTCGCTAATTAAAAGCCCTATCAATAAAAATTGCTTCCATATCTTTTTATTCACAAATTTACTAAAACGTCCATCAGGAGTTAGTTCACGAATTAAAATTTCATATCAATAAAAATATTGACTGCTCAGTTCAAAATCTTATCGAAATCTACTACAATCAACAAGAACTCTGCTTTACCAAAGATTATTTATTGAACTGCACATATATTTTCTCACAAAATGTGAACTTTGACACATGCACTCTCTCATTTGAAGTTGTAAGAAACATGTGTGTCATTAGCGTCTGTTCTTTTTATCTCTAGTTTTTGGCAACAGTGACAGAAGTATTTTTAACTTTATTACTCGTTTCATGTACCTATTTTGGTGAGTTGGTTTACTATCTTGAATTTTAATTTATTAATAGGATTTGACACTTTAATCACTGACTAAAGATAATCTTTGTTTTATTTACGTTTATGAATACCGGTGTTAGTGTTTATTGATGTTAGTATGTACTTAAAAAAATAAAATTAAAAATAAAATGTTAAAATTTTTTGAAATGTTTTATTTTAAACTCAAAAAATACCTTTTGAAGAGCTTTTTTGACAAAATTCCTTTTTTTACCCTTTCCTTAAAAGAAATATGAAAGAAAGATACCTAGAATAAAATGTGTAGGGAATGCCTTTTTTTAAAACAAAAAACACTCTTATTTAAGAGGTGTAATATTGAAGAGAACTTAAACTAAAAAAAAAAATATTTTCTTTCAAAAACGATAGTCCATGAGGCCGTTAAAGATATCATAAATAGGATATTTTATAGCCGCTAAAAAAATTCTTGCCAAGGTGGATTCATTCATATAGAATTTTCCATAGGACAAGGATCCGTAATCCCATAAGAAAACGTCATACATTTTTTTTATATTCGGGGGTCTATAGAGTGCTATGTACCAAAAGTCTGACTGTGGAAGACCAGACCAGTTGAATTTTGAATTTGACCTACAAAAGTGTACAAATTTTAAAAATTCAGACAGCAAAAAATTTCCTAGTATCATAATTTTTTGTCTAAAATTTTGTTTGGTTTTGATAAACTCAATAGAGAAAAATAACAAAAAATGTAAATAATCATATTACGTAAAATAGTTGTCTTCGAAGAATTCGAGGTCCAAAATTTTATATTTAGAAACTGATTTCATTGAAAAAATCGTGGCAATAATATTTCAACTAAAAAATTAATCAAACTGCTAAGTCAAAAATCTGAATATAATAACAAGCGCTGAAATTATTTTTGTCTATTCCTGAATCGCGGCTTGGCATGATCCCATGTAAGAATTCTACTCCGTGGGTCTTTTCAGAGACCATGTCGTCTAGCAAAGAATGCTTTGACTCAAACCTTAAGGCAGTTTCTGCCGCAGTACATTTTATTGAATATTTCAATGAATAATATTAAAACATTAAAAGGTGTATACTAAGGAGTCATTGTGCCATTGGTACAATTGCCACCAAACTGGGTGTACTCGTACCCGATATCTGTAGGAACTGTCAGGATGTAGAAGAGATATAAAAACCATTAATCACCTATTTTGCGACTTTCTCAATCTCCAAATAAATCACCTCCGTTATTTTGGAAAAAGGTTTGTTGGAGAAATAGACGCTCTGACACAGATCTCAATGGCAAACATTAGACAGTTCATAGAAAGTACAGGCTGGTGAGCATCTCTACTTTACTGCTTAAGAGGATCACAACGGACCAATAGGCCCCCCCTATAACCTTACCCAACTAGTTTCAACTTACCCAAGACTTTAATTGCATGCAATCGCCCACCTCACAAATTGGCAGACACTTTCGATAGTTAAATTTTGTATGTTAATGGTGACGTACTTGTTCTAAATTTATTTTTTGTAGGGAAATCTCATTAGAAAGTGGTAAATTGCTTAAATAGCTTAATTTTTTGAGAAAAAAGCGAATGTGATCTTATTGTGATAAGGAGCTTAAGTTGTAAGCCCAAAAAGCAACTATTCCTAAACTATATTTGCAATTAGAAATAATTTTTGAAACCAATTTTTTTAAAAACGTGACCCCTTCCTGCTGGATAAAAACGTGACCCCTTCCTGCTGGATAAAAGTCTGGATCCTTCCTTGGTGAATAGCCTTCTAAAGAAAATATAATTTGTGTTCGTTTTATTTCCTAATTTATATAGGTACCTGCTTAATTATGTTATAAGTAGGTACTAATAATTTTATTATATTTTTGTCAAATTTAAATAGGTACTACCCAATGACTTGTCTTATATCCTTTTTCTTTAATTTATTCTAAAACACGTATTCGATAAAAATAAATTTTCCATTTCATTGATAACAAAAATAATCATATTGTTGGTAATAAATCCAGTTCTCCTTGCCAATTCGTCAACATAAAATTCAATATATAAAAAAAAAACAAATCCACAAAACCCATCGTGTGGCTTACCTATACAATTCTATTTAAAGACAATTTTACAACGTTAATAAAGCCAAAGTAAAAAGTAAAAACAAAAAAAAAAACATCCGCAGCTAATCCCATTTTTTCATAAACCAAGATCAAAAACACACACAAAAGCCCAACTCATATCAATATTCCATTTTTAATGATGAAACATAAAAAAAGGATTTTTAACGAAAATCAGAGTCATAAAAGAGAAAGAGAGTGTGTGTGTCGCAGAATAAGAAAATTGCAAATTGCATTTACTTTACGATAGAACAAAAAAAAAAAAAAAAAAAAAAATTGCCAACCACTCGGCTTCCTATCTTCATTTTAAAACATGAAAATATTCACGCATATCCTTTTTTTTAATACAAGGATATTATGTACGACATTCAATATACATACATCTATAAATGAAAAAAAAAAAAAAATACAAATATCTTTCAACAAAAAAGAAACCGAGAATATTATTTGCCATTAAAGTCACAAGAGCACTGCATGTGACATGAATATTTCATCAATTTATCAGCAAAAGGATATTTTTTTATGAAAATGGATTTTAAAGGATGTGTGTGCTGTGATACCAAGACAACAAGATATCTACATATGTTTTCCTGTTTCCGTCCAAACTCATTTGAATTTTGTTTTGTGTTTTTATTATTTTTTATTTTCTCTGTAAGCCATATAACCATAGGTATGTAGATATTCAGGGACGAGCAAAAACAACAACAACAATATTGGAAAACTGACAGCTGCCAAGATGCACTGATTATATTTCCCAAAAGATTGACCAAAAATGCATATTTTGTTTTTTTCGTTGCCCCTACTGTTCAATTTTCCCATTGCAAACATAACCATCTCATATCGTCTTTTTGGCCAATAGAGCAAACAATAAAAGAGGAAAATTCACGCATATCTGGTCCTGGCACTGGGACTGAACGAGAGAGTTAAAAAAATAAAGACCATTCCCTTGGCCATTCTCAATTTGCGGTACAGTTTTGGACTATTATTGTTTAATAGCTAGCAATTTTGGGCCAAAGGAATTTTCTACCCATTGAATCCGGCCATAGCCGAGCTAGCCGCCCGGGCCCCACAAAACAATTCCCATTCCCACATCCTCCCATCGCATCGGCTGCTGAGTAAATACAGAGATGGATATCAGCAATTGGATATGGAATGCATGCATGCTTGCGTTCATTCAGTTGCCATTGCATCCTTCATCCTCTTCAGCCTCCAATTTCTCCTCCTCTATACGAGCATATTTATTTTATAAGGGAAATTTCATTAGCAACATAAAATTAGTATAGGAGAATACTTTCAAGATTCATAAAAAAAACAACAACTACTGAAAGTAGTTGACCTTTTTTCACAATCTCACAAAAGAGGTGCCAAAAACTGTACGTGACCTTGAGAAACTTAGTTTTTTGATTACAAGTTTTATAGCAAACTTGTAAGACGATACCAATTTCTATGACTAGTTGAACTTTTTTGACCAATTAGATGGCAAACTCTTTGCAAAAATCCTATATATGAGGTGCAAAGAGTTCAAAATGGGTTGGGGTCAGAATCCCGAAAACCAAAATCTTGAATACCAGAATAGCGAACCCCGAAAACCCAATATAATAATTAAAACTATTTGATTTCAACTCTATAAGGGCAGATCTACACCATTTTGCCGATACCGATACGTTACTGCTTCATTAAAATATTTTAAAATAAGAAAAACTGAAAAGAGCGAAATCGAATCTGTCTTCTGTCTTCAAAAACTTTATTACATCGAGACTTTTTCGATAAGAAAACCCTAATGTGAATTTGGCCTTAAGGTTCGTCAGAGATGACACAGTAACTTTTTTTTAAATTTAGTATATTTTTATAATTTACTGTTTTTTTTTTCAAATAAAGCTTTGGAATTTTGACCTTTCTGGATTTTGGGTTTTCGGAATTTCAGGTTTTCGGGATTTTAGGGTTTTGGGATTCTGGGTTTTCGGGATTCTTGGCTTTCAGGATTCTGGCTTTTCGGGATTCTGGTTTTCAGGATTTAGGTTTTTCGGGATTCTAGGTTTTCAGGAATCTGAATTTTAAGGATTTTGGACTTTCTGGATTCAGAATTTCGGGATTGTGTTCGTCTCCCGTTCATTGCCTATGATCACCCACACAAACTCATTCTCATCTTCTTTCCGAATTCAGCATTTTACTCTGGACCGGTTACTTATGCTCCGAGGTAAACAAACTTACTCGTGCTTCATATAGACTTCAGTTTCATAGGTAAAGCTTTGATACAGATCAATGCAAGGTGTTATCACTTATCGGTTTAAAGTAACCACGAATTCACTCCGAAATTTATTCTCTTCACCATACTCATACCTACGCGTTACGAGTTCTTATATCCTTCGTATAGCTTTAATATCGGGCTTACACCACGTAAGCTCAGAATCAAGTTTATTTTTGGGTAGGTGTAAAATATTTTCACATTCTAACGGGTGATTTTTTAAGAGGTTTAGAACTTTAAAAAAAAAAAAACACACAAAATTCGAAAAAATGAATGAAATATTTATTTGAATCGATAGTTTGAACCTTGCAATTTAATGTTTAAAGATAATTTCATGCAAATGTTGACCGCGGCTGCGTCTCAGGTAGCCCATCCACTGAGTCCAATTTTGGCATACTCTTTCACACATATCGAACGGTATCTCACGAATGAATGCATGGATGTTGGCTTCCAGTGCGTCAATCGAAGCGGGCTTGTCCCTATAGACATTAACCTTGACATACCCCCACAAAAAATAATCTAATGGTGTCAAATCGCACGATCTAGGCGGCCAATTGACCGGCCCGAAACGTGAAATTAACTGTTCACCAAACTCGCCTCGCAATTGCGCCATTGTTTCGCGTGCTGTGTGGCATGTGGCACCGTCTTGTTGAAACCACATATCATGCAACTCAAGAACTTCCATTTCGGGCAAAAAAAGGTTTGTTATCATCGCTCGGTAGCGTTCACCATTGACAGTAACGCTGCGATTCGCATCATCTTTGAAGAAATATGGCCCAATAATGCCGCCGGCCCATAAACCGCACCAAACAGTGGCTTTTTCGGGATGCATTGGTAGCTGTTGCAATGCTTCTGGCTGATCTTCACTCCAAATGCGGCAATTATGCTTATTTACGTACCCATTCAACCAAAAATGAGCCTCATCGCTGAACACAATTTTTCGATAAAAAAGCGGATCCTCGGCCAGCTTTCCAAGAGCCCATTCACCAAAAATTCGGCGTTGTGGTAGGTCGGCTGGCTTTAGTTCTTGCACCAGCTGTATCTTAAAAGGCTTTACGCCCAAATCCTTCCGCAAAATTTTCCACGTAGTGCTGTAACAAAGGCCTAACTGCTGGGAACGGCGCCGAATCGACATTTCGCGGTCTTCTGCCACACTAGCTGATACGGCCGCAATATTTTCTTCACTACGCACAGTACGTAAACGTGTTGGTGGTTTAATGTCCAACAAAGTAAATTTGGTGCGAAATTTGGTCACAATCTTCCGAATAGACTGCTCAGAAGGTCGAGAATGCCGACCATAAAATGGAACATTTCGAACCGAGCACGAATTTTGATAGTAAAATTCAATAATTTGCAAGCGTTGTTCATTTGTAAGACGATCCATGGTAAAATTGCAAACCAAACTGAAGCTGTTTGACAGTGACGCAAGGTACTAAACACACGTCAGCTGTCAAAACCAGTGTTGCCAAAACCAAACCAGCTAAAAAATCACCCGTTATAATACATGCTATCAAGGCTGAAGCTATTAAGTGTTGTCATTCCGGATCTTGTTGCCATTTGAGCATAATCTCAATAAATTCAATGCAACTTAATTCAATTAAAAACAATACAAAACAAAACAAAGTTATTCAATTTAATCTAATTCAATTCAATTCAATTCAACTCAATTCAATTCAATTCAATTCAATTCAACTCAATTCAATTCAATTCAGTCCAATTCAATTCAATTTAATTCAATTCAATTCCATTCAAACTTTACCCGAAGAATAGCAGATAATTGAATATTTTATTCAGGTGGATTACAGGCGGGTCCAGTTTCGCAAGAGTAAGTTGTTTTCAATTTCTGCAATTTCGCACGAGTGAGCTTATGATGTTTGACAGATAACGTTTACACTATTGTTAAATTTATTCAGACTTTGCTTTAGAGTGAATCTTTTTTTGTCAATTTTGGATTCGTAGAATTGAGAATACTATCGTAGCCGCCCGCCACGGATCGAAAAGTAAAAAACAATGAAACTGGCGGAATTCCCCTAATCGTCCTTATCCCTTTGCAAAAGGCAGAACACACATATATATACCTACTTGTTCCTGTTCCCATACCAAAAGAGAAACCACTGATTTGAGACTTCTGAAGTTCGAATGCACATTGTGAAGAGCGAAGAGTCGTCCTCGTGGTTTGGTTGAGTTTTGGGGGGATTCATTGAATCGAATTCCATTCCGAGAGTGCTTTGGTTTTGCGTTTAAATGCTGATGGAATTGTTCCACCCATATCCACCCAACCAATCCACCTACTACCACTAGAACTCCCCGAGAGTGCAGACCATTATGGAATTTTCGTATAAATTGTGTGCATTTATATTTAAATACATTCTTATGTGGGTTTTGTGCGTGTCCTTTTGGTTGTTTCCAGTTTAGTCGAATAAACGCACGTTTTTGTTGGTTTAACAAAAAAATTAAGCTTATTTGTTCAGCACATATCCTACGAGCTACTTACGACCTAGCTTATAGCATGCGTGAGTGCATTCAGCCAGTCAGCAGCGTTGATCATTAAAATGTGCGCTCATGCAGAAGACTTTGTACCTTCATATACCTGCTACCTATATTGTATTAAATTTCGTGTTGTTTAGAGACGTGGATTTTTTTTCGTAGGATTTAGGCGTAATTTATTCGATTCCAAGAGAACATCTCAATTAATAAACGTTGCGCGATTCCGAGTGGAAGCGTTTGGGCTTGTGGTTACCTGGGTTACCGGTGGCAAGGCGTCACACAGTCCGGTAGTGAAGTATTCCTAGTGGAATTAATATTCCATCGGAGTACCTATTGGATAATGCTGATGGTGATGTGCTGCTTCTACTGCCTTGAACAGCAGAGTGGAACTTGGGACTCATTAGCATTTGCACGACTATATGATGCCGTTGATGATGATGATTATGATGACGACGACGACGAATGATATGGTCGGTATGGTAAATGGTAGGTGCCACGCAGTGGTAGTGGAGAGTTTTGCTGTTTTTCACTGTCACTTGTTGAGTGGAATCCTTTTTGTTTGGACACACGCAATGTAGCAAGTGTTGAATACTTGATTAAGCATTTGGCATTATTTGCAGATATTTTTGCTGATGTTTGATGAATGACAGTTGATGAAGCAGTTTTCAGGAATAGATACCTATTTTAAGGCTGTCTCGGCTGTATGGCAGAAAGGAAATATTTGCCCTTTTGTCGGTAAATGGGGGGAAGTATGACGCCAGGCGCATATAGCATAATATAGTGTTTGGAACACCAGTTGAAAAATATTTAATGGATTTTTATTTATATAAGAGGACTTACGAAAAGAAATTTCGTTTAACATGAAAAAACCATCGATATGAAGAGTAATGCATGCATATTGATAAATTTCAAGGCAATTGACGGACTGTATGTCGCATTGACGAGTAGATTTATGACGACTTCAAAAAGATAGAAAGGTGATTTATACGCGAAAGAATTTACAAGTATGGTATTCAATCATGGCAATGCTATTCATGTATTTTAGATTAAAGGAGGTTATTTAGAAAATTAAGTTGCATGTGTATTGTTTATAGTTGGGCAAAGATTTGAATTGTTCGTTTCTAAATCTATTCTATCAACATTTTTATTTTTTTAGCATAAAAAGCAATCAAAACAAGTTAAATCAATTCAAAATTGACTATTTATATATTTGTTTTTTGCTAAGAACAAGCCCTTTAAAACTTAAATAGTTTTCTATGAATGTATAAACAATTAAAGAAGCTTAGATTGGAGCAAAGAAGTTATGAGACGGGATAATAGCAGAGATATTTTCTAGGCTCTAGGGGGCATATTGAAAGTTCAATTATTGAAGCTTTTGGCATAGTCAGTGTGATTTTCAGGAAGCCATTTCACGCCTACAATTCATAAACCCAAGGGACGACTTGAGCATTTGACCTTGTTCGTTATAAGAACGTTAAAATGAACAGCCTTATGTAGCGGTATACATAAGCGATGATTTGCATTTTTTTAAGGGTAAAATCGATACAAAACTATTGGAATTATCTGATTTGAAATTTTTTTGGAAAAGAAAAGGTCAGTCATAATTTCCACTTAAAAGCGGTTCATTGAAGACAATTTTAGACATCCAAGACTCAACGTTTCCATTCAGGGGACTGCATTTCCATTTCAATGAGCCTCGAGAAATCTGTAATTATCATTTTTCAAGATAGGTCACAGTGCCAGTGTTAGGTTTGTTGAATTTTGTTGACCAAATATTGTTGATAAAAATGTATGAAATTTGATAATACAATCTATTTATTTTCTTTTTCAAAGACTTTTTGTGAGAAGCTTGTAATTATGCAAAATTTCGAATTAATATTTGCAAATGAAAGCGCTTCAAATACAGATTTATGCTTAATTTAGATAAACAGCCCAAAATGTTGCGAATCTGAAAGAAATTTCAAAATTTGGAAAATTTAAAGTACACGCTGGTACACGGAATTTTGAACAGCGAATTTATGAATGCATTCAAATGGTACTAAGATTTGTTTTGAACAAAAATTCCAAAGCTTAGTTACCTAAATATGGTAAGTTTTAAGAAGATTGTTGTATGGGTTGGTTGGGAATCCTTGGCTGAAGTAAGTTTTTTTTTTTTAGAAAAAAGAATTAAAAGTACATCTTGAGTCACTTATCCTGACACATAAAAGTAGTAAGCTAGGTACTTAGTTGGTAAAAGTAACATTTTTGCTTTCGATATAAAAGTACTTCATATATGGCAAGTTATGCACTCGTTTAAAAAATTGAACTGGAGATTTTGATCACACTTCTTGTCATTACGATGGTAGAGAAGACGAAACAAATGTGATTGATTCTGTCTGTCTCTATGTTAAGCTACACTTTTAATGGCCGGATCGATGTTTGTGGCATAGTGATTATTGGTACATTTTTACTTGTGATGTAGGCAGGTACTAAATATAAGGCAAGTTTTGAATTCGTGTAGAAAAAAAAATTCGAGATAACAATCAAACATGACCTGCGCTCGAACCTTACTCTAATTTGAGCAAATTTACTCCAATTTTGAGGAAGAAAACAAATCTACTCTGCACTGCACATATGGACTCCTTTTGTTACACTTTTCACAATTTTTTAGCCAAACCTCATGAAATTAAATGACAACACAGTGTTATTCAAGTTTTCAACCAACTCTTACTCTGATGAAATCTGAATGTCTACATCTGAAAGTCTAAATGCTGAACGGAAATCACTTTGTTGGTCGTGTAAGAATCAGAGTTGGGAAGTAATGATAAAAAAAAAGTTCAATTTCAATTACTTGTAATTGAAAACTCCGACCACTTTAAATTCAAATCAATTACTCTTAAATGTAATTGAAGAAATTCAATTACTAATTACATGTAATTGAAAAGTATTAATAACTTGTAATTCAATTACATTAATGTAATTGAAAACAAAAGTAATCGTCAACAAATCTGTAATGATTACTTTTTTCACTGATCATTACACAGAATGTAATTAATTAACTATTTTTGTCAATTACATTTTTCTTGGAATTGCACATAGTAGGAGAGCTAGCAACTCAAAAAAGAAATCATTTTAGTATGGCTGGCTTTAGTATATTTCTTTGCTCTAACTCCTCAGATTAGAATGTTTTAATTAATTTGTTTGCATTTCAAAGTCTTCAAAATTAATAGATTGTATTAGTTTGGTAGTAAGAATACCTTTTATTAACTTTTATTATTATTAATATTATGTTTAATTAAGAAAAACATGTAATGAAATACAATCCAAGTAATCAATTACCTTAAATGTAACTAAAACTAAGTTCCCTTCAATTACTTGTGAAAACCCATTACTATTTTCAATTACATGTAATTTGTGGGTAAATTTTTTCAATTACAATTACAAGTAATTGAAAATCATGTTTTTTTCAATTACAATTATGTGTAATTGTAATTGAAAAAAGTTCATTTACCAATTACATGTAATTGAAATGAAAGTTGAAATAAATTGCAGAAAGTAATCATTATTTCCCAACTCTGGTAAAAACATAGAAAATAATAATTTTTGAAAACAAAATCCATTTTCATGCAAATAATGCTTAGAGATAATATATTTTCTTTTTTGAAAGTAACTATAAATTGACTGTCCCAAAAAAAAAAAGCAATTATTTTCCACAATTGTTTTTGAATGCAAAAAAATACCGGTCCATTCTTTTCCACGACATTACATGTCAGCAATGGTTGTTTTTTTTTTGCATGAAACTTTATACCAATCATGCAAAAAAACATTAATGTATATTTCACCTAAATAATTTTTGACATGGAAAATATTTGGCTATATTTTTTTTTGCTTGGAAACTGTAAACTTGAAATTTTTTTTTTCGTTTTTAAAAATACTTTTTCAATTAATGTTTCTTAGAATATAGTTTCTGATAACTTGAGTTTTTACTCTGTTTTCAAATCTACTCCAAACATTTTTGATTTACTTCACTCTATTTTTACAATTCTGCTCCGAAATTTTGCCACTGAGGTTCGAACCCTGAACAGACATTACGATGACAGAAAACACGTGGTTTTTGGTGATTCTGCATACAAATTTTTAATTTGTTTATATATCTGAAAGTAACGGTACCTGCAATACAATTATTTTTTTTTCAACAACATTTCAAAAAAAAAAAAAAAAAAATGAGTAAATTTCGTTTGGTAAAAGCTACATTTTGACGGGAAACCATTTTCCAAAAAATGATTATTAATGGTATCTTTCAAAGAACCGTTTTTAAAAATATTCGATTTGCTTCAAAACGGGGTTTTTTTTTATTCAATAATTTCTTATACAGAAGCTTCTTAGCAATGTAAAAAGTTTTTCTTACTAAAATTTAAAAAAAAAATTTTTTTGATTTTTAAAAAATGTTCAATTTTTTTTTTTGAAAATCAAATATTATTTAAATTAAATGGTCGATATTTATAATACTCGGTATTTTAAGGATTTTTCTTACACTTCGTTAAGTTTTTTAAGAATTGTTTTTACTTTTTTAAAAATTAACCACACAAATGTTAAAAAACCGTCAACAAAAATATTTTTTTTAAACAGCTTCTACGATTTTCATTAAACTTTTTCTGTATGCTTAAAAATCAAGCATTTAATTAATTTGTTAAAGCTACTTTTGGGAGGGAACCTACTTTTTAAAAATATGGTTAAATTATAGCAACCAACCTTTGTAAAAAACCATTTTTCTGATTTTCGAATTTCTTGAAAGCGGTGTGACTGATGCAATAAATTTTTTTTACAAATGATCTGAAAAGGATTTAGCTACCAACATTCTCAGAACAGGATTTTACATCGGGAACGCTATTGTTATTCAGATTTTTTTCAGTATTGTTGGAACAGATCTCAATAATTTTTGTATACAAAAAATTCCAATAAGTACAAATGATATACTTAGTGCATCAAAATTTTCCATGAAGCATGAAGCATGAGTTTAGAAAACAAAACTCAAAATATTTTTTAAAAATATATATTTTTTAAATATAGTTTTAAGCTATTTATTGTCAAAAATTAATATTTGCATATCAAAATATTTCCATAATTTTTTTTTTTAAGTTTTATAATAAAAAGAAAATAAAAAAAAAGGTTTTCAAGAATTCGATATATTTTGTTCATGAATTCAGCTCAAAACATTAAAAGAGATGTTTCAGCAATTTAAAGAATGAATTTCATGCATTATAACATTTTTCTCTTATAATAAATATTCTTATACAACAATTTTTAAATTCTAAGCTTTTGATCATAAACAAAAATTAAAACTGCAAATGGAAACAGAATTGGTAAAAAATAGGAAAATCGATGCCATCTTTATGTGAATAGTTCATGTAGCACGCACTTCAAATATTACTTTTGTAGTACGTTCGATAGCACTGCATTTAACTTTAACCCACACCAAATATTGGCATTCTGCAGCTGCGTTGCCACTTGTGTGTGCTTGAAACCTGTATGAAGTGGCAAGGCATTCACGCAAATTAGACATTCATTTACAAAATGGACCTCTTCGTTCTAACATTAGATTATTTCTTTTGCTGAAATCGTGTTCCGTTTCCAACTGTTCCAGAACCCAGTAGAGAACACTCAACACACCGTGTTATTGTCGCTGTAACTTGTAGGGTTTTGACATCAAACCCCAAATCCAGTTTTCGTCGAAAACTTCTAAAAAATTAAAAAAATTCCACGTTTTCGTTTGAAATTTCAGATTTTTTTTAACCAGCTACTCACAATTTTCTTTTGTTTTCTTTTGTTTTTTTCCATTTTATGAAAGTAAAATGGAGATTATTTATAAAAATATGATCCATATGAACAATTTGAATTGCAAAAACAAAAAATTATCAATTTTAAATAAATTAAATAATTTTGAAATTTGAACTCTATATTTGATGTGACATAATTTCTTCAGCTGTTTTCAATTTTGTTTTGAAAGCATCCTTTCAGTTTCTTTTTTGATTTTTTTTTGGCACTGGACTTTTTAAATGGTGTGTTTGTTTTTTTAATCTCCGAATTCCAATAAGTTTTTGACTGGTTTTATATAAAACTTGTGTTTTACGAAAACCTGAAGTTATAAAAAATTTATGGGAAAACTTGTGTTTTCGATTAGGTTTTTTTCCAAACCCGATATTTTCTCGAAAACCGTGGTTTGGGTTTGGTGTGAAAAGGCTGTTAAAACAACATGCCCACCATCAGCTGTCAAAATCTATCCATCTCCATTGGAAAACCCTTTAATAAAGGAATACAAGAGAGTTTAGCAACAGAAATCACTTGATCGGGTGTGTGAATTTTAGCTGAATAGCTGAATGGAGAATGTAATCTTCTACAACTAGAAGTTTCATTTGCTTCAGGAATGAATCTTAACTTTGAACCCAGCTAAAATGTATAGCTATTGGTTAAGTGAGGAGTTTTCAAAAAAGGTACTCGTATGAATGAAGTTTTACGCCACAGGAAGATTGTGGGCGTCAGTTTATGCAATATCTTGATAACATTTTATAGCGGATGAAGTTTGGGTAATAGTAGTTTTGAGATAATGGATAACTGGAGGTTAAGTAGAGGACATATCCGAGTTTGAGGATTATAAAGGAAAGTGTAAAAGGCGATTCAGGGGTATTATTAGACACACGGTCACATTGCTATCTTATCGGGTACCACAACGAAAAAGTGACGGAAAGTATCTGGAAAAATATACAAAATTGAGTAGCTACTTACATAAGTACCTAATAATGAAACTGAAGGTAGAAAAATTAAGCTTTAATTTTCCCCTAATATTTTTGACAAGAGCAACTTTATTAAATTCTTTTATTTCACTTCCGCAGATTTAATGTTTTTTTGTTTTTTTTTTGTTTGACAAAAGCAAACCAAAAAATTTACTTTGGAAAAAGATGATGTGAATCTTTTGAAATTATCTTTTATCTCAGACATTTTTTTCACGAAGGACATACCTACTTAATGCTCCAATTGTTCAACAAAATGAGATAAAGTACTGAAGCTTATAATACCTATAGGTACTTTTATACAGACGCACACAGTAATAATAAATAATTGCAATGTTATTCTTTCCTTTTTTTTTTTGTTGATCCTAAGGTTACTTTGAATGAGTATGTTTGTATATGTATAGGTATGTGAAAAGTTTATCTGTTCCTTTTAATAATATCCTTAAATGATAGCATCAGAATAAAAATGGGGAGCCTTTAAGTAACCTGTATACGGTGGCTGACTTCCTTCTTAAGTGAAATTTATTTTTTTTTCTCCTCTTAGAATTTCATGGCAAACAATGACAAAAAAAAAAAATGAATGAAAGAAAGGATAATGATGCGAAATGTGGAAGCCTTTGTGCGAATATCCTGAATGAAAAACGGGAACGCTATGAAAAATCGACTTAAAGTCAAAATATTGTTAACCCTTAAGAAAAGGAAAAGTCCTTTTTCATATATATATACGATATGTCGTTGTCTGCGTCTCTCTGTTGAATCTACAACAAAGAATTCTGTGGCTGAGTTTTATTTTTCTTGTTGTATTGTTGTTGTTGTTGTTGAAAATATGTATGATTGTCAAAATGAATAGACAGGATTATATGAGTATTTACATTGAAGAGCGAGAGCATAGAAACGTTTCGCCAAGTTGATAATTGTAAAGATAATAATATTCCTACATTCAAACATACACCCACCTCCCACACACATGTATAGGTATAGAAGAATCCTTTATGAGAATGAATTATGGTTATTATGATATGAATAAGTGTGAAACCTAGAAAAAAGGGTTGCGGATAATATAAATTCATTCTCAGGAAGCTACCAGGAAAATAATTTTAGTACCTACAATAAAAAATAAAAAATAAACTCACTTGAGACACTTGGCTTTTATAACGTGATTGAGTGCAATAAATAGCAAACGTGTATCTCAACCCGAATAGAGCTTGCTGATGATGGCTGTTAGCTTTGAATGCTACAAGTGGATTCGACAATTGGCTAAATTGACAATGGTTATAAAGGATTTTAAATGAATTTTATGTTTGCACATGCAACTGACATGCAATTTGGATTTTACAAGCAGGTGGGGGGGGGGAGACATTTCGGTCATAAATAAAAAAGAAATGGTTACGTAAGGTACCTACTTATACGATACATGTGTTTTATCATTTTGGTAAAGTTTTTCAAGTTTCAAATATTTCGGTTGGACCCTATTAATGATTCCTTAGGAATCCGAGGATAATCTTGTAAATTCCGAATGCTTGCTTTATCAAAAATACTTGATAGAATCCTGTACCGTAACCTTCTTAACTCTTTAACGGATGATAGATCCGGTGTCAGAAACTTACCGTTAGAACACTTGCAATTGCTATGCTTTTTATCGAGGCTGAGGTAAGTTGGTTATAGTCCAGATGTTCCCGAAGAAGGCGAGTTAAATTTGGGATAGAAGGAAATAGCTCTGAACAATTTTTTGTTTTATAATATATCATGATTCGAAGAACGACGAAATATGATTCGTTCCCTCGTGATAAATTCAAAAGGGAATCTTATTTTTGATCCGATCACGAATCTTTTCGGATTCTTTTTCAGATCTTTTAAAATAAAATTCGTTATCAGGATCGAATAAAATTTTTTGCGATCCGGAATTTATCACGAAGGAACTACTGAAGATCCATTCACGATTTATTCATTTAAGAAAAAAATATTTTAAGGAGAACAGAAAGTTGACACAGGTAAGAAAAAAAATGTCAATATTTTGCACCTTGAGTGGAAATATTTGTTTCTATTTTATTTCCATATCAGTCATCATCTGTGTCAATTTTATTGAAATCGCTCCAGGAACAGCAGAGTCGCAAAATTTTGACATTTTTACTTGTGATATAGGTACTAGAAGGCAAGTTTTGTATTTGTGCTAAGAAAAAATTTAGATAACAATCAAACATGACTTACATGACATTAAGATGATAGAGAACACCAAAAACGTGGGTGGCACAATTCTGTCTGTCTGTCTACAGTCTAAGCGACCAGATTGATTTTCTTCAAACTTGGTACATAGTGGTTCTCGGTGATTAAGCCCAAACGTTTTTTTCTTTTTTTTAGAACAAAAAATTTTTCAAAAACGGGTTAAAAAACTTTTTTAAATTTAATTTTTATAAGCACATATATAGTAAATACTTAAGAAGAATACTTACAAAAGAGAAATCTTAAAGAATTAACACGGATTTGGAGTCAGAATCCCGAAAACCAAAATACCGAAAACCCAAAATTCAAGAATCCTGAAAACCCAGAATCCCGAAAAGCCAGAATCCTGAAAACCAGAATCCCGAAAACCTAAAATCCTGAAAAACAGAGAATTCGGAAAACCCAAAATCCTGAAAACCCAGAATCCCGAAAACCCAAAATCCCGAGATCCCGAAACAGAAATCCCGAAAAATTATATATAAAGAAAAATTTGCGAAAATTTTCTGAGTTTTCATGATTCTGGACTTTCAGGATTCTGGTTTTTCAGGATTTAAGGGGGTTATTGGGATTCAGAATTTTGGGATTACTGCCGTCTCTCATTAAGACGATGTTTTTGTTTTCATCTCAAACTCTCAACGCTTCATGCTTTTAAACATTTTTCTCTTATAATTTCCATGTCCTTACATATAATTTTCTTAAACCCTCAGCGCCTTGAACATAAGAGCAAGTACATGCAACCCAGTCGTGCATTAAATTTTTTTAAACATCCGTTGAAAATATTGTTTTCTTTTCTAAATTTGTGTCAGCTTTCACCTTGGTCAATTTCGTTGAAATCGCCCAAAACACAACAAAGTTGAGAAATGTTGACATTTTTTAAAACACCCTGTTTTCAAAATATGTACATATGTTTTTCTTTTTAAATTCAATATAAGTCATCCCCTGTAAAAACTTCATTTAGATCACTTAAGAACTACGTTAAAATATATTGACATATTTTGAAAAACACCCTTTTTTGAAAATACCCAAATGTCAATGAGCATTAAAAAACTGTGAACACAAGGGATACAATTTTTCGGGAGAGAACTATAAATTTGCATTGATCGAAAATAACGGTGATTTTTTAGGAGGTTTAGAACTTTAAAAAAAAAAAAAACAAAAAAATTCGAAAAAATGAATGAAATATTTATTTGAATCGATAGTTTGAACCTTGCAATTTAATGTTTAAAGATAATTTCATGCAAATGTTGACCGCGGCTGCGTCTCAGGTAGCCCATCCGCTGAGTCCAATTTTGGCATACTCTTTCACACATATCGGCCGGTATCTCACGAATGAATGCATGGATGTTGGCTTCCAGTGCGTCAATCGAAGCGGGCTTGTCCCTTTAGACATTAGCCTTGACCTTAGTTAATCTAATGGTGTCAAATCGCACGATCTAGGCGGCCAATTGACCGGCCCGAAACGTGAAATTAACTGTTCACCAAACTCGCCTCGCAATTGCGCCATTGATTCGCGTGCTGTGTGCCATGTGGCACCGTCTTGTTGAAACCACATATCATGCAAGTCAAGAACTTCCATTTGGGGCAAAAAAAAGTTTGTTATCATCGCTCGGTAGCGTTCACCATTGACAGTAACGCTGCGATTCGCATCATCTTTGAAGAAATATGGCCCAATAATGCCGCCGGCCCATAAACCGCACCAAACAGTGGCTTTTTCGGGATGCATTGGTAGCTGTTGCAATGCTTCTGGCTGATCTTCACTCCAAATGCGGCAATTATGCTTATTTACGTACCCATTCAACCAAAAATGAGCCTCATCGCTGAACACAATTTCCAACATTTTGAACATTTCGAACCGAGCACGAATTTTGATAGTAAAACTCAATAATTTGCAAGCGTTGTTCTTTGTAAGACGATCCATGGTTAAATTGCAAACCAAACTGAAGCTGTTTGACAGTGACACAAGGTACTAAAAACACGTCAGCTGTCAAAACCAGTGTTGCCAAAACCAAACCAGCTAAAAAATCACCCTTTATTATGGTTAGGGAACTATATTTTTTTGTATGGTTCGTGAGAAGAACGATAAAGAACATAAAAATTCGTGTATTATAATTCGGGAGTGATATTTTCCGAACCCTGTGATATATAAACGCTTTACTTTAACAATAAAAAAAATTATTTTATTTTATTTTTAATTTCTAGTTATGATAAATAACACGGTATATCACATAAATATAAGCTTAGTATTGAAGAGCTTAATGAGTAGATTCTGTCTACAATATTCACTCAGAAAAAGTGAACGATGGGAATTGGATTCAAGCCTAAGGGCTTAATTAATGGAGATGAATTTTATTTGGTCTTGAGCCTACTCAGAAGGAGCAAGGACGGACAACAACGTTAGAAATCTGATCCCAGCCCAAAGCTGATTCAAGGGAGAACAACTTTAAATGACCCTGAACCAAATTAGAGGCAAGGAGAACGACAGATCTATGGAAGGATTCTTATTTCAGCCCAGAGCTAATCCAAGAGAGAACATCGGTTTGATAACCCGATTCAACTCGAGTTAAGCACAACTCGGGTTGACTCGGTTTGATTTTTTTCTAAGCTCGGTTTGAATTGACAGTTGACTCGGTTTGAATTTCTTAATTAGATTCTATCTGAACCGAGTGACAACTCGAATAGGTTAGTATACCAAAAAAACTAATAGCACTCGGTTTTTGTTTTGGCATCGACTTGGGTGAAACGCAGGGCCGGCCCAGGCTAAATTAGCCCCCTGTGCAAGTTTCATCTTAAGCGCCCCTCAATTGCAGTTATTGGAGGAATTTCTTAAGAGGTAGACTTGGCAATGCGATTTTTCAACTATGTGCCCAAAGAGGCGAACGGGGTATTGCAAAGAGACTATATAAAAAAGGTGTTTTTTTAGATGTGTGGTTTTCAAGAAGAAATAAAAAAACGCATGTAATTTAATGTTAAGGCTAAGAATTAACCTTTATTATAAGGATAATGGTTTTCCATTTTGTTTTAAAAGTGATTTTAAGCAAGTGGGTGCCGCAGCTGGTTCGAATTATTTCCAGCCAAGAAGCCCAATTTTCGACCACTTTTAGCAGCAGTTGAGGCCGTATGTCAGCAATAACGCGCCGAATATTCTCTTCAAAAACGTCACTCGTCTCGGTGTTAAATCGCAATAAATCTTCGAGGCCACGCCACAGGCCCAAGGCGCGATTTAATACGCTCACCAAAAGTTTTCTTCAATAAATTGATTGTTCCGCGATGCGTCGTGTGTACCTTATGTATGTCTATTCATTATGAAATAGTAACCCAAACAGAAGATAAATCCATTGTGAGCTGTCAATAAGACGAACTCTGAAAAAAGTATTGCCAGATTGAAAACCACACGTCTAAGAAAAAACACCTTTTAAAAAATTGTATATCTGTCTGTAAATTCTGTATAATCTGGTCTGATCGATATTGGTGTGAGCTATTAAGAAGAAGAAAAAATAAAAAAAGTAGTGGATTTTTTAATGGTTGCTCAAGGCGCCCATTGGGCTCAGCGCCCTGCGTATTTGCACCGCTTGCACATACAGCTTGTGCGGCCCTGGTGGAACGTTTACAAGTAAATTCCATTGAAGGATGGCTACGATGACGATGGATTTAAAACTAAAAAATCAGAAAAGAATTAAAAAAAAAAATACGAAATTTCACATTTTTCTTGTATGCTCCAGAAAAATCTAATTCAAAGTGGTTTTCTAGTCAACCACTTCACATTTAAAAAGTTGATCTGATGTGACCTCAAATAATTTCGCTTCAAATCCAGTTAGTCAACTCAATTTGCGAAAACAATGCATGAAAAGTATTCACAAATTTTGCTTTAACTCGATTTAGCCAACTCAAGTTGCAACAACGCTTTAGCTTCAACTCGAGTTGCAACTCGAGTTGCAACTCGAGTTGCAACTCGAGTTACATAAATTTCAACTCGAGTTAACTCGGTTCGAAATTTTTTTGGTTTGACAAAAACACATCATTAAAAGAATCCTGAGCTTATCGAAGTTTCTACAAACCAAGACCTGTTGGAAGGTTGGAACCTCAGTTCTATTACAATTTGAAATTAGCAGACCATTGGGAATTGAAATGATCTTCAGAATTTCGCGAAACTCACACATTTTTTGGTTAGTTTTCTACTTGTATTGGATGTGAACTGAAAGAAGTGCGATTGAAATATATAAATTTTAAGTGACGGCGGTGACTGTCAAATTTTTCTTCATGGTTGTTGAAGATGACTTGGTGCATGGTGTATGGCTGGTATGTGTACGTTAAATTGTGATGAAGTGTAGTGGTATAAAAGTTCATATTGTATTGATGTGATCTTTATGTTAAATTGGTAGAAATAATGTTTTAGAAATAAGCTTGAGGAAATTGAGCAGTTACCATTTCATAACATGGAGAAAAAAATGTCATAAGAAAATCTTGATAGAAATTTCTCTTAACGTTTTGTTCTTATAAAAAAAAAAACAATAAACCATTTTTGTCGAAATTTCCTTCAGGACAATATCTTTCTCTTTTTTAAATTCAGATTTGTATCAGTTATTTTTGGTTTCTTCCTATCTAACCCCCACCAATTCTCTTTTAAGCAAAGAACAAAATATTTCAAAAAAATTTATAAAATAGCCCTGAATTTAATGTTAGTTTTCTATTTCAAATTTATAACAGTCTCTGCAATAAGAACACCTTAGTACCGTTGTTTTCCCTCCCATTTAATCTAATAACAATGAATAAATAAATTGACTTCTCAAATGAAAAACTTTACCTTCTTAAAAGTTAATTTACTAAACAAATTTCTTTTTTTTGTCTCCTTCTCCATTCCTTATCCTATATATTTGTTTTGTTTAAATTAAAAGGTTTATAAACATCCATCCATCCAGGTCACCCACCTTCGAGTTCAAGCTATTAGCATCCTGCTTTACCATGAAGAGCGAGCAGTGTTTTACCCTCCTTAGTGTATAACTAATAACTTAAGTGCAAAATCTCACATAATAGTCCTTATTCCATCTCAAAGTGTCGTTTCTTCAGATTTGTTTTCTTATACTCCTCGTCCAATCTCGCGGTGGTATAAGTATGTCTTCTTATTGTCTATCTGCCAGACGTTACTTGCACATTCACATATACCTACCCAGCCATCTACAACAAGACAATACAATGCAGCATTTTTATTCTAGCGGACGAAGAAAAATCATCACAAATCCGCTCAATTTGCCCTGAAATTGGAATTAAAGAAACTTAATTCACCCCGAAAAGGACATCGGGGGGACATAAAAGGCAAAAAAAGGTAATTTCCCTTACACTTAAACAACGGTAAGTGGAAATGGAAATCCTTATTAATGGATATGAAAAAAAAAAGAACAGAATTGAAGAACAAGTCGCCTTTTTAACAGTATTCTCGCCTTATGCACCATCCCTGCATTAGTTCCACCTTATAAGGATACTTGGCTTGTCGCCCTTTTAAGCCCCCAGAGTGAATAATGTCAAGTCGTGATGTAATGGAGAAAATTGTTGTTACAATGAATTTGCAGATATATATTTATGTTTTCTGACTGAACAACACATGAGAATGCCATTATGTTGCAACGCCCTCAGCAGGGCATTTTTATGACACGTTTATGAAAAAAAATAGGACATGCACACACCACAGCAATAAAAAATTCACAAAAATATCATCGGGGAAAAAAAATGTGAAATAAAATTGCAAAACAAGAGTAAACGTGTGTGGCACTTATATTTATTTATGTAGTTCTGTTGTGCAGGATGAACATCAGGAGCAGGACGGACGACAACAAAACCCAACATCACTTCAAACAGCACTGATAACAGCAGGATCATAAATTACTCCGGCTGGCTAAGGTTGTTATTGCAGCAAACACCAATAATAATCATTGTTCGGCATGAGATAAGGACGAAAAGGACCCCTTTTGGACTTTGGAAAATGTGTGTTTCAGGATTAAGCTCCCGTTTTATACTGGACAATCTCTCATTCTAGTGCTTTACTCACATTACGCCATTTGTCATTATATCCTTTTCATCCTTATATAAAACTATATAGTTATATTGCTTTGAAGACGCATAATTCTCTCTTAAAAAAAGGACATACGTCCTCCTTCACTTGGGAGTCATATCCGGATGGAAGGGATGAGACTTTTGTCAACATTAAATACGTTCTCGAAGTTTTTGGCAAAAGAGACACACACTCTTAAGGATGGTGTCCTTTTTTGCCATTAAAGTGGGATGTTACACCGCACATCACAAAGTTATCCTTTTTCAGGCTATATATACATTCCCCACCTCACCATCAAGCCTTAAACGCCAACCCCTTCCGCGTTCTCTATACAAGAAGTGCACAGTAATGTTGTATAGCTAATTTAGGTTTTTCATGCCAAAATTACTTTGTTTCCTTATATCCTGAATTGAAAAGAAGAAACTCTACTCCTTGGCTGGTGTTGTGTTGTATGTTTTCTTTTCGGGGGTTATTAGTGCCCTTTTGTGGTTAATTAGGACTTTCTAGGAGCGTAGCTAATAATTATGACTTCTATATATATAGACGACGTGCGACAAGTTAATTTGCCAGCCAATGTTTTTGGGGAAAGATGGTTGGCTGGTTAGTTTGTTTGGTTTTTGTGTTATAGCGCTTCTGTTTCAATATTGAGTAGAATATAAGGGGTGCGTCTGGGGACCTGCTGCTGATGTGGTATTTCTTTTGGGCTGATGGGGAATGTTGGATGTATTTCCTCGGGTATAGTTTTGTTCATCTTAATTGGTAGTTTTTGTTGGGAGTTTATTAACTTGCTGTGAAAATCGTTAATTTAATGATTGAAGATTGAAATATAATAACTTGTATACTTGGCAAGCTAATAATAGATGGAAATGGTAGAGAGTTTTGTTCAACAAAACCTTCAAAGTTAAGTTCTTTGATAAGAGATGGAAACAAAATTCCTAGTGAAAACAAATTAATATTTCAAAACGTTTTGTGAATATCAATCGAGAATAATTTGAAAGACCATGACCTTAATAATAACTATTTAATTTATCGTTGCAAACACAAATAAAATGGTTTTTAAAGTAAAGTTTCTAGGACCAATTTTCAAGCCAAGGAATAATATGCCATTATTATTAAATTAAAATAAAAAAGTCACTCTGTGTCTCTAACCATAGAACTCATGCGATTCTATCCCGTTGGGAGGTTGTATAGGAACAACAATTAAATGAAAGGCAATTGCATCAAGATAAAAATGTAAATATTTATAGGATTTCTTTGTGCACCTATCCCTTACGTTATGTATCAATTTTATGAATTTGTACATAAAAACATTTTAAAAGTTTTAAACGAAACCATATAAGTGTCGAAGGTAAATACGATTTATCGTCAGATCATACTCCAGTAATATTATCACTGAGCGAAGCAGAAATAATAGCAAAAATTAATCTTAAGCTCGTGAATAAAAGAACAAACTGGAACGAATTCAGAGAGAAGCTTGAAAGTTTTATAAACCTAAGATCCCCTATGCAAACAATTGAACAGATTGATCATGAAGTAGAACAATATATTGCTGATGTGCAAAAGGCTGCAGAAGAAAGTACTCCAACAATTTCGAACTCAAGAGAAAAATAAATAAAATATCCTGTCGAAATAAAGGAGCTGATCTTGGAGAAAAGAAGAGCTCGAAGAAAATGGCAAGCTATACGAGATTTCCAGGTGATAAGGCAGTTTTTAACCGTCTTAACAATGAACTAAAGAAAAGAATCTGTGAATTTAAAAGTGATTCACTTAGTAGATTCCTGAATAGTCTGACGGCGGATGCTTCTACGGAATACTCCTTATGGAAAGCAGCTCAGCGCCAAAAAAGACCACAGGCACAAAACCCGCCAGTAAAATCTCAAGATGGTAAATGGATCGGAAACCCAAAACAAAAGGCTGATCTCTTCGCTGAACATCTCGCGAATGTTTTTGAGCCATTTCCAGCAAGCACAGCTACAGATCCCTTACAGTTTGTTGATGACACGACGAATGTGAAATTCCTTTTGTCACGCTCAAAGAAGTAAGAAGTAGCTATGTGTCAACATAAGTTGTCTAACAAAAAATCACCAACACGGGTACGATCTAATAACTGCTCAGGTTTTGAAAGAAATGCCTTCTATAGCCTTCAAAAAACTCCAATTTATAATAAATGCATGCCTTAAACTGAGATATGTGCCACATCATTGGAAAACTGCAGAAGTCATTGTTATACCTAAACAAGGTAAGCCACCAACAGAAGTAACGTCGTACAGACCTATATCGCTTATACCAATCATGGCAAAAGTTTTCGAAAAACTGCTTCTGAAAAGACTAAGCAGAATAATAGAAGAAAGAAGACTAATTCCGAGCCATCAGTTTGGATTTAGAAATAAACATTCCACGATAGACCAAGTGCATCGGATTACGGATGTTGTGGAAAAGGCACTTGAAGAAAAATAAGTATGCTCGGCTATATTGTTAGATGTTGCTCAAGCCTTTGACAAGGTTTGGCACTTAGGACTTGAGTACAAACTGCAAAGGGATCTGCCCAGGCAGTACTATGAAATACTGAAATCCTACGTTACGAACCGACTCTTTAGAGTACGGTACGACCAAAATTACTCTGAACTAAAGAAAATTGAAGCCGGTGTACCACAAGGAAGTGTCCTAGGACCAACCCTGTATCTGTTATATACAAGAGATATTCCAGTGGACATCAACGCTATCATGGCCAACTTTGCTGATAATACTGCAATATTGGTGCCAGATAAATCCGTTACGAAGGCTACACAAAAACTGCAAAATGCAGTCGATAAAGTTAGTGATTGGACGCAAAAATGGCGAATCAAACTAAATGAAACAAAATCGACGCATATAAACTTTACAAACAAAAAAATAAACAATGTTCCAATTCTTATAAGCAGTACAACAGTACCTTACTCCAATACTGCCAAATACCTTGGAATGACTTTGGATGCAAAGCTTAAATGGAAAGAGCACATCAAGAAGAAAAAAGACGAACTAAACTTGAAGTACAGAAAAAGGTACTGGTTACTAGGAAAGAACTTTGGCCTATCTATCCAGAACAAACTAATGTTATATAAGCAAGTACTGAAACCCGTTTGGACATATGGCATCCAACTATGGGGCTGTACAAAGAAAACAAATGCTGAACCCATCCAAAAATTCCAAAGCAAGGTCCTTCGCGGAATAATAAATGCCCATTGGTATATAAGAAATAGCGATCTACATCGTGACCTTCAAATTGAAATGGTTACAGAAGTAGTTAAAAAACACGCTGTATCACACAATCAGCGACTGCAAAGTCATACCAACTCCGAAATGGGGACCGTCTTAAATGTACGAGACAATGTTCGGAGATTAAGAAGAACCAAGCCTCATGAGCTGATGGTCTAAAAGTTGTGGGAAAGTGTTATTATTTTAAACTTCCCACTGCGACTGATAAATTAAGAAAGAAAAATCATTTGTCGATCTTTCATAGATTGGTCCTGATTCACCGGTGGTTTTAATGCGGTAAACTTTTAAACTTGGTACCGATTCTTAACGAGTGTCTTTTGAAGATTTCCATCGGATAAAAAAAAAAAGTTTTGAAGTTCTTTATTTTTTCTATAAATCAGCATGGTCATATCCTTTTTGATGTCTAAGACCTGATAGGATAGGCAAGATCTTCTTTTTCTTCATGAAATATTTTGTAAACGTTAAAAGACTTGAACTGTAAATTCTAATCAGGCTCGTCATTATGAATTACGATGATAGCGTAGACGAAAAAAGTAAGTCTCACAATTCTGTCTTTCTATCTTTTCGGCTACAGCCTAAGCGGACCAATTTTCTTTAGACTTGGTACATATAAAGTGGTTGTAGATGATTCTGCCCAAAAATTTAAAAAAAAAAAAATTTTAGAACTAAAAAATAACGGTACCTTTTATAATTTTTTTTTTAAAACAATTTTACACAATCTTATTTTTCTTCACAACTTTTCTTTAAAAAAATCAGTGAATTACTTTCAGTAAATACTGCCTTTGGATGGGAGTAAATTTTTCAAAAAATTTTCCAAAAACCATTCTTTTAATTTTTAATTTAATCAAAAGTGATAATTATGATTCCAATAATTTTTTACTTCAAAAATAAAATGTTTCGGATTTTCAAAAAAGTATAATTTTTTCTAGTTATATTAAGAGCACTTCATGAGCCATTTTTATAAAACTCGCTATCGAATTTAGTTTTAACACTCTTAAAGAGTATTTTAAGAAAAAAATTTACTTTTAACAACCGTACCTTCCTTACAAAATGTTTAAAACCTCGTTAAGAACATATTTTTTTCTCAAAAACGAATTATACCTTTTTTGATTAAACCTTTTCTGAATGCTCAAACTTATTCATGGTACAACTAAAAATTATTAAAATTACAAAGATGAGTAACTATTAAGAGTACTTCTCAAAAAACGTTTTTTTTTATTTCGAATTTTCTCATCATGGGCTGAACAGAATTAGATTTATTTTAGTTCATATACAAGTTCCAAATAAGATTAAAGTAAGTAAGTAAGTAAGTAAGAATTCATTTATTTCAAATTTTCTTAATTCAAGGTTTAACAAAAATATGAATTTAAAAGCTATGGCTTTGCCGTCATGTCGGTTAGCAAAAATTTTGTTTATTTTATATTAATATATACATACATGTATTTTAATCAAATTAAAAAGTAGAAACATGTTTTAAATTATTATATGAATTCTGTTATTAGTAACATTGTATACGTAGAAATTTATTTCAAAAAGTTGTAAAGAGATTTCCAGTTGGACTCGTTCAAAATTTCGATGGTGTCCTGCATCGTTAGGGATTTTTTTTCCGAAATATCTGCGACGATGAGAAGAAAAAATTGGGCATATGCTAAGAAAATGAAAGCAGTCTTCTTTGGATTTAAGATTACACAGAGAACAGAACTGGTTGAAACTACCATTGTAAGGACTTCCGTTTAAACCGAGGAGTTCGAACCTTGTTTTAAAAATTAGGGATATTTTTTTATAGCTTAGCAGGTCATGAAAATACTTTTTTTTCCATTAGATTGGTATTGAGCTGAGAGTATATAAGTCTGCTTTCTGATTCACGAGCTTTCACTACAAACGTTTCACGAACAGAATTTTCCTGCTTCTGAGTAATCCGATACAGTAGTTCCTTAACTGAATTTAGATTGTTTGGGTCAATAGATACCACTTCATCACAAGCATTTCCCAAACTTTTCCACTTTGCCATCCACCAATCCTCATTTCTCAGCTCATTTTACACCATTTTTTTGGAAATTCGGTCGTCTTGGTTAGAAAGCACCTTCACAATGTAGTCCGCATGCAACTTTAATGAATAAGTGAACAGTTTTGGAAGTCCTGTTTCAAGGTGTAGTGCGTAATTCGGCGTGTTTATCGGCAAGTTGAAAAGCTTTTTTAAGAAATTCCTATGGAATTTTTCAATGGGCTCACACTCATCAATTCCCCACACTTGGGCAGCATAACACAGTGTAGATTTTACCACAGCATCAAAAATCTTACACTTTGCTGAAAGGTTGATTCTGTTATTTGAAAAGATGTTTCTCCATGACATATTGATCAGGCTTTGCGAAGTACTTGATTTTTCTGCAGGATGCAAATTGAAGTCAAGAGTCCTATTAAGTTTAACACTCAGGTACTTGAATTCGTTGACGACCTCCAAACTTGAACCATTGAAGACCCAATTGTAAGTGTTCTGACTTTTTGCTGATCTGGTGAAAACCATTACCTTCGATTTGCTTAATTTAATTATAAGGCACCATTTATGGCAATATTCCGCCAGGCGATTGGTCATCAGTTGCAAATTTTCAGGTGATTCTGAGAGTATCACCAGATCATTCGCGTACAACAAAACATTGATGTTTAAATCCGCGATTCGTATTCCTCCAGGTAAGTAGGCAGTAAGATCGTTTATAAAAAGCGCAAACAGTAGCGCACTGAGAGGGCATCCTTGCTTTACTCCATTATCCGTGTCGAACCATTCTGAGTAGGTAGAACCGTCCCACACAGCTGCTTGAGTTTCCGAATACAGTTCTTTTATTACAAGTATGAGTTTCGTAGATAGTCCTATTTGCGAGAGTTTATAAAAGAGAGCATTCCGATTTATAAGGTCGAAAGCAGCCTTAAAGTCAACAAAAAAAGCGTACACTTTCTTGTTTCTAGAATGGAACGCTTTTACAATTGATGTTAGTGTGAAAATATGATCTATTGTTGAAAAGTTTTTTCTGAATCCCGCCTGAAAGTCAGTAAGGATATTGTAAGTATCCACCCATGTTTCTAATCTATTTACTAGTATACCGCAAAATATTTTTGACATGACATTTATAATTGAAATACCTCGGTAATTTTCAACGTTGTTCAAGCCTTCTTTTTTATGTATTGAAAAGATGACTGATTTTTTGAATGATGGTGGAACATCCTCGCTTGAAAATTCTTTGGTAAAAAAAGATTGAAGTTGCGCATGAAATGCTGCGGTAGCATTCTTAAAAAATTCATACGGAATCCCATCTTCTCGGCGTCCAAAATTTCATTCACAATGAAAGACTCTGCATATAGAAATTTGATTTCTGCCTTGCCATACAGTAGCAATTTAAAGTATGTGGATAAATCATCAGCGGAGACTTCTATTCCAGTTGTAAAATTTGATCCATTAATTTCTCTGAAAGTCTTCCAAAATTCCTTTGTATTTTTAACGTGACCAAGAATACAAGCTTGATTGTTTTCAAAATCGGTTTTTTTTTTAGGCACAGATTCTTATAAATTGAATTTGTTTCAAGGTACCACCTTTTAAGACTTTCACAGTTTGAGTTTCGGAGTGCATTTAGCAAGGTTAACGATCTTTTACGGGCTAACATGCATTCACTGTCAAACCATTTTTATTTAAATTTAAATTTAAATAAGATTAAATATTGCTTATCAAAATTTTCAAAAAATAAGTTTTTGACTTTTTAAAAATAGCTTCGAAATATTTTTTTTATCGATATCTGCCTGAAAAACTTCTTTGAAATTTTCACATAGATAAATAATTACGATATATATAAGAAAATTTTTTCTTAAAAATGTTTTATAATTTGATATAAAAAAAATAATTTTTAAGAAAACTGCTGCAACGGTTTTATTTTGTTTTTTCCATAGAATCATATTTAATCAAGAACTAAGATGACATTTTTTTCATTTTAAACTCTCAAAGAAGTAGCTTTAAGCAAATTTAAGTAATTTGTAAGTTTTTAAAATAAAGATCAATCATGAGATTTCGTTGTTAATCGATCCATAAAGAGGCTATTGAATAAACTTTTTCCTAATGAACAATTTACTATGTATGTATATTGTAAGGAAAACAAACAATTTAAATTGGAAAAGTTTTCAAAAATCTACCAAAAGAAAATCGAAAACTATCTATGGATAAGCTCACGAAGAAAAAAAGAACAATCCAAAGGCTTTATGTATCACATTAAGAAATCATATTTATTTTAAGCTGACGGAGATGTAGCCATTCAAAATTAATACGGTTTCTTATAATTTTACGAATTTGAATTTTAAAAACCTCTTTTTCGGTACTACGCAGGTTAAATTTTACATTCGTAAAAATATTCGAGTTCAAATTTGTATCAACTATGACATTACAATAAAAGAGAATATTTAAAAAATAGGTAAGCCTGCCATTTTATTTTGTGGCTGTTTTCAAATGCTTCCAGACCTATGTTAAATGTTTTATGAAGTCCCAAAAAAATGCTGTCAGACAAAAATTTTGAAAAATGATAAGAAACTGTAAAACTTAAATGGTAATTATGTGGGTGATTCTATAGACAATTTTCTCAAAACCTTTAAAGTATCCAATCAGATATGTTTTAATAATTGTAAATCTTAAATCTTATTGGAATCTACATCTGCAGAATAATTGAATTGCAAGTTTGAAGAAAGGAATACGGGCAAAAAATTGAGAAAAACATTTTTCATTCCTTCAAAGCAAGGTTTATACATCCATGCGAAGTGTAGTTTTCATAAAAAAAAAATGTTTTCTCTTAGGCGTAAAAAAATGTTTAAAACTAAATGCAATTATTTTGGCGACAAGGATGAACAAAATTGCCTCGATACCAATTTTTATGACGAAAACAATTTTTTCGAAAACCATTTGGTACATGAATTATTGATGTTTATATGTATTTATTTATAAGATGTGACCTTTTTGAAATTGACGGAATTGAGTAAACAGAATTTAAGGGAAAAAACCATATAAATTTCATGAAACGTTTGTTTTCGGTATCAAAATTAAACAAAATACTTAAATCAAGCATAAATTATTGATTTTCTTTTTATACCTTCTATTCAAGCTCTCAAGCTTCATTTTTTAGTATTTTTAATGCAATAAATTCGAAAAGGTCACATCTTTTTGAGTTTTGATCTGTTTGAAATTATTTCTGTACAAATAATGGCAATAATAGCAATTTAGGAACAAAATATGAGGTTTTCTTGAGCATACTAGGTGCAGGGAAGCATAAGGATTACATTGATATAAAAAAACATATATGTCAAAAAATGTGAAATGTGATCTTTTCGAAATTGGTCATTCATTTTTATTACACAAAAAATTTTCAAAGTGCCTAATCCTCACTCTCCTGACGCATTTCCCGCCCTTACTCGTTTTCGAAAAGAAAATTCTTATAGATATATGATAGATATATGATAGTTGAAAAAAATGTAACCACCATTTTGTAAACAATTTTTGTATCTGATTCTAAGCTACTAATTTCAATTGGAAATTTAATTTCGAACAATAAATTTCAAGTGTAAAAATTGTCAAGCAAGCTGTAATTTGTTTGAAGAAAAAAAAAATATTATTTTTCCTTTTTTAAAAATGTAATTCTAAAAAATGGCTTAATTTTCAATCGGAAAAGTTCACAAGCAAAATTTTTGATTTTTGGAAAGATGGCATTTTTCTGTCAAACAATTTTCTTTTAGATAGTGTAAGGAAAATTTATAGGTATACTTTTATTCTAAAAAAAAAAATCAAAAACGAAAAACGATTATTTCAAGTTCAATTTTTCCGTAAATGTCACCAGTATACAATTGTTAATAATTAACAATTGAACTGAACGAGTTGGCAAATAAGTAAGAAAACAAATGGATCCAGATTTTAAAATTTATAATTTTAAAATACATGTTATTGTTAGCTAAAATTGTAGTTCAGTTAACGAAGGAAAAATAAATTCAATATCTTATTTGTGGGGTGACCTTCAGGTAAAATAAACTAAAATTCTCCAGCATTCCCCAGCACCGAGCTTCAGACAGGAGGGGCAGTTAAAGGTCCCTTTTTGCAATTTTTTCTGAATATTTTAAAAACTAAGAGTGTTAGAGGAAAAGTCTACACTACAAAATGAAAGTTCATTAAATTTCATTCAAAAATACTTATAATCATATTTTCGGTAAGAGCAAGGTTAAGAAAGATACGGGGGTTATGGATTTCAAATATTTGAAAAACAATGTTATTGCCTTACATACATAATTCATGTTTTCAAATTAATTTACCCACAAATACCGGAAAAAGTAATTACATACTGATTCATGGTTGTGTTTAGAATAGCGTTTTTTTTTTTAATTTTTTTGATACAGTGTTCTTTTTATACGAGAAAAACTCTTTCTTCAAAGGTTCGATGTACACAAGATGTTTCCAAGTTATTGGCCAATACTTTGTGAAATAATCTTGACACATGTTCTAAGAAAAAACATTATTTAAGAGGGGAGGTGTATTTCCCCCTCCTTTTTCTACAGAAGGGATAAATTCCTAAAATACTAATATTGTACGTTAAAATGTGATTCTTTTGTTATAAAGTCAACAATTTTTAAAAAACTCGTTTGAAAACTCAAAATTAATGAACAAAATTAAAATTTTTTTGTCTATCATCCTTTAATGGTTAATAACCTTTTCGTAGTTCACCACAAAATTTCATTAACTGTACCAACAATTTTCTAAGAATATTAACCTCTGTGCTTAAATGTCTGACAGCTTGGGAAATATTATTGTAACAGTTTCCCGAAGAACACTATTTAAAATTCAGCTTTGATACTATACCAAATTTTACGATTTCTTGGCACCTTTCAAAGTGTCTGGCTGACTTTGGAACCCACTGTCAGACAAACGTCAGAATAAGTTTTAAATAACTTTCGTTAAAAATTATCACAATTTGATCAATTAACGTAATTTAACATCAATTTTATCCACCTCTAGCACTTACCTAGCTTCTAGGTTCAAGGTTCCCACTATCCATTCCTTCACACCTACCTTTTTGGTAAGCATTCACAGCAGACAAATACAGGGTGGCGCACCAATTGTGCTACAATAAGAAATTCAAATAACTTTTTTTTTAATCGATGTACATATTTCATTTATTTTTTTTTTATTGGTTAGAAAATTAAATTTTATTTTAAATAGTTAGTTGTTTTTAAAGATTATAGACCGCAAATGACCTCCATGCTCTCCCACGCATATGCGGCACCTGATCAAAAAATTATTCATTGCGGCCTGAAGAGTTGAAGTTGGGATCGCCTCAATTATTGTCGCTATGGACTGCTTTAATTCAGTTAAATTCCTGGGCTTCGTTTTATACACCTCTTGCTTGACCTAACCCCATAAAAAGAAGTCTGGTGCAGTCAGGTCAGGTGACCTTGGGTGCCAGCGAAGAGTGGAGTTCCTAGAAATTAATTTGTTTGCGAATTTTTTGCTTAGCTCCGCCATAACTGGTCTGGCTATATGTGCAGTTGCTCCATCTTGCTGAAACCAAACGCTGTTGAATGGTATACGTCTTCAGCGCAGTTCTGGGTAAAAAAACTCCTTCAACATCTTTAAATAACGGTCCCCATTGATAGTAACGGTTACACCGTTTTCTTCAAAGAAGTACGGCCCGACAATACACCCTGATGAAACTGCGCACCACACAGTGACTCGTTCTGGGTGCAGTTCCGTCTAATGGAGCATTTCTGGATTAGACTCATTCCATATACGGCAATTTTGCTTGTTTACATTGCCGTTAAGATCAAAATGGGCCTCATCAGACATAAACAAACAATTGATCAATGTGTTGCCTTCTTCGGCCATTGATATCATTTTTTGGCAAAATTCCAGGCGAACAGGCAAATCCTGAGGGTTTAACTTGCTAGTAATTTGGACTTTGTACGGAAACAAGTTTAAATCGTCATGAAGTATCCGTTGTAATGACCGTCTACTAACTCCAATTTGCCCCGATAAGTTTCGGGTCGAAACGCTCGGATTGGCCTGTATTGCAGATGCTACTGCTGCGATTGTATCCTGAACCCGAACATTGGCATCTCGATGGTACGGCCCTCGTGCGATGCTTCCAGATTCGGCAAACATATTTACAAACCTCATAATGGTCCATCTACTCGGGGGATTACCGCCAAACTCCCGCCTAAATTCCCTTTGGACGGAAATGACGGACTGCAAAGCATGGTACCGTTGCACTATCCAAATTCTTTTCTCCGTATCCCAAGCATCCATTTTTATAAAACTAAATAGTAACCTACAAAATGAAAAAAAAAAATAAGCCTATTACTCACACAGAAAAAAAGTTATTACGTTTTATTTTTGTAGCACGATTCGTGCGCCACCCTGTATTTAGTCTATTTTGATAAAATGACGAATGTCTGGCGGCCCGGGGATCTTAGTCTAAAAGAGGTTCACAGACAAACGCACTTTCACATTAATAATATTAAAAAAAGTTAACACATTTAATCAAAAATGTCATTTCTTACCTATAATGATTTTATCTTGATTGATTTTCTTAATTTTACCAATTTTCAACGGAATAAGTGTGATAGAGCTAAGACACTGCCTACAGGCATTATTCAGTAAGGGGTCATCGACATAAACTTCTTTCCTAATCAAAGAAAAGGTTCAAATTCTATAAAATTAGTATAAAACAATCACTTTTTCGTATCGATTCTATAGATTCATCACAACTTCCTATTACTATTTCGTTGACCCTTGAAAAGTCATTAAAAGTTCCTCAATAAACTATACGCCCCCAAACGCATTCCCATTACAGCCACAGAGTTACCTTATTGATGGGAATTTTGCAATAAATTTCTGATGAGTAAACCACCATTCTATCTTTTTTGGCATTTCACAAATGGAATTGATAGAATCGAAATCGAGACCTTCCATAAACTCGATTCTTCTATATCAACAAACAACCGCATGTGATAGCTAGGTAGTGCTATAGTACCGTGCCGATACCGTGGGAGAGTAAAGTCATTTTTTACGACCCCATCCTCTATCATCGGACGGTCCATATGTACTTAATGGACCGTCCAGCAAATTAAATCAAAATCGAATGTGAATGAACCTTTTCCGTTTTCGAGATAGAGTTATGCTCTCTGGGGTCTGCATAGGAACTCGAAGTCGGATGTTGGACCACATTGGAGCTGGTCTATAAGAGGGGATATTGAGAGAGCAGCATTTTATTACTTTTCCATTTAGTTGGCACATTGGGTATATAATTGGGATGTGGTCGTGGTGGCTAGGCGCTGCTTCTGAGTTCATCTTTTACAGTTTATTATGGTCAGGTGAGACGTCAGACGTCCTGTGGTATATAGAAAGCTGATATGTCTTGAGAAAGTAGTGAAGTTTGTTATTTTCGAATTGGACCAACTTTAATGAAGACTTACGTCGGGTTAAGGTAATAAAAATTATTTTATGGACTCATCAAGGTGATTTACGAGCCATTGGCATTTTGGGGTTGCTAGTGGTGGGCCCAAAGTAAAAATGCTTTTTCCTTAGGTACATCGAACTGAGCTAGGGAAGAGGGTGGTTTTGCAGGTTGGTATATGTTTGCATTGCAAAAACGAGAAAACCACAAATATATCAGTTATATTTTGGCAGGTAAGTTGTTTTAATTATTTATTCAGTTAGTTGGAGAGGCTTTTACTGTTGGTAGATTTATGGTCAAGTAAGGTTTGGTGTGTGCGTGCACTTTTGATAAAATAATAAAATCGAGCTTGGAAAAAGGAAGATTGATTGCAAAGGTTTTTGGGGTGATTTTTCACCAGTGCGGTGGTAGATCATAGGAAATGTGATTAAAATTAATGATTTTATTTTTATATATATATATTTGCCATAAGCTACGAGTATATGGCCATGGTGATTTTGTTGAATGTTAAACGAACAATTTTTTGGCTGTGGCTTGTTGTTTTCAAATAAGGTACTAATGTAGCACATTTTTCATTCTCATTGGATACACGCCCCAATTTACAAAGACAATTTGGACGATTAAGGTGGTTTGACTTTTTCCTTTCTCGATATTTCTTGGATATAATCATTTCCTGATTGTTCTATCATTAATTTTGTTTTATCAACACAGATTGATGAAGAATAATCAATTGTTGGTTGTTCATCGGGATCTAATTAAATTAACAATACAAATTCATATAATTCATTTTGTTAACATCTTAATGGTAATAAGAGGTTATGTGTTCAAAGATAATACACCTATACCTTCTTGAAATGCTTCCGGTGGACTGATTATGGATATGTTTTGGCATTGGAAAAACTGGGGTAGGCGTATATATTTCTAGAACATATTATAGTTTTGAATATGCTTATTACTCTAGATGGAGTCTTAGTCTGCCCGGAGTACGATGTAAGAAATTTGCTTGGGGACCTCCATCCTGAAATTGGAAAAGAAAACACCTTAGGCAGATTAGTTGGTAGACACAGACCCCTTGAATATACAAATGATAACACCCTTCAAGTAGTAGACTTTTCAGAAACTCGTAATTCGATGATAAGGGCACTAGAGTTCCATGGTTACGAATGCACTAAGCATCCTGGCGATCCTCAAATGCTAGATACGGCAACCCAAGTGGCCATCATGTGGTAATCGACGATGGTTCTAACATCTTAGACGTGCCTACATTTCGGGGGGCAAACTTCGACCCTAACCATTTCCATTTTGAGACAAGGTAAACCTTGACTATCAAATGAAAAGAAACGACAGACCATCCTAAGGAAGAAATTCGACGTTGGTCATCTAAGCATACGAGGAGTCGCCAGAGCATATAGTAAGCATTTGAGCTAGAAATTCTCCGCTGTACATTTACCTGCCAAAGACGCCAACAATCAGTGGTCCCAGGATCATGACATCATCAAAAAAGCAGCTGAAAACAGAAAAAGACTTACCAACCATGGCAGTGGTGGAAAAGAAGAGCAGCAAGAAGGAGTTCCAGGAGAGAAGAGGAGGAGAAGACCCTGCGTAAAAAGAAAAGGGTGGTACGCAACCTCTCATCTCAAAGGAGATTGAAAAGTCTCACCGTCGAAATAGCACCAGGAAGTTCAAATAATACCCAAGCAACTGGTTGCTGTCATTAAAACCCCAGGCTCTTTGAAACAGTGAAAGAAAGAATCTTTCCTAGTCACCGAGGCACAGGGAATAGTCGATGAATTCAAACAGCATTTGCAGCAGCTGCTGAAGGGGCATCAAGTAGGGTGATTTTTTAGCTGGTTTGGTTTTGGCAACACTGGTTTTGACAGCTGACGTGTGTTTAGTACCTTGTGTCACTGTCAAACAGCTTCAGTTTGGTTTGCAATTTAACCATGGATCGTCTTACAAATGAACAACGCTTGCAAATTATTGAATTTTACTATCAAAATTCGTGCTCGGTTCGAAATGTTCATCGCCCGCTGCTTCCATTTTATGGTCGGTATTCTCGACCTTCTGAGCAGTCTATTCGGAAGATTGTGACCAAATTTCGCACCAAATTTACTTTGTTGGACATTAAACCACCAACACGTTTACGTACTGTGCGTAGTGAAGAAAATATTGCGGCCGTATCAGCTAGTGTGACAGAAGACCGCGAAATGTCGATTCGGCGCCGTTCCCAGCAGTTAGGCCTTTGTTACAGCACTACTTGGAAAATTTTGCGGAAGGATTTGGGCGTAAAGCCTTTTAAGATACAGCTGGTGCATGAACTAAAGCCAGCCGACCCACCACAACGCCGAATTTTTGGTGAATGGGCTCTTGGAAAGCTGGCCGAGGATGTGCTTTTTTATCGAAAAATTGTGTTCAGTGATGAGGCTCATTTTTGGTTGAATGGGTACGTAAATAAGCATAATTGCCGCATTTGGAGTGAAGATCAGCCAGAAGCATTGCAACAGCTACCAATGCATCCCGAAAAAGCCACTGTTTGGTTAGGTTTATGGGCCGGCGGCATTATTGGGCCATATTTCTTCAAAGATGATGCGAATCGCAGCGTTACTGTCAATGGTGAACGCTACCGAGCGATGATAACAAACTTTTTTTTTCCCGAAATGGAAGTTCTTGACTTGCATGATATGTGGTTTTAACAAGACGGTGCCACATGCCACACAGCACGCGAAACAATGGCGCAATTGCGAGGCGAGTTTGGTGAACAGTTAATTTCACGTTTCGGGCCGGTCAATTGGCCGCCTAGATCGTGCGATTTGACACCATTAGATTATTTTTTGTGGGGGTATGTCAAGGCTAATGTCTATAGGGACAAGCCCGCTTCGATTGACGCACTGGAAGCCAACATCCATGCATTCATTCGTGAGATACCGGCCGATATGTGTGAAAGAGTATGCCAAAATTGGACTCAGCGGATGGGCTACCTGAGACGCAGCCGCGGTCAACATTTGCATGAAATTATCTTTAAACATTAAATTGCAAGGTTCAAACTATCGATTCAAATAAATATTTCATTCATTTTTTCGAATTTTTTGTGTTTTTTTTTTTAAAAAGTTCTAAACCTCTTAAAAAATCACCCGTTATAAATTGAGAAACAGGACAAGAAGCGAACCGAACTCCAGTCAATGAACATCCAGTACCACCACACAGTATATATTAAGAAGAGGTAGAGCTCAAGAATAACAAGGCTGCCGTATCCGATGGTTTAACAGCGGAGCTTTTTATGCAGGAAGGAGATATGTTAAAAGGGTGAATGCATCAACTCATCAACCAAGTATGTGTGGAAAGAAGCATGCCCAATGATTGGTCTATCAGCTCCATGTTTCATATGTGCCATTTATGTCTTGCAAGAATTGTAGAGGCAAATAAAAACGTCACATATAAGATCCTATCCAACGTACTGTGTGAGCTTTTAGCTTTTAAAGCCGGTCTGCAGCACTATAATCGGCAGGTACCAGTGTGGCCGCCAACCAAGCAAATCGACCATATACCAAATACTGACTCTCAGACAAACACTGGAAAGACCAACGAACTTCAAGTCGACACTCACCTTCTATTCATCAAATTCGAAGCCGCATATGATAACATACTCATTGTCAGGAGCTCAATAAGGCGATGGCTGAACTTTGGATCTTAAGGGAAAACTCATCCAATTGTGTCACGTGACATTGGAATATACGCGATGCAATGAGCAACTAGGGAGAATCTCTTGCAAATAATTCCAACAAGCGAAGGCTTCTGGCAAGGAGATGCGGGCTAACATGCGATTTCTTCAATCTCGTTCTTGAGCAAAAATAATGTACAGGGCAGGCGTTAATACTAAAGTCACTATTTTCAACTTCTGGGGTATTCCGATGATATCGGCGTGGCTCCTAACGGGCCACGGAAGCTTTTAAGACATTTGAAGAACAGGCGAAACTTATTGGTCTGCAAGTGAACGAGGACAAGACCAAGTACATGCTGTCTACTACTAACAATGAAGGACAAAACGTCACTGTTGATACCAAAATCATCGAAGTATGTAGCTAAGGACTTTATCTACCTCGGAGTTGGAGACTAAAAATTATTTCTATAAACGACATCTTAGTCTAGATCCGACGAAGAATCTGTTTGGAGAAACAGATGTGTCAAAAACTCCTCCCACGGAAGACTAAGTGCACGCTCCATGTATTCCTAATCCAGATTAAAATGCCGAGTGTTGGGCTATAAGCAAAAAGAGAAAGCTTGGGCTGAACTACCAAATCAGTTTTCTATTAATACGTCACGGAAGTAAATGAGTTTTGCATTACAGCTCATATTTCAAGTAATCTAGTGTACCATAATTCAAAGTGGCTGCTCGTAGGGTCGGCCTTAGCTTAATTAGCGCCCTGTGCAAGGTTCATCTTAAGCGCCTTCAATTGCAGTTTTTGGAAGAAATCATTTTCTCAGTTTTTAAGGGGTAGACTTTGCAGTGCGATTTTTCAACTATGTATCCCAAAGAGGCGAACGAAATATCGCGAAGAAGCTACCAAAATCATACAATTTGCAAAGATTTTGTGATAAACGGTTTTTTTTTTACTGTGATGGGTGTTAATAGGAAGGTATGCATCGACTTACATACATATATTTTTTAAAAAGTATATATAAAGGGTATTTTTTTAGATGTGTGGTTTTCAAGAAGAAATAACGGGTGATTTTTTAATAGGTTTAGAACTTTAAAAAAAAAAAGCACACAAAATTCGAAAAAATGAATGAAATATTTATTTGAATCGATAGTTTGAACTTTGCAATTTAATGTTTAAAGATAATTTCATGCAAATGTTGACCGCGGCTGCGTCTCAGGTAGCCCATCCGCTGAGTCCAATTTTGGCATACTCTTTCACACATATCGGCCGGTATCTCACGAATGAATGCATGGATGTTGGCTTCCAGTGCGTCAATCGAAGCGGGCTTGTCCCTATAGACATTAGCCTTGACATACCCCCACAAAAAATAATCTAATGGTGTCAAATCGCACGATCTAGGCGGCCAATTGACCGGCCCGAAACCTGAAATTAACTGTTCACCAAACTCGCCTCGCAATTGCGCCATTGTTTCGCGTGCTGTGTGGCATGTGGCACCGTCTTGTTGAAACCACATATCATGCAAGTCAAGAACTTCCATTTCGGGCAAAAAAAAGTTTGTTATCATCGCTCGGTAGCGTTCACCATTGACAGTAACGCTGCGATTCGCATCATCTTTGAAGAAATATGGCCTAATAATGCCGCCGGCCCATAAACCGCACCAAACAGTGGCTTTTTCGGGATGCATTGGTAGCTGTTGCAATGCTTCTGGCTGATCTTCACTCCAAATGCGGCAATTATGCTTATTTACGTACCCATTCAACCAAAAATGAGCCTCATCGCTGAACACAATTTTTCTATAAAAAAGCGGATCCTCGGCCAGCTTTCCAAGAGCCCATTCACCAAAAATTCGGCGTTGTGGTAGGTCAGCTGGCTTTAGTTCTTGCACCAGCTGTATCTTAAAAGGCTTTACGCCCAAATCCTTCCGCAAAATTTTCCACGTAGTGCTGTAACAAAGGCCTAACTGCTGGGAACGGCGCCGAATCGACATTTCGCGGTCTTCTGTCACACTAGCTGATACGGCCGCAATATTTTCTTCACTACGCACAGTACGTAAACGTGTTGGTGGTTTAATGTCCAACAAAGTAAATTTGGTGCGAAATTTGGTCACAATCTTCCGAATAGACTGCTCAGAAGGTCGAGAATGCCGACCATAAAATGGAAGCAGCGCGCGATGAACATTTCGAACCGAGCACGAATTTTGATAGTAAAATTCAATAATTTGCAAGCGTTGTTCATTTGTAAGACGATCCATGGTTAAATTGCAAACCAAACTGAAGCTGTTTGACAGTGACACAAGGTACTAAACACACGTCAGCTGTCAAAACCAGTGTTGCCAAAACCAAACCAGCTAAAAAATCACCCGTTAAAATGCATTAATTTTATTTAATGGCCAAGAATTTACCTTCATTATAAAGAAAAGGGTTTGGGTTTTTGTGTTTGCTGCCGCGGCTGGCTCAAATAGATTCGAGTCAAGAGGCCCATTTTTCGACCATTTTTTGCAGCAATTGAGGCCGTATCTCAAGAATAACGCTGAACACTCTTCAAAGGCGTCAATTGTCTCGGGCTTATCTGCGTAGGCAAGCGACTTCTCATAACTCCATCAAAAATAGTCCAACGGTGTTAAATTGTATGATCTTCGAGGCCATGCCACAAGCCCATGACGCGAGATAATACGCTCACCAAAAGTTGCCTTCAATAAATTAATTGCTTCGCGATGCGCGAACCAAACCATTATTTTGGTACAAAATTTTCACGATTTGTAAACGTTGTTCAGGAGTAAGTCTATTCATTATGAAATGGAAAACCAAACAGAAGATAAATCCATTGACAGCTGTCAAAAAGACCAACTTCGAAAAAAGTATTATCAGATTGAAAACCACACGTCTAAAAAAACACCCTTTATTAAATGTATATCTGTCTTTAAATTCAGAATACTCTTTTCTGATCGATATTGGTGTGAGCTATTAAAAAGAAGCGAAAATTGAAAAAGTAGTGGATTTTTTAATGTTTGATCAAGGCGCCCATTGGGCTCAGCACCCTACGTATTCGCACCGCTTGCACGTATAGCTTGTCTGGCCCTGCTTGCTTGTTTATTCGATCACTGATGGCACTCACTTACTCGGCCACTGAAGTAGTTATTCGGCCTCTGATATTGGGCTCCTTTTGAAAGAAAAATTCTTTGACGATTGGTCGTGGAGTAGAGGAGAAGATACAACCACAAATTCTATGAGCTGATGTTTCAAGATGTGGATGTAGTCCAGAAAATCAAAACACGTTGATTAATTTTGGTGGGGGCAAAACCCCCATTTATTCGGCTTAATACAAGCTAATTCTTAATCTAACTTAAAACTAAGAACTTAAGCTAACGTTAGTGAGGGGGAGGGCGATTCAGATGACGGAGTTTTAGGGATGGAGTACTAAGGTGAAAGTTAAAGGAGTTCATGTTCAGATTAATATTTCGCAGCATTCGAGAGATAGGTTCGTTTGAGCCATAGGAGGTCCTGTGGGTTGGAAGATAAAAAAGACGAGGACTTCGAGAACGAGGGTTAATGTTAAAGGAGATAGAGTTTTAGAGTGAAATGCAGTCAACGGAACCAGAGAATAATCGATGAATGAAGAGAATGTCTGATATTTCTTTACGTTCTTTCAAAGAATTCAAGTTGATTAGTTTAAGGCGGTCTAGATAGGGAGGCAGGATCAGGGGATTGGTCCATTCAAGGCCTCGAAGAGCAAAGCGAAGGAAGCGACGCTGGACGCTCTCGATTCTGGAAATGTGTATAAGTTTATAAGGGGACCAAACTTGAGAAGCGTATTCGAGGAGTGGGCGAACGAATGATATGTATAGGGATCGAGTCACATAAGGGTTAGAGAATTCCTTTGACCATCTTTTGTTGTGTATTGGGATAATGAAAGATGATTTCCATATCTGAGGAAATTCACCAAGATTTAGGGAAATGCTAAAAAGTTTTGAGAGAGGAAAAGAAAGGGTGGAGGAACATTTTTTTAGAAGTATGGCAGGGAGACCATCGGGACCGGGATTAAATTCATCGTTTAGTTGATTTAATTTAGTTTCGATGAGATACGGATCGACAGTGCGAGGGAGAAGCGGTCCAAGAGAAAAGTTTTGTAGATAATTGAAATATGCAGAACCAGGTGCAAAAGAGTCATCTGCAAAAGATTGTTTAAATAATTTTGCAAAACGGTTTGCGATAGTCCTAGGATCATTTGAGGTTTCGTTATTGAAAGAGAGAGTGTTAGGGTAGCCATCGGATTTTCGTTTATAGTTGACAAGCTGAAAAAATGACTTAGGATCATTGATTAGGTTGGATTGCGTGGTAATTAGATAGCGTTGGTAAAGGGAGTTGTATAGCTCGTTAAAATGTAAATAAGAACCATGATAGTTAGAATAACTAGTAGGAGAACGAGAGCGGAGGAAAATTTCCCACAACTTATTTCTCTTATTTCGCAGACAACGAAGTTTACGATTATACCAAGGTGGAGAAGAAGACAAAGTTTTGTGGCGAGAAAAAGGAACATAAAGGGCAATAGAATTAAATATTTCAGCGTACAATAAAGTAGTGACATCATTTACAGTTAAGTTATCAAAATTAAAAGAGATTTTTTTTAAGGTATTCGTTTATTAGACGAAAGTTTGCTTTATGGAAGTCATGAGAATAAAGATCGGTAGTGTGAGTGGATTGTAATTGGGAGTCGTGCAAAAAATGAGAGAAGAAGGGGAGGGTGGTTGTTATCGATGGTTGAAAGAGAAAGGGGGCTAGCTGAGACAGAAGAGTTATTGGGGTCGGTTGTGAAAATAAGGTCAAGTTGTCTATCCATGAAATTTATGTTCCCGCTGACTTGGCAAAGGCTTGAATCAGCAAGGCTATCTAGAAAGACATATTCTTTGGCAGATATGGGATTAGAAGCAATAAAGAACGAAAGATCGTCTGATGGACTCCATTTTAAATAAGGAAGATTGAAGTCGCCGAAAAAAAGGATCTCATCATGGGGATCACACAAATCGATTATGTGGTCAATTGTTCTAATAGCAAGTTCATATGATTCGATGGGTTGTGATGGTAAGATGTAACAACAAACAACGTAAAGCGACTTAAGGGGAAGTGTTATCTTAATAGATACATAATCAAGATTGGGGGAAGAAGATACGGCAATAAGGGATGAGTCAATAGTATTTGTTACAGCAAGAAGGACGCCACGGCAAAGGGAACCGTTAGTGGATGGGTTAAGAACGTCATCGCGATAAAAGTTAAAAGTAGAAGGGAACAATTCTTGATTTGATTAATTGGTTCATCCACATCGAGTGCATGAATAATAATGCTCCAGTCAAGAGAGTCTTTGAATCCCATCAGCCCTCAGCTTCGAAAGAACGTAGAAGACCGAATCTTCGGTTTTAAGACCAATAAGCAATCACGATGCCAGAAAGCTGGGTCTAGATGACTGAAAGCAGCGTCCTATAGGGATCGCAGAGGATGGAAGACTGTCGTGTCATCTCTCAGGCCACGATCCTTCATGGATTAGGAGACGGATAAGAAAAAAAGAAGTATTAAATAAAATAATTTTTGTACCTTATAAAAATTGCATAATTTTTTTTTTGTTTCCACATTTCAAATATTATATTTTCAACGAAATCATTTTTGTCTATGAACTATAAACTCTCACCATTTAACCATGTCTTAATCTATTTTGTTTAATTAATTTAATTAATTAACAAAATATATTTAAACATTTTTCTATTAATTTAAATTAATAAATTCAAAATAAAACTTTCAACAAATTGCTTTAATTAAGTTTCATCAAATAAAACAATGACCATGTGACTCATTTAAAATTCTTCCATAATAAATTCATTTTATGAGGAAAATCCTTTTCATTTATGAAATACAAAATAATAAAGCTACCTACACATACATACCTACTCACATAACCCAGATCCACATCAATTATGTCTAAATGAATGTATGTTGTCCTCATTTGTTAAAACTTTAATCTACCTCTACGTAGTAGGTATGTATAGAGAGATAGCAAAGCCATACCAACTACTATCTACCGCTCTGCTCCTGGCCTACACCTAACTGGCTAGCCACCAAAAATGTGTCAGATTGTTGAAACAAAATTTAAAACGAAAAACTTAATCCTGGCACAGAGAGACTAGCTTTTTTGAATAGAAAAAAAAAGAAGAAAACTAGAACACCTCTAGATAAAACACTTTTAACCAAAACTTCACCCTCTCTCCTCTCACTCTTCAACCCCTTTCCCCAAAAATTACAAACAAAAGTTGAAGGAATTTTGAAAATTATAGGTATTCTGGAACATTGTTACCATACCTGTACCATTGGGGCTCTATATATAGAGCTGTGCAGGACGAATGTTTTTGAAATTCATATGAAATTTTGTTGGCTTGGTATAAAATATTGCCAGTGCAGTGGTTAGAAATTCGGTAAAGTTGTTCCCTGAATAGGTAGGTACTCTAATACACAGGGTCTAACAATATACAGTTAAACGAGTTTCGTAGCTTCCTCAGAAATCCCCGTACACTCATTAATGCGCTTTTCTCCGTGATTGCAATTACAAAATGTCGGTGGAAAGATGGATGTTAAAACTTACCCTCAAAGTGCAATTACCAAGTGGTCACGTGTCTCTTGGCTGAGAATAGTTAGAGTATAAATGAGTTCAATCGTCAAATCCAGATTTTTGGTAGTCATTCAACGATATATGTACGCGGTGCATCTGGATCTGCAATTGACCACGTTGGGTTTTTTTTCTGTGCATATCTTAACGTACTCAACCCCAACTCTTGATATTTTTCGGCAATATGAGAACAATACAAACACACTTAATCTGTCGATAATTCTGCACGACTGCAGTGGAGGGTTTGTTAAGCATTAGTGTGGTGTTTCGAATTTGAGAACAAAGATTAAAGCAATTTGCAGAGAGTTCTATACAGTAGTCGTAGTATTTTTATTGCCCGCAATCCATTAACCCTTTTCATAATCAGAAAACCGTAATGTTTCCCCATGGGATGAAATTGATTGATCTGGGTACAGTTGCGATAGAAAGTATGTGTTTATGTGCTCAGTGGTCATATTTGTTCAGTATTCTTGTACCTAGCTTTTTTTTAAATCTTTTAAAATGCCTTCTGTGTAGGATAAAATTTTCTTTACATCAGTACCAACAAATGTGGACAAATCGGGACTTCCAAAAAAACTGGAATTTTAAATATAAGCATATAGAAGAATTAAATAATAAAATTCTATTGAGAGCTTTCAAAATTCAGTTTCGTTACTAAATATTTGCGGGTGCTTAAAAAAAAGTCTGTTATTTCGAGCAATTTGCAATTTTTGTTTGTCCCCGTGGGTACACAACCTGCATAAGGCTCTATGAGGACCGAAAAACGCGTGATCATAAGTATGTGAGATTCTTACTACCTTACTACACTAAAACCACCTCCACTTCCCGATTGCAACTAAGTTGTAACTTATCTAGCAATTTATTTTTAACGAAGTTAAGTAACGTATTGCAGGTTACTTTCCGGTGAAAGTTCCTGCTTAATCCGCGATTTTAAAGCGGTTTTCTGTTCACCGCACCAAGTCGGAAGGTTTTGTTCTTCGCAGACGGCGTACTAAATTCGACTCGTCAAGAATGTCAATAATCGTTGAATTAGCGTGTTCTAATAGTCGATTTCTATGTTTTCGCGCGAAACTTTTTATTTCCTCCCGCACCGTAGGAATCCCGAGATTCCTGTGAAGATCTTCGTTTCTGATGTACCACGGAGCATTTACAAATGAGCTAAGCAATTTATTTCCAAACGTTTGTAAGTTATTTAAGTTTGTATCGCAGGTACAACCCCAAAGTTGTATACCATAAGTCCAAACAGGTTTTAGAACCTGTCGGTATAAAATCAATTTATTTTCAATACTAAGCTTTGAATATTTACCGAGTAACCAGTTCATATCTCTTAATTTACTTTTTAGTTCTTCGCATTTCTTTTTCAAGTGCGGCTTACATTTTAATTTCGCGTCTAGAGTCATTCCCAGATGGTTTGCCTCATTTGCAAATGGAAAACGAGCAGTATTAAGAAAGACGGGTAATCTATTTATTTTTTTAAACGTAAAGTCCGCGTTGACTGACCTTTGTTCATTGAGTGCTATTTGCCATGCTTGTGTGCATCCATTGGCAGTATTAAGAGCATTTATTAAATCGCTAATCGTTTTACCTACTGCTAGTATTGCAGTATCATCAGCAAACGTGGCTACGATAGCGTCTTCTGTTTGAGGTATATCGCGTGTAAATAAAAGGTACAGAACTGGACCTAATACACTTCCTTGTGGTACCCCAGTTACTATTTCTTTGAAATTAGAATAGTCATTTCAGTGTCCTACATGAAAAAGTCTGTTATCTAGATATCCGTTCAGAATGTGATAAGGTCCTTCTGGCAGAATTTGTCTTAACTTGAATTTGAGGCCTTCATGCCACAAAAAACAGTCGACAAAAATTTTCTTTCAAGAGCTCTCTCAATTACGTCAGTAATTCAATGCACTTGATCAATTACTGTCGAATGCTTTCTTCTAAATCCGAACTGGTGTTCATTGTTTCTCTTCTATTATCGGCTGCAGGCGCAGGAGTAGTATTCCTTCAAAAACTGTTGATATTATAGGAAGAAGCGAAATCAGCCTGTAAGACTTCTTTTCGTGAGATGGTTAATTGGATTTCAAAACCATTATGACTTCCACAACTTTTCATTGGCTCGGAACATATTCTAACCTTTGAGCTGAATTTATCATGTAAATGAGGTTAATCAATCCTTTACGAGGGAGCATTTTTAAAATATTTGGCGTAATTATTATATTTAAGGCTAAGACTAGGAACGCACTTCTTTAATGTCATGTGTTTTCATTCACATTCAAAACTCGTGTGTTTTATTTTTTGCGACTGAATTATCACGCGACAGAAAACCGCAAGTGCGTTCCTAGCCTAAAACCTGTCATTCCGACAAAAAAGAAAATTGTTCGCAACCCAGTTTAATTTCTTGGTGTCATGAACTTTCATTCAAATTTTGAGTTCTATATTGAACGACAAAGAATACAAGAACGTTCTTTTGCCAAAATGAAGTCTCACGGAGGAGGAGTTTAATTTTCAAGTTTTGAAGGTTTTATGTCAAAAACCTTTAAACAATTAAAAAATACGTACCTAAAACCGTATTTAAATATTATTTTGTCTGCTTTTCCTAATTTGAGATTTTGGGTGGCTCAATAAAAATGTTTCCAAGGTTGCATCTAGAACTCCAAGTTCAGCACTGATCATGTCTTGTTCCATGACAAGAAATTTGCAAAAAAAAAACGGATCGAAGTAAACGACTCACATAATAATTTTTTTTTTTTAATTTGCGAAAACATTTAATAAAAGAAAGTTATTCCTTCTTTGACAAAGTGAAAGATATTTTCATGTGTTAAAAAGAAAAGTCAAAACAAAATCGGAACATTTTTAATATCGGTACAAGGTTCAAATATCGAGATTGTCCCGCCAAAATCAAGATGTCTGGCGGGCCAACTTCTGTGAATTGCATAGGGTTGGATAAAAAACACGAGAATGCCAAAATCTCGCCTTGACAAAATTCCGAATGGTTAAAATCTCGAATAGCTGAATCCCAAATTACAAAAAATGAGAATCCCGAATGCCAAAATCCCAAATATCCATAAAATTCCGAATGCCGAAATTCTTCAAATACAAACATTTGCCATTTTTTTTGTAAAACAAAGCTTGGTTCTTGCCGTTGAGATAATTACAATAAAGGCCGATTTGTGTTTAAATATTTTGGAGTTCTTGAACTCCTTACATTTATAAGACTAATGACAAAAAATTCTGAGAAAAATTTTCAAAATTATTTATTTCAACTCTTTGATTCCAAACACAAACTTTTAACTTCCTCTGTACTTAATCTCCCTATTCTAACGTGATTATTATGTCCAAACCGTCTATTTTCTAAAGACCAAAAGCAAAGGCATACACATTTTCATCGTCATCTATCTTCATACGTAGAGTTTATTTTTTTTTGTTTCGTTTATTTCAAAACAAAAAAAAAGAAGTCCTTTAAAACTTCAAAACATAATGAATCATGACACCCTCACACCCTTAATGTGTGGTCATTTTCTGATTGATAAGCCAACAAAGGATTGAAAGGGTCAACGCATATAACAGCCAAGCCTGATTGAGTGAACGCAAAATTTTCACTTTCGATTTAATTTTCCTATCCCTTCAGCAGCCAGTTTGTTGTTTTTTGGGGAATATTACGGGATATAACCCATTGAACACCATCACAGAGAGAGATATATGTGTAGAGTGAGTGAGATTGATGGGTAGGACATTTGTTTTTGTGGGTTCCTATTACTTCCAGGAGACATATCATACTATATAGCTAGAGGGACATGACGAAATAGGTTTTGTACTCGCATATTTGTGTGTATAGGGGGAAATAAGAATCTTTTGAAAATATACTTTGACCCAGATGATCCTTTTGTAAACATGTGTGTTCAGTCAAGATTAGGTTCTCTAGTTTCATCACATTTGAGAGAGTTTGTGTTATAAGGATAGGGTTACACCATTTCTCGTCGGATTATAGTCAGGGAGTCTTAAAGGGTTTATTAGTCTTTCACTCTATGTCAATTATGTCTTTATTGTCTTTGAATCCGATTGAATTTTATTTGAAGGATTTGAAGGATGTGTTATCCTACGTAATAATATGATATGAAATCTAAAGATTTTTGCAACAATTCCCTAGGGCTCTACCAGGGCTGGTAAGTCTCTTATGAACTTTCATAAGGCTTTTAAAACTTAGAAGCCTTAGCAATAATGCGTCTATTAGCCCACAAATAATAATACGAGTAATATAGGTACATAATTTATTTAATTTAAAAATGGAAAATACAAAGGAAATCGCATTGTTGAAGAGGATTAAAAAAAATAAATTTGGTGGCACAACAGCTCTTGGAGAACCAAGGCCTAGTGACTTACAACTCTCAACCATTCCTGTGTGCGTATTTTTGGCAGGAATGGAGGGGACCTACAATTTTTTGCCGAGTCCGAACGGTTAGATGAGAAGCACTTATTCATGACAAGTAACAAGTAACGCAAGAGGCAGTACCTCGCGAAAAAAACATTTCTGTTTTTAGGTGGCAGTGGCTGGGAATCGAACCCAGACCTTTGGCATAACCGTCCTACGCACTAACCATCATGCCACGAGGTACTACAAGATTACAAGAGGTTTACAATTTTATAAAAAAAAACCTAAGACCTATTTCACGAAAAACTTTAAATAATTTTAAAAGCCATTTAGCCTTTAAATGATGTTTTTTTGGTTTCGCCAAATGCTTTTTAATTTATGAAGATTTTAAATGCCCTTGTAAGCTAAAAGCTGGTGTTATTTGTTTCAATTAAATTTAAAAATTCTTTCTTTTTTTTTCTAAGCCATTCCAGTCAACAACAGCTGATATTTCGCTGTCACAATAATCATCCCATCATCCATAATGCGTTTTCACTTTTTCTGATGCACTTCGCAAGTGGGCAGCAGGGCCGTTCCTAGCGCTTAGAACAACTTGGGCAAGCTAAAATAAGCCGCTTTTTTCGCTTTAAAAATTTGAATACAGAATTAGAAATAAAATCGAATAAAATCCCATCGCTTTTATACCGACTCAAAAACAGTACCAACATATTTCAGTGTTGGTTGCGTACGAATGACCGACAAAAAAAAGCGATTTAATCAGTTGAAATGACGGTTTATATCGACTTTATTGCAAGTTAGAAAACATTTTTGGGTTACTATAAAAAAATTTTGACCTTCGAACTAAGACAAAAAGTCAGTTGCGATGAAAGAATATCAAGAAAAGAATCGACTTTTATCGACTTGTCAATATTTTTTCCCAATACCTAGTACATACAAAAAAGTTGATATAAATTTACTATCCAATACGATTTGCGTTTTCGAACAGAAGACTTTTGCAGTTTTCGTTTACGAATATTCTGCAAACACATTTTTGAGGCAGATGAGCCCATGACTTTCAAATATCGATTTTTGAAATCTTGATTCATAAAATGTCGATCACAGTCGTAATTTTGATGTAATTCTGTTAATATTTTTTATCAATCGTTCTTTTAATCACTAGAAACTTTTGCTGCCGAGATTATAAAAATCGACCTTATCGTAATATCGTACGCAAATCCATTTCAGTTGTTGGTCGATATAATAGCAAAAATAAATTTCTCAATTTTTTCTCTACATGGTGATGGCGCCTTTCATGGAACGTGGTGAGCCATTCACAGTACGGCTTTGGGCCCTTCAAGCAAGTTTTGCATCAGCAGCGTACTAGGTTTAACAAAGCTTTAGTTTTCAGTTTTTAAATTCATAAATACTCTTAAATTCATTACCCTAATTAAAAATTCTAGTCTAGAAAAAAATACAAGCGTACACATTTGAATATATTTTCGTAACGAAAATTGAAATTTTGGAAAAAATAAAAGTTTTTTTCTTTTGTGATTGGAAGATTTTTTAAATATACCTTCAAGAAAATCATTATAATAAATCGAGATCAAGATCTGAAAATTTGAGATTCACGATTGCAGAATAGAGGTCTCATACATAAAAAAATTTAAAATAAAATTTGGTGGCGCAACAGCTCGTGGAGAACCAGGGCCTAGTGACTTACAACTCTAAACCATTCCTGTGTGCGTGTTATTGGCAGGAATGGAGGGGACCTACAATTTTTTGCCGAGTCCGAACGGCTAGATGAGAAGCACTATTCATGACAAGTTTACTCTTGGAGGATTTGTCAGTTCCTCGCAAGAGGCAGTACCTCGGGAAAAAAACATTTCTGTTTTTAGGTGGCAGCGGCTGGGAATTCAATAATTCGTGATGCAAGGTAACAACTAGACGTACTTTTTTCGTCGTCCGATCAAATTCTCAATTTTTCGTAAAACTCGCAGTTTAAGTGCATAAAATCAAGCACATTGCTTTGCCTTAATCTTGTTTATCATCTCTCCGAATTTCAACTTTAATACTTAATTTAAATTAAGCATTAGTTTTTGTTTTGTTGCATTTTTTATTCGCGATCAAAATATGCCACCAAAACCAAATAAGCGATACCGTGTGCAACAACAAGACAGTGAGTGCGACTCCTCTCCGAGAGATGCTGATGCAAGCAATTCAACTGGCATTGCTGACAAACTGTGGAGCCGCATTGAAAAGAGGTTGGAGGAGTGGATGGTGACACTTAATCATTCCCTGGACGCTAAACTCAACGCTCTGGAAGATCGCCTAAATGCCCAGATAAGAGAAAATAGTTTAATTTTTGAACAAAAACTGGAGAAAGCACGCCAAGATGTCAAACGGCTCGAGCTAGTCGTTGATCAGTTTGAGAGAGAGAAAATTTGTTGTGATGCTGTAATTGTTGGAGTACCAGAGTATCCAGGGGAAAACTTGGAGACAATTTACAAAAAAATCTGTGTGACTGTGGATATTCAGCCCCCTCACATTCAAAATATTTTTCGCGCCAAAAAGAAACAACATTCTCCCATCGACTCGAGCATCATACTGAAATTTTCGGATAAGCGTGGCAAACAACAATTCATGCAAGCTGCAGCGAACTTTCGTAAAACAAAAAAAGCTCCGCTTAGCCTTTCCAAAATTGACATCGATTCGCAAAAAAGCTTTTTCATCAACGACAGTCTCACAAAAAACAATTATCAGCTCCAGCGGTACGCATTAAGACTTAAACGAAAGTCTCTTCTATCATCTGTGCACACATTCAATGGACAAGTATTTATCCGCACACCTAACAGCCAAGATCCAGTCATCATAACCAACATCGGAGATTTGAGGAATGCCGTCGGCTCTGACGATGTAAATGATCTCAACATATATGGTAGTTAATATTAATTTTTCAATGCAAGAATTTTTTTTTATTTATTCTTCTTTTTTTATTTCTACTATTCTTTCTTTGTCGCAAATAGATTTTTCTCTTTATTTATTTTTGTTGTATGTACAAGTTTTTTCAGTTCAAATTGTTTCTTTATTACATTTCTTTAGTTTCTCTCTTACTTGTGAAATAAATGTTTTCAATATTTTTGTTTTCGATTCCAGCCTCGGTTTAAACTTTTGTTGTCATAATGGGCAGCAACAATGACGCTGGCTTTCACAGCATAAACGAAAAAAATAGATTTTTAGTAAATACTCTTTGCAAAAGTAATAATGGTTTGCACATTTGCCACATTAATGCTCAGAGTCTTATTAACAAATTTGATGAGTTCAAAATGATATTTGAAGATAGTTTGGTTGATATAATTTGTGTGTCTGAGACGTGGTTTTATCCAAATTTAAATAGTAGTCTCTTTTCTCTTAATGGATTTAAAAAACCATACAGGGCTGACCGTACTCATTCAACGGGCGGGGGTGTTGCGATATATGTTAAAAATTACATCCGGTCTAGCCATGTTAAATGCTCTGATGGTACCGAGGCATGTGATTATTATTTCATTGATTTATTTGATGGTGATAATAAATGCACCATTGGTGCCATTTATATGCCACCACGAGTTGCTAGCTCTCGTCTTATTACACCAATTGTAGAAGAAATGTGTTCTCGTGTACCTAAGCTTATAGTTTGTGGAGATTTAAATATAAATCTTCTGCAACCTTCATCTAACCTTTTTAAAACGTCAATGAATTCTCTGGGACTCTCATTTGTGAATTATGTTGAGCCAACTCACTTTAAGCCTGGTTGTATCCCATCACTGCTTGATGTTTTTCTTGTAAGCGATGAAAGTTTTATTAAATGTTGTAGTCAGTTATCCGTCCCTGTGTTTTCATACCATGATCTTATTTTTTCCACCTATGATCTAAATTTTGAGAGGAAATCCACACAATCATTTCAGTTTCGTGATTTTCGTAATGTCAATGTTGAATATTTATTTAGTGATTGTTCGTCCATTGATTTACACCCAATTTTCACTACGTCTAACGTTAATAGTCAAATTGAACACCTTAACGTAGCCATTGACTATCTTTTTAATAAACATGTGCCCTTAAGGACTCGATTTATTAAATCAAGTAGCTGTCCTTGGCTTTCTCATGAAATTCTTAATGCAATTAAAGCAAGAGATGTCTCATATCGGCGCTGGAAACGATTTGGTTGTGTAGAAATGCTTCGACTATTTAAAACATCCCGTAATCTGGTAACAAGGTTAATAAAAACAGCCAAATACAATTACTATAATAACAGGTTCAACAAAGATCTTTCCTCCAAGTTCTTTTGGAAAGAAGTAAAAAGTGTTGGTTTAAAAAAAGATACTTGTGTTTCCGATGAGAATATTGATTTAGAGGAACTGAATCGTAATATCTCCACTCCTCCAACCCAATTCAACAATATGGTCTCCGAACTTGCTGAGAACGATAGAGTTGATGCATTTTCAGTGTGTGCTGTTGATGAATATCAAGCAGGAAAAGCAGTTTTCTCAATTAAATCCAAATCTACTGGTCTCGACAACAATCATCCCGATTTTATAAAAATCCTTCTTCCTTTCATACTTCCTCATATAACTCACATTTTTAACACTATAATAATGACCTCAACCTATCCCACTTCCTGGAAACAATCTAAAATTATCCCTATACCAAAACAGGGAAAAAAAGAATACAGACCCATAGCTATCCTTCCTTTTCTATCTAAGGTTTTTGAAAACATTTTAAGCAACCAGATAAAAAATTATATTAAACAAAAACATCTCCTTCACGCTCTGCAATCTGGTTTCCGGTCTGGACATAGTTGCATTTCAGCCCTTCTAAAAGTGTCTGATGATATAAGACAGGCCTTAGACAAAAATTATATAACTGTGATAACATTACTTGACTTTTCAAAAGCATTTGATTGCGTTAACTCTAATATTCTCTGTGATAAACTGACGACCTATTTCAATTTCTCTGACACAACTAAAAATCTAATTTATTCATACTTGACCAATCGTATGCAAGCTGTATCGTGCAATGGTAAGCTGTCCTCGTTTCTTCCTGTTAGTTCTGGTGTTCCTCAAGGATCTATCCTTGGACCTTTACTGTTCTCTATGTTCATTAATGATTTGCCGTCTGTTTTAACTTACTGTCAGTTTCATATCTACGCGGATGATGTGCAGTTATACGTTAGTTTTCCCATTGGGATGGTTGAAGATGCTATAGCTAACATGAACATTGATTTAAGCTCAATATATAACTGGTCTATACGCAACGGACTTAAACTTAATCCAGAGAAAACGAAAGCTATCCCAATATCCAAAAACAATCCTCACCTTCTAAACCTTCCTCGCCTCCTTTTAAATACATGTGAAATTGAATATGTTACCAATGTAAGAAACCTAGGTATAATCTTCAACAATAAACTTACATGGGACAATCATATTGATTCTGTAATTGCCAAGATATATGGTTCACTTAGAGGACTATCTGTAACTAAAACAATACTTTCTACTCAAGTCAAATTGAAGCTTGTAAGATCGTTTGTCCTACCGATATTATCATACGGGTGTGAGTTGTTCGCAGATCCTGATTTTCAATCACTTCAAAAGTTAAAGGTTGCTTTCAATGCTATTGCCCGTTACGTTTTCAACCTTCGAAGGTTTGATCATATTTCGCTTCAGGCTCGCCAACTTTTGGGTTGTAAATTGGAAGCTTTCTTCATGTATCGGTGTTGTTTGTTTCTCTTCAAATTAATTGTTAATAAGACTCCGAACTATCTCTTTTCGAAACTTAATTTCTGTTCTTCTAATCGTTCCATTCTATTGCGATCCTCAAGATATACCTGTTTGACATCACGCAGACAATTTTTCGTTTATGCTGTCAGACTGTGGAATAATGTTCCCAGTCACATGAGGTCTGGAATCGAAAACAAAAAGTTTAACGAACTTATTTTTGAATATTTCTCTAGCATGAACTGAGATAACTTTTTTATTATTTATTATTTATTTTTCTTCTTTGCGACTTTGCTTTAAATTTTACTAAATTCATTTAAAAACTTTATAAAGCTTTAATTTTCTTTTCTTTTTAAATCAACAAAAAATATTTTGTTTAATTGTTATTTAATTTTGCTATAATTGTCATTTAATATAATACATTCTTGCATATCCTAATTAATCTTATGTAATATAACCTGTACTATTTATAAGTTATTCTTAATGTACAGCTGTTTTCTTATCAATAAATCAATCAATAAATCAATCAATCGAACCCAGACCTTCGGCATGACAGTCCAACGCACTAACCATCATGCCACGAGGTACTACGGTCTCATACATAATTCACCATTAATCAGAATGGGACTCTATGAACAATATTTATGTATATATTTTAAGATATATATTTTTGAAAAATCTTCATATTTTGTGTTTAATGTCAATTGTGTTAGTAAAGTGAATTTTTGAATTTTTTCTATAGTAAATGTTCGATGATTTTTGATTTTTAAATACATGTACAAGAGGCAACAGCATATTTTGAAAGTGGATTTATATTCAAAATCTGGGTATGAGTCCTTACAGGTACCCCTTACCCTTACAGGATCCGAAAATATTTATTTTTATCCGACAAAACCAAAAATTGGGATCAGATTTCTTACTAAAAATTGAGTTGAAAGCGCATTTCCTTGCAAGTGACATTGAGTTCATTTTACTTGAGTCAAGTTTCTATTAACACCGTCTTTTCATTGTTTTTGAAGCAAGGTTGCTAGTTGGGTGCAGTTCTCATCTTGGTTCATCTACCCGCTTTTGTTTTTTTCCCAAAGCAAGACTCATTTTGCAAATTATTGCTTAGTATTCTTTGGCTTTTACCATATTTTTTCTGCGATATACGGATTTTTAAGAACCATTTCACTGCACACTTCTTATGTAATTTTTTCTTCCTCAATTAAGTGCTTCCCGAAACCTATTTAAAAAAAAAAATTCACAAAAAAAAATTCCAACTATGTATCGGCAAAAAAAAAGAAGACTATTAGCCAACTCTGGGCCAAAATTAATGAACAAAAAAAAAGCGACGGTATTCGCCGATTACTTAGAGGAAACATTTAAGCCGTTCTAAGGGCAAGAACTCAACGAAAATATTAATATGAATTTTACCTCTAATGAAAGCTACATAACGAGAAATGCTACACTTGCTGAATTAAAAAGAGAAATAAAGAAGCTTAAGTCCAGCAAAGCTCCAGGATATGACTTAATAACGGCAGAGATTTTAAAAATGCTCCCTCGTAAAGGGTTTATTAACCTCCTTTACATAATAAATGCCGCTCTAAGGTTAGAATATGTTCCGAGCCAATGGAAAGTTGCGGAAGACATAATGGTTTTGAAACCTGGCAAACCATCTCACGAAAAGAAGTCTTACAGGCCGATTTCGCTTCTTCCGATTATATCAAAAGTTTTTGAAAGAATACTACTCCTGCGCCTGCAACCGATAATAGAAGAGAAACAATTAATACCTGAACATCAGTTCGGATTTAGAAGCAAGCATTCGAAAATTGATCAAGTGCATAGAATTACTGACGTAATTGAGAGAGCTCTTGAAGAAAAGAAAATCTGTTCGACTGTCTTTTTGAACGTGTCGCAGGCGTTTGACAAGGTGTGGCACGAAGGCCTCAAATCCAGATTAAGACAAGTTCTGCCTGAAGGACTTTACAACATTCTTAACGGATATCTAAATGAAAGACTTTTTTGTGTAAGACACGGAAATGACTATTCTGATTTCAAAGAAATAGTGGCTGGGGTACCACAAGGAAGTGTATTAGGTCCAGTTCTGTAGCTTTTATTTACACGCGATATACCTCAAACAGATGACACTATTGTAGCCACGTTTGCTGATGATACTGCAATACTAGCAGTAGGCAAAACGATTAGCGAAGCTACAATTAAATTACAAAATGCTCTTAATAATGTCAATGAGTGGACAAAAACATGGCGAATTGTGCTCAATGAACAAAAGTCAGTCCACGTGGACTTTACGTATAAAAAAATAAATAGATTACCCATCTTTCTTAATACCGCTCGTGTTCCATTTGCAAATGAGGCTAAATATCTGGGAATGACTCTAGACGCGAAATTAAAATGGAAGCCGCACGTGAAAAAGAAATGCGAAGAACTAAAAAGTAAATTAAGAGATATGAACTGGTTACTCGGTAAATATTCAAAGCTTAGTATTGAAAATAAATTGATTTTATACCGACAGGTTCTTAAACCTGTTTGGTCTTATGGTATACAACTTTGGGGTTGTACCTGCGATACAAACTTAAATAACTTACAAACGTTTGAAAATAAATTGCTTAGGTCATTTGTAAATGCTCCGTGGTATATAAGACGCGAAGATCTTCACAGGAATCTCGGGATTCCTACGGTCCGGGACGAAATAAAAAGTTTCGCGCGAAAACATAGAAATCGACTATTAGAACACGCTAATCCAACGATTATTGACATTCTCGACGAGTCGAATTTAGTACGCCGTCTGCGAAGAACAAAACCCTCCGACTTGGTGCGGTGAACAGAAAACCGCTTTAAAATCGCGGATTAAGCAGGAACTTTCACCGGAAAGTAACCTGCAACACGTTACTTAACTTCGTTAAAAATAAATTGCTAGATAAGTTTCGACTTAGTTGCAATCGGGAAGTGGAGGTGGTCTTAGTGTTGTAAGAATAAGAATTCTATAAGCACGCGTTTTTCGGTCCACATAGAGCCTGATATGCTGGTTTTGCACCTACTCACCACCTACCCACGGGAAAATAACCACAAAAAAAAATGCTTCGTAACGTTTTTCTATACCTAATTATTTACTTGCATTTTATTTTTAAGTTTTATATATTCTTAGCAACTTGAACTTAAAGAGCAAGTAAGTGCGACCAAATGGAGTGTTTTCTTTTCCTTTATATGCAGAAACTATGAAATTCTTGTTCTGTATGTCAAAAAAAAAAAATATCCTCATCTTACTGGAATACATTCACATCCACAGTCAACCAAATCAAAAGAAAATGACAAGTCGTATGGATTTTCGAATTTTCTCGAAAACGACTCTAATGATTCTGATAAAACTTCGCATAGCTGTTGATATGAATAATTATAAGAAGAAAATTGTTTTGGTTTGCTTGGAAAAATAAATAAAAAGGAAATAGGGCTTGGAAGAACTTTGAGAAAAGATATTTTAAATTTTTTATAAACGAAAACAAAATAAAAAAAAGTAATTTTCTTACAGCCTTTAACTTTACTCCAAGAGCAAGTTTTTGCGATCAAGACATGCATATTTTTTTTATTAGAATCCATTTACCGAGTTTACATTGCTTTCAATGTTTGTAATGGTTTTTAGTCAAAAATTAATTTGTGTGTATAGGTAGCTTCTATGTACATTAGGTATTGTTTTTGATAAGTAAACTTAATACGAACCCATGTAAAAACTAAAAAAAAAACAAAATACCATAGCATATGGCATCTCACAGCCCTTCCAAATTCCGTCTCCCAAAAACATGATATACTCTTATATAAGTTTAACTGGCCCATTAAACCATACGCCTATCTAATTTTACAAATTAAAAATTCCAATAAAAAATCTACACCTCCTATAAAATATAATAATGTTCATAAATAAAGAAAAAAATGTAAAAATTTTCATAAAACAGTCATTTTCGATGGCACATCTAAGATTAGCTTTAATGAAGACATCCAAACATCAAATAGCCCATAAAACATTCAAAACGCGAATGTTATGTTCTCTACAAACATCACAATCACCCCAATTTTTTTTTTTTTTTTATTATACAAAACAGAACAGGGCTTAAGTTGCTTATCAAGGCTTTGCAGGCTACAAATACAATTTGGTGTATATGCAAAGCCTGTCAAAATGGTTGCATATTATTCAAATTTAATTTTTAACCTAATTAAGTTATAAAACCGTAACGTGGTTATATTGTACTAATATTTTTCTGGAAGGCATTGTTTTAATTGGTGACATATCATAGAAGTTGGGGATGAGCATAAGGAATATCTACCTACAGCCGCGATCGCAGAGACTGTATTTTGTCATTAATTAAGACCACTTAACGGGCTATATAGAAGGTATATATACGAAAGAAGCCAATGGGCAACCAGCTAATAGACTCATTAACTATTAAGAGCGCCTCAGAGCCCTGATGGGGTGCTGAAAACCCAGAAGCGGAAATTATTGCCATTGCAAATGGCAAATGCACTCAAGTGTATCCCGGTCCCGTATCTAAAATCGTAAATTTCAATAAAAAAAAGATATCATAAAAACCTTTAAAAAAATTATATGAATTTCTAGGAAATGCCTCGGAACTCGGAGCCTTGTGTGCAGCAGTTTTTCCTTCCGACGTGTCGCGTTGTTGTTGGTATAAATACGTGGAATAATGAGTCCATTAGCGGGACACCGAAGTCAATCTAATGGCACGACAGTGTTAAGTCATTTTTTCCCTTGATGTTATTTCCCTCTCCTCCTCCTGTGATGACACGTGTGCATACCGTCAGCAACCCTCGATGTCATCCAGTGAGTGGTTAAGGGTGACTTCGACTTCTCTGGCGTGCCACGTCTTCAATATGAATTTATTTTTGGTAAATCAACGGACCTACCTAACAAATAGCTCGTCGGTTGTAGCAATCATGGTAATGCATCTCATTAATTTTATTATCATCAATAGAACGAATGCGATTCGAGGGTCCATTTTCAAATCCATATTGAGATGCGAAGGTCGGTCCTGAAATTGGACTCAAACTGCGCTTGGTATTGTTCGGGGTGTCATCGGAGGTAATGAGGGTATTTATTGGGTATTTTTTGTACAAGTCTTAAGTTTAGTGTCCCGTGAGGACAATGAAATCCAAAACCAAGCCAAACAAAAGGTATAGACAATTACTGATGTCCAAATTGCATGTGGTAGGTCGAAATCTGGGATTGTAACAATTTTTCTATCCGGATGGCAAATGGTGGGCCGTTATTTTCACCACAGGGAATATTCAAGCAAGATCGGTTACAACTAAATTATTTCCGAATAACATTTTAGATGCGATTGCGATTGTGCAATAATAGATGTAAGGGGATTTATTATAAAAGTTGATACTTCGAATTATTGATTGGACAGTTTTATTGGATTGGGAAAGCAACTGGAGAGTGGACATGGAACGTTGTGTTTTGAATAAATTGTAGGGCAATAGAAGAGGAAAAAGTATTCAGTTTTAGTTTCTGTTTTATTAAACTTTAAAAAGTCAAAACGTAAACTAAATAGTTAGAAATATATTGGAAAAGTGTAATAACTACTCGTACATACGAGTATGTAGTTTTGGAAAAGGATTATTGATTCTAGAAGTTCCCAAACGAACATGGGGTCTTATCTCCCATTTAAGTTGCTTCCACCGGCTAGGTCTCTAGCTAGCTGTCTCCAGTCTTGCACGTCAAATTTTGTGAGGTCCTCTTCCACTTGCGAGTACCACTTGTTACGCTAATCCTCCTCTACTGGTCCGTCCAACGGTGTAGAATTCCAGGACTTACCGGGCCGGAGCATTGATATCCATATACGCTCTAGATGACCCTAAGTCGTTGTCTTCTCACATTTTTGGCTGTGTCTGTGTCGCTGTACAGCCTGTACCTAAAATTTGTTGATGTAACTTTTTTTTCATTCCCCATTTATGCAGACGGACCAGAGCATTTTTCTCTCAAAACAGTCTAAGCTCTAAAGCGTTCTCATCCACCGTTAATAGTGTCAATGCCTCTGCACTACACATCAGGACCGGGATGATAACTCAGTAAAGCACCACAATGACAACCTCCTCCAGAAGAGACTTCAAACAATTAAACGTGGACATTTAAAAAGATCAATAGGATCATTGGTTAGAGGCCACCAATGCCAGATGTCATCACAACTACCCTTGGGGATGTTACCACCAAAGAAAACAAGGTCAAGGGTTTTGCTGACTACTTTGAAGAACACTTCAAACCCAATCCACCATCAGATCCTGAGTTCCTGGTTGAAGCCAACACATCAATGCAAACCACTCGAACATTTTAGGAAAATGTACAGTTCAGCAATACCAACCCCGCCAGCGATCTCACGGTACCTCGGATGCCACGAGTTCACTACTATTGAAGAAATAAAGAAAACCATTCCCAGAAGTTATCCAAAGAAGTCAACAGGACCGGACAATATCTCCAACTTCGTCCTGAAGAGACTGCCGCATTTGGTGATGTTCCTCTTGGCAATTATCCTCAACAATTGCGTCAACAACTGTTACTTCCCCACCAAATGGAAAAGCGCTAAAATTGTGACTATTCCAAAAAAGAGCACCAACAAAGACGTCTCTGGATACAGGCCAATCTCACTTCTGTGCAACATGAGTAAGATACTCGAGGAGCTAATATTTAGACGACTCAAATCATTCTGCAGCGACAACCGCATAATTCCAAATATGCAGTTTGGATTCCGAGAACATCACTCAACACTTCATCTACTTTTAAAGTTCCAGGACGATGTTGCCCTCTCCCTTAATTGTCATCAAGTCACTGTCGGATGCTTTCTCGATATTGAAAAAGCATTTTACAGCATATGGATACATGGACTTGTTCACAAATTTTTCCAACTCAGATTTCCACATTCACTAATTAAAATTATTTACAATTTTCTTCATTCCAGATCGTTCTTCGTTCAAATAGGAACTTGCCAATCAACAACGAGGACAACCAGAGCCGGAGTTGCACAAGGATCTAAACTAGGACCATTTCTCTTTAAGATATATACTTCAGACCAGCCACAGCCAGAATACGCCCAGACTTTCCTGTTCTCAGACGCGTCGCGACGACTCCCTCACATACGCCAAGTCCATGTCACCGATATTTGCCACCAGAAGAGTTGAAGCCCATGTCAGACTACTATATGAGTACTACCATCGTTGGGGCTTCAAAATAAATTTGGCAAAATCCGAACGTATCTGTTTCAGACGACCAAGTGGCTCAGGAAGTAGAAGAGGATGCTCAGCCACCAATTGCAGGAACACCAAGATAACCCTTTCCGATGAAACTCAACTGTCAGCAAAAAATAACGTCAAATACCTGGGAATACAGTTCACCGAGTTCGATTTAATCCTCACTCAGCAGCTGTACTAAGAAAAGCCAACTTCGCCTTCCATCGCATCTATCCGCTAATGTGAATACAGAACGGACTAAGCCAAAAGACGAAGCTTCTTCTATACAAGCAGCTCATTAGACTGCTTTCCCATCTGATACACGACAACAAAATCACAAATAAAGAAACTTACAATATTCGAGAGGAAGATTCTGGGGATCTGCACAAGACTGCACTTCGACAGAATACGAAGGAAACACGTCAGCAACAAGAGACTCTATGAAGAGGCCAATATTCTACAACTAGATAGATACCTCATCCAATCCAGCAGAAGATGTCTACAAAAATCCGAATCCTCTGGTAGAATGAATTGTAAACCAGCCACGAAATCCCAACCTCGAAGCGATGGAACTACTAGATGAGGATATTATTTCAACAACTGACGAAGAAAACATCCCTTCTGGGCAAATTATGTGAATATCATCAGCATAAGTGAGTAGTTTGACGTACTTTTGAAATATTGTGCATCTATATTGATTACGTGAAGTGGAAAGACAGAGTGTTGCCTTGCCTAAGACGTTTTTTGACATCAAATGTAGCGGTGATATCTTTGCTGACCTTTATGGAGCATAGAACACCCTGAAACGTATGAAATTGCTTTATATAGCTCCTGTCTTCGGATGCTGTCATACGCTGCCTTGAAATCGATAAAAAGGTGGTGGGGTTTTGATTTAAAATTTCTTTTTTTTTTTCATAATTTCCCCTAGTAGGAATATTTTGTTGATAGTGGAAGGTCTATGGCCACACTGATATGGACCTATCACATTGCTGGCGAATGGCTTCGGACGTTCAAAAAGTAAAGGGTGATTTTTTAAGAGGCTTAGAACTTAAAAAAAAAAAAAACACAAAAAATTCGAAAAAATGAATGAAATATTTATTTGAATCGATAGTTTGAAATTTGCAATTTAATGTTTAAAGATAATTTCATGCAAATGTTGACCGCGGCTGCGTCTCAGGTAGCCCATCCGCTGAGTCCAATTTTGGCATACTCTTTCACACATATCGGCCGGTATCTCACGAATGAATGCATGTATGTTGGCTTCCAGTGCGTCAATCGAAGCGGGCTTGTCCCTATAGACATTAGCCTTGACATACCCCCACAAAAAATAATCTAATGGTGTCAAATCGCACGATCTAGGCGGCCAATTGACCGGCCCGAAACGTGAAATTAACTGTTCACCAAACTCGCCTCGCAATTGCGCCATTGTTTCGCGTGCTGTGTGGCATGTGGCACCGTCTTGTTGAAACCACATATCATGCAAGTCAAGAACTTCCATTTCGGGCAAAAAAAAGTTTGTTATCATCGCTCGGTAGCGTTCACCATTGACAGTAACACTGCGATTCGCATCATCTTTGAAGAAATATGGCCCAATAATGCCGCCGGCCCATAAACCGCACCAAACAGTGGCTTTTTCGGGATGCATTGGTAGCTGTTGCAATGCTTCTGGCTGATCTTCACTCCAAATGCGGCAATTATGCTTATTTACGTACCCATTCAACCAAAAATGAGCCTCATCGCTGAACACAATTTTTCGATAAAAAAGCGGATCCTCGGCCAGCTTTCCAAGAGCCCATTCACCAAAAATTCGGCGTTGTGGTAGGTCGGCTGGCCAGCTGTATCTTCAAAGGCCTTACGCCCAAATCCTTCCGCAAAATTTTCCACGTAGTGCTGTAACAAAGGCCTAACTGCTGGGAACGGCGCCGAATCGACATTTCGCGGTCTTCTGTCGCACTAGCTGATACGGCCGCAATATTTTCTTCACTACGCACAGTACGTAAACGTGTTGGTGGTTTAATGTCCAACAAAGTAAATTTGGTGCGAAATTTGGTCACAATCTTCCGAATAGACTGCTCAGAAGGTCGAGAATGCCGACCATAAAATGGAAGCAGCGCGCGATGAACATTTCGAACCGAGCACGAATTTTGATAGTAAAATTCAATAATTTGCAAGCGTTGTTCATTTGTAAGACGATCCATGGTTAAATTGCAAACCAAACTGAAGCTGTTTGACAGTGACACAAGGTACTAAACACACGTCAGCTGTCAAAACCAGTGTTGCCAAAACCAAACCAGCTAAAAAATCACCCGTTACAAGGGGATTGATGCCTCTGTAGTTTAAGCAGTTCAAATTGTCTGTTCTGTGCCCCATCACAAAATGCTGAAATTCCATTCATCGGCAATTCTTTCCTCCGGCAATTTCTGCAGATGAGCTGGTGAAATATTCCTAACAATTTCACTGTCAGCCACTTTGGGCCGAGCTGTTCAAAGGCCATGTTGCAAGGCCATAAGCTCTGGCAGCTTTATCTGATGTTTGAATAGCTATCTACACTCCATCGAGATCGGTTGGGACGAATTCGTTGGCATACGTCGTTTAGGCTGAATGGTGCAATTAACATGGCAGCGGAATTCGATTAATCACAGCGCACCGTTATACAGATGGCAGAAATGATTTTTCCATTCCTATCCTCACCACCGACATGCGATTCTACTACGTTGTTCACTGATTGTCCTTGCAGGCTTCGGTTTGAGGCCTGTAATCTTGGCAGGTTCGTTTCACCTTTTGGTAAAACTTTCTAACTTCATTCCTGCGATGGCATTCCTCAATGTTCTTGATCACGCGCTTCTCATATTCTTTCTTTTTCTTTCTGAGAAGCCTCTGTTTCCCTCTCTTTGTGTGCTTGTTGAGCTCGCATACAGCTTTGGTTCTTGTATGCAGCGCCATTTTGTATGCTTGTTGTTTGGCAGCATGTTCTTGCATTTTTCATCGAATCAGGGGTCTTACTGTGCGATACCCATATCAGCACGTCAGGTGGCTCATCGGATGGCTTCTTGGTGATTCTTCTACTGGTTCTCGATGCTTGAAATTGATGGCGTAGAACTATTTAGGGTCTGAGCAGATTGGACGATGGAACTGGAATAGATGTCGAAAATGATGCAGTAAAAGTTAAATCTTTAACTCTTGCGGCTCCGGCTGTAGAAATTTTAGCATCTATTCAAGCTCCTTTCAGAAAAAGTGCTCAAATTTGTTCAGTAACTTTATTGGGTTCTACCTCAATGGTATAATGTTGTTGAGGAAGACTCTATTTTTTGCTTGAATTGAAGGAAAATGGTTTTTCTCTAGAGGAAACTATCCCCTAGTTCTCTCCACCGTAAATCGACCCCTGCTTACCCATGGGCGTAAAGAAAGTCAATTTTGTTCACTAAATTACCCCCAGTAAAAATTTTAATTTTATATTTCTCAAAATTCCATATCCATTTCGTAAAAGTGCCATAATTTCTACCACATTTATGATCACCAATTAAGATTTATTGCTCTCAAGCCCAAAACATAACAAGCCGTTGACCATCAAAAGGCCAACGAACTTCTCCATCAATATACAATATACAGCTTAAGTCCTGCATTAATTTCGGGAAATAAAATATTAAAAAAAAAACGAAAACTCACATTTGAGGGGGTGTTATATGTAATTTAATGCCTTTTTGCACAATTCTCCATTTTTTTTTTGTGTGAGTCCTGCATTCAAGCTTCTTTCCTCTCAATGAATGTTGATTATATATGAGTCCTTCTCCCCGGCAACACAGCTTTATATTGAAGCGGTTTGGGATAGAGATGGGTCGGCTTAAAGCCAACTGGACTTAAAAAAAATCGCTATCATAACAACCTCATGTTTCCATAATGGGATCCAGTCCAGCAACAGCGAAACCATTCATACCTCGCATACATCACTGCAACATACACACCCTATCACTGGCAACACAGACCAAACAACAAGCCAAAAGTCCGACGACGAGGTAATAATTTACGTTATCCCTGGTCGTTTTTTCTTTATTTAAGGGTTTCGCCCCATCACCCTTATCCAACCCCATTCCGCATCCACCACCCTACCAAAAAAAAAAAAATCCCCAAATGGCACGGCCATAATAATTTGTCAAAACACGTTAAGCAAACACATTCTGTATTTGCTGGCTGCGAATTCTGCACATTCTGCCCTTTTTTGTCAATTTTGCTTTCGTATACGAGTACATATATGTCTAGCTATATATGTGCACTTATCTACAGGATATTTGCTTTTGTATGAGTGGACCAAAATAGAATCCTATAACAACTAAAGAAAGGGAAGTCGCGGCCAAAAACAAAATTGGCATTTGATTTTGTTTGATTATGATTTTCTCTATCGGTCATATTAAGCCATGCATTCATATATGAGCCGAGCCGTACGCTATTTCCTATTTATTTAGTCCTTAAAATGGAACAAGCAAAAGGACCTTCTTACCAAAGAGCTTCAGTGTGGATATGCCGGGTCGGGCATCATGGAACTTGATAGTATATTCTCAATGTGTTTATTTTTGGCAATATAGCTTTGGGTATATAGAGGGGTCGTCATATCCAGATCTAGACTCCCGTTTTCTGATTGTATTTGATTGTTTGTTTTGGTAAGCACACAAAACATACTCCAACGAGAGGGAGTTATATGTAGGTATAGAGAAACGTCAAAATCATATTTATATTAAAATGTCATTTGCAGAGTTTTAAGTGAATGCAGAATGAGGGATCTCCAGGAAAAGGTCCTTCTCTCACAAGTTTGACAAACAAAACGGCGACTAATAAGATTTTTTTTCCCAGACATGGCTTTGTTTGGAGAAGTAAACAAAAACAATATTAAACAGATTTTAAATTTGGCTCGAATATTTATGCTTTTATTTAAAGTTTTACTAAATTGAAAAATTTAATATATTTTATTTATTTCAGAAGGGTGTTGGGCTTAGTGGGAATTTATTTAACCATTTTAAGGACTAGTTTTTCAGTAATGAGTTGACTCTGCGTTAAATCCGAGTAAGCTAGCTCCGAAAATAATTTAAGCCTGAAGCAAACTCAAAACCAGTTAAACAGTTTGCGATCAGCTCTACCTACCTCTCAGTAAAGTGGATATCATACTTTAAGGCCTTTCGTTTTCGCAATTGAGATGGCACCACAGCGAAAATTACACTTACCCAAGATTTCAATAACCTAAGCGGAAATTACCCTCAGTCTATAGTCTATGAGTTAACTCACCAAATAAGCGATTTTTACCAACTGAAAACACGTTCTTAGAGTGTACCTACACAGGTTTAATCCCAAGACTAGGATGATCTCGCACTGAAAAGCTGGGCCTAACCTCTGTGAAATTAAAATGTTCAAAAAATACAATTCAAAGAAGCTTCATGGCCATAAACGGAAACTTTGAGCTAAGCTAAAAAAAAATATGAAAGGTATAGTGGATATGCGTTTCCCAACTCACCACGTCAGACCCACCCAACACTTTACTTTGACCCGGTGCGGCGAGGCAAGAGAAAATACTACCCGTTAGTAAAAAAGTTCTTAAAGTTAAAGTTGTGTTCAACAGTGAAGACCCTAAAAAACAGAAGAGACTAGAAGGGATACCGTCAAAAGTGCTAAAGATGACTGCCCACTCGTGTCCCAACTATCAATAAACAAGTCCAACAGCTGTCTGAAATAAGGAGTCTTTCTCAGAAGCTGGAAGACACATGGACTATTGCTAATCAGCGTACTAATTTCTGTGTATGCTGGACACTGCAAGAAAACTATTGTAGAAGGTGCTGGGACCGCAACCGGGAGCCTACTAGAAAGCATAGATATGGATTCAAAAAATGTCACCCTACAATCTGCACCATTGAAGAAGTAATAAAACCCGCTCAAATCACCCAACGGGTAAGCAACTCCTCAAGACAGAACATATTTCTGGCAAACGAGCACGGCAAAAACGCGGCTCTGAACCTTTGGGACCTCATATATGGGAAATTTGATATTTTAGAATGTCATCTAATTGGTCAGTAATTGGTCAAGAAAGGTCAACTAGTCCTAGAAATTGGTCAGCCCTTGATAACTAGCTATAAGGACTTAAAGTTTCTCAAGGTCACGCGCAATTTTTGGCACCTCATTTATGGGAAATTTGCAAAAAAAAGATGCCATCTGAAAGACTTGTAGATAGTGATAAAAGGTCAATTATTTTCAGTAATTGGTCAGCTATAGTTTTTTTTCTATGAATTTTCAAAACTCGTTTCAAGGTCACAAAAAAAAACTTTTGGCACCTCATTTGGGTCATTTCAAATAAACAAGTATGCCATTTGAAAGGCCATTTCACGGTCATAAAAGGTCAGCTATTTTCAGAAATTGGTCAAGCATAGTTTTTTTTTTAATGAATTTTTGATTTATTTAAAAAAAAATTTCAAGGTCATAGCGATTTTTGGCACCTCATTTATGGGAAATTTGCAAAAAATATATACCATCTGAAAGATCTCTAGATCTATATAAAAGGTCAGCTATTTTCAATTATTGGTCAGCGATAGATTTTTTTTTAATAATTTTTTTTTTTAATTTTAAGGTCATAGCGATTTTTGGCACCTCATTTATGGGAAATTTAGGAAAATTGCATGCCATCTGAAAGATCTCTAGATCTATATAAAAGGTCAGCTAGTTTCAGTAATTGGTCAGCCATAGATATTTTTAAATTAATTTTTGAAGTTTTTTTCAAGGTCGCAACAAAATTTTTGGCTCCTCATTTGGGTCGTTTCAAAAAAAAATCATACTGATTGGAAGGCCATTTAGCGGCCATAAAAGGTCAGCTAATTTCAATAATTGGTCAGTCATGGACGTTTTTGTATGAGTTTTTGAATTTTCATCAGTAGTATAAGACAATTTTAGTAGCTAATTTTGAACATGAAAGCAATGCCTAGTCATGCGCAAATTACCTATGCATCTGTAAAAACAATCTAGTTGTTAAAAAACCCTAGAAAAAATTACTTTGACGCTAATAAGAGCTTGGCAATGATAATACTCGAAGGTGTCGCCTTGCAGCAATTTTTTGCATTAAGGCGCAAAAAAAAAAGTTTGGTTTGTCTGTAGCCCAGGAAAATTAGACTTTTACTTCGAAAAAATTCCGACAAAGCTGAATTTTGGTAGAAAGCTTTGTGTTGACGTCTTAACCATTTCCTGAAAAGTTCCGTAAATTTGGACTGGGGCTTAAATTTTTTGGGGGTGTTGAAGGGGGTTAAATTCAGTTTTTTCTTAATTTCTCGAAAATTATAAGTTTTTTTGAAAAAAATGTGAAGGTACAAAGTTAAGCTTATGTCATTCTACACAAAAAAAGATTAACATACTTTTCTCAAACAAGCAATAGATTCTGAGAAGAGATTCAGCACAGAGCTCTCTACCAAAATTCAGCTTTGTCGGAATTTTTTCGAAGTGAAAGTCTAATTTTCCTGGGCTACAGACAAACCAAACTTTTTTTTTTGCGCCTTAATGCAAAAAATTGCTGCAAGGCGACACCTTCGAGTATTATCATTGCCAAGCTCTTATTAGCGTCAAAGTAATTTTTTCTAGGGTTTTTTAACAACTAGATTGTTTTTACAGATGCATAGGTAATTTGCGCATGACTAGGCATTGCTTTCATGTTCAAAATTAGCTACTAAAATTGTCTTATACTACTGATGAAAATTCAAAAACTCATACAAAAACGTCCATGACGTAAATTTCCCATAAATGAGGTGCCAAAAATCGCGCGTGACCTTGAGTGACCTTGATAAACTTTAAGTCCTTATAACTAGTTATCAAGGGCTGACCAATTTCTAGGACTAGTTGACCTTTATTGACCAATTACTGACCAATTAGATGACATTCTAAAATATCAAATTTCCCATATATGAGGTGCCAAAGGTTCAGAGCCCAAAAACGCCTTTAATTCATCACCAGGTGGTGTGCAATGTTAAACGTGCTCGAGAAAACTTTAAACATGTCAGCCTTTCTTTTGCCGATTGTGAAAGAATATTTTAATAACCAGGAGGTGATAAACTAGAGCACAGAATACCAATAAAGAACGCAAATTACCTCCGGAGCAGCGTAAACATCGATCTCGGGCCCTGATCTATGGGTTATTTCTTATAAAGGCATTCTTCCCATCGATATTTTAGAAGATATCTTCCTAGTGGCTTATGCATAGGACCATCCCTTCGGTGATATGGGCAAAATACACCGAAAATTGTCATAGGAAGCTACCAATTGTTTTGAAAATTCGTAAGCTTTTTTAACCACCCGACAATGAAAATGGAAACTTTTCCAACCACAGTCCAAACGAACGGACACACACCCTTTGAAGCCCAACAACCAGACGTTGCATGTAATGGAGCCACTAGCTCCTATCCTATGGGCCTGATGGAGGGATGATTTTTCAAGTGGGGGTAAAGGAAGGATCACGCTCTTGAAGGGTGTCGTCCCCTCCTCAACCAACTGATTGTGTTACGATCCTGACCAAACGAACGGACACATACACCAACCACTGACTTATCAAACTCATCCACCAGACGTTGTATGGAGCCAATGCTCCTACGGGCCTAGTGGAGGGATAATTTTTCAAGAATGATTAATGAAGGATCACACCTTTGAAGGGCATCGTCCTCTTCCCAACCAGGTATGATTGTATAATGATCCTGACTAAACTAACGGACATATGCACCAACCACTGACCCATCAAACTTATCTACCAGACGTTGCATGGAGCTACTTTCTCATACGGGCCACGTTGAGGGACGATACCTGGGGGTATTGGGGGTAAAGGAAGGACCACACCCTTAAAAGGCGTCGTCTTTTCCTCAACCAGGTGATTGTGTAATGACAGATACTTCTTCAATGACTAAGAACTATCCACCAACTCTTCAGGCTATAACCTGCTGAAACTCATTAACACCTGTTACGGGCTTGATTGTCTTGGGATTTATCATAGGTTTCATTTCATGGAGGTAACAATGGATCCTACATTGATTTAAGTGTGACGGTAACAAGATCAACTGTCAGTCCATTAACCAACTCAACCTTTAAAGGAAGCTGTATCAGGTTATGCAACGAGCTTACTTCTAGATGAATGAAAAACGGTCTCAGCCTGGCTGCAGAAAAACCAAGATGGTCCTGCCACAGAAAAAAGGATCCCGATTCTAATAGATTTCCAAGGTAGGACGGAAGTGATATAGACTAAGGACGCCGTAATGCGTGCAGTATTTCAGTGTGAACATTCACACAAACTCACTTACTAGAACCAGATGAAGACCGTGGTGGAACAACGTCGAAATAACCCAGTTCATTGAGTACAAGGTGACGTTGAATGTACCTAGGTACTCCTGATGTCAACAACGAATGCCATTCTCCTCTATGGATGTCAGATTTGACCTTCTAGCAACAAAAAGGATGCTCCTCTATGATAAAAAAGCAGAAGAAGAAGTTGATGTGGAAGTGTCAACGGAAGAGGCTCAACAGCTGATAAACAGAAGATGAATAGCAAGTCTGATGAGGAATGTGGCTAAGTCGAATGACTGGAAGCCAAACAGTGAGGTAAACTACATGTGCCCATCAGGTACTCACTGGACTCCGATATTTCAACGCCTTTTCTCCCCAAAATCGGCAAAACGAACAGTAGGTACCTACACCTGGCCACTACTTTGACTTCCAAACAGACGCAGGGCACCATACTTTTTTCACCTGCCGCAAATGGAAACGCGAAAGAGGAGAACTGGAGAAAAATATCGGTACAATCACTCCAGACAATATAAGGGCTGGTTCACAAATGTACCGCACGTTTTTTTGCTGTATAAATCCAAACGGTAAACATACAAACCTTGTGTGTAAGGTTCTATGTAGAATGTATAAGCCACTGCCCATTCGCATGGATATATGTTGCAAACAAACGTACGGTGCATTGACATGCGAACTAGATCTAACCATGAAAATGATAAACACTCGGCAGAATTGGAAGCAAATCATCTGCACCAACGCCCAACATATTCTCAGAAGAGAGAAAAGAGGAAAAGAGCAGTCTCATGAGACCAGAGAGAGCCCAAAAGGATGTATGATTACATTATGATTTATTTATCCTGCAGAAAATTTTACAGGGTGGCCTTAACTAAAAAAAATGTAATAAAAGGAATACCCTGTATAAAATATCAACAAAAGAACTCCATTGCTCCTTTGACCGTGTCGGCCAAATATCCTGTCATCCTGTCAAGTTAACAACTGAAAATAAACCAACAAAATGTCCTTAGAAGTATGGTTTATTTATTTGTTCTAGACTCTCACCTTCATATCTAATCGCTCTATTCGTTCCGCAGCTCCATACCAACCGACAAAGAAATATCAAGGATTCATCAATTATTTGTGACCTATGAATGTGTTTTGCGTGTATGATGACGACAACGACGACCAACGACTCTCGGGTATATGTATGTGGAAATCTAATGCCGAAGATCGGGTTTGTTATTGTTCTTTTGGAAACGTTACACGTCCTAGAATGTTATAACAAATGGCATAGCCTGTCGGTGGGTGATGGGAGAAATATTTTACTATTCTTGAAAAAGGACGACAAAAAACGAATGAGGAGCAATTTCGCAGACAATATACGAATACCCTTGTAAATGATATCCTTAAGAAAAGGCATAACCTCCGGTGACGGTAGCGATGGGTTTCTGAATCTATTTCAAACCCACTGACTGACTGTACCACCACCCAAGATATGTAGAAAGTGACTCCTTGGAATCGCCACTGTGACATGTAGTGTCCTTATTCCAGTCGATATATTTCATTTTGTATATGTTTGTCTTCGTTCTTTTGTCGTATCGTCGTCCTGTGCTTATACTCTGGTATATAGGAGTCGGGCATATCCTTTCTGTTTTTTTTTTTTTTTTTGTAACCCTTGGGCTGAGCGTAGTATAGTCACGAAGACATTGTATTCTTTTTGTGTGCAAATGTTACGATGTCTTAAATGGATTTGGCCTCGACAGGATATATATGTGAGGAGTTGAATTGTGTATAACTGGAAATCAATGCACGTAGGGATTTGATACAGATGAAGAAACTGTCCTTGGGGATATTTTAATGAAGTTTTCCAAACTATTGAACACATATACCTATGCTACATTGTAAACATACAAAACACATACACACACGCATGTTCTTCAAGGCAGTCGACATCGTTGTCGTGGGTAGTAAGAGGTACCTTTTATGGAGATCACTTGCTCGGAGTCAATTGTTATTGTGACTTCTGTTAGGAACAATAAATTTATCTGATGTTTGATTTACTTTAGTTAAGATATACACAAAATAAATTCGAATATAAAGTTCAAGGTTCTTAGATTTGTCTGTCTGCACTAGTTGATATTGATATAAGAGCTCCTATAATAATTATACAAGTATCAAAAGGGGCAGAGGACAATAATATCATACCGGACAATCAGTTCGGTTTTAAGGCGGGACATGACACCATTCATGCCGCGTCGAAACTCGTTTCTGATGTCCAATGGAACAAATCTAAGAAGCAATGTACGGGTGCCTGTCTGGTTGATTTGGAGAAGGCCTTCGACACCGTATGGTTAGAGGGTCTTTATCTAAAGCTGACCAGACTTGGCATTAGTAAACCACTATTATATATGCTTTATGATATGCTCAATGGCAGAAAGTTTGTTGTCAAAAGTGGCAATGTAACTTCTGCCACAACCTTTAATATTAAAAATGGTCTTCAGCAGGGAGCGGTCAACTCGCCGATTCTATTCAGCATTTACACCAGCGATCTGATAAGTAGTCTAACTCAGGCAATAGCGTATGCCGACGATCTAATTGCGTACAGAACAGCTCCAAAAGTCGAGGTCATCAGGATTCTTTTGCAGCGTAACTTCGAGAAGATTCAGCAATATTGCGATGACTGGAAGTTGAAAATCAACTTTCAGAAATCAGAAACTATCTTGTTTAGGACTCCGTTGCTTAGAGCCACAAGGGATACGAGAAAGAACTGGCGCAAGCTGGTGATCGTAGGGCCAAGTGGACATCCACTGGCGAGTAAAAGTGTAGTAAAGTACCTTGGCATCTGGATGGATCAGTATTTGTATTTCGACAGACATATAAATGCTGCTCTGGCCAGGGCTAGGGGAGCCTTTGCCCTGACGAAACGGTTGTTTTATAGCAGCCGGCTTGACAGCAGGGTGAAGGTGATTTGCTACATGGCCCTTATCCGGCCGATGATTGCCTATGGATGCCCGGTTTGGTTCAACGTTGCCCCATCTCAAATGGAAAAGATTCGGGTGTTTGAGAGGCAGTGTCTTCGACGCTGCCTTGGATTGCACAGAACACCAGAGTCGGAGTACAAACTCTACTATTCCAACCTGGCTCTATACAACGGGGCCAACATAAACAGGATAGATAATTTCTTGATGAAGTTTATTCGAGGTCACATTGCAAGAGTGATGTCCTCGTCTAACAGCTTAATTTTCGGGGCTTATTACCCTAAATACGAATACTACGAGAGTGTGCGTCTAAGCGGCCTTATTCCGCCCGATGCATTCCTCCACCTAGACAGTCGAGGGCTGATCCACCGCTAATCTACCACCTCGGCCGTAGAACTGTAGATCGGCGGCTCCTTTACAGTCGAGACGTCCTCGCACAAGACGGAGCTGAGCACCTTCGGTTCAGTAGGACTGTGTCCGAATGGGACCGAAGGGATAGGGTAAGGCAGGAGAACCAGTTCTGGTGGTTAAAATATGAAGAATGAAGTTCCTTCAGATATTTAAAAGTTGTCCTTGGTTTTTCTCTGTCATGGCCGACTTACAAAGGTTTAGATAGTTAGTTTTAAGTAGGGACAGTCTCAGGGTGGCATCAAAAAAAAAAAAAAAAAAATTATACAATTTACAAAAATACAAAAAAATTATAAAAACCGGAAAATGCTTGCTGTGGCTGTTTTAGTTTTTAAGTATTCTGTAAGTAGCTTATAAGTAGGTTGTAATTAGTTGTAAATAGTTTTAAGTAGCTTTAAGTAGTTTTAATTAGTTTTAATTAGCTTTAATTTAGCTTTATGTAGTTTGTAAGTTTTATATAAAACCAAAAAAAATTAAAGACAGAGATACCGAGTTTTTTTGTAAATTCTTCTCGGTAAAAAATAAAACCGACCTGGATTTAGTATTAAGACAGTTCTTAGGCCGAATGGCATTAGCATTAAGTTATTATAGTTTAACTTAGAGCGCCCGACTGGGGCCAGTAAGTTAGTTTTAAGATATTGATAAGTAGGCTAGTTTTTATGAATTTTTGTCTAGCTTTTAGATAGTTTAAAGAAAATTAAAAAATAAAAATGAATTAAAAAAAAAAAAAAAAAAAGTATCAAAAGGGTTTTGTTTAAACAAAGAGCTGAACATAATATTATTAGCATTAAATCGCATCAAATTGTAGACTTGTTTGGATGGAAATAGTTGTCTACGCTAAGCAAGTTCCATTTTAAATATATAATTCAGAATTTAAACTCTCGACTTTGCTATAATATTGGGTCTAAGTTATCGAGCCTACAATTATAGCTTTCACTAAAAACTATAAAAAAATAGTGCGATTCTGTAAAATTTCACTGCGCATTTCGAGCAGAATATTGTCAAATAAATCGTGCATCCAACGGTTCTTTAGTCAAAACTGTACAATTAATTGGAATTCAAATTTTCGTTAAGCTTTCAACCTTATCCATCATCGTAATATCTATACGCAGATGATTACTGACTCACTAAACTCCATTTTCTTTTTCTTTGAACCATATTCATTCAACACACTATGTGCCTTTTATTTCAGCTTCCTCAATCTTTACAAAAGCTATTCATAAAAACCCCATTCACATAAAATGTGTTATAATTACTCTTAAAACTGCATCACGCACATCTGTAACAACATCACGCACTAAATTACATGCATTTTATTATTCATCATGCAAAGTCTCATTACTTTCAAAATGTATGAACTAAGTCTTCAAAATCCCTTAGAAGAACTTATAAACTTGACTTCTGCCAACCAACATTACCCTCCATCGACATCATTCGTACATGGTTCAATAAAGCTATATACAAGCAAACAATACAGGAACAGAAAAAAAAATATCCTTTTGTTTAATAAATAATTTTCAATCCTACTCAGGACATGCAATTAACAGTCATACACATGTGTTCGAAATGCACTTCTCTGATGCACAGAACAAAATTATATAATTAAAAATGTTGAGCAATGTTCTTGTTAAAATTGAACATCCTTTCTGCAGGTGCTCCTGTTCATTGACGCACAATGCGTGTTTTAGAAACTAATGATCTTATCAGAGGCAAAGATGTTGACATTTATGGGTTTTGTATAAAAAAAAAAAAAAAAAACGTGTGCAGGTACAAGTGTCCTTTTTAATGAGAGCAAATTTTCCAGTGAAATGATGGTAATATGGCGGCAGATATAATAAAAAAATAAATTCTGTCTGTCTGACACTGCATGTCCTGCCCCTTATGCATGTGCATTGCACTTTTTGATTATAAACGTAAACACAATAATAAAACATCTTCCATCGTTGCACTTTGGATAGATTTATGGCCAACAGAAGCGTCTGCACGATAGGTAGCCTGAATCCGTGTTCCGAGTCCTTATAAATGTGACTCAATGATATGTATCTCCATTTCATTGGGTTAAGTGGTGAATGTGTTGTTTGGAAGGTAGGATATCCAATGGAAATATAACTACTAAATCAGCTTGCATTTGGATATTCGGAATCTATAGTTTATTTGCTTTGCTTGTCTCAACCATTGACTATAAATAGTTTTGCCTTCAATAGGAATGTCGCTCATTCCTCCTGGGGCAAGGATGGTGGTGACATTTCAAAAAACAAAACAAAGAAAAAATTATAGACTATTAGGTTAGGAACACCTACCTGTTTAGTGGAAAACACAAATAATTCCTTCTTTCATTTTTATTTAAGTACAGGGTGGCGCACCAATTGTGCTACAGTAAGAAATTCAAATAACTTTTTTTTTAATCGATGTATTTCATTTATTTTTTTTTATTGGTTAGAAAATTAGATTTTATTTTAAACAGTTGGTTGTTTTTAAAGATTATAGACCGCAAATGACCTCCACGCTCTCCCACGCATATGCGGCACCTGATCAAAAAATTATTCATTGCGGCCTGAAGAGTTGAAGTTGGGATCGCCTCAATTATTGTCGTTATGGACTGCTTTAATTCAGTTAAATTCCTGGGCTTCGTTTTATACACCTCTTGCTTGACATAACCCCATAAAAAGAAGTCTGGTGCAGTCAGGTCAGGTGACCTTGGGGGCCAGCGAAGAGTGGAGTTCCTAGAAATTAATTTGTTTGCGAATTTTTTGTTTAGCTCCGCCATAACTGGTCTGGCTATATGTGCAGTTGCTCCATCTTGCTGAAACCAAACTCTGTTGAATGGTATACGTCTTCGGCGCAGTTCTGGGTAAAAAACTCCTTCAACATCTTTAAATAACGGTCCCCATTGACAGTAACGGTTACACCGTTTTCTTCAAAGAAGTACGGCCCGACAATACACCTTGATGAAACTGCGCACCACACAGTGATTCGTTCTGGGTGCAGTTCCGTCTCATGGAGCATTTCTGGATTAGACTCATTCCATATACGGCAATTTTGCTTGTTTACATTTCCGTTAAGATCAAAATGGGCCTCATCAGACATGAACAAACAATTGATCAATGTATTGTCTTCTTCGGCCATTAATATAATTTTTTGGCAAAATTCCAGGCGAACAGGCAAATCCTGAGGGTTTAACTTGCTAGTAATTTGGACTTTGTACGGAAACAAGTTTAAATCGTCATGAAGTATCCGTTGTAATGACCGTCTACTAACTCTAATTTGCCCCGATAAGTTTCGGGTCGAAACGCTCGGATTGGCCTGTATTGCAGATGCTACTGTTGCGATTGTATCCTGAACCCGAACATTGGCATCTCGATGGTACGGCCTTCGTGCGATGCTTCCAGATTCGGCAAACATGTTTACAGACCTCATAATGGTCCATCTACTCGGGGGATTACCGCCAAACTCCCGCCTAAATTCCCTTTGGACGGAAATGACGGACTGCAAAGCATGGTACCGTTGCACTATCCAAATTCTTTTCTCCGTATCCCAAGCATCCATTTTTATAAATCTAAATAGTAACCTACAAAATAAAAAAAAAATAAGCCGATTACTCACACAGAAAAAAAGTTATTACGTTTTATTTTTGTAGCACGATTCGTGCGCCACCCTGTAGAATGCAAGACTTGGTCAAACGTACTTGCTCGTATGTTCAAGACGCTGAGGGTTTAAGAGCATTATTTGTAAAGACATGGAAGTTGTGAGAAAAAAATGTTTAAAAGCGTGAAATACGATATTTAAAATAGCAATAATAACTTCTTTGAGAGTTATAAATCAAAAAAGAGAACGCCATCTTTATATAATATATATTATATATAATATTTAAAATCGTTGGAGCAGTTTTCTTAAAAAAAAAAACTTGTTTCATGAACATTTTTAGTATGAAAATCGTAGCTATTAATATATTTGCATGTAAAAATAAAATTTTAAAAAAATTGTCCACCCATTTTTTTTAAAGTTTTCATATACTATGTTTTCAAATCTTATTTCATATTTGTATATACAAAAAAAATGGTCTAAATCTGTTGAGCCAATAATGAGAAAATTCAAAATTGCTAGCTTTTAACTTTAAAAATATTTGGTAGTAAATCGCACTACTTTTAGCATATTTGAGTTAAATAAAAATCGTAGGAGCCGTTTATAAGAAAAAATATATTTTCCTTTAAGGTTTTTTTTTTAACATTTGTATGGAAGGAACCGTTACTTTTTCATAAAGGTAAAATTTTTTACTTAAAATACTTTAACAGAGTCTAAAAAAAAATCTTTAAATACCGAGATTTATAAAAATCGACCATTTTGCTTTAAAAAACAATTTGATGGGGGAAAATTCTATCTCCACCCCCCCCCCTCCCTCACAATGGGTGATGTAATTTTTGAAATGAAAAATTTACCTAAAAAGGAAAGAAATATGTTAAAGTTTTTTTTGAAAACCCAACATTTCACACTTCTATTTGTTTTTTGAGAAATTAAATTTTAAAGTGAATATTGTTGAATAAAAATGTGTTTTTTTTACTAAAGTTAATTTTATACAAGATTTGGCGTTATTTAGTATGACTGTCTTTTTTTTCTAGTTTTCAAGAAATAATTTTTTAGTGTCTACAAGCAAATGTTACAAGCTTGCGAGACATTTTTATAAAAAAGAGTCATTCTTATGAAAAATAAAATGCACGACTGGATCGCATGTACTTGCTCTTATGTTCAAGTTGCTTGGAATTATGAACTTTAAAAATATGAAAGTAATTATAAAAAAAAATTTCAAAAATATAAAAAGCATTTAAATTGTTCTTTTAATGTTATAAACAACTAGTAAAAATACTTAGAGCTCAAAAACAAGTCTGCCATTTGATTACTTAGAAAAATATGAATATGTGGAAAAAAAAAAAAATTGAAATCGTTGGAGCCGTTTTCTAAAAAATTTATTTTTTATATATAAAATTTTAAAAACATTTAAAAGAAAAATGTTGGTAAAAACCTAGTTTCAAAAAAATTCATCAACTCATTTTTGAAATATTGAATTTTGAAAAAAAAAATTAAATATTTTTTTAAAAATCCAAAATTTTAATATGCAATATTATTATTATTATAAAAGAGCTTTTGCAATATTATTATTATTATAAAAGAGCTTTTGCATACAAATTTTGACTAAAATCGTTTGAGCCGTTAGTCAGAAAATCGGAAATTAAGTTCAAAATTCCAGTGGTTTAGGCTGTAGGTCAATATACGGACAGACAGACAGAATGATGCCATCCACTTTTTTGGTGTTCATGATGTCATGTTTGATTGTTACCTCGATTTTTTTGCACGAATCCAAAACTTGCCCTTTAGTACCTTCAATATCGCTAGTAAAAAATTGTGTGTTCACTATTGTGGATAGTTCACTTTTTCGAGATTCACTAAATCGAGCATCTTCTGTATTTAACTTCAAGAAACTACAGCTTGATTGAAACACAAAAATTTACGTTTTCACCAAAAGCCCGTTTTTGCACTTCTGGTCATCCATTGCGGCCTAATTATTTTGCTGCTTTAATTTTTATTTATTTATTTCTTTCTAAATCCTTTCAACATCCTATTAACTATAAGTAATTTGTTAAGTTTTTAGCGTTTGAACCTGATGGCTAAGCAGTGGTGTGTATTCTATAAGAGTTAGCTACGGTGACCATACGTCCCCGGTTTGCCTACACTTTGCCAATACTGGAGTAAACTACAGCCAGAATCAATCAATTTAAATCTTAAGATTATTCTAGCTAATTTGGTGGTGAGGACTAAACGCTCCGTGGAGGATAGTTAAAGTTGTTGAAATATTTGAAAATTGCAGTTTTCGCAGTTGTGCCATCTATATTTCGATTGTGAAAGGCTCAAAAGTATGAAATTTAGGTTATGAGTAAAAAGCTGAAACAATCTGAAATAACTCAGAGTAAACTTATGTTCGGTGCAAGCTAAACTTCATTTAACTCAGAGTTAATTCTGCACTAAGAAAACTGACTTTAAAGAATAATGATGTACATTTTGTGTTGAAGTTTTTTTTTTTTAGTTTTTAGTTGGTAGTGGAAATTTAAGTTTATCTTATTTTGCCTTTCTTTTCGTTTGTTTTTCCGCTTTTATTTTTGTTATTTTTAAATAAAACAAAAATTATTAAAAAGTATAATACTTTGTACACTTTTTGTCCTGGGTTATGCCCCCAGAAATATGGTCACCGCAAGTACAGCCCCAAAGCTGATTAATTTTAAACTCATTGTTTCAAAACATTTCAGAAAAAAAAAAAAAAACAAATAAAAGTTTTTTTTTCTGTTATTTTCCCGTGGGTAGGTGCAAAACCTGCTAATCAGGCTCTATGAGGACCGAAAAACGCGTGCTCATAGAAGTGTGAGATTCTTACTATACTAAAACCACCTCCACTTCCCGATTGCAACTAAGTTGAAACTTATCTAGCAATTTATTTTTAACGAAGTTAAGTAACGTGTTGCAGGTTACTTTCCGGTGAAAGTTCCTGCTTAATCCTCGATTTTAAAGCGGTTTTCTGTTCACCGCACCAAGTCGGAAGGTTTTGTTCTTTGCAGACGGCGTACTAAATTCGACTCGTCGAGAATGTCAATAATCGTTGGATTAGCGTGTTCTAATAGTCGATTTCTATGTTTTCGCGCGAAAATTTTTTATTTCCCCCCGCACCGTAGGAATCCCGAGATCCCTATGAAGATCTTCGTTTCTTATATACCACGGAGCATTTACAAATGACCTAAGCAATTTATTTTCAAACGTTTGTAAGTTATTTAAGTTTGTATCGCAGGTACAACCCCAAAGTTGTATACCATAAGCCCAAACAGGTTTAAGAACCAGTCGATATAAAATCAATTTATTTTCAATACTAAGCTTTGAATATTTACCGAGTAACCAGTTCATATCTCTTAATTTACTTTTTAGTTCTTCGCATTTCTTTTTCACGTGCGGCTTCCATTTTAATTTCGCGTCTAGAGTCATTCCCAGATACTTTGCCTCATTTGCAAATGGAACACGAGCGGTATTAAGAAAGACGGGTAATCTATTTATTTTTTTATACGCAAAGTCCACGTGGACTGACTTTTGTTCATTGAGCGCCATGATTCGCCATGTTTTCGTCCACTCATTAACATTATTAAGAGCATTTTGTAATTTAATTGTAGCTTCGCTAATCGTTTTGCCTACTGCTAGTATTGCAGTATCATCAGCAAACGTGGCTACAATAGTGTCATCTGTTTGAGGTATATCGCGTGTAAATAAAAGGTACAGAACTAGACCTAATACACTTCCTTGTGGTACCCCAGCCACTATTTCTTTGAAATCAGAATAGTCATTTCCGTGTCTTACACGAAAAAGTCTTTCATTTAGATATCCGTTTAGAATGTTGTAAAGTCCTTCAGGCAGAACTTGTTTTAATTTGAATTTGAGGCATTCGTGCCACACCTTGTCAAACGCCTGCGACACGTCCAAAAAGACAGTCGAACAGAATTTCTTTTCTTCAAGAGCTCTCTCAATTACGTCAGTAAATCTATGCACTTGATCAATTGTCGAATGCTTGCTTCTAAATCCGAACTGATGTTCAGGTATTAATTGTTTCTCTTCTATTATCGGTTGCAGGTGCAGGAGTAGTACTCTTTCAAAATTTTTAATATTATAGGAAGAAGCGAAACCGGCTTGTAAGACTTCTTTTCGTGAGATGGTTTGCCAGGTTTCAAAACCATTATGACTTCCGCAACTTTCCATTGGATCGGAACATATTCTAACCTTAGAGCGGCATTTATTATGTAAAGGAGGTTAATAAACCCTTTACGAGGGAGCATTTTTAAAATCTCTGCCGTTATTAAGTCATATCCTGGAGCTTTGTTGGACTTAAGCTTCTTTATTTCTCTTTTTAATTCGGCAAGTGTAGCATTTCTCGTTATGTAGCTTTCATTAGAGGTAAAATTCATATTAATATTTTCGTTGAGTTACAAATAAAAGTAACTTATGTTGTGCAATATAAAATAAAGTTTTTCTCTCTTACCCATTTATAATTCAGAAACTTTTCCAGATTCTCCTAGCTCTTTTAAAATGTTTCCTGTCTTTGGTTTCTTAAAATAAATTTTAGTAAATTGAGCTAGGATAAGAACCTACCAAGTTTTTTTCTAAATTAGTTTTTTTTTAATTTAAAATTTCACAGTTTGACTTGTATAATTTTGCACTTGAAACAAGTTTTACACATCTTGTTTTCATACCAATAATCAATTTTAAGAAACGAAAGCTTGCAGAAATGTTTGAAAAAAAAAAGAAAATTTGAACGTGAAACAATCCGGAATAAACGGACAAAAGCTTTCAAAAATAACAAATAATTAAAAAAATGGTTCAAAACTTATCACTCTACCAAATGCCAAAAATCCTAACTAAAAATTAAACGTTAACAGGAAATAATGTATAAGTATTACAGAAAAATCATCATAACTGTTAACAAAATTAATTCAGACCTATAGCACTAGGCACCACAAAAATTTTTCATAAGACAAAACAAACAATTTTTGAAAAAAATATATGTATATGTGTGTGCTTCCTTTAAACCTAAAGAAGATCTTAGAACATGTTTAACTTATATATAACACAACTTGCAAACTGAAAAGGTATCCTTCCAACACACACTTGTAAAAATTATCTAAGTAGGTCTGGGTAGGTATATTTACATTTTGTTTCCGAAACTCCTTACCTCTTTTTTCCTCTTTTTGCTTGCTTTGTTCAACTTCAATTCTATGTGATGAGATCTTTCAGCCTTGTTTTTTATTTTCCATAAAACTCCATGAAAAACCCAACTGCTATTATACCAACTTCGAAAGTGCGTTTGCAGTTCGCAGTTGTTGTCGGCTATTTCATTATTTCAAAGAACTTTTTCCAGCATTCAGCTTTTATTATTCTTGGAAAAAAAAAAAAACAGAACAAGCATGCCTACTAAAAAGTGCATTGTTACAACATTTTTCCTACGCCGTTTACAATGCACTTCTCGAAACAAGAACACGCACAAAATGAAAAAAAAAAAACAGGACACGTGTCCTGTTGCGTGAATTCATAATGCTTTTGTAAATCACTAAGAAATTAAAAAAAGTATCACGTCACTGTGCTCATAACCACCCACCAATGCTGATATGGCATGTGATCCTTTGTTTCCGACAGCCGGCATCATCATACTAAAAATATTCTAAGGACTTTTTGACTTTGTTAGTCCATTTAAAGATGCATCATGACAAAATCGATTGCGCCCACATTTACAGAATACGTGTTCCATATAGGAATATTCTTATACACGAAACGACAAATATGTGTGTCTTTAGGGTAAAATGTGCATCTATTGTTTAACAACCCCCCCACGATATACTTACATACATCATTCATAACTACACAACCACAATACTCTCTGAGCTGAATGTCCTTGTTGATGCAAGTGCATCAGTTCTCGCGCATATCATTCGTCTGTGACTAATGCAATTCCACTTGTAAAACAATCTTACATGCACAAAAAAAATCACTGAAACGACTCTTGGTTTATATGCGTGATGTTAAAAGCCGCTCAACCCTCATGAGATCATGAACCCTAGGGGTCTTGCAAATGCATTATGTGACTGCATAAAATGTATTTCAAAAGGAGGAAAACCATTTCGCATGAGGCAATGCCACTGTGTACAACACCCCTCTTGAGCCTTCTTAACAAGTGCGTAACAACAAATAAGGGTGATGCAGGATGGTGTTTTATGTTTTGGCTTACTCTTCCGACGTATACACGCATTTATTATTTAGGCAGCTTTTCATAATGCACAGAATTATTAATTAATGCTGAATTTTTTCATGAATCCTTTATGATTTGTATTCAGAAACAGTTCTTTATCCAAAAGTTTTTTCCATCGAAGATTTTTATCCCAGACCTGTTGGGCGCCATTTTTTGTAAAACTTCATTTTCAACCCTTTGTCACATCATCGTTATTAGACTTTTTTTTACAAACTGAACGTTCTTTGAATTTATTAAAACTCAATGCCGACTTCAATTTGCAAAATAAGGAAAAAAAATTAAAGAAAGGTTATTATCCTCGGTTTTCCAAACTCCGTTATAAAAGAGGTGTCTGCTGAAGTCTGAACACACGGAGTGTTTTAAAAAGTTTTTCAAAATTAAAGAACTTTTTCGCCGTTGTCGTTGCCACCTTTATTTTATATTCCGTATATATTCACCCTTGTTTTAGCAAAGAAAAGGGAAATAAACTATTTTATATGCGAGCCTGGAATTAACACTGAATTCCTTTTTAAATAGAATCACGTACTCTAATTATTAACAGGATCAAAGGGAATTTTTCCTTCAGACATAAAACCCCACTACCATCAACCACCTAACGACCGTTCCATTGGGGTGGTGTTGTTTTAAATTTTTATTTTTTCTTCCTTCATCAAACAAATGCAATGATCCTTTTTTTGAAAAGAGGAAACAAAAAATGTCTGCGGCATAAAGCCGCAATAACTTGAAATTATCGCAGCTATGCTGAGGTAAACATTTTCTAGAGAGGCTTAATGTTATACCTACGTGGATTTCATTATTTTTCGCCCCCAGGCTATCAGGTTAGAAATGGTCCATAGGTATGCATGTTTTGAGGGTAAAATCCGCTGGGGGTTATTAAAAGTACCCCTCCTTGTTGTAGTCTAATTTTTGATGTATTCATTTAATTTTTCATTTTTAATTTTGGTTAGCTATGTGAGAGCATTTATATTAATTTGATGCAGACGTGTATATTTAGAGACTCATCAGGGTCTAGGTTTGGTTTCAATTCATCATAGCTTGAGAAGGTATAGCCTAGGTAGATATATACCTATGTAAATAAAAATGGACTGGTAAAATGGAGTTCACAAGTTATTGACCTTACTTGAGAGGCTTTTAAAAGTCATGGAAATGAAAATATGGCTTTATAAAAACCTCTAAATAATTCTAAGCTTTGATACTACTTGTATATACTGTACTTTTTACCTACAACTGTATAACATTTCAGAAAAATTATTATCAAAGCATACAAAGATGTTCACCTCACGAACAAAAAGTGCAAGCATCTAATTATAGAATAAACTATAGAAAAAAGCAACTTCTAAAATAGCTAGGACCACAAAAACAAGAATGCCATTTGATTATTTGCGAAAAAAACATGAATAATATGCAAAAACAACGTTAGTGCAGTTTTTAAAATTTATTTTTCATATATAAGAATTTGTATTGTATTGAAAAAAATAATACAGTAGACGATATGGTGAAGTAATAAAAATCAGGTCTTTCGCTCTTTCGAGAGTGTTCACTTTCTCTAGCGGGAGCTTCTAAACATGAATTTGATCCAAAATAAACATTTTGTTAGATGAGCATCTTTTAACATTTATTTAAGCGTTAAAAAAAACTTTCAGTAAGGCTTAAACAAAAAAAATTAGAGAGAACTGCTAAATGCTGTGAATATTTTTCTGTGAATATTCTATTATTTCGAGATTCACAAAATTGAACGTCTACTGTAATTAAAAAAGGAAACAGCAAACTTTTAATATGCAATATTGTTTTTTTTTAAAAAACTGCTGTTAAATATTTTTGTTTAAAGTGGTCGCTTGAGTAATATACTAAAAATGGCGATATCAGATTTCAAAAACCTTGAAGTTGAAAATTACCTTGAAGGCTTGACAGCGGGGAAAGAATCCAACTACTCACTTTGGAAAGCTATAAAAACAACGAAAAAGCCAAAGCTTCCAGTGCCTCCGATTAAGAAAACTCAAAATGATTGGGCTAAAAGTGACAAAGAAAAAGCGACGGTATTCGCCGATTACTTAGAGGAAACATTTAAGCCGTTCGATGGGCAAGAACTCAACGAAAATATTAATATGAATTTTACCTTAAATGAAAGCTACATAACGAGAAATGCTACACTTGCCGAATTAAAAAGAGAAATAAAGAAGCTTAAGTCCAACAAAGCTCCAGGATATGACTTAATAACGCAGAGATTTTAAAAATGCTCCCTCGTAAAGGGTTTATTAACCTACTTTACATAATAAATGCCGCTCTAAGGTTAGAATATGTTCCGCGCCAATGGAAAGTTGCGGAAGTCATAATGGTATTGAAACCTGGCAAACCATCTCACGAAAAGAAGTCTTACAGGCCGATTTCGCTTCTTCCTATTATATCAAAAGTTTTTGAAGGAATACTACTCCTGCGCCTGCAGCCGATAATAGAAGAGAAACAATTAATACCTGAACATCAGTTCGGATTTAGAAGCAAGCATTCGACAGTTGATCAAGTGCATAGAATTACTGACGTAATTGAGAGAGCTCTTGAAGAAAAGAAAATTTGTTCGACTGTCTTTTTGGACGTGTCGCAGGCGTTTGACAAGGTGTGGCACGAAGGCCTCAAATTCAAATTAAGACAAGTTCTGCCTGAAGGACTTTACAACATTCTTAACGGATATCTAAATGAAAGACTTTTTCGTGTAAGACACGGAAATGACTATTCTGATTTCAAAGAAATAGTGGCTGGGGTACCACAAGGAAGTGCATTAGGTCCAGTTCTGTACCTTTTACTTACACGCGATATACCTCAAACAGATGACACTATTGTAGCCACGTTTGCTGATGATACTGCAATACTAGCAGTAGGCAAAACGATTAGCGAAGCTACAATTAAATTACAAAATGCTCTTAATAATGTTAATGAGTGGACGAAAACATGGCGAATAGCGCTCAATGAACAAAAGTCAGTCCACGTGGACTTTAAGTATAAAAAAATAAATAGATTACCCGTCTTTCTTAATACCGCTCGTGTTCCATTTGCAAATGAGGCAAAGTATCTGGGAATGACTCTAGACGCGAAATTAAAATGGAAGCCGCACGTGAAAAAGAAATGCGAAGAACTAAAAAGTAAATTAAGAGATATGAACTGGTTAATCGGTAAATATTCAAAGCTAAGTATTGAAAATAAATTGATTTTATACCGACAGGTTCTTACCAGTTTGGACTTATGGTATACAACTTTGGGGTCGTACCTGCGATACAAACTTAAATAACTTACAAACGTTTGAAAATAAATTGCTTAGGTCATTTGTAAATGCTCCGTGGTATGTAAGAAACGGAGATCTTCATAGGGATCTCGGGATTCCTACGGTGCGGGAGAAAATAAAAAGTTTTGCGCGAAAACATAGAAATCGACTATTAGAACACGCTAATTCAACGATTATTGACATTCTTGACGAGTCGAAATTAGTACGCCGTCTGCGAAGAACAAAACCTTCCGACTTGGTGCGGTGAACAGAAAACCGCTTTAAAATCGAGGATTAAGCAGGAACTTTCACCGGAAAGTAACCTGCAACACGTTACTTAACTTCGTTAAAAATAAATTGCTAGATAAGTTTCAACTTAGTTGCAATCGGGAAGTGGAGGTGGTTTTAGTGTAGTAAGAATCTCACACTTCTATGAGCACGCGTTTTTCGGTCCTCATAGAGCCTGAATAGCAGGTTTTGCACCTACCCACGGGAAAATAACCAACAAAAAAAGTGGTCGAGTTGTTAGTGAGAAAATAAAAAAACCTTTGCTGACCTGCGTCGGGAAACTATTAATTGGTTCGAACTTCGTCTGTAAGCAAGTAGCGCAACAATCAATCCCCGTCGGGGGATTATCTGCGGGCAATTATTTGCGTATCCTCTTACTACGTAAATTTGACGGTTAGAATTTTTCGTAACGAAATCGAAGTTTCACCTCGTATAAGAGATGATAACCGTAAAAAGTGGCCCTGTGCGCTATACGGCTATACCCCACAAGAGGAAAATACAGTGGCATATACAGCTTTACTCCTTGAGGGGAGTCGTACCCAAAAAAATATAGCCAAATCAGTGTTAACTAAGAACTGGTCCCATAAATACTACGAATTCCATTTTTAGATTTGAAATTTATTTTATTTAAATAGGAATCAAAATTTCCGCGAAATTCTACTTTCGAAATGCTGCTTCTCAAAATTTTAATTTTCAAAATTCTGTTTACATAATTGTAATAATAAAGCAGCAAACGACGCCATATTCCTTGCCGCTCTTTTGACATTTCTCTTCAGTCAGGTTTGCCATTTCGTGATGGAAAGATATACGAGCCAACAACGAGTCAAAATTATTAAAATTTACTACCGAAATTCGGAGTCAGTGGCCTCAACGTTAATAGCGCTACGTCCAATTTATGCTCGTCATAAGATCAACAATTGAGCGTCTATTAGAAAAATTTGAATCCACAAGCACAGTGCAAAATGTTCCCGTGCCAGTGAGTTAAAGAAGTGCCTGTAGTGTCGAGAATATTGATCCGGCTGAGGCTTCAGTTGCAGAAAGCCCAAATGTGTCGTTTTGTCAAATTTTGCGAAAAGATCTTGGCCTACATCCTTACAAGATTAAGTTGGCGCAAGAACTAAAGCCGCTTGACCACCAGAAGCGTCGTATGTTCGTGAATTGGGCTGAGCAACAACTTGAAAATGATTCGGATTTCCATCGAAAAATCATCTTCAGCGATGAGGCTCATTTCTGGCTGAATGGTTTCGTCAATAAACAAAGTATGCGGTATTGGTCAGGCAGCAATCCTAACGTTCTTCATGAGTCATCATTGCATTCCGAAAAAATTACGGCCGTACTTCTTCCGTGATGATCAAGACCGGCACGTTACTGTGAATGGGGATCGCTACCGTTCAATGATAACCGAATATTTTTGGCCCCGATTGGATGATATGGACTTGGAGGACATGTGGTTCCAACAGGACGGCACAACAAGCCACACAGCGAATGTCACTATCAATTTATTGGAAACCAAGTTTGGAGAACGTGTTATCTCACGAAATGGTCCAGTCACTTGGCCGCCTCGGTCGTGCGATTTGACGCCGTTAGACTATTTCCAGGGAGGCTACGTTAAGTCAATGGTCTTTGCCAACAAGCCAGCGACGGTTGATGAACGTGAAATTGCAGCAGTATAGGCCGATTTATGCTTGAAAACCGTCGAAAATTGGGTTCAGCATCAAACGTACTTTCACAGGAATAAAGAATTTCATTGATATCCAAAAACATTTTTGTTTTATTTAAAAAATCTTTTGTAGCGCTCTTATTGAACAACCCGATATAATAATGAAAAGAAGGTTTGGAAAATGAAAAAAGGGTGTTCTTGTTTCTTCCTTTTTCAATTACCTGTGCCTTGTCTTAAAAAAATCATTTTATCTATTAACTGAGTTGAAAAATTACGTTTGTTAGTTTGTTTTCATATAACAAATATGAATAATTTGAGAAAAAAAACAGAATAAACAGGCTTTTATTGTTTATAATTTTAAATTTCATAATTTTAAAACCAGAATTTTACAAGAAAGAACTGAAAAAAAGCTGATTTTTAAAAGACTTATTTGAAAACAAAAATTTTCAAAAAGCTTAATTTTTAAACAAGAATTTTGTACACTCCCAATTCGAAATATAAATTGTTGTTGTTGAAAATAGCTAAGCTCTAGTTTTAGACAAAAATTCATATCCTCCGCTATCTGTTTTTACTTGCGATATACTTTAAAGCAGTTTTGGAATCGTGCAACAAACAAATTTCGAGATAACAATCAAACATGACACTTGCGATGATAGAGAACACCAAAAAAGTGGGTGGCAAAATTCTGTCTTTCTGTTTGGCTACAGCCTAAATGGCTGGATCGATTTTGTTAAGACTTGGTTCATAGTGGTTTTTGGTGATTTTGCCCACATATTTTTTATTTTTTTCATTTTTTTAGAACTAAAAATAATAGTATCTGCCATACAAAGTTTTTTAGTAATTTTACATTTTTTTTTAAATTTTCTCAAAAAGGGCTCCATTACTTTTCTTAAGAAAAAATCCATGTTTGTTTTTTTGGTAAAAGCTACTTTCAAAAACTGGTTATTAATGGTACCCTCAAGGAACCTTTTTTTATTTTCGATTTTCTTGAAAACAAGTATTTTGATTTAAATAATTTTGTATGCAGAAGCTTCTGGATAATTAATATAGTTTTTCTAAAAAAATACTTCCAAAAAAATATAGTACTTTTCATAGAAAGTTTTTTGTTAATTAATACAAACTCCATATAACATTAAAAAATAGTGCATACCAAAGTTTTCAATAAACAGGTTCTTGAACTATTAAGAAAAATTTCTAATTTTTTTTGAAAATTCGATATGTCAGAAACTGGTCGACCATTATTTTTGAAATAATATTTTTATATGCACATAAATAGTTAAATACTTACGGTTTGAATACCGAAAATTTTCTTTAAAAACTACTAATAGTTGCTATTTGTAAGTTTTTATAATTTTTTTAAGTATACCGCACTAATATAAGCATAGAGAAAAAGTTTTATAAAAATCGTAGGAGCTATTTTTAAGAAAAAAATATTTTCCTTAAAGGTTTTTTAACATTTTGTATAGAAGTGGGTATCGTTATTTTTTAATAACAGCAAATTTTTTTCTTAAAATACTTAACAGAGTATAAAAACCCTCAGATACAGAGTTTTATAAAAATCGAGAACTTAGTTTTCATAATATTTGAGTTAAAAAAAAAAATATTATTTTGAAAATTTTGGTAAGAAAAGCTATTAAAATTGTTTATAAAAAAAATTTTAATTCAAAATACCCTTTGTAAGGAAAATTGAAAATTAAAAAATATTTCTTTGGGAGATACCATTAATAATAATTTTTTGTATATACACATATATTTTTTTATATAAACTCAATGCTTTCACCAAATGAAATTTATTGAATTTTCTTAAGAAAAATTGCGCAGCCATTTTTAAAAACAAGATTTTGTAAAATTGCTAAAAAAAAAATGTATGGCAGGTACAATTTTTTTTAGTTCCTAAAAAAATAAAAAAAAACGTGGTGGCCCACTTTTTTGGTGTTCTCTGTCATCGTAATGTCAAATTTGATTGTTATCTCTAATTTTCTTGCACGAATCCGAAACATGCCTCATAGTATCTATATCGCAAGCAAAAATTGTGGTGTAGAGATTTTCAAGAGCTTTCCAAAATTGAAAACCAAAAGCTTCTTTGATATCTGGTTTTTAAAATATAGGCATCCAAAGTGATATTCGATTATTTGAATTTATCCTGAAATTGGCTTTGGATAGATATATATTTGCCGCAAAGCAATGAAACAGATGGTTTTGATTTTCAAATTCTACATTAGCAATTCAAAACCTACCCGTTTCTGACAACCAAAAGCTTTAGCAATGTCCAATACAATAATGCGGTTTTCAGTTCTGAATAGGAAATTAATACAACTTTCCAAAAATGTAAAAATCTTGTAACACAAATTTTTCATGGATTTCAGAAAAAGCATGGACTATTACCTTACCATTTTTTCAAAAACAAAACAACTTTTTTTCAAAGTAAATATACCTACGTACACTAATAGAAAATTCTATCAAACCGTATCAACATATCGAAGCCGAGTTTATTTCTATTGTCGGGTTAGTAAAATATTCGCACCCAAGGTGTCTTAATCTTTTTTTTAACAATTTTCTGCCCCCAACTAACTGTATGTCCATGTATGGTGATATTTCCCAAACAAATCCTTGAAGAATGAAAAAATAAAAAAAATTAATATTGAAATTTTCCAGAGCTTTCCAAAACTGAAAACTAGAACCACCTTGATGGCTCTTATTGCATTTGATATTGATCAAGTCTCTAGTCATCTGCTCTATGATGACTTTGTTGTTTGTTTAGATTTTTGTGGAAATTGTTGTAGATACTTGGAACAAAAATCTAGGACTTTACTAATCAAATAGAATTCTGTTATTTAATTAATCAATCAAATTCAACTAAACTGGAAAGCCGTGTTTAAGGCAGGGACTCTTCATGGATCGTAGGTAGGCAAAAAGTAAAGGATACACAAAATACTCGTATAAGAGGTATAAAGCTAAGATTTCTACCTCTCGCATGAAGTAGATATTTGGTCTTTACCTTCAAGATTCCTCGCAAAGTCATAAAAATGTTATAACCTTTATTCCAGATTATTGCTCTAACCCATTAATTTAAAACTATTAAATATAATTTGTTTCCACTTTTCTGCTGTGCGACAAATCCCCTTTTACATAATAATCATGTCCTTGGCTAGCAAAGACATTTTTTTTCTAAAACGACTTACTTTAATCCAGGATTTTAATTTTTAATGATATGCACTTAAATTTACCTCAATATACAGTTCACAATATTCAAGGGGTTGCGTTTTTTTTATATTAGCATTTTGTTACTTTTATTATCGAACAAATCAAATTTAGTATACTGAAAAAAACATCCCTTAAAATGGTAGCTCTGTTCTTTTAAAGCAATATGTACGCATAATCCCACTAACACGTGCCATCTATCACATGCCGCGAATCCTTGTAGAGTTGCTTTTGTGTAGTCCTGTGTCCTTTTTAGCTCTGTCAAAGATCGGTCGGATGATGGATTTGCGTTGACGAAATTTTTTGAAAAATTTTTAAAAGAATTATCAGACAGAGAGGGATGAAGGTTGGTAAATAAAAATCACTGACTGCCACTCAAATGGTTTTTATTTTCATTATTTTTTTTTGTTCTTGTTGTTGTTGCTGTTGCTGTTATCTTATTTGGACAAAGAGAAAATCCAAAGCATGTGAAAATTGTGTAATCTGTTCTCAGATTAAATTCATGACAATATTTAAATTAGCTGCCTTTCGGTTGATGGTGCTTTAGGTATGTAAAAGAAAATAATACCTTCTGAAGGAATGTTTTTGAAGGGTGGATGTATCGAACACCTGTGTGCTTCATTTTTTAAGTTAACATATTTATAATTCATTTATGACCAATGATGTGCGTCAGAAATGTATTTAAATCAAAGTGCGATGCTATGTATAGTATTGAAATCAAACCGCGGTATTCTGGAAAGAGCGATTTCCATAAAGGTGCAATTATTTTTATATAACTAAAAATTTTATATTTCTTTTAATATCTACCTACATTAATTAAAAAAATATAAATTAAATTTGATAATAAGTATTTTTCTATTATCCTAAATATACATTCGAAAAAAAATCAAAGTTTAAATGAAAATCTCTACTTCAAAACCATTAAGTGTTGAAAGTAGGCTTTAATATAAAAAACATTACACTTACAACTTACAATTGTACGTTCAAAAATAATAATTGTTAATATACCTAAAAGTCCGTACACCCAAGAAAATATCTTGTAAAATTGCTACGAAATACTTTCGTTAATTGAACTAAATTTTGCGAGTTGTATGAATATTTCGTAACGAACAAAAGGTACAAATATATCTGCGCTACTAAATCTTTGTAGAATCTACGAATGTGCTTTTGTAAATATAAATTGCATGAACTTTACTCATATGTACGAATTATTTCATTAATTCTACTAAGTCGATATGGAACAGATCCTTATTTCTTTACCAATGATTTTGGGAAATTATGAAATTTTTTTAAATCTATCAAAACAAAAACAACATTAGCAATAGGATAATATGTAAATAGAATAGGTGTTGAATTAAAAATTAAGTTTTTGATGCAAATACAGGCGAGTGGTATATTTTTCATCATTTGCGTTTTGGCTATTGACGTTTTACGATTATTAGGAACATTTTTGTCTTGGTTCAATTTATTATAAGCTTAGAAAAGTTTGTATATCAGAAGAAGTTTCATAATAAATTATTAAGAATTGCATTGCATTTATTCTTTAAACAGCTAATAAAACGAAATGAAGAAATTGATAAAACAAAAACCATAACTGGGATTCTGCAAAACGAAATAAAACATAATGCGTAAGTCTAGTCTCTTAAATCAAAAATGTCAAATCTTTTATGATCAATATTTAGTGCGAAGAATGAAAATTATGAATTTCTGCTAAAGTTCTAACAATATATACAAACTCTTTTTTCTATTAAAACCTACAAAATTTTGCATAATACATAATAATATGTTTTTAAAATTATTGTAAGCTGTTTTATAAAAATGCTTAGTAAAATAATAAAATAAACTATTCAAAACTTTCAACTTGCTTGACTCATATTTACTTTAGGTAAATATGTCTTATGTAAATCAAAGTTCGAAAACGAAATACTTTTGTATATTTTACAAAATAATAATATTGTTCCCAATATTACAAAAATTTCGTAATTTTACTGAATGCAGTCGTGAATATAAAAGGGCAAATTTCTTAGAATGAACAAAATATCCTAAAACTATTTCGTGCATTGTAACTACCAAAGTTTTTTTTTTCCAATATTTTGCAAAAATACAAAAGCTTAGTTATAATTACGAACGCATCAGTATCTTTTATGAGAATAATATTCGTATAATTTACGAAAGCTTATTCGTGGAATTTACGAAATGGATTTCGTTAGATAAACGAATATATTAGTTATAAACTAAGTTACTATAGTGGTTATATGTACCAATTATATTTTTTGTGTATAAGTTTGAAACGGTACACGGTATTAAAAATTAATACATACTAAACTTGTAGACAATGTGATTTGCTATGAAAAATTAACATTAATTGACGAAAATATCCTTGTTTTGCAAATAACTCAGATAGTCTATCGAAAATATTTGCATAGAAAGTTTGTGCATAATGTTACCCCCTCTATAAAGAACATTTACATATCTTTTCTAAGAGTGTTATTTTAAAGATAAAATTATTTTAAAAATTTCGTGAAAAACCAAAAATTCCAGTTTTTTGCTTTTAGCACTTAAATTAAAATGAATACCTTTTATTGCAATAAGCCTCATCTGTAGAAGGGCTGGGGTCGAAATTCTGACAGGATGAAAATTCTTTTTGCTAAGTTCTGCTTTCAAAATTCTAAAATTAAATTTGGTGGCACAACAGCTGGTGGAGAACCAAGACCTAGTGAATTACAAATCTCAACCATTCCTGTGTGCGTGTTATTGGCAGGAATGGAGGGGACCTACAATTTTTTGCCGAGTCCGAACGGCTAGATGAGAAGCACTTATTCATGGCAAATATACTCTTGGAAAAAAACATTTCTTTCTTTCAAAATTCTGCTTTCAAAATTCTGTTTGTCAAAATTCTGCATTTCAAAATTCTGCTAATTATAACATGAAGGTTTGAAAAATCTTAAAAGAGTGTACTTTTTAACATTTTCCAAACCCTCTTTTTATTATTGTTAGAATTTCGTAAATCAATTTTCTTACAGGAAAATGTTTTTTATTTTGTGAAAAAGTGGTTTAACTGATTTTTTTAGATTCTCCTGTGTTTTACTTAAATCAGTTCGTCAAAATCCGTCTAAGACACCATTTTAAATTCTTAACATCTAAGTTTTTCAAAATTATGACCTACTTTAATTTCAAGTTAAATTATATTATGCTATGTTTCCACCAAAACGAAATTCGATTTTTGATATTTGATATTTTTAATTGATGGGACGATATTTTATGAAAATTTAATCGAAATCCCCAGATTGGACTTGGTGTATCAATTTAAAATCTCAAACAAAATTTGCTACAAAATCTGATTTTGATTTAATGTAAGAACAGTACCTATAATAAAACATCGATCTCGTTAAAAAATTTGTAAAAAAGTGGGTTACACCATTTATGCACCTAAAATTACAGCCTCAATAACCTGTAAAAATATAAAAATAAATGAAAAAATAAGTTGTCATTCATGCATATGTCACTTGATTTATTTTGAAAAATGTAAAAAGTTAAAATGTTAAGATTGTAATTAGACATGGTGCAAATCAGAAATAAGACAAATGGTTCACGAAAAGTTGTTCTTTTTTGTTAATTTTCCTTAATAATACAAGTTATTTTGAGAAAAAGCAAAATAGGCAAAATTTTATTTTTAAAAGAATTTAGAAAAAACAGAATTCTTAAAAGCAGAATTTTGACAAACAGAACTGAAAAAAAAACAGAATTTTGAAAAACAGATTTAAAAAAAAGCTGAATTTTGAAACCATAATTTTGACCCAATCCCTCCGTTGACTTTTGCATGAGTATTTCTTAAATTTATAAAAATAAAGATAGTTGCGTTCAAAAATTTTAACTTGGAATCTTCCCCAAGTGGAATAGTAATTCATTTATCCTTACCACCATTATGGGTCCGAAAAAGAAACATTTTCGAAAATCGACCCTTTTTGAAGTCTCAATATCTTTTTATTAGGGCCTCGTGTCCTTATAAAAATTCTTATAGAGAATATTATTTAATATAAAATAAATTTTAATTTATTTAATTTTAATTTTGGTGGGGGCAAAAACCCCCATTTATTCGGCTTAATACAAGCTAATTCTTAATCTAACTTAAAAACTAAGAACTAAAGCTAACGTTAGTGAGGGGGAGGGCGTTTCAGAAGCCGGAGTATTAAGGAAGGAGTAGTGAGGTTAAGGTCGAAGGAGGACAAATTCGAGTTAACACCCCGTAGCATGCGAGAGATAGGTTCGTTGGAGCCATAACAGGTTCGGTGGGTGGGTATGTAAAATAGACGAGTGGTACGTGTATTACGAGGGTTAGTATTAAAAGAGACAGAGTTGTAGAGCGACATGCAGTCAATGGAACCAGAGAGTAGTCGATGAATGAAGAGAATGTCTGATATATCTCTTCGTTCCTCCAACGAGTTCAGGTTGATTAGTTTAAGGCGGTCTAAATAGGGAGGCAGGATAAAAGGATTATTCCATGATAAACCCCGAAGAGCAAAGCGTAGGAAATGACGCTGGATGCTCTCGATTCTGGAAATATGTGTAAGTTGGTAAGGGGACCAAACTTGAGACGCGTATTCTAGGAGTGGACGAACGAATGATATGTATAAGGACCGGGTAACAGACCATCTTTTGTTGAATCCTAGTGCTGAGTTTGCTTTGAGAATGATATCGTCTATGTGAGAAATAAAATTAAGCTCAGGGTCACATAAAATGCCAAGGTCTCGAATATTATCGACGGAGGGTATGGGTTGATTATGGATCAGGTAGAGACGGGGAGGAGATTTTATGCGTTTGCGTGAAAAAGTGATTGATTGACACTTGGCGACGTTTAGCTCTAGGCAATTTTTTAGACACCATACTGAAAAATTGTCAAGATCTTGTTGAATAAGAGAAGAGTCATGTCTTGAGGAAATGGTCTTGAAAAACTTGGTATCATCGGCGTACAGAGAAATAGAAGAATGTTTGATGATTCTTTCGATATCGTTTATAGCAAGAATGAATAAAAGTGGGCCCAGGTGGCTTCCTTGGGGAACCCCAGATGTAGCTTAGAAAGGACTAGAGGTGGCAGATCTAAAACGAACGCTGTAAAAACGGTTTTCAAGGTAAGAAGAAATCCATAAAGATAAATTATTTAAAAAAAACTTCACCATTTAACAGAAAAACGCAAAATACCGTTATTTTTACTATTGTGCATTTTGTACAAAAAATAATGTCTCTTTGATGACCGCTTGATAAAAAAAAATATATTTTATCTTCGAAGGTTGAACAAACTACAAACTGTGTTAAAATAAGTTTTCTAACATTTACCGCTTAAGCCAAAAATGTTTTCTTTCGTTACTTTACCGTTTTAAAGTAGCAATATCTATTACTGGTTGTACTCTCGTACGGAAAAAAGTGTGTTTATAATTTTTGTAGATTTTTTAACAGCTTCGATATTTAAGAGTTAAAATAATTGAATATGAAGAAAATTTAAAAAGAAAATTCTTTTGTTTGAGTGGAGTGACCGAATTAATAATTCAAGTTAAAAGTTCAAATGACCTCAACTCCATTGTATGATAAATCATGCCTGGGCGAAACGCCATGGAATTGAGCTCATTTGAACTTTTAACTTGAATTTTTAAGAGTTAAAAGCAAAAATCTGGAATTTTAGGAATTTGGCGAAATTTTTCAAATAATTATATCTTTAAAATTAACACTCTTAGAAAAAGTAAGTAATTTCTTTTATAAAAGGTAGTTTATTGCACAAACTTTTGATACAAATGCTTTCGATAATGGTGCTGTGATATAAGGCCAAGTGACATAAGGCCAAATTTAAACATTTGGCCTTATGCCACTATTGAAAAGGAACATAAGGCCAAATTTTTAGACTTGGTCTTATTTCGCTTTTGGAAAGTGACATAAGGTAAAATTTTAATATTTGACCATAGAACACTTGACCTTAACTTGTCTTTCGATAACACCTACCATTTCTGAATTATTCGCATAAAAAGATATTTTTGTCAATTAATGGTTTTTTGGATCACCGATATCGTCTTAACGATCAGTCGTAGAAAAATGTGTGATAACATTAGCATATAAGTATTACTTTTTAATACCATGTACCGTTTCAAAGTTATACATTAAAAAACAAGTATTTTCGACTTGTATTTTAACCTTGAATAACTTTTAACGCAAGCCAAATTCGTCTGTAATCTTTTGCATGTGCATTCCTTATGCAAAAATAAAGATAATTGCCTTAAATTTTTTTATTGGCATATTTTTTTGGTACATTTTACTGGGCTTTAAATAATGGCTGACATCTTAATATTTCCATGTATGTATGTTAAGGTGAAAAAAAAACCCGAAGAGAACAGAAATAATGTTACAAAAAAATGCTTGCATTGAGCTTTACTGATAGCGTTTAATATTTATGAAAAAAACTTTTAAGTACAAAGGCACAGAACATAATTTGCCACCTTTTAAAGCCATGGTGATTTATCGCAAGCAGGAAATTATGATAAATAATTGTCCAATATACGTATTGTGGAAAATATAGACAAATCCTTTTGAATAAAAACTACTAAGCTTGATAGTGAAAAAAAAAACAAACAAAAAATTGTTAAATAATTTCCTGTTTTTGTTCCAGAAAAAAAAAACAAACACTTTCTACAGGATATGTGAGGTGTTTAATAATTTCACACATAAACATATGAATATATATGTATTTTTTTATAAATATAAATTATAAATGCATATTCTCAACCTATGTATTGGTATGTTATACAACACCATCTAAATTATTTACATAATAATGTACTTTAATGTATTGAAATTTTAATGGAATATACATAATTAAGAGATTTATTGACTGCTTTTTGTGGAAAATTATTTAGGTTAAAACTAATTATAGCATTTCCGTTCATGCAGGAATATTTTCCTTTTTAATTTTAGTTAAACTAAACAACACAGTGATGATGACCCAATATTGGAATGGAATATTGAATCATTCAAAGTTGATTTGGTGCAGCGATTTAGTTTTAGAGACTATTAAAATTTGATTTGTAGGTTATTGTGGTAATTACTTTGTGGAGTAACCTACTTTTCGACACTGATTTAGGATCTTTGGATAAGTAAATCGATAAATATTTAGGTATATTTAATGCATAATACTCGTAAGTACTTTAATAAAAATTTTACCAAATAAAGGGTTGCCGGTTTTCAATTTAAGATTGTCATATGAAAGAAAATTAAATACAATACACAGAACATTATATTTTTGATGCAAAGTGACGCATGCATTTAGCTTTTTCATCAAATTCATTTTTCAAAGTTCAAGCCACTAAAATAATTTCAATTAAAAATTAAAGTTATATACATTATGTTCATGTTTTTTGTTAAAAACGATAAACAGCACAGCTTGAATTTTTTAACAAAATTTGCTAAATTTGTAAAATGTTCACCCGTAAAATTTGCAAATTTGCGAATTTTTTTTTCAAATATTTACGGCACAAGGTGGCACAAGTTGCAATTATGCGATTTGGTTTATTTTTCTTTTTGGTTCTTAGTAGAATTTTAGAGCACATAAAGCAACATAACTTTTTTTTTTGGGAAATTTTAAAAGTTTAAAATATTACAAGAATTTCATTCGTAAAATTTGCAAATTTGCGAAATATTTTATTCGAAAAATTCTAAAATTTGCAAATTTTAAGAAAGAATTATTTTTTAATGTTATTATTTAAAAGTGAAAGTTGTACTCAATTTGTGCTGCAATATTCAGAAGAGATAAACAAAGATTCGGATATATGTACATATTGTAACTTTTGGGCAAAAAATTAATTTATGATTTTGGTGCTAACTTCACTCTTAAAAACGGGTACCCTCTAAAAACCAAACCCTTGGTACAATTTTTTTTAAATACGGCACATGGCAGCACAAGTTGGGCACATTACAGCACATTTTTTTTTTACAATTTCAAAATGGCGGTGCTAACTTCACGCATATCACAACTCTGTATGTCTGTCTGTTTGTGTACAGCCTAAATGGCCCGATCGATTTTCTTTAAACATGGTACATAGTGGTTTTGGTGATTATGCCCACAGGTTTTTTAAATTTTTTCTTAGAACCAAAAATAACGGTACCTGCCATACAATTTTTGTAAGTTATTTTACATAATCGTATTTTTCTCAAAAACGGCTCGACAACTTTTCTTAAAAAAAAATCTGCAAATAACTTTTAGTAAGGGCTTTCTTTGGGTGGAAAACCATTTTTCAAAAAGTAGTTATTAATGGTACCTTCCAAGGAACCATTTTTTTAGTTTTCGATTTTCTTCCCACTGATATGACTGATTTCTATATTTTTTTCTTATACAGAGGCTTCCAAAATTTATATCTATATTTTTGTGTACTGAAATTAAAAAAACAAATTTGAATTTTAAGAAAATGTTTCAAATTTATGTTTTGAAAATCAAATATTTCGAAAACAATATAAACGATTTTTTTGAAACTCGATACTTAAGAGTTTTTAAATAGGTACTTCCTAAATTTTTTTTTTAGAATAAATTCTACATATATAAAAAATAACGGTACCTTGCATACAAAAGTATAAAAACCGAAAGGAAAATATTTTTGTTCTCAATAACGACTCCTAAGACTTTGATTAAACTTTTTTCATATACTAAAATTCATTCGATCTACTATAAAAACTATACAATCTTACACTTAGAAACTGTTAATATCGGGTTTTTCAATAAGAGCGCTACAAACGCTTTCTTAAATAAAACAAAAACGGTTTTGGATATCAATGAAATTCTTTATTCCTGTGAAAGTACGTTCGATGTCATTATGTATGGAACTCGATTTCTTTTGCATTGCTACCACGGGCACACTAGCAGAAGTCCAGACGCTGAACCCAATTTTCGACGGTTTTCAAGCATAAATTGGCCGATACTGCTGTAATTTCATGTTCGATATTCGTACGAAGTTCATCAATCGTCGCTGGCTTGTTGGCATAGGCCATAGACTTGACGTAGCTTCACAGGAAATAGTCTAACGGCGTCAAATCGCACGACCGAGGCGGCCAAGCGACTGGACCATTTCGTGAGATAACACGTTCTCCAAACTAGGTTTCCAATAAATTGATTGTGACATTCGCTGTGTGGCTAGCGGCGCCGTCCTGTTGGAACCACATGTCCTCCAAGTCCATATCATCCAATTGGGGCTAAAAATATTCGGTTATCATTGAACGGTAGCGATCTCCATTCACAGTAACGTGCCGGTCTTGATCATCACGGAAGAAGTACGGCCCAATGACGCTACCGGCCCATAAACCACAACAAACCGTAATTTTTCGGGATGCAATGATGACTCATGGAGTACGTGAGGATTGTTGCCTGACCAATACCGCATATTTTGTTTATTGACGAAGCCATTCAGCCAGAAATGAGCTTCATCGCTGAAGATGATGTTTCGATGAAAATCCGAATCATTCTTAAGTTGTTGCTCAGCCCAATTCACGAACATACGACGCTTCTGGTGGTCAAGCGGCTTCAGTTCTTGCGTCAATTTAATCTTGTAAGGATGTCGGCCAAGATCTTTTCGCAAAATTCGCCACAACGACGTCACAGAGATGCCCAACGCTTGAGAACGACGTGTGAGAGACACATTTGGGCTTTCTGCAACTGAAGCCTTAGCGGCAGCAATATTCTCGACTCTACGGGCACTTCTTTGTCTCACTGGCACGGGAACATTTTGTACTGTGCCTGTGGATTCAAGTTTTTAAACTAGACGCTCAATTGTTGATCTGCTAGGACGATTATGACGACCATAAATTTGACGTAGTGCTCTTAACGTTGAGGCCACTGACTCCGAATTTCGGAAGTAAATTTTAATAATTTCGACTCGTTATTGGCTCATATATCTTTCCATCACGAAATGGCAAACCTTACAGAAGAGAAATGTCAAAAGAACGGCAAGAAATATGGCGTCGTTTGCTGTCCCTGTCGCTCTACTTTTACAGCGTCCCTGATGAAAAACCCTTTAGTACCTTTCATAGAACGTGTTCTTTTTGTTTTGAATTTCTCATTAACGGTTAAACGGATTTATATCAATTTTTATATAGAAATTTCAGACAAGATTAAGTTATAATGAATATCAAATAGAATTTCAAAAGAATAGGACTGACTTAGAATTTGCCTCGTGTGTTAGAATCCATATAGTACAAAGTTGTTATTAAAGTAGTTCTTCCACGCTATATGGCCACTTTGTGCCTGCACAATGTTATTTTTAAGTTTTATAATAACGTAAAAGTATATACCTAATTATATCTTATATGAGTATTCTTCAACTACCTCTTTGATGTTTCCACTAAAATCCCAACACTCATTGCTTGTCTGTATGTCATCTCATTTTTTTTAAGATCATGAATATGCCTTTGATAGATTTTCTTAGAAGAGTGGCCAAACAACTAAATTCAATAAAATTGAGATATTAAGCGTTGGACAATCCAACAAAACTTGTCATAATTTGAAAAGTAAATAAAACTTAGCTTTAAGAATTTTCATTAAAAAAAAGCAATTTGTTCGAGCCATGTTTAAGCCTTAAAAACAATTCAATTTAAAAATCATTAAGTTTTCAAGCCCCTTTTTGTCATTCAATGTACAAAACAAAATGCACTCGTACTACGTCCGTCAGTAACTTGTCAGACATAACAAACAATATAAAAGGGTCTTCTTTAATTTTTTTTTTAAAGCTCACTTCAAAAATCTTGTGTTAATCACTCTTTAACTTACCCAAATAATCAACCTTTAACAAAATAAAAAAAAAAAAAAAAAACAACACAACAGGGTAGTACCCTGTCAAACTCCTCCCAGTTGAGTTGGTATATACGGCATAACCAAAAATGTGTTAATTTAAAAAATAACCGAAACCGCTTTCAAAAGCACACCGTAAATATTCAGACAAGATGGAAAGACAAACTGTCACTCACTTAGACCGTAGATTAGCGATCTTAGACAAGCAACAACACAACAAAAAATTCCCCAATGCATCAGAGAAGTCATTTTTAAATGTCAGCACCGTTTTCATATCTTCGTCCCGACACGTAATTTTTTTTGTTTTGGTTTTTGTTTTAAATTAAACTCACCTCTGTCTACCCTTAGTTTTTTCTTCACCCTCACCACACATCCCTTAGCTTGGCCCTTATACCAAAAAGTTGAACGAAAAATGCCCAAAGCCCCCAGCCGGCAATAAGTGGCGTTTGTTTCAATGATTTTCCAGTTTAATTTTGACTTTAAGTTTTACGAAGACCGGAAGACCCCTTGCGTGAGTTTTTTTTTTATAAATATAAATCGACAGTGAAATATGTCAGGACATTCCCATGGAACATCTTTCTTTGTACTTCCTTCTGTATATCTATCTATACCTTTATAAGATAGGAGTACAACCCCAGGCAGAGAGAAGACTATTTTTTCCAATTGGAATGAGTTGATGCAAAGGGCTCGACAAAGACTCTCTGATGCTCTATCTCAAAAAATCCCTGAGGCATGGAAAACTAATTAAAGTTTCTGCTTTAATGATTTTAAATTATCTTACCTATTAAAAGGACTTTAAGTGGTTGCTAAATGTGTCTTTGTGTGTTGTTTTGGTCACAATTTCATTTGGAATGTGAATTCTTTTGTTGTTCATTGTTCGTTGTTTTTGTGTTTTCATATTTTTTTGTTGAGGGGATGATGATTTACTTTTCAACTAGGGCGACGACGCACATTGGAACTTTTGCTTTGGACAAAATTTAATTCTTAAATGACTTTTGAACATTGAAAAATTTAAAAGGTTAAAGCATTTTTGAAATTAAAAAAAAAAAAACAATGTTGCTATATCTCTTACGAGTAAAGGTACTCGTTCAGTAATGCTCGGCGTTGTTCAAAAGTTTTGTAACTGCTATTAAGACAAAAAATAATTATTTTTGACTTTTACATTAACGTGTAAAGTTAAACATCTCCTTGGGAATAAGTTATGAATTTATACACATTTAGAAGCTGTGTTGGAAGTCACAGACTTTCTTTTTGATTCTTTATTTCAACTTCAACTATTAGATGCAAGTATTCAACCCTATTACCAACATTTTGGGGTTTCAAAAAGATTTAAAGGACTAAATCATAGTAATTGTGTTCTTATAACTGTTTACTATCCTTAGAATCTGTTAAGATCATGTAAAAATAAGAATCTAGCGACTCTTTTTCTGTCTGATGATTCTGAAGATTTTATAGCTTTCTTCATGGCTATACAAACTTTAGACTAAAGTTTAAGAAGTTTGCTGCTGTTGCTGTAGAGTGATCCTAAACATTTCGTTTTTGTTATTTTTGATGATTATCTCCTCCCTATTTTAGACTGAGGGCCAATGACATAAAAGGTCAAGTCATTTGCATACTTTTGTAATTAACATCAATAATAGCCTTTGAGGAGTTGAACTAATAACCGTTTGTCTGCCTACCTTAACACGTGTCGAACAGGTGTTAAATTTGACGATTTTTGCATCGATTTATTTCAATACCTATTGGTCCAAGGCAAAAGTGCGAATACAACAAATATTCAGCTTGCAATTTTTGACAATTGTTACCATATGTCAAACTCTCTATGGTAAGGCCCTAAGAAGATAGAGAGCAATGAAATTTTCAAAAACCACTCAAGTAAACACAGAAATGTGAGAGATTTTTGGAAACTTCATATTGTAAGCCGGACGAAACGCCAATTTGTAGGTCTAAAGGCCATAAAAAGCTATTTTGATTTTTTTTTTGTTTTTTTGAAGGTCCCCATTTTCAAAGATAATTTGTTTTTTTTTGTTCATTCACCTTCAATTTAATTTTTTTTATGAACAATTTTGTTTTGCATGATTTAACTGATTTTTAATGAAAAAAAATACGTATGGCTTTGATTACCAATATCTTAGCAAAAAAATACGTCATAAAAAAATTCAGGGATAGTTTTGGAAATTTGAATAAGTTTTTTACATTGTTTCTTTAAGATTTAGTAGAAATCATTTTTTTTGGATTCACCGTTAATTAAAAAAAAGTACAAAAATTGACTTTTTGTGGTCTTTCGGTAAATCTTTTGTTTCTTTTCAAATTTTGATTAAAGAACTGGCATTGTTATGCAGATTTATAAATTTTTACAACATCAATATACCTGTAAGTTTTCAAATTCATTCACCTACCCGTTTTGTCACCAAATTTTTAAACTCCTACAAATTAGGACAAATTATGTTGTTTCTATAAATCGCGAAGTCTTCATCAAAATGAATTAATAACAACTATTTCCGTCGACTTTTTTCACATTTTCGCATTGGTAAGATATTTTTTTGACTTGAAATAAAATAAAAAGTACATTTTTCAGAAAAATTATATTAAAATTTTGAAAAATTTTCATACAAAAAAAACATTAAAATTTTGATTCCCTAGAGTAGAAATTGAAATTTTGTTTAACTTTAAAAATAACGGTACTTGCCAGAAAACCAATAGAGAAAAACAATTTTATTTCAAAAATGGATGTAAAGTCTTTGGAAAAAATCATAAGGAAGCAGTATGGTGTATTTTTGATAAGAAAATTTTCGAACATTTTTGAAACCGGTTATACCTATTTCAATCAAAATTTGTAAGCATTTGTAAGAATCTAATTGTTGGTTTTCAAAACCCTATGGTCATGGAAATATAACAAAATTGATTCCTCAGGATATTTTTCTAACGAACACCGATTACTGTATTCCCCCTCTTTTCCTAGGCGGGGACTTCAAAGCCGTTTTTCCAACCAGAGAGGATTGGAAAAATGACATTGTTACGAAGAACTACGACACTATAATCTTCACTGATGGGTCTAAGATGGAGTGCGGTGTTGGTTCTGGAATTTTTTCTAAGACCCTTAATATATCCAAGTCCCTCAGACTACCAGACTTTGCTAGCGCATTTCAAGCTGAACTACTAGCAATCAAGGAAGCATGCAAATTACTCAAATCAAACCATAATCAATTCAGGAACACAGCAATTTGCTCAGACAGCCAGGCTGCCATTAAGGCTATTAAATCGGCTACATCCACCTCTTCACTTGTCCAGCAATGTCGAGATGAACTATCAAGTCTGAACATTAACCTCCAGGTCACTCTCATTTGGGTTCCAGGTCACAGTGACATAGAGGGTAATGAACGGGCTGACGTCTTAGCTCGACAAGGCTCGGCCCTTCATAGCTTGGCCCTTCATAGCTCACTAGCGGTAAATGTAAACATGCCTATTGGTGCTATAAAGAGAAATATTTTCTCGATTTTTCTCGATGAATCTAACCTCAGATGGAGCAGTCTTACAAACTGTGTCATATCAAGAATGATATGGCCATCCTATAACAAAACTCGTTCTAACGATCTTATATGCAGACCCAGGTGCGATATAGCCAGGATCACAGCAATATGCACCGGACACTGGCCCATAGGGGAGCATGCAAGGAAGCTGGGAATCCCCTTCAACTCCCACTGTCGTAGCTGTGGGGACCCTCAAGAAAAAGAAACTGTAGTTCATTTTCTTTGCAACTGCCCTGCTTTAGCCAATTTTAGATTGTCTTCCTTTGGAAAGGCCTTCCTCGATGACCCAAAAGAGCTTTCGGAGAAGAAAATCAAAGATCTGATTATCTTTTTGAATGTGACTAAATGGCTCTAACAATGGTCCGTTAAAGTCTATAAAGCCATATAATTCTGTATTAAATCCCTACTAGGTTAACACAAGTAATTGGTATCAAAACGGCACACTCCAGCGCTAATTGAGTCGCGAGGCCAGGGCTAGCGACTGCCATCTCTACCTACCTAAGCACTCAAAATAAAAAAAATATTTTGGATTTTAAAAAAAGTATTAGTTTTTGGTTTTCGAAATTTTCAATTCATATACTTCTCAATAAATACTCTTTAGTGGCAAGACGACTTGGTCACACGTACTTGCTCTTATGTTCAAAACGCTGAGTGTTAAAGAACAGTATATGTTGAGACATGGATGTTATAAGGGAAAAATGTTTAAAAACATGAAATACGATATTTGAATTAGCTAAGATAACTTCGTTGAGAGTTATAAATTAAAAAAGGAACTCCATATAAATTCTTGATTGGATATGATTGTATGAAAAAAAAGTATGAAATTCATTGGAGCAATGCAAATTTAAAGAATATATTTATGTGCAGACACAAACAAAACCTAAAAAAAATTATCAAATCGAATTTTCAAAAAAAAAAATAACTTTTTTTAAAAATTCAAAAACTTATTTTTTTGAAAATTTTGATATGCAATATTATTTAATGTTATTTAAAATTTTGAATATAAGAAAATTATCTAAATCCGTTCAGCCGATAATGAGAAAATTCAAAATAAAAAAAATGCCGTGTATGACGGTTCTGGACCTTTGGCACCTCATATATGGGAAATGTGATATTTTGGAATGTCATCTGATTGGTCATTAAGTAGTCCCAAAAGGTCAACTAGTCCTAGAAATTGGTCAGCACTAAATAACTTGTAATAAAGGCTTAAAGTTACTTAAGGTCACTCAAGGTCACGCGCGATTTCTGGCTCCTCATTTAAGGAAAAATTTGCAAAAATTGTATACCATCTGAAGGATCTCTAGATCTCTATAAAAGGTCAGTTAGTTTCAGTAATTGGTCAGCCATAGATTAGTTGTTATGAATTTTTATCATTATGCCAAAAAACGTTCGTGACCTTAAAAAAACTTTAAAAAATTGTAAGAAAGAAACTATAGCTGAACAATAACTGAAACTAGCTGACCATTTATATATATCTAGGGATATGAGGTGCCAAAAATCGCAATGACCTTGATTTTTTATTTTTAATTAATTAAAAAATATGAATTGTTGGCCAATTACTGAAAATAGCTGACCTTTTATGACCATTAAATGGTCTTTCAAATTTCATGCCTAATTTCTTGGAATGACCCAAAAGAGTCAAGTGCCAAGTGTGTTTCTTGTGACCTTGAAACGAATTTTGAAAATTCACAGAAAAAAAACTATGCCTAACCTATTACTGTAAAAAGGTGACGTTTTATCACGATCTAGAGATCTTTCGGATGGTATACTTTTTTTGTAAATTTCCCTTAAATGAAGTGCCAGAAATTGCGAAAGACCTTAAGTGACCTTGAGAAACTTTAAGCCTTTATTACAAGTTATCTAGGGCTGACCAATTTCTAGGAATAGTTGACTTTTTCTGACCAATAACTGACCAATTAGAAGGCATTCTCAAATATAAAATTTCCCATATATGAGGTGCCAAAGGTCCTAGGCCGTGTATGGCAGGTACTATTAATAGTTGCTAAGAGCAAAATCGTATAATTTTTTGAAGTAAATCGTTTTTAATTTTAGTATATGAAAAAATTTTAATCAAAATCGTAGGAGTAGTTTTTGAGAAAAAATATTTTCATTTCCGGTTTTTTAACATTTGTATGGATGATACTGTTATTTTTTCATATATGTAAAGTTTTTTCTAAAAATATTTTAGAAAGAACTAAAAAACTCTTAAGTATTGTGTTTCAAAAAGAATCGATCGAAATATCTGATTTTCAAAAAAAAATGTTTGCAACATTTTTCAAAAATCCAAAAACAAATTTTTTTTAATTGAAGTACACAAAAATATTAATAATTCTTGGAAGCCTCTATACAAAAAAAATATTGAAATCAATCATTTTGAAGAAAATAGAAAATTAAAAAAATGGTTCTTTAGGGGAAGTACCATTAATAACCATTTTTGGAAAATGGTTTCCTATGAAAAGGAAGCATTTAATAAAAGTATTACGAGTATATTGAATTTTATTTTAGAAAAGTTGTCGAGCCATTTTTGAGCAAAATACGATTATGTAAAATTGCTAAAAAAAATTGTATGGCAGGTACCGTTATTTTGGGTTCTAAAAAAAAAACGTGTACCAAGTTTGAAGAAAATCTTAATTCTTAACTCCACTTACTTTTTTTGTGTTCTCTATCATCCTTATGTCATGTTTGATTGTTATCTCAATTTTTTTTTGCACGAATCCAAGTACCTACATACATATATAGCAAGTAAAAATGCATTTGCGTGACTCTACAATGATGGAAGAAACTAAGTATCATTGAACATTAGAACATTCTTTTACATAGTTTAAACAGGCCAGTCAAAAAAAAATAAGGAGTTAAACAGGAATTTAACATTATTTACTGAAAAAAGTCGTTCAGGGGACTCAAATTTCTTATAATTTTCTTTCTATTTTAAGTGTTTTTTTAAGTCGTACCCTTCCCCTTACCGAAGAAATATAACCCCCCCCCCTGACACACTTTTTTTCAATTTCAATTCCACCTGTGCTCTACCGCCATGTATAAATAATCTTTAAGCCACTTGAAATTTAAAGGTAATTTAAACTTATCCTTATACCCTCATAGGATGAAGGCCCATGATAATGGGACAAAATTTTCCAGTTTTCTAGCATTTCAGTTTTTCAGTTCAGCACATAAGAGGGCTATCGAGTGACCTATGCTAACTCCGCAATAAAAGTTGGCAGGTCAAATCGTCAACTTATTTTCAGAAAACTCAAAATTTCTAGTCTGCAAAAATGCAACAAAAAAAAATTCAGAATCTCAATTTCCTAGTGGAAAACTTCCCTGCTAGCTAACACTTACGTTTTGTACTCCATGTACATTGTACACTGACAGGTATAGGTACACATCATTTATCATATCAAATTTCAATTCACCTTGAAGCTTTAAAATTTAAATCATCAAAATATTCCATTCTCACAGTTGCAGGTATCACAACTTGAATAACCGAACCATGTAAACGTGCTGGATATGTTCCATTGTGAATTAAATTTTAATCTAACCCCAGGGAGCCGCTTCTGTCCTGAGTTTTAACGCTATTTAACAGCAAAAAAATATGTAATACGCGCGAAGCACTCAATCGAAATTGGGGCCAAACATAACCCAGATCCGTGTCTAGAGTTTCTTTGTGTTATAAAGGGAACATATTTTTTTTTTTAAATAAAAAATAAAGCAAAAAATGTATAGTAACAATGTAAAAGTATAATGCAGTAAAAAAAAAAAGAACAAAAACATTACATAAGCTTCACACGCACACTTACATTATTAATAAGGCCAGCATTTTTGTCCCTTAAACTGGGGCATTCCTCGTCTCTGTTTTATTCACTCAAATTCTTGTCAACTTGGGAGAATACAATACAAAAAAAAAAAAATGAAAAGTCGAACACAAAAAAATATCACAAAAAAAAAAAAAACGGAAACGAAACTTCAATGAAATAAAAACAAACACAAACAGCTTTTTCATAAATTTTTAAATGTCCTTTTGTTGTATGGCGTATGGGGAAGGTAGAATATTATATTGAAAGCAAAGGGATATTCTTCTTGAGCTTGTCGAATGAATGAGCTCCTGTGCAGAGCAGGACAAACAACAGAAAAAAGAAAAATTATTAAACCGGAGCTCCCCCCATGTCAGTCATCCAAGAGATGAAACATTTTTCTGGAAAATTCCTTTAGGAATTGGAAGCTCCGAAAGCCCGCTCAATTCCCTCCTCCTCCCCGGGTTATCACAAAATGTCAAAAATATATATCTATACATAAAAATTCTGAACATTTGCCGTCTATTTTTTGACAGAGGCAACCGTTAATTGCAAATAGCTTGACATGGAATTTTCGTCATGGCTCATGGGAATAGCCAAAGACTCGAAGAAGCATATACATATATGCCTTCCTATTCCTATGTGTTCCTTTGAGAGTTAAGGAGACTCATGAGTCGTTTGACGGTTTTGAAATTGTTTTACATCAGCAAAGTTTCGTTCGGTTGCTCGTCAAAAGGGTAACAACAACATCCATCTTGAAAAGCTTAAAGGGTTAGGAATTTTCAAGTGAAATCTTAAAGAAAAATCTAGTTAGGTATTTTATGTTCTTTTTTTCTATCGAAATGGAAATAAACAACTTGAAAAAGAGGAAAGTCGTTATTATTTAAAGCTCCACTTGACTTATTGTAGGTATATTTATGTATATTTGCAGGAGGGTTGCCATGCTAAAGTGGTTACATTACGTGTCCTTATGGCGTCGTGCCACGTTAATGAAAGGCAAATATCATGTAATATGCATGGTTTAATTATAAGCCTATCGTCTAGCGTCTGTTTGATTTTCCAGTATCCAGTGTAAAAGCGTATGTTGGTGAAATAATCTTGTTTTTCCATTTTTTTTTCATACAAAGGTATTTTGTTGTAAGCCTTGGAATGTTTTGACAACGAGTTGAATCACAATGTGTAATCTCTTTGGTTTGATATGAAAAGAATTATTTGCTTAAAAACGACGTTCTTAACGTGGCTTCAACCGGCAAAGTAGGAGTTATATAAATTTCATTTTGTTTTATTTAAATTTGATTTTCCAACGTTTGCAGTTTAATTTAATTGTGTTCCCGAAATGTTTGCATAAAATTTCAGAAAATAATTTCTAAGTGCCGTATTACACGACGACTTTTGAGTCATGACTTTGTGTTTGAAATTCAATGAGTGTGGACGAAAGAAAACAGCTGATCTTACCTTCATATTCATTTAATTTTGCTAAAAGTCATGACTAATAAGTCGTCGTGTATAGGTAATAGGTTAGGTTAAGGTGGCTGCCAGAAAAACTGCTGACACACCTAGGTCAGAATAGGCTCATTGTGATACCACATAAAGACTGCGGGGTAATCCTCGCTTATTAAACCAATTGGAGCTTGAATTAAAGTGATGGAGACTGTGAATGTCGATTTTATTTAAGTCACTGGGATCATTGAAGAAAATTTCCTAATTGTATTTTGCTACTATGAGAAAGAGCAGGATATGAGCAAAGAAGATGTGTGATAGTTTTTCCCTTCTCGCCGTCCAAGCAGCTTCCGACAAGTCATTTGAGAAGACGCCGAGTCTATTGGCGTGTTTGCCTATGAGGCAGTGCCCAGTAATGACACCTATTGTGGAGCTAATATGCAATCTACTGAGAGATAACAAACATTTCGATCGGTGCGGATCCACTTTGGGCCAGATCCGTTTTGTCGCAAGACAAGTAGTGATACTTGTCCATCTGCCGTTTGTAATCATCATGGAATCTTGCTAAAGCATAAGTTTAGAAATAGAGATTGGTTTTCCAATATTCACCTCGTAAGGTATATTGGTGTAATAGCTCCTATTCGGCGAGTTCATCGATTTTGTAGTTTCCTGGAATATCTCTGTATTCCGGTGCCCAGAAAGGTGAATGTTGAAGTGTTCTGCCATCTTCATAAGAGACGATCAACAGTTTCAGGCAGTTAAAGTTTTAAAGTTTGTAGAAACAGAGTCTAGTGATTTAAGTGCAGCTTGGCCTTGGCTATCTGAGAAGATACCGATATTCAATGTAGATATTACGTTTTCCTTCAGCCAGGATAAAACTTCTTTTGTCGCCAGGTTTTCCACTTGGAACACACTATACAATGATCAGGGAGAGGGAAGGAGAGACTAATGATTAGTTGATCTGACACCTGCCACCACCCACCCCCTCTTCGGTTTTTGAGCCATCCGTGTAGAAATAAACTGCTTCATCTTTCAAAAAAGGTACGGTGACCATATTTCTGGGAGAAAAACCTGGAAAGAAAATAAAACATTTTAAAACGTGAAAAAATTTTTAGACTTTTCAATAATCTTTATTTAGATTGATTTATTGTATAATTCTGGAATGTAACTTTAGAATTTAGAATATTATAAGCACAGTGGATAGTGCCATGTGCATATATATTTTTCGAAAAATGTAATAAAAGTAAATACTTGTTACAATTATTACTGTTACAATTATTCAAAATAAAAATGATAAAACATATAAGGACAGATTAAGAAACAAACAAAAGTTCCTTAAAAAAGTACAATATAATACAGTAGACACTCAATATAGTCAAATAATAAAAACCAAGCCTGTTCACTCTCTTTCGAACGGTCGTTTTTAAAGGCTTTCTAAAGACAAATTAGATCTTAAATGCCCATTTTGTTCGATTTGTATATTTTTAAATTTATTTAAGCGTTAAACATAGCTTTCAATCAGGCTTAACAAGTTATAAATGATTCCTCAGTGTCCTCAAGCAATGTTAAATGATTTCAAAATATTTTTGGAAAAAAATCTATAAAATTTTGTGTTTATACGATTTTAGACAGTTCACAATTTGGAGATTTAATAAATGGAGCGTCTACTGTTAATTATATAATGTCTTCAAAACAAAACAAATTTTGTTATACAAATAATTCAGTTTCCTTTTAACATAGCAACTCAGGGCCAGTTCTTCAGTACAGTGAAACTAAGCTAACTTTGAGTTATTTCAGAAATATTTTTTCACATACATTCAGTTGTCAGTTTTTTTTTTCACGCTTCACACTTTCACGGAAACTACGCATACGGCTGTTATTAATTTATTTAAATCGATTCATAAACACGAATCATGAAGTTAACTCATGTTTAAGGGAGAGACTAGGATAAGCTCGCACCTTATAACATTTCGTTTTGCACATTAAGCCAATTTTTCATCGTGCTTTTATTTTCAAAAGTGATTTTTGGTTAATAAATGAATGCGTTCAGTGGACCTGAGCATGTAAATATAATGATGTGAATAGTGTTTTGCTATTGTCGTAGATTTGTCTGCGTGAGAGTAATAGAAAAGAAACATTAATATAGGTAAGGTACATATCAATCATTGTTTTTTATTTACTTATTTATGTATGTTGAAAAAAAAAACAATATTCAAATAAGGGACAAATACGGGACGAATAACTTATTGCGGTTTCTTAAAAAAAACCGATCGAAAACCGGGACGGACGGTCACCGTATGTATAAGGCACTTACCAATTCGACGCAGAAATTTTTTAAGAACTTTTAACTAACTAAGAGGTTCAATACTTTTTGGAGTAGCCAAATAAAAGAGTTTAAACATTTTCAAAAGTGGATCGATAAAAAATAAAAATAAATAAATTTGGTGGTGCAAGAGCTCGTGGAGAACAAGGGCCTAGTGACTTACAACTCTCAACCATTCCTGTGTGCGTGTTGTTGACAGGAACGGAACCTACAATTTTTTGCCGAGTCCGAACGACTAGATGGGAAGCACTTATTCATGACAAGTATACTCTTGGAGGATTTGTCAGAAAAACATTTCTGTTTTTAGGTGGCAGCGGCTGGGAATCGAGCCCAGATCTTTGGCATGACAGTCCAACGCACTAACTATAATGCTACGAGGTACTACAAAAGTGGATGGATATTTTTTAAATAAATAACTCATTTAAAAACTATTTTTTTCCCCTTAAGATATCTCTAAAGCATTCCACAATTTGACACCTCTTTTGATTCACTGAACATACTCATAGGTTTTGACATTTCAAACTTACCGAAATAATCTTCACTTTAATAATATAATTCAGTTTATCTGTTGTTCCCAGAATTCCCATTTTTATAACAAAAATGTCTTGGTTTGGGCTATTATTTGGGCTACTCTTTCGACTTCGATTTTGGGCTACACAATTTCTCGAATTGGGCTATCGAACTACTTCAGGACATGGCAATCCTGGTCATAGTCACCTTTACGCTATACTATAATCTGGGAGATATGGCATTTGAAGATTCTGTTGTTTGTTATTTTATGTTACTTTAGTTAACTTTATGGTTGATTTGTCAAAAAGGTAATACGCAATGTCATAGTAAGAATACGATATTTAAACTATCTAAAACAGCTGCTTTGATATTGAAAGTGATTGTATGGTTAAAAAGAACAATTAATGTATTATCATTATTATGGTCTTTTATAGAAATTAATTTGGTATGCATAAAATTGTATAAAATGCTTAGAACAATAATTTGAAGGACAAATTTGGGTATTCAAATTTTAAGTGCTTATATTAAAATAATTAAATTTCAAAAAAAGTTGTCAACCCGTCAACAACAATACAAATTTACGAATTCTGGGGCGTTATTTAATTTTTTGTGGCCTTATTTAATTTTTTTGGGTCTTATTTTATTTTTGTTAGGGCCTTATATCATTTTGAAATAAGGCCCTAGTAAAATAAGACCCCAACATTATATTTGGGGCTAAGTTTCATTTTATTTTGAAAAACAAATGTGGGCCTTGTTTCATTTTGCATAAATTAACTTGAAATTGCCAAGACAACTAGGTTCATTGTTTTAATAAAAAGTATTATGAAAATCCGATAAATCGAGCAAGCAATAAGGTGCCAGTTATAGCTGTCATTAAAACGCATCATTGAAAATTTTAATAATTGATTTTGAGACGGTTCCAAAGCAAAATCTTTTATTATTTTGTTGGACAAATAAAACCCAAGACTAAGTTAATATTTCTAGTAAAAAAAAAACTCAAGTAGGCGCAACTTTCCAAATATAAAATGGGTTTTGAGATTTCAATGATCATTGGTAAGGTAGTTCAATCATTGAAATCTTAAACGCATTTTATGTGAAAAGTTGGACCTCCTTGAATTTTTTACAGGAAATATTAATAAAGTCTTGTCTTTCCATAAAAAAATAAATGATTTTACTTCCTAAACGTCTCAAAATCAATCACTAAAATCTTCAATGATGAGTTTCAATAAAAGCTATAACTGGCACCTTAGTAGGGTAAAGTCAGGTAATATGGCACCACGGAAGATTTGGAACCCTTTAAATATTTTCTACTTAATTAAAGGAACTTACTTTTAAAACAAAAATATTAAAATATAAGTAAGTTTAACGTAAAAAGCTCTCAATTGAAGCAGTTTAAACTGAAATAGCGTCTTTAACTTCTAAACCAAATCCGAAAATAAAAAAATTGTGATTGAATAAAGTAATCTTAACTAGTATAGGTCTCAAATTGATTAAATAAACTAAGCTAAACTAAACAAAATTTTATTTAATTTTTTTTTCTGTGCATAACTTAACAAAGTGCAGCAACGGAAGTATTTGGCAATAAAAAAACCCAAGAGTGATGTGTGTTTAATTTTTTGTATTTACCACTATAACTTGTTTGTTTTATTTAGTTTGAGTAATTTGGATAAACATTGGTAACATCAAAACTTAGTACTTAGTGGTGTCATTTCACCCACTTTTGCTGAGTTAATTTTTCATTGACTTTCAAGGCCTACTTTCTTTAACATTCGAGTCGAACAAGTGTATTGTTCGACTTTTCTTATTGCATTTGACGTAACACTGCATTGAGTGTGGTAAAAATCCATACAAAAAGTAGAGTTCCATATCACCCTCTTGGCATGTGCCAAATCACCCGCAATTTTTGGACATGTTTTTCGTTATGGTATTTAAATTTTCCTTAAAATTATTTTTTCATATAAGACTTCGTAATTAACCCATTTTTTGTGTTTTAAATTGTATTCAGAATACGTTTATCAAAGTTTAAAATAAAAACAATTTCTACTTTTTGAGTTACAAAAAAAAACTCGACTTTTCCCTATATGCACAAAAATTGGGAAAAAAGTTGGGTTTCTTAAACGTTTAGGACCATGTTAATAAAAAGTTAATGCGATCATGTTACACAATGGAATAATTTTACCACATTGCTTGTACTTTTCTACGATATTGTTTGGTTGTCATAACTACATAAGACAACATATGCAGTTACTAAAAAACAAGGCAATGCGAACCATAGTCAAGATCATGTTCAAAATAGCAATTTATAGCTTTTTATGACCTTAAGTCCTACAAATTGGCATTTCGTCCGGCTTACTCTCTTAGTTCAACAAGTTCAATTCTTAATGCTAAGTATTCTACTTGGCTGATTTATTTAGTTATAACGGGTGATTTTTTAGCTGGTTTGATTTTGGCAACAATAGTTTTGACAGCTGACGTGTGTTTAGTACCTTGTGTCACTGTCAAACAGCTTCAGTTTGGTTTGCAATTTAACCATGGATCGTCTTACAAATGAACAACGCTTGCAAATTTTTGAATTTTACTATCAAAATTCGTGCTCGGTTCGAAATGTTCATCGCGCGCTGCTTCCTTTTTATGGTCGGCATTCTCGACCTTCTGAGCAGTCACAGTCAGTCGGAAGATTGTGACCAAATTTCGCACCAAATTTACTTTGTTGGACATTAAACCACCAACACGTTTACGTACTGTGCGTAGTGAAGAAAATATTGCGGCCGTATCAGCTAGTGTGACAGAAGACCGCGAAATGTCGATTCGGCGCCGTTCCCAGCAGTTAGGCCTTTGTTACAGCACTACGTGGAAAATTTTGCGGAAGGATTTGGGCGTAAGGCCTTTTAAGATACAGCTGGTGCAAGAACTAAAGCCAGCCGACCTATCACAACGCCGAATTTTTGGTGAATGGGCTCTTGGAAAGCTGGCCGAGGATCCGCTTTTTTATCGAAAAATTGTGTTCAGCGATGAGGCTGATTTTTGGTTGAATGGGTACGTAAATAAGCATAATTGCCGCATTTGGAGTGAAGATCATCCAGAAGCATTGCAACAGCTACCAATGCATCCCGAAAAAGCCACTGTTTGGTGCGGTTTATGGGCCGGCGGCATTATTGGGCCATATTTCTTCAAAGATGATGCGAATCGCAGCGTTACTGTCAATGGTGAACGCTACCGAGCGATGATAACAAACTTTTTTTTGCCCGAAATGGAAGTTCTTGACTTGCATGATATGTGGTTTCAACAAGACGGTGCCACATGCCACACAGCACGCGAAACAATGGCGCAATTGCGAGGCGAGTTTGGTGAACAGTTAATTTCACGTTTCGGGCCGGTCAATTGGCCGCCTAGATCGTGCGATTTGACACCATTAGATTATTTTTTGTGGGGGTATGTCAAGGCTAATGTCTATAGGGACAAACTCGCTTCGATTGACGCACTGGAAGCCAACATCCATGCATTCATTCGTGAGATACCGGCCGATATGTGTGAAAGAGTATGCCAAAATTGGACTCAGCGGATGGGCTTCCTGAGACGCAGCCGCGGTCAACATTTGCATGAAATTATCTTTAAACATTAAATTGCAAGGTTCAAACTATCGATTCAAATAAATATTTCATTAATTTTTTCGAATTTTTTGTGTTTTTTTTTTTTAAAGTTCTAAACCTCTTAAAAAATCACCCGTTATGTATATAGAATTTGTATCATATATTATATTATATTGATTTAGCTATTCATTATATAAATCTTTTCAAGTCTGCAGCAGGTATACTCAATTAACCTAAGTCATTTCTAATATTATTGAAAACGAATAACGTATAATGTTTTAATAACAATTTTAACCTAACTGATTCTCTAAGCGACATAACAATAACATAACATTCCTTTCATAATTATTATCTTTCTCACAGTCCCTCCCCTATTTAAGCTCCCCTTTAACATTAATATTTGCAAATGCATATAATAGGGTTGTTAAGACCCATCAAGGAAATGAATATCTTTTTCATGAAGTCATATAGAGTGCAAAATACCAAAGATATTTGCAAAAACTCCAACTTATAAACAACCCTCGATTTAATAATAAAAATATATCAAAAATAGGGTGAGTGCCATGTATATGGCACTCCCCCATTAAGGCCCCACAGGCAGGACTCTTATCTTCTACTCTATAACATTTTGCATGTTATGTGACTCGCAAAGAAGGAAATTGCTTGGAAAATATCCAAATGCATTTGCTGGTCACAAATTGAAGGCAATTTCTTATGCATATGTCTTCAAAAGAAAATTCTACACACCCACCCCCCTCTCCTCCCTCTTAAGGCTTTACTCGCATATTTTCAAAACAAGGACTTAAGAAATTGAGTGATAATGTGGGTGAAATGCAAGAACTGTTAAATAACAATTAATAAAGAGGATATAAATTTCTTTGCTAAAATGTATATGAGTATCCTTTTTTGAAGAAGGAGAGAGGTAAATAGAGACATTGCAAGTGGTGGTTGAATACGAAAATCTAAGAAACCATAATGAGGACGTTCTCATGTGTATCTAAATACATATGTAGGTATCTCTTTGTATAGTGGACAGGATGTCATGTCCCGTCCTTCCCCTCACTTATATGTTTATGTTTCTTTTTTAATTTTATTTTATATATATCCTTGTTTTCTGTTATGAACAAATTCCTGAACTGAAAACGAAATTGCAAGGATTCCAGGATACGACAGCCATGCAGGGTAAGGAAATTTTTTCAATTTCTGCAGGATATTTTCCCCTATATTTACATATAAGATACTTTATTTTTCTTTTTGAATAATGATAAATATTTAAATAATAAAAGAAAAAATTATTATAAAATAGAACATCTTTTGTTTGATTGGACAAAATTTAACGACGTACCCATACACAATTCAGATATTTATGTACATATAATATGCAGGACTAACTTATATGTCCTTTAAGAAAATTTCCTTATTAAAATAAAAAAAAATCTTTCCTTTATTTTTCCGTTCGTATAGTTCATAGGATGACCATAAAAATTTTCAATGCTTCTTACTTTAGATATGTAAAATAGGAGTATCCTGTACAACGAACTCATATCCTGACTTAGTTTGCTGTTCCTATGGAGACAAGAATATGATAGAGGATATATCTAAATGACACTCAGTCAACCGTCATCATCCAGGATCAATAATAGGTTAAAAAAAAAGGACACATTCCATAGCTGTGCAAAAATGTTAAAAGGATTGATAAGATATCTTCTCTCCCATATACTAACTATACAGTACTGTGCATACAAAATGATTTTTCGATTTTTTTTTGTAGTAAAAATATTAGAAGATAAAATGAACCAACTGTGTCTCGGCAAGATAATTGTATGTTTTGTTTGTTTCCTAACTTAACAAGTACAAGATTAAAATTTAAAACTGAAGTCGTAGTAAAGGACGAGACTGTTGTATCGGGTTTTTCAATAAGAAATACAAAAGTTTTTTTTAAATAAACAAAAACGGTTTTGGATATCAATGAAATTCTTTATTCCTGTGAAAGTACGTTTGATGCCATTATGTATGGAACTCGATTTCTTTTGCATAGCCACCACCGGCATGCTTGCAGAAGTCCAGATGCTGAACCCAATTTTCGACGGTTTTCAAGCATAAATCGGCCGATACTGCTGCAATTTCACGTTCGATATTCGTACGAAGTTCATCAATCGTCGCTGGCTTGTTGGCAAAGACCATTGACTTGACGTAGCCTCACAGGAAATAGTCTAACGGCGTCAAATCACACGACCAAGGCGGCCAAGCGACTGGACCATTTCGTGAGATAACACGTTCTCCAAACTTGGTTTCCAATAAATTGATTGTGACATTCGCTGTATGGCTAGCGGCGCCGTCCTGTTGGAATTACATGTCCTCCAAGTCTATATCATCCAATTGGGGCCAAAAATATTCGGTTATTATTGAACGGTAGCGATCCTCATTCACAGTAGCGTGCTGGTCTTGATCATCACGGAAGAAGTATGGCCCAATGCGCCACCAGCCCATAAACCACACCAAACCGTAACTTTTTCGGGATGCAATGATGACTCATGGAGTACGTGTTGATTGCTGCCTGACCAATATCGCATATTTTGTTTATTGACGAAGCCATTCAGCCAGAAATGAGCCTCATCGCTGAAGATGATTTTTCGATGAAAATCCGAATCATTTTCAAGTTGTTGCTCAGCCCAATTCACGAACAAACGACGCTTCTGGTGGTCAAGCGTCTTCAGTTCTTGCGTCAATTTTATCTTGTAAGGATGTAGGCCAACGACATCACAGAGATGCCCAACGCTTGAGAACGACGTTGGAGAGACACATTTGGGCTTTCTGCAACTGAAGCCTCAGCGGCAGCAATATTCTCGACACTACGGGCACTTCTTTGTCTCACTGGCACGGGTACATTTTGTACTGTGCCTGTGGATTCAAATTTTTCCACTAGACTTTCAATTGTTGATCTACTAGGACAATTATGACGAAAATAAATTGGACGCAGCGCTCTTCACGTTGAGGCCACTGTCTCCGAATTTCGGTTGTAAATTTTAATAATTTCGACTCGTTGTTGGCTCGTATATCTTTCCATCACGAAATGGAAAACCTGACTGAAGAGAAATGTCAAAAGAACGGCAAGAAATATGGCGTCGTTTTCTGTCCCTGTCGCTCTACTTTTGTAGCGTCCCTGTTGAAAAACTCTTTACATTGATAATTGATCATTTTAGGTTTTCGGCAAGGAAGTTGTTCTTTAACCACAACCCAAGAACTTGCTCTAAATACACTGAGTTACAAAAAATATGACACACATTGAAATTGTGAATATTTGATTTGAAAAAAGAAGTTTTTTAATAAAGTTTTGCTCATCAATTAAAAAAAAAACTAAACAAAATAAATCAAGCTAGAAAAACTAACAGCATATTATCTAAAAGATAATAACACATCAAAAAGTATGACTGCACCACTTTTTTTGTAACTCGGTGTATTAAAAAAAAAAAAAACAGAAATACTTTGGATATAATAATTTTCCACAGGACTGTAGTATGTGCAAAGTTTCGATAAAAATTCAAATTCTCACTCTCATCTCGCTCTGTCCCTGTGTTTTGTCATAAATTTAAGGATAATCGTATTGCGTGCTTACAAAACGATTCACAGTTATTGTGTCATTTCCGGCGAAAAATGATGGTTGAACGACACATACATTTATTATTTGAGTGGGCGACCAGCTATATTGAGGCCAAAATTTATTGCTAAAAATTGAGAGCATCCTTAGGATTATTATTATTCCATACTCTATATATACATATATACTCTATATATATATATATGTTGCTTCTCGTCCCTTGCTTTTTTTTTTGTTTTGCACATTGTTGTTGCAATTCTATATATTTTCCTTATGGACATACACAATTTATACGATGTGAGCATTAAATGCAAATTTAAACAGCCATTTTAAGAATGATATGAGATTTTGTTTTTTTTTTCCTCAATTTTAGTTGTTGTTGTTGTTGTTGGAATGAAGGACGAATATAAGGATATCATCATCAACCAATAAAAAGATAATATGCATGAGTGTGGATGAAAGTTATTTGACGATGAAATTGAATTCGTGCATGGGAGAAAAAAGTGGTTATAGACAAATATAAAAAAAAAAAATAAAAGGACAACAACAGCAAAAAGGCTAAAAAACCTATTTGGTTAAACGAATGCATCAGATAACATTGAAACCAGCCTTTTTTTCTATTAAAATTATTTTACCATGTTCCGTTCGCATAAATATTTTTTTTTTTTTTTTTTTTATTTTGTAAAGGACAATGGACGCGTTGTTGCAGGGAATTATTAAGTTCCATTCTTTATAAAGGGAATAAAATGGAATTTTGATTGAATTTATATAATGGCAAAGAATGTAAAAGTGTTTATAGGTACTGACAATGGATGGGGATAGGAATTAAATATTCTTTTATTTGATTTATCTGCCATACGTTACAATACCTTGGACGTTTATTAGCATGATGATTGAAAAAAAGGAGCACAATGAACAGATTGATATTACGATAAAAAATTTAAATTTGAATATAAGGATTTATGGCCAGTCTGGACATTTGATTGACCTTGAACTTTTTCTTCTATTTTAACTGATTTTATATAATAAAATTTTATCTTTGAGAATATAAAGAAAGCAAATAGTAGTTATAAACACAGCGAGCACAATAAACTAACCACATTTTTTTTTTAATCAAAAGTGACTTTACTAACTTCACCCTAAAGCACTACTTAAAGTTTTTTTCTCTGTTAAAGTTGCAAATATCCTAATTTTATTTTTTTTTTATTTTTTGTCTCCAAGTTGTGTGCATTATAGACATATATGTAAAAAATTAAAACAAATTAATAAAAAAAGAAAATATATATGATTATATAGTTAAGATTTTGATTGTCAAATTATTTAAATAAATTTTATTTTAAATTTAATGACTAGCGACGTGTTTTGGACTGTACATTCATCTTCGGGCTAAAAATTTGAAGAAAAATAAGAGTTCTAAGCCAGTAGATGTAGGTATACTCCAAAACGGGTCTCTAATTATGAAAATTAAATCAAAATTTACTAAAAGTTGTGATAATAATTTGAAAATCAAAATCTAAATAAAAAAAATTACAAACAAAAACGTAAGCAATTTGTCAAATTTTATGTGTACAACATTATCTTCCTCGAATACTGCCAAAAACCTTAAAATGACTTTGGATGCAAAGCTTAAATCGAAAGAGCACATCAGAAAGTAAAGAGTAGAACTATCCTTGAAGGACGAAAAATGTATTGGTCAAGGAAAGTAAGTACTGAAACCTGTTTGGTCATTGTGGCATCTAACTAGTATATGGCGGACTGTACAAAGAAAACAAATGCTAAAACGATCCAAAATTTCAATACAAAGTCTTTTGTTGAATAATTAATACCTCTTGGCATATTGAAACCTTTCCAAAGAAGTCATAAGGTTTTACAAAAATTTTGGGGCATTTCATACAATTATAGACCACTGCCAACAGTTTTTGAAAAAAAAATTATTAGCAGAAAATGAGTGATTGGGAAAATGAGAATCAATAGTATGTAAAAGGGGAAACATAAATTAATTGCCACGCAGCAGATCACTGGAAGTGGGTTGGGTTGGCGAAAATGTGGGATAGCAGTATAAAAACGAGGTCTCTTACGATTTTTGGTAAAAGTCTCTGATTGAAAAAATTTATATAGAAAAGTTGTAGATATTTAATAGGCCTACAACCTTTACTCTGATCACTTTTCACATAATCTTAAAAATATTGAGAAAAACACCAAAAAACAATTTTTTTTATATTTTTCTTCAACAAAAATAATTCGATTTTGATAAAATCCCAACTAACAAAATTGCTCCGCATTTCAGACATTAAAGTGTTATTTGTTTCTATAGCACTCCATTTACCCCTCTGACAGCAAGTTAATACCTTATTGAAGCATTATGAATCTTAAAATATTTTCTGGTGCAAATTATTTCAGCTTGATAGAAGCAATGTTTCTTTAACCTCTCTTAATTGTTTTTATGAAATGACCAAGATACTTTCGCTTCAATAGTCATTCCATAAAATTTTTAAACAATCATTATGCTAGCCGTAGTTTTTATATGGCTTTAGCATTAGTTAATTATTTAATCTTTTATACCTCTATTTACTTAATTTAAAATATGTGTTTGCTATAGCCATACCAAGCAACTATTTTATATTTTTCTCGAACAAAGTTTTTTCTTATAAATGCAAGCTTCTTATCTCTTACGAGACAATTCCAATTTAATGCATTGAACTGTATATCTGAGATTGGTGAAGCGGTTGGTTCAAGGGGATACTGGTTTGATCCCTGGCCTACCAACAAGTGTTTTTTTATTTAACTTAGTGAAAACTCCTTTAACACTCTCATTATTAATTCCATAAAAGTACAATTAGAGTGAAAAAAGGTCGCCTTTTTATTCTATGGAATTTAATGCAATGCTTATATGTGTATAATTTGTACCTTTAATTGGTTTGTTCTTCGAAAATTTGGTGCAGAATAAAGGTTCAGGGAAACAATTTAAAAATTTACAAAAATGTTGATGCTGTAAGACTCTATAAATCTGCATCACAATGCAAGTCATGCAACCAAATTAGAAAATTAATAAAATATTTACCGAAAGAGCACGAAAAGTGTTTTTTGTAGTGCTTTTTTAAACTACAGGTGAAGAGTAAACAAAATAATTTCTTCCAAATCTTAAAAAAATCAAGCGAAAAGCGTACTTACATTTTCAAAACTATCCTTGAATTTTTGTATGACATCATAGTTCTTATTTTTATATTTGCAAGCAAATACCAAAACAAAAAAATAAATTGCAGGACTGGGTCACACGAAGGTTTAAAAAATTATATGTAAAGACATGGTAATTATGAGAGAAAAATGTTTAAAAAATACTTAAATTAGCTTAAAATACTTCGTTGATAGTCTATGATGAAAAAAGAGCGCCATCTGGATTATTTATTGAATATATGTAATTGTATGGATAGACAAATTTTAGATCTTGGGAGCGGGTTTTTTAAAAAAATAATCTTTCCTTATATAAAATTCTTAACAAATTTAAAATAAAAATGTTTGGTTTGCAACTCTTAAGTATTTATTTATGTGCATATATAAATTTGTCAACCCGTTTTTGAAATATGGAATTTTCCAAAGAAAATTTAAACTTTTTTCAAAAATTCAAAAACTTTTTCTTTGAAAATTTTGATATGCAATATTATTTAATTTTATTCGAAATTTGTATAAAAAAATACATCAAAATCCGTTCAGCTGATAATGAGAAAACTCCAAATAAAAAACACTCTATGATATTACTATCAATAGTTGCTAAGTTCAAAATTGTATAGTTTTTTGTAAGAGGGTACTAAAAAACTCTAAAGTATTGAGTTTCAAAAAAATCTATCGTGTAGTTTTTGAAATATTTGATTTCGAAAAAAAAATTATTTAAACCTTTCTAGAAATTTTTAATTTAAGTCCACAAAAATATAACTTAATAGTCTTTGGAAGCCTCTGTATAAAAGATTGATTGAAATCAGTCATACCGTTTTGAAGAAAATCGAAAATTAAAAAATAGGTTCTTTGGGAGGAACCATTAAATACCATTTTTATTAAATGGTATTCCACTGAAAAGAAGGAGGAAAAGTACGATTATGTAAAATTGCTAAAAAAAATTGTATGGCAGGTACCGTTATTTTTGTTCTAAAAAAAATTTGGGCATAATCACCAAAAACCTCTATGTATCAAGTTTGAAGAAAATCGATCGGGCCGTTTAGGCTGTAGACGAATAGACAGACAGAAGTGTTCTCTATCATCGTAATGTCATGTTTGATTGTTATCTGAAATTTGTCTTGCAAGATTCCAAAATTTGCCTTATAGTACCTGCAACACAATACGACCACTTATCACAAAGATACAGCTCTTCAAAAAACACTTACAGCCCTATTATTGAGAATTTGTAAAACTAGAAATAAAACTAGTTTTAGGTAAAACTAGTTTTGTTTCAAGTTCTATAAAAATTAACCAAAACTAGTTTCAAAAAAGAATCGGCATTATTCATTTTTGGAGATAAAACTAGTTTAGGTTTTGAAATGAGTTTCTCGTTTTTACTATATATAAAACTAGTTTTATCGAATTAGCTGTTTTTATTTTGACAGCAAAATTGTAAACTCGAAAAATTGTGGTTATTTTCAAATTGTTATTTTGTTCATATTGTTGATCTTGACCGCATAATATATAAAAATAAAATATAGGTATTGTATTTACCAGTAGTTTTGGTGCACATTCTTTTTTACCATTTAAATTTTTTTTTGTGAAGATCAAAATATGGGTCGTCCACGAAAACAAATCACCATTGAAGATAAAGGGAAAAAAATTAAAGGTGAAAAATGGACCCAAGCGGAAATGGAGACACTAGCATCGCTTTGTTTATCCCATGGCAAAAGTGGTATTTTGTCCAAAGAGACAAACAAAGCGACCACCACAAAAAAGGACATTCAATGGATTACTGTGCAATCTACAAATTCGGTGAGGACGAATTGTAGAATTATGACTTGCACCGGGCCATCTTTCGACAACATCCAAAACTTTTAAAGTGGCAGAAGAGACTGTCTGCACATTAAACGAAAAGTATCCCTTCCGGTTTCGAAACGATTCGGCATATTTAGAAAAAAAAATTATGGCCATATAATCAAGGTCTTCAATTCACGTATAGTTGTTAAAAAGAATTGGGTACCTGTGAACCTCCTGGTGACAATATTTTGACGTGCGTGCAGTCTATAGCACCAATAGTGCTCGGAAAACCAGCCAGTTTAGGAAATGCTAATGCGGCCGCTTGTCGTTCCGCTTCAGACTGCGGCATTCGAATAAATGTTGAAACATACTTCAACAACGCATCGCAAACTTTAGGCAAACAATTGCTTACAGTTGGTTGTGATACTCGCACTTCATCACCAACATTTTGTTCAAAGCTTCCCAAAGCTAGGAACCGAATCAAAATCATTACCATCTGCGCAGGGTTAACATAGCGAGATCTGTAATTGGGAGACAGTTTTTCCAATTAAATACCAATATGCTAATTTGTGTCTTACCTTCTTTGTGTGGTTGCCATATTTGGTTCCACCAAATCAACAACACCTTGAAAAGTGCGCTTTGTCATTCTGAAGCGCTGATAAAACGCCAAATCGTCCCACTCATCGACCTCTGCATAATTCCGCAATGTGTATGGGCGTCTGCTTTTTATCTCTTCATTATCACTAAAATCGTCGAAAATCCAATCGTCTTCATCTTCCTTGAGACCCAACTCCCGGAATATTCTTTTACGCGCCATCGTTAATCTTATTTAATTAGCTGAATTATTTGATGACGTTTCGTAATTAATTTATTTGACTTTTCCAATTAAATTTTCTGATGAATAATAGAAAAAGGCTTCAAAACTAGTTTTGAAGTCCTTTAAACTAGATATTTGTGGTTTTACGAATTTCTAGTTTTATCCAAAACTAGTTCTATGATTTCGAGTTTTAGATGTCAATTTTTGTTTGAATAATACCGATTTGTTCAAAACTTGAAACTCGAAACCCCTATAGAACTAGTTTTACGTTAAAACTTGTAAATTCATTTTAAAGCCAATATATATACATATACTCCATTCAACAGTGGGCACATATGTATTATTCATTCATTGAATTCATTTATAGAAATTATTGTTTTTCTATTTTCTGATAGATCGATGGATTCTTAACGATAAATCTATGTTTACTGGTTGTTTAAGGAAACTCCTCACATATCAACATTATGATTTACAATATAATATTCACAGCTGCAAGGCACTCTTCTTTGGCAATATACCGTTTTGCGTGGCTCGAAGGTATCATATTTCAGTGCAGCTTTGGGTGCATGTTCTCAATGTTATACAAATTGTAGCCACTTATTCAGGAGTTCAATCAGACACCACTATAGAGCCTTGAATGGTTAATTAAGGTTCTTTTATTATATATTACATTTAAGGTACCGTTTTGCCTCACTTTCAAGACTCCATTTAAATGAACAATGAACAATTACTGGCATTTTAAAAACTCGAACTTGAAAAAAGCTTTTTTGCTGTTTGCCCTTTTTGACTATGTTTTTTTTGTACAATAATAGTGTGTTTCTTTTACAACGTATAAAGTATAAAGTAAAAAATCAGAACAACTTTTTGGATTGAAAATTAGACTATTTTTTCAAATTAAATTCACAAAAATCCAAAAACACATGTTTTGATTAAAAAAAATAACGTACATTTCCACAAGATTTCAACAAAATTGGATTACTTTTGTGGAAAATAAAAATAGAAAACAAAAAAATTGGTTTTTGGCATTTTTTTCAATATTTTTGAGTTTATGTCAAAAAATGTTTCAAGTAAAATTTGTAGGTCTTTTAAATATCTACAACTTTACCATACAATTTTTTTCGATAAGATGTCTTCTTTGGTCAGAAATTGCTTTCACACCCCACCCCACATTTTCACCTACCCACTCCACTTCCGGTCATCTGCACATTTAAAAAAAAACTTACAATTTGCACACAAAAACTATGATTTTGGATTTATTCAAATAATGCGAACAAATTTTTTTAAATAATATTTTTCTGTTTTTCCCACTCTAGGCCGATGATCAATTATACATAATTATGTTTCAACTTTAAATAAAAAATGGAGGTAATGAAGTTAGTTAATCCATTATATTTGTAATTTTTCAGGACCTGACCTAATTGGTAGATATAATATCCATGTGGTAAAATAAAGTTCTTTGAGTTTGATACAGTTCTATTTTATGATTTTTGAGCCAAAGGTACACATTCCAAAATTCACCGCAAGTAATTTTTAAGTAATGAAATAGCATTTTATCTTTCTATCAAGCTGATTTCGTTTCATTTTCTCATAGAAAAGATTTCCTTCACCCACTTGAAATACCATCCTTGTACTTTCTTGATGTGTCAAAAATCGTTTAAAATTTTATGAAGTTACACAAACAATATCCCCATCTGTAGCTATGTAAATTTCCATATGCTAAATGGCATTTGCTCACCAATTTTAAGCTTACCTTTATTCACCTAAATAACTTTATATTTGATTTGTTGTGTGATATCCTTTCGTTTTATTTTTGCTATATAGCAGCATACCTAACCAACTGAGCTTTATTCTTTATGACTTTTTTTTATGTTCACCTTTATCTGCGTTTATAGCCGTTAACCTTCTTCTTATCACTTGGTTCAGTAATAAAAATTCCACTTCCGTCCATGCGTGCAATTAATCAACGGCCAAACATACACCTCTATAACTTTATCACCAATTTGCTTTGCTGAAAGTGTAGGTAGCTATAAGAAGAAAAAAAAAAAACTAAGGCAACTTGCAACATAACCTTAAAAGGCTGGTCCTTTTGAATTATAGTCACCTAATTCCATCAGTCATCGAGCCCATAAAAAAAAAACTACGCAGCTATGATTTTACTTTTATCATCACTCCAAAACAACGTCCGACGTCTCCGCACACACATTCTCCCGCCCACCACTTAAGCTTACTCAAAATAAAAGGAGCCATTTAACGCGGCTTAGTGCCATTTTACCGAAAGCAAGGCTCACCTTTTTGTTTTTTTTTTTGTTGGTTTGTATAGGTCTAGGTAGGTATTTGGTCATTTAAAAATGGGAATATAAGTGAAAAACGCTAAAACGCTTTCCATAATAATTTTTGCTCGTAACACACGGACGAAAAATCACAAATACTCCTACGAGGAAACAGTTATATTCTTACACGCGTTGATATTGAATTTAGGTCGTAGCACTCAAACCAGCCTGGCTCGGAATGAGAAAAAGGAAGAGCATGTGACCGGCGGTGGTGGCGGCGCCGCCGGTAGAGGGAGTTGGTAACGAATTACCGTCCAACGTTGTAGAACAATGGAAGCGTAAGAGGAAGGAAAGCACAAAGAATATAAAAAAAGAAAGGAAACAAAACCTCAAAAGCTTAATAAAACAATGGAGACCTGTGAGTGGTTCTTAGGCACCTAATACAATATAGGATTAACTTTGTTTTACTTTCCCAAGGTGAGTTTTCAGAAAAGAGCTGCTTTAAGTCCTAGCAGCTGGAATATACGAGTATACCACCGACCCCACCATACCGCCATGAATTTCCGGAATTCATCGTTCATTTTAGCGCGCCATCTACCCACAAAATTACCAAACATACGTCTAACAATATCTACTTATATTATCAAGCGTAGGTTAGGTACTCATATAGAAGAATAAAATTCCTCCTGTTTTTCACACAAATATGGAATGAGGGAAGGTAAAAAATTAATTTTCTTCCTTTTTATGATTTGTCTGAGAGCACCTTTGTCGCATGAAATAGCCAAAACAAGACCGTCATTCGCATTTACAAAGTTGCCCGTTCTCTTTGACTTTTATTTTATTGTGATTGTGTGACCCAACCATAGGTAAGTCGACACACTAGCCTCCTCGCTAGGGATCGCATGTCAATTGTTCATAAAGCATATTGCCTAACAAGGACATTCGACGATGGTTATTATAGGACGTTAATGGGATATGTTTTACGGATGCGAATGGGATATAGCAAGCAGGCCAAGTTAGTAGAGAGAATGTAGTAGAATAGTCTGAACCTCTGAACGTATGGGATATGGATCGACTAGGCCGGACCGAACCGGACCACACCGAACATGTGTCCGGTGGCGTGAATTTTAGTATTTCAAAGCTAAGCAAATGGTGATATCAAATGCATTTAGGATTATTTACTTTCTGCCTCCTTAGTGGAATAAATTGGATAAGGTGGAGTTTGTGTGTTGAGAAAAGTATGGACGGTGTTTTTTGTATTTAGTTTAGAAAAGGAAGAGGCGTAGTTAGCTTTTAATATATTGAATTTCTGGTTAACCAGCTATAGGAGGTTAGGCTTACGTTCTGCTTCTACAGAGGGGTTGTTATGTTATTGGCGGTTAAAAACATAAAAATCAACGTCTTAATTTAAAAACCAAGTGATATACATAATTAAATAAATCATAAACGCAAATGTATAATTTTTTTTAAAGAGGAGCTTTCATAGGAGTCTAAAATTCATCAGATTTCCCAGATGCTCTAGAAGCTTAGAAGCAAATTTTAAATACCTACCTGCAAATTGCCGAAGAAAGTCTAATTTATTTATAGAAACTTAAAAAAAAGTAGGTAGTAGTTATTATTCCAGTTGTAACATTCACTTAAAATTGGTCTTGAAAATTCCATACGAACCCTTAAAAAGGTACATACTTATTTCTAGACTTTAAATCTCGTTGAAAGTTTAAAAGATTTCTATGAAGCCTTTCGCCACTTTAAAGCAAAAAAATCTTCCAAAGAAGCATTATTTTTGTTGTCATTTGTAGATTTTTTTTTCACCTTGACTGCGGTATCATATCTGATAAAATACTTGAACCAGAAAAAAGTGAAGATTAGCTCTTGTCAATCTCCGTTTCGAAGGTTTGAAAGGCAATTCAGTTGTTAAGTTCTATCTCGAAAATAACGGGTGATTTTTTAAGAGGCTTAGAACTTTAAAAAAAAAAAACACACAAAAAATTCGAAAAAATGAATAAAATATTTATTTGAATCGATAGTTTGAACCTTGCAATTTAATGTTTAAAGATAATTTTATGCGAATGTTGACCGCGGCTGCGTCTCAGGTAGCCCATCCACTGAGTCCAATTTTGGCATACTCTTTCACACATATCGGCCGGTATCTCACGAATGAATGCATGGATGTTGGCTTCCAGTGCGTCAATCGAAGCGGGCTTGTCCCTATAGACATTAGCCTTGACATACCCCCACAAAAAATAATCTAATGGTGTTAAATCGCACGATCTAGGCGGCCAATTGACCGGCCCGAAACGTGAAATTAACTGTTCACCAAACTCGCCTCGCAATTGCGCCATTGTTTCGCGTGCTGTGTGGCATGTGGCACCGTCTTGTTGAAACCACATATCATGCAAGTCAAGAACTTCCATTTCGGGCAAAAAAAGTTTGTTATCATCGCTCGGTAGCGTTCACCATTGACAGTAACGCTGCGATTCGCATCATCTTTGAAGAAATATGGCCCAATAATGCCGCCGGCCCATAAACCGCACCAAACAGTGGCTTTTTCGGAATGCATTGGTAGCTGTTGCAATGCTTCTGGCTGATCTTCACTCCAAATGCGGCAATTATGCTTATTTACGTACCCATTCAACCAAAAATGAGCCTCATCGCTGAACACAAGCAGCGCGCGATGAACATTTCGAACCGAGCACGAATTTTGATAGTAAAATTCAATAATTTGCAAGCGTTGTTCATTTGTAAGACGATCCATGGTTAAATTGCAAACCAAATTGAAGCTGTTTGACAGTGACACAAGGTACTAAACACACGTCAGCTGTCAAAACCAGTGTTGCCAAAACCAAACCAGCTAAAAAATCACCCGTTATTTCGAAAAGACATACACTTGCCGAATTAAAAAGAGAAATAAAGAAGCTTAAGTCCAACAAAGCTCCAGGATATGACTTAATAACGGCAGAGATTTTAAAAATGCTCCCTCGTAAAGGGTTTATTAACCTCCTTTACATAATAAATACCGCTCTAAGGTTAGAATATGTTCCGAGCCAATGGAAAGTTGCGGAAGTCATAATGGTATTGAAACCTGGCAAACCATCTCACGAAAAGAAGTCTTACAGGCCGATTTCACTTCTTCCTATTATATCAAAAGTTTTTGAAAGAATACTACTCCTGCGCCTGCAACCGATAATAGAAGAGAAACAATTAATACCTGAACATCAGTTCGGATTTAGAAGCAAGCATTCGACAATTGATCAAGTGCATAGAATTACTGACGTAATTGAGAGAGCTCTTGAAGAAAAGAAAATCTGTTCGACTGTCTTTTTGGACGTGTCGCAGGCGTTTGACAAGGTGTGGCACGAAGGCCTCAAATTCAAATTAAGACAAGTTTTGCCTGAAGGACTCTACAACATTCTAAACGGATATCTAAATGAAAGACTTTTTCGTGTAAGACACGGAAATGACTATTCTGATTTCAAAGAAATAGTGGCTGGGGTACCACAAGGAAGTCTATTAGGTCCAGGTCTCTACCTTTTATTTACACGCGATATACTTCAAACAGATGACACTATTGTAGCCATGTTTGCTGGATGATACTGCAATACTAGCAGTAGGCAAAACGATTAGCGAAGCTACAATTAAATAACAAAATGCTCTTAATAATGTTAATGAGTGGAAGAAAACATGGCGAATAGCGCTCAATGAACAAAAGTCAGTCCACGTGGACTTTACGTATAAAAAAATAAATAGATTACCCGTCTTTCTTAATACCGCTCGTGTTCCATTTGCAAATGAGGCAAAGTATCTGGGAATGACTCTAGACGCGAAATTAAAATGGAAGCCGCACGTGAAAAAGAAATGCGAAGAACTTAGAAGTAAATTAAGAGATATGAACTGGTTACTCGGTAAATATTCAAAGCTTGGTATTGAAAATAAATTGATTTTATACCGACAGGTTCTTAAACCTTTTTGGACTTATGGTATACAACTTTGGGGTTGTACCTGCGATACAAACTTAAATAACTTACAAACGTTTGAAAATAAATTGTTTAGGTCATTTGTAAATGCTCCGTGGTATATAAGAAACGAAGATCTTCATAGGGATCTCGGGATTCCTAAGGTGCGGGAGGAAATAAAAAGTTTCGCGCGAAAACATAGAAATCGACTATTAGAACACGCTAGTTCAACGATTATTGACATTCTTGACGAGTCGAATTTAGTACGCCGTCTGCCAAGAACAAAACCTTCCGACTTGGTGCGGTGAACAGAAAACCGCTTTAAAATCGCGGATTAAGCAGGAACTTTCACCGGAAAGTAACCTGCAACACGTTACTTAACTTCGTTAAAAATAAATTGCTAGATAAGTTTCAACTTAGTTGCAATCGGGAAGTGGAGGTGGTTTTAGTGTAGTAAGAATCTCACACTATTTTTAAAAATTGATAACATGAACAATTCGCCTAGAAACCGTTTGGCAGATGATTCCTGTTCAGCTTATATTTAGCTCAAGAGACTTCTTCCCATAATTTCATGAAAAACAAGAAATCAGGCAGATAAGAATAGTGCTTTTGAAGTCCATACAACGCATGAATTGCAAAAATCTTAAGTATTTCTGATAAATTGACAATTAAACAAGAAAACGTCGAGCCACTTTCTTAATTCTTATTTTTTTCTTATTTAATTTTAATATTGCGATAACCTCTTTTGAAAAATTTCTCAAAACTGCTCAGGAGAAACTGAAGTGGAAAACACATTTCAAATCCACATAATTTTATAGTTAATTAATAGAACCTAAGATTGGGCTCCATTTTGAATAATCATCTCTAGAAAGCAATCACCTATTATTTCAAAATAACATATTTTTAAGTCTCTATTTTCGAAAAAAAGTCTTCTCAGTTCAACATTTTGGGTAAAGGCCTCTTAAATTGATGAAATACAGCCCTGATTCTACTTGACATCGAGTGTGCAAGAACAGAAGTCATACTATGAAAAGTTCTTACATTGGTTTTAAATTTTTTTTTTTTTTTTGCAATCTAAAATTTGTTTAATTTTTAATTTTTTTGTTTTAATTAAAATTGATTGAAAAATGTCAAAATTCAAAAATATGTTTAAAAATAATTGCCCGCCGCCCATCACCCAGACTACACAATCCGTCGAATAAGCTCCGGAGGGAGTCTGACTCAATTTTCATATTTGGCTCATAATATTAAAAATGTCAAAACTGAGTGTCATTTTTAGCGTAGCTTATTCGTCTGATTCTATAATCGGGACGAATATGCTGCGCACTGTAAATTTTTTTTCTAGTAGTCATTAGAAAACTAGGATAAGACCGTATGTTGGTGCGCCAAAGGCATTTCAAACAATTTAATTTTAAAAATGGCACGAGTCGTATCCGTATTGGTTGCAATCTTTTTCCAATATTTAGTTAATGCAACTGAATTTGAAATTCATTGTGATTATAATTTTTAAATTTTATTTTAAATAGCAAATTGCACCCTGTACCTGTTTGGTATGTACGAGTATGTTTCATCTTTCATGTGTATTTATAAACTTATTAACCATGGAAAATTTGGGATACCCCCCCACCCCACATTCTTGCTCGTTTTGTCTTTTTTTGCTTTCAATTAATTTTATGAAAAAACTCATTTGCAAAATATCTAAGCACATAAGAAAGTCTTTGGCAACAAATTTCCCTGAAAATTATGAGAGAAAAATGTGTAATGTCATAAAATTCAGCATTTGAATTAGCTAAGAAAAACTTGTATATAGTTTGAGGTAAACTGTAAAAAAAGTAAGCCATGTGACACAAACAAATTTAATGAGTTTGAGCTATTTGAAAAAAAAAAAATGTATTTAAAATATTCTTTGATAGGTTAATCTCAAGTATTTGATGATGTGCATATAAAAACAAAAATTAAAAATAAACTTTAAAAATATTGAAACCTTTTTTAAAAATTAAAAAAGAAAAAAAAAATGTTAATAAAAAAAGATGTGAAGCTATTTTTGGAAAAACTAAATCTAGCTAGTCCTAGCTGTTACTAATAGCTAAAGCTATATATTTCTATAGTTTTAACTTTGTTTTATGTATGAAAAACCGACCGAATAGCAGAGCAATTAGATTTTGTTTTACCAAAACTGTTTACTTGCTCTATATGGCAGGTTTAGTTTTGATGTAAACAATTTTGATGTAAACAATTACGATGTCCAAATCCAAATAAATATATTTATTATACCATCTATCTTTCACCACCACCACTGCGCAGGTGTATTTAAAGATTTTGCCCCCCGGACAATAAAGTTTTGGCACCTCATTATCTGTATCTTATTATTTCTAACACTTTAAAGTTTAAGAAGTTTCCGGCAAACAAAACTGAAGTTAGCAAATGAAAATACGAAAATCATGATTTTTTTAGTTCACAAAATTGTCGCTTTTTAGATACTATTTTTTTGCGCAAAAATGAATTTAATCGTTTTTTTTTATAATTTTAAAAATGAAACTCACATTTAATAATGCTCATATGTATTTTAAATATAAATAAAATGCAAATTCAGATATCGTTACTTTTTTATCTTGTTTCATTTTCTTCATACACACAATCCAAATGCTGTTTTTCAATTTAATATTTTATTTTGTTAGCTGAAGCACCGTTTGAGAGGATTATACCTCCAAAGATTTGGTACCTCTTATGCAATATTAGCATTTTTAAATTTTGTCACGTGAGATGCGGTGCAAAAACAAGACAACAATCAAAACCGGGGTTTTCTAATTTAGATACAAAATTGCTGGGTTTCAAACACTTAAAACGGTGTGGAATTTTTAATTTGTTATTTCTGAATCAAAAAATTATGTCTTAAAAAATTGGAGTTATCTGGTTTTTGACATGGATGCTTCCATTCAGCTTTTTATATTGATATTTAGAGATGACTCTTCACAATTTTAGATACTTTGTGTATTGCGTTCCTTCTTTGATATCTGTATGATAAAATGCACGAACTAATTTTTCCTATGTTTATCACATCGTGTTAATGATATTCCGTCTGGCTCCTCTGAGGCTTTATATTTCCTATACAAATGTGTAATATTTGTTATATGTTGCACCCACCCCTCGAAAAGAGGCACCCCAGCGTATGGCCCTTACAGCCCTAGGGTAGTAAATACGGCACTGTCTTTGTGCCTCTACATCTACTGCACATTGAGTTGGAGCCTAAACGGATGGGCCGATTTGTTCCAAATTTAGTACAGAGAACTTTTAAGTTATTTTCAGTTTTTGTTTCTAAACGAGCTCTAACAATTTTTATAAAACTTTGTATTTGTAATAACCAGAGCCATTTAAAAAAAAAAAAACAGATTTTTGACAAAAACAAAACAATGGTCTATTTTGGGATTATTTTGATCCAATTTTTTATAAGAAAAATAAAAATTTAAAACAAGCATGTTCAGAAAAACAAGATGGCCGGCACCTAGCAATCTTAGTCTCACGAACAGAATTCCTCTGTTAAATTTTTAGTTTTGCTGTCAAATACTGACGATTAAAGCTGTAGACTCCCTTCTTCACTTTTTGACAGAAGAAAATATGTGAGATCCCACTTACCTGATGAATATATTTAATATTTCTTAGTTGCTTTATGAATTTTTACACTTATCAATTTGTTGTTGTAGGTATTTGTTTTCATACAATATAACTTTAGTGTCTAGCCTCTATAAATTGAAGGGAATCATAAAAACTATGAACTTTTCAAAGCTTTCTTGTAGAAGGTCCTGGAATATTGATATTTTTGTAGCTTTTATTGTAATATCTAAGGTTTAACTATTTATTTTATTTTATATTAACTACATAAGTTGGAGTTTAAGCTGGCAAAACTAGTTAAAGCAACATGATCAGCAGTTAAATGCCTATCGTACCCATCTAAGACACAAATTTGTAAAAAAAAAATCATCTAACTGATGAGCCCAAAACTATCGTACCTGGGCAAAAAGCAATATGGAGTTCAGCTCATTTGAACTTTTAACTTGAGTTAAATGCAATCACTCCACTTAAGAAGAACTTTTTCTTTCAAATTTTCATCCATCATTTTCTCTTACTAGGTTATAGTAGATTCAAATTACAAGTATATACATAAGAAAGTAAATATTACGCATACGCCATAGTGTACTTCACCATATTTCTTTCGAAAATGATGGTCGTGCTACTGTTTCAATTAATTGAACGATTTAAACTGACTTTTCCGGTAGTAAACCGTTACCATGCCAAAGCATTACAAAATAGACAAACCGTGTTCGGTAATGTAACGGTATACAAGTCAGTGATTAATCCACTCGCAATCGAGTCAATAAATATGACCAACATGTGTGATCTGATTTAATCATTCTGCCTGGATCATAGATAATTTGAGTTCTGTGCTCTTTTGAAGCGAATTTTATGTCAATTTTGTCAGTGATGACAAACAAGTGTACGTGCTACCTGGCGTGTATTATTCGGAGTTCTTACAAAAATATTTACTGAGTTTACTCAGTCTATAGGTATTTGAGCATATATACAAATACATAAAATTGTGATTTCGGGACCCACCATTTCTATACATCAAGCTTAATCAAAACCTCAAATTCGGTTTTTATTATTTTAACTGACGATAAAAAATATTTCTTAATATGCAGACATATATAAATATGTATATGTATACAATTCGGTACTAAAAACTATTATTTCTTCAATTATTCTGTAGGCACTCCGTACATACTACACATTAAAACTCACACATTTTTCATTGCATGCTATTTCTACATTTCATAAATTTGATACCTACACAAAAACCAAGACCCAACTTAACTTTCTTATTCCACCCAAACCATTTCATCAAAAACTAGCGACAACTTATCAAAAATCATCATGCCATACCTGCCTTTTTTTCTTTTCGAAACATCGTATTATTAACCATAAGTACCTGCAACCAACTACTATATTCCTTTGAATGTGTCTAAGAAACTGGCGTTCTATAAATCCAGTTTTTGAAGTTCCATATCATCAGCCCATATTTGAAACCGCAAAATGCTGATGGAAAACAAACACTCACCAACCATATAATGAAATGTGAAAAACATGAAAAACCACTTGAACTAATATCCCAATAAAATGTTGCCTGCGAAATAAATGGCACATCAACTCTAAATGAGTCATGCCACACACAAAATGAAAACCACAACTCGAAAGATTTTCCAGGTGTGAAATGCACACAAAATAATATCCTTACATACCTACCAACGTCCTATAGTTTGGATAAAAATATTCCGGGAAAACCTCTTGCAAAGATGGCGTGAGCTTTAATTGAAAATCCTAATCATAATTTCAATCCACTTACGCTACAATTGTTTGTGGTTGCACTTGCACGCATTTCCCTTGGGGGTATTTCCTTTTTTTTTTGTTCTACCCAGGTAGGTACGAGTATTTTCACTCTCTTCAAGGACATTTCGTGGAAAACCCCATAACATTGTTAAGTTTTGATAGACTCTGGCTCTCGCTATGTCCAATAAAAAGCAAAATCCATTTGAGGTAATAATTTTTATTCCTGTCAAGTACTGGCAAGTAATTACATAACTGTCAGCATACATATAATGTTCTCGACTTAACTTCAACCAAAGAAAAAAGAAATTTTAAAATCAGATAGTCGAATGAGACCGGGAGATAAAAACTTTTGATTAAAGTGAAAGTACAAAATCGAATGAGGCAATTATTCGAAGTGAAGAAAAAATGGCAAATGGCAATGCCAAAGCCACGCCAACCAACCCCAAACAGAGAGCCAGCTAAAGGTCATGACAGTTTCAAGGATAATTTATTGGACATTTGAATGACAGGGACTATGGAAAAACTTTCTCTTAAATTTTAATGGCTGGGTATTTATATGAAGAAATCGATACTTTCTTCAATTTTAATGGACATTGGGGTTTTAAGGGAAATGGATGTTGATTTTGAACGTTTATACATTATGATCCTTTTGTTAAAGGATTTTTTTAGGTTCTTATTGTTATGGTTCTTATGTGTTTGCATGAGAGACATTTCAAAACCTTAGAATTCAAGTGATTAAGGTTGACATAAAAATTAATAATTAAAAAAATAAAAAATAAAATACAAATATAACAAAATTTGAAGAACAAAGTTCAATAATAAAATAAATTTAATTAAAAAAGTACACATACGCCCAAGTGCACGCCACAAAACTCCTATATATTATTTAAATCGAAATTTACGATTGATTTATTACTATATTCAAAATTGAGTTGAGTTAAAATTTTATTTCGTGGCCAGGCATGCATTTAAGAAGTTTACAATTAGGTTATCGACTGCAAGGACATGATTATAGAGCGAAAGGATGAAAACTTGTCGAATGCAATACATGATCATTTTTGATTTTACTGTTTTTAGAAAAAGTTGAAAACTTTTTACTTATTTGTTTGCTATATTCTAATTTATATATTTATTTTTTGAATTTTTTAAATACTAAGAAAGATTTCTGTATTTTGTTGTCAGTCTTGGATTATAAATTGATAAGAGCATTTAAAATTGAGGAAAATAAGAGTGGGTGCTAGATTTTTTTACAACTTTAAAAAATTTAATGACTTTAAAATTAAATTTCTCAAAAAATATTTGAAATTAATTGAATTTTTTGTAATTGAATTGAACTGTATTTAATTTAATTGAATTGAATTGACTTTACTAGAATTGAATTGAATTGAACTGAATTGAATTTAAATGAATTGAACTGAATCGAATCAAATTGAATTGAATTGAATTAAATTTAATTGAATTGAATTGAATTGAATTGAATTGAATTGAATTGAATTGAATTGAATTGAATTGAATTGAATTGAATTGAATTGAATTGAAATGAATTGATTTAAATTAAATTAAATTGAATTGAATTGAATTGAATTGAATTGAATTGAATTGAATTGAATTGAAATGAATTGATTTAAATTAAATTAAATTGAATTGAATTGAATTGAATTGAATTGAATTGAATTCAAAACATTAAATAATATGGCTATTAGAATAAAATGCATGACTGGGTGACACGTGCTTGCTCTTATGTTCAAGACACTGAGGTCCTTAAACATTTTGTAAAGACAGGAAAATTGTGAGAGAAAAATGTTTAAAAGTGTAAAATACGATACATAAATTGTAAATTATATAAATTAGTTAAAAAAAAACTTTTTTGTCAATTTTATATGAAAAAAAGAACACTATCAATGGAATGGATATGAATATGGAAAAAAAAATTTAAATCGCTGGAGTGATTTTCTTAAAAAATTATTTTTTATATTTCAAATTCTAAACAAATTTTTAGGGAAATTTGTTCATGCAAATCATAAATATTAATTTATGTGCATTAGGGTGATGGTCCTTATGGATTTTTTTGAAATTCTGAGATGGAGACATCAATTGTTTGTACATAGAAAAAAAAAATCCTAATTTTTTCAGATTTTTATTTCACCTGGTCACCCTATTTTCACTTTAAGGTACTAACTATGAGGTTAGGGTGATTCTAATAAAACGCGAAAACAACAATCTGAAGGTATAGATTAAATTAAGATGAGAAAAAAATAGCATCAGAGTGGGGGCCTACTTTTCCCCGTTTAGGCGGGAGGGGTAATTTTATCAAAATTTGGATCAAAACAGAAAAAAATTATTTAAAAAAAAAACAGGAACACTTAAAATGCCACGCCTTAGCTTTTTTTAAAGCCACAATTCCATTCTATAATATGATTCCTAAAAAAAATTTTTTACTTCAAATAGTTTTTGAAAAAATAATTTTCAAACTTAAAAATTAAAAAAACAAAAAATTAAATTTTTTTAAGATACAAATTATTTTTTTAAAAACTATTTAAAATTAAAGCATTTTTTAGAATGAAATCGTGGCTTTAAAAAAAGCTAAGGGCTGGCAATGTAATTATTCCTGTTTTTTTTTTTTAAATAATTGTTCTATGTTCTTGGCCAAATTTCTTTAAAACTACACCTACCGTCTGAACGGGGGAAAATAGACCCCTCCCGATAGATTTTGTTTCTCTTCTCAATCTTATCTATATTTTCTGATTAATTTTTTTTTTTGTGAATATTTTGTAAGGTAAGCAATATTTTTTAATCTTATTTGGCATTTGTATAAAACAAAATTAGTTTTAATCTTTTCATCTTTTGAGATGATTCAAATTTAAAAAAAAAAACCTTCTATGAGTTCTATAAGTTTAATAAAAATCGTTGGAGGTGTTCTTGAGAATAAAATTGTTTTCCTGTTTTTAACATTTGTATGGAAGGTACCATTATTTTTTCATAAAAGTAAATTTTTTCTTAAAATACTTCACAAAGTGTAAAAAAACCTTAAACACCGGGTTCTGGACCTTTGGCACCTCATATATTTGAAATTCAATGTTTGAACATGCCATTAAATTGGTCAGTAATTAGTCAGAAAAGGTCAACTAGTCCTAGAAATTGGTCAGCCCTAGATAACTTGTAATAAAGGCTTAAAGTTTCTCAAGTTCACTCAAGGTCACGCGTGATTTTAGGCACCTCATTTAAGGGAAATTTACAAAAAACAGTATACCATTCGAAAGATCTCTAGATCGTGATAAAAGGTCAACTATTTACAGTAATTGGTGAGTCATAGTTTTTTTGCTATGTATTTTCAAAATTCGTTTCAAAGTTACAAAAAAACTTGTGGCACCTCATTGGGTCATTAAGTTCCCATTTGGGTCTTTCAAACAAAATTAAGTATGGCATTCAAATGGCCACTTCAAGGTCATTAAATGTCAGCTAATTTCAGTAATGGTCAGCTATAGATTCTTTTTTACGATTTAAACATTTTTTTTTTGTTTAAGGTCACGAACGTTTTTTGGCATAATGATAAAAATTCTATGACTGACCAATTACTAAAACTAGCTGACCTTTTATATATATCTTAAGACCTTTCAGGTGGTATTAATTTTTTGCAAATTTCCCATAAATGAGGTGCCAATTTATTTGAAGCATCAAGTTGCTAAATTCTTCTTCGTCTTTTAGTCAAAAACTACAAAACTTTTAATTTACATAAAAGAACGCCAAAAAAGTGGGTGACAAAATTCTGTCTGTCTGTCTATTTGGCTACAGCCTAAACGGCTGGATCGATTTTCTTGTCGAGTGTTTTAATGAAAAAATATTGAACAGAGAGATTCGTTCCAAAGCACCAGATGTCTAGAAAAAGGCTGAAACTTTAAATCAGACATTTTTCAGTTGTTCTTTCTTAAAAAAAAAATCTGAGACCATTTGTCAGCTACCTATTTCATCGTATCATTTTTCAATCTAGACTTTTCTTATTTGAAATAGCTTGTAATAGTTTTAGTGAAAATATTATTGATTTAGCTTGGGTTCATCATTTGACTTGTGCAGACCTAGTCAATATGCAATTTTGTAAGATTTTAAGATTATCTTCCATCGATTTTTGACGAAAATCTAATTTTATATCCAACAAGATTTCACTTCTAAATCATTTAAACTCTTTGATATTAATGACTTAGTAGAATCAAAATTATTAAAGCTACAAATTTGATGATTTTAATAGAATTTGCGTGCTTATAAGAAAATTTAAGCCATATGAAATCCAATTACGGTGGAAAATCTTTCGAAATTAGTATTTAACTCAAAAACTTCAAAGTGGATCGACATAAGACTTCATCCTCAATTATTTTCCATACACAGATAAAGACAGTCGAGAAAGATATCAGTATACACTAACATTTCTAATAAATAAAAAAAAAAACATTTCTTTTTCTGGAGCTTCTTCCGCGATGCTCGATTTATGTTATTTTTATTCTATTATTTTTCATCACTTCAGCCACGCATTGAATCACATCATGGCACTCCCATCAGACTATCCATATTCCTGATGGCTCCCCCTTGCTTCAGTCTATCATCTCTGTACATTGCACGTTTAGGTGGTATGGAATCCATCAAAAACGGCTGCCATAAAACGACATATAACATGAATAACATAACGAAATATATGGGTCGCTTTCGCTTTGCCTGCAGCAAGTAACATCGTCCTGTCATCCACCTAGTGCTCCATATTGTGTGTTCGTTCATCTATCTTTCAATACTTAAAGCCAAGTGTGCCGGTGAATGTGTCACTTTCATACAGTCTATCTCTATCCCACTCCACTTTGTATATCCACTCGCACTATAATATGTGGAGTCGACTTCAGCTACCATCAGCTCATAGCGGTTTTTGAGAGAGAATCGCATAAATTTTCCGGGAACTCATTATTTATCCTGTCAACGAATGTATGGATGACTGAGAGTGTTTGAGAGCAAAGGACTCGCATTCTATTCATATGTATCCTAGCGAATGGAAGGATAATTAAACTTTAATTAGGAAACTGTACAAGTGTGTCACATTTATAGTTAGAACGTGACGGTATGCCGGTACCGTTTTTTTTTTTTTTTTTGTTGAAGCTCCTCCGCACATTGGATTCCTTCTTGCTGCATATAGAAGGTATATAGTCCTGTAGGTCTTTAAGCAGCGAACGATAGGGTTAGTTTGACTTGACTTGGCTATAAGTAGGCGGTTTTTGAGAGAGTGCAAGTCCTTTGAACTGGAAAGATCACACACACTGTCTTTTTGCCGTGTGTTTGAACGTGGGAGGTTATTAATTTGAACTGGATAAGAAAATTTTCTAATGAACTACTGCCATGGTAAGTTCCATATATTTCTTTTTTTTTAAATTTCTTGATTAAATGACTGCAAGGAGCAAGCATGGAAATTTATGTGAAAGCTGAAGCAGCATCTTGTTATAAAGATGGATGGTGACATGAGTTGAGTGTGTGTATCAGATGGTATGGGATAAATTAGTCCAATCCTGAAATTAAGTACCCAGGATAAAATTTTAATTAAATGTTTTTAAGTTGTATATTAAGAGATAAGCAAGGGCCATTTTTGTTTTTAAAGATGTCCTGTGAGATATCTCTGTACATAGTTTATTTAAGAGCAAAAAAGAATGCTTGATTCTTAACATTGTCATGAATTTCTGATGTCTGTCGAGATGGAACCACAAAAATGGATAGTTAGGAGCTAGTTTAGTGTTAATTAAGTACTACAAGTACTAAGCTCAGTGTTTTATTTCCTTCCTCCTAAAACTAGACGTCAAGAGCTTGTATTTTTAGAAAAGAACTCAACTCGATTGGCACATAGAGTGTATCAACATCGAAGTCCAAAATGTTTTTTTTCCATTTTTTTTTTTTATCCGATGGAAATCTTCAAAAGACACTCGGTAAGAATCGGTACCAAGTAGTGTGGGACTCTTACCGCACTAAAACCACCGGTGAATCAGGACCAATCTATGAAAGATCGACAAATGATTTTCTTTTCTTAATTTATAAATCACATTGTAGGAAGTTTAAGTTACAACACTTTCCCATAACTTTTAGACCATCAGCTCATAAGGCTTGGTTCTTCTTAATCTCCGCACATTGTCTCGTACATGAGACAAAGACGATCTCCATTTCGGAGTTGGTATGACTTTGCAGTCGCTGATTGTGTGATACAGCGTGTTTTTAACCACTTCTGTAACCATTTCAATTTGAAGGTCACGATGTAGATCGCTATTTCTTATATACCAAGGGGCATTTATTATTCCGCGAAGGACCTTGCTTTGGAATTTTTGGATGGGTTCAGCATTTGTTTTCTTTGTACAGCCCCATAGTTGGATGCCATATGTCCAAACGGGTTTCAGTACTTGCTTATACGAGTATAACATTAGTTTGTTCGGGATAGATAGGTCAGAGTTCTTTCCTAGTAACCAGTACATTTTTCTGTACTTCAAGTTTAGTTCGTCTTTTTTCTTTTTGATGTGCTCTTTCCAACCAAAGTGCTTTGCATCCACAGTCATTCCAAGGTATTTGGCAGTATTGGAGTAAGGTACTGTTGTACTGTTTATAAGAATTGGAACATTGTTTATTTTTTTGTTTGTAAAGTTTATATGCGTCGATTTTGTTTCATTTAGTTTGATTCGCCATTTTTGCGTCCAATCATAAACTTTATCGACTGCATTTTGAAGTTTTTGTTTAGACTTTGTAACGGATTTATCTTGTACCAATATTGCAGTATCATCAGCAAAGGTGGCCATGATAGCGTTGATGTCCACTGGAATATCCCTTGTATATAACAGATACAGGGTTGGTCCTAGGACACTTCCTTGTGGTACACCGGCTTCAATTTTCTTTAGTTCCGAGTAATTTTGGTGGAACCGTACTCTAAGGAGTTGGTTCTTTACGTAGGATTTCAGTATTCCGTAGTACTGCCTTGGAAGATCGCTATGCAGTTTGTATTCAAATCTTGTCAAAGGCTTGAGCAACATCTAAGAATATAGCCGAGCATACTTATTTTTCTTCAAGTGCTTTTTCCACAACATCCGTAATCCGGCGCACTTGGTCTATCGTGGAATGTTTATTTCTAAATCCAAACTGATGGCTCGGAATTAGTCTTCTTTCTTCTATTATTCTGCTTAGTCTTTTCAGAAGCAGTTTTTCGAAAACTTTTGCCATGATTGGTATAAGCGAAATAGGTCTGTAAGATGTTACTTCTGTTGGTGGCTTACCTTGTTTAGGTATAACAATGACTTCTGCAATTTTCCAATGATGAGGCACATATCTTAGTTTAAGGCATGCATTTATTATAAATTGGAGTTTTTTGAAGGCTATAGAAGGCATTTCTTTCAAAACCTGAGCAGTTATTAGATCGTACCCTGGTGATTTTTTGTTAGACAACTTATGTTGACACATACTTCTTACTTCTTTGAGCGTGACAAAAGGAATTTCACATTCGTCGTTTCTATCAACAAACTGTAAGGGATCTGTAGCTGTGCTTGCTGGAAATGGCTTAAAAACATTCGCGAGATGTTCAGCGAAGAGATCAGCCTTTTGTTTTGGGTTTCCGATCCATTTACCATCTTGAGATTTTACTGGCGGGTTTTGTGCCTGTGGTCTTTTTTGGCGCTTAGCTGCTTTCCATAAGGAGTATTCCGTAGAAGCATCCGCCGTCAGACTATTCAGGAATCTACTAAGTGAATCACTTTTAAATTCACAGATTCTTTTCTTTAGTTCATTATTAAGACGGTTAAAAACTGCCTTATCACCTGGAAATCTCGTAGCTTGCCATTTTCTTCGAGCTCTTCTTTTCTCCAAGATCAGCTCCTTTATTTCGACAGGATATTTTATTTCTTTTTCTCTTGAGTTCGGAATTGTTGGAGTACTTTCTTCTGCAGCCTGTTGCACATCAGCAATAAATTGTTCTACTTCATGATCGATCTGTTCAATTGTTTGCTTAGGGGATCTTAGGTTTATAAAACTTTCAAGTTTATCTCTGAATTCGTTCCAGTTTGTTCTTTTGTTCACGAGCTTAGGATTACTTTTTTCTATTATTTCTGCTTCGCTCAGTGATGATATTACTGGAGTATGATCTGACGATAAATCGTATTACCTTCGACACTTATTTGGTTTCTTTTAATACCTTTTACTACGAAAAAGTCTATAAGGTCTGGTATTTTGTTAGAATCAGATGGCCAATATGTTGGCGAGCCAGAAGAATAAAATTCGCAGTTGTATTTGCGGCCTGCTTGATATAGCCATTTGACTTTCGTTGTTATGAGCCTAGATCCCCATTGGCTGTGTTTAGCATTGAAGTCGCCACCAACAAGGAAGTTATGTCCTAACAAATTAAGGTGTTCTGCATAGTCTTCTTCAGTTGGAGAGCGCCTCGGAGAGCAGTATATAGATGCTATCTTAAACTCTTTTTTTTGTATACTAATACTAATTGTTGTTACTTGCATCTTTTCATTAGTAAACTTAGGCTCTTCATAGTGTGTTAAGGACTTTTATATTAGTATTGCTGACCCCCCCCTAGCTTTGTCAGCTGGGTGCGGAGCGTGATAACACGTATAGTTAGGTAATTTACTATCAAGATTTTGTTCTATAGCGAGGTGAGTTTCGGACACCAAACAAATGTCTATATGCTCTATGTCTAAAAAGATGTTTAGTTCTGATACATGTTGTAAAAGACCGTTTGCATTCCATGTTGCGATTTTGAGTGTTCTGTCCATCATTGTTTCTTAAGAGCGACTTCTTCGCTTAGCTGTTTTATGTTTAAATCTTGTTTGTCAATCCTTTTCAGGATAAGTTCAAGCATTTCTTTAATAGATGTTTCTTCGTTCTTCCGCACATTTTTAACAATCTGGGAATAGGATTTATTTTCATCACTTTTGCTTAGTGCAATTGCTTTTGGCGGTTGATTTTTAGTTTAGTTTTCAACGGCTACTTTTTTGCTTTCAACTATTGCTTTTGTGTTTGTTGGATTTCTTAGCTTGTTTCCAGTTTTGTTTTTTCCTTTTGTGTTCTGGAATTTTTTGACAACTGGACATCCAAATTTTTTGAGCTAAAAGATCTGAATGACGAATCTATTGCACGGACTTCCTACATTTGTTTCTGATAAAAGAAGATTTTTACCACGATAAATGCTTAAGAACAAAAAAACCCTTAAATTTAAAATATTTTTACAAAAGATCAAAAAGATTTAAAATCTTCTTTCAAATAAAAAAAAAAATCGATAGAATAAAAGTTATCTTCCTTTTTGAGCCACTCATACCCTCTTTAACAGTTCCAATTAATAAGTCCTAAGAGACTTAAATTTCACTTCCCAGAGGTATTGGTTAGCGCTTGCATATTTCATTTCATGTAAGTACTTTATTCTACACTATGTAATTCTTCCTTAACATCCCTTATAGTTTTTGTTTGATGTCGACCACTTGTATTCAAAAAGCCACATGTATTCGACAAAAATTTAAAACACTCACTAATTAATTAGTTTTTGTTCCTAAAAGTGGTGGGCATTTATAAAAGCATCCAGACCGTATATCATCGTAACGTGACTCACAAAGGGTTGTATATAACCTTCCGATCCTTAAAGGGTTCTTCATGGGGGTGATGTTCAAATTCAAACCCACAAACGTACAACTACTATGCCAACTATAGGAAACAGACACATGCCTTGAACAGCGGCGCACGGCGGTGGTGGCGTGGGATGGTCTATGTTAATTTCAATGAAAATACTTAACAGGTACAAAAAAGTGGATCGTGCTGCATCATTGCCACACTACTGACTTCAACCACCCCCTTTCGTGTGCATTTCATGAAGTGTGGGTAAGGGTAGGTATGTAATGCACAGGAACTTTCAACATATATAGGCCTTTGATCGACCGGTTTGCCAAAGGCTTCGTTCCAAAGCAGACGCTTGCGAAAGATTCAGCTTTCATATACGAAGGTATATAGGTACATCTGCTGCGACTTAGGCTACGACGTCTCTAATGCCAATTCGTGATATTTTTGATAAAAGTACCAAATTGTAAATGAAAAGGACCCTCATTCCTGCCTCTTCAGCAATCAGTTTTTTTTTTTTTGTTTTTGTCTTCCAAGTAAAGTAAAGTCCTTAGCAAATAAATAAAAAAAAAAAATGAGAAGAATAAAAACAATGAGTACCCACTTGAGTTCGTCCTTATGCAATACGAAAGGGGTATTGTAGCGCAATGATAATTCACAGAAACGGCAGCAGCAGTAGTAGCAGCAGCACAAAAACCAACAACAACAACAAAAAATTGAGAGAAAACGAAATATCCTGCCTCATCCATTTTCATTTATTTCAGCGAAAAAGGGTTATACATAATACACTCTCCTGATGGCTGAAGCTCTGTGGATGCCAATTGGAATACATGAGCCATCACATGGCAAACATTTTTTAATTCGAAGTCCGGACGTTTAATGCGCCTCCGAATTGACTTTTAATGAGGAGCTTGGCAAAAAAAAAAAAAAAACATGGACAAAACATAAAAAAAATGGACACTCACACACAGTAGGTATGCTATATAGGTGGGGTATTATGCCATTTTCCATTTTCCATTTTCAGATTTGTTTATTCGGCTGTTTTTAGCTTAAGGATATTTTTTTCCGACTTTTCATCCAGTTCGGCCAAATGACGACAAGAGGACGATGACGACGACGAGGTTGCTTACATTTTGTATACCTACGGGATTATGAAGCACACGATAGGGTCACATGGGGATTTAGCCAAGAGTGCTGTAAAGAAGGATTCCGTGAGCACAAGGATTCTTTTTTTTTTTTGTTTTGCAATACGCCAGCAGAATTCATTTTTTTTCTTTCATTTGGCCATTTTGATGAAATCGTATATTTTCTATGTTTTGCTATTTTTTGTTGTTGTTTTTGTATATTTCTCGAGAATAAAAAGCTTCGATGAAAAGCAGAGGCAAACATTGAATCACGAGAGCAAAAGAAAACCATGTCAATCAAATTGCATGCCATTTTGGTTTACTACCCTGAGAATATATAAAGTATGTATACAAAACGGGACAGGAACCTATAACAGAACCCCCATCTTAGTCCACCTTTTTTTTTTAAGAATGAATAAATGGGAGTTTGCCTTTTCGTGTTGTTTGATTTTCTCATATAAATGCGCTTGCAAATCGTGCAAAGAAGATTTCCTGTGAGAAACTCTAAGAATGAAGGATTATAGGAGGATAATGAAGTGGAAGCAGCATTTTCAAATCTTTTTCTTTTATTACTTTAAGGTAAAATGTGTATTAAGGAGTTAAAGAAGTATAAAAGGCCAACATTAAGTAACGTCGGTCGTATATGGTTGGAAGAAAAAAACATTGTTGTTTTATGTTAAAATTATATGATCTTTTGGGTCCTTAAAAATGGGTATTTATATAGATTTCGCACCCTTCGGAGTTGAATATACCCTTAAAACTTATATACCCTTATACCTTTGAAACTTGAAAAAAAATGCGTTAGTAGTAATGCCTTTTTTTTGCTTAATTTATTAAAAGACAAAAATTCATACCTGCCAACAAATTTAAAATTGGAAACGACTAGATTGAGAAGATATTCTTTTGCTTGAAGGGGTAAACATTTTTTAAAAATAAATCAATCGAGCATAGAACACTCGTAGTTGTGTCTCTAAAACAGAATTAGGTCAAGGCCACACTATTGTGCCGATACTAATATTTTTACATTAGAAAAAATGAGAGGATCGAAATCGAATTAGGTATCGATCACCTATATGAATGCACTCATTGTTTCTTGTGTCAAATTATTTTATCGTATCGAGACCTTATCGATATGAGAACTAGCAATAATGTGAATCTGGATAAAGAAAAGGAAATAAACCCCAGATTGGATTTTTAAATTAAGAAATTTATTATTTTGAGCTCGACTGGTTTGCACGTACTTGCTCTTATGTTAAAGTTGCTTGGAGCTTATAGTCTATTTGAATGGACCTGAAAATGAGGGGTAAAAAGGAACAATTACGCCGTGCAAGGGTTTTTATTGTTGAATATGTTTCTTTGGCCCATAATGCTACTAAATTCACTCATGCGTTTCTGAGAGAATGGCCACTTTTCAATATTTTTGGTATAATTTCGAAAGTTCGCCGAATTTGATAATTTCTTATTAAAACGAAATCGATTGTTTAAAAAATGGTTTAAAAAATTATTTAAAAAAAAATAAAAGGAAGGAAAAGTCAACAAAAACCAACAAAAAAATGAAAAATCAAATATTTTATTTTTCTTAATTGCACATAGAATTTTTAAGCTAAGATTGTGTTAATGCATGCATGGTCAAAATAAAGTTGAGACTAAGTACTTTAATATGACGTGATAAAAAAAATTAATTTTATTTAAAATTTGCAGAGATAAACCCATTCAAACTTTACCATTTCTTATAATTATTGGCAGTTTTTGACCGAATGCACCTTTTTCGGTACAATATGACAAATTTCAATTTCGTTTAAATATTTGAACTCAAGATTTTGATGAAATATGACATTACGATTATAAAAAATATTTAAAAAGTAGGAAGTAGGTAGTAGGTCGCAATTTTGTTTTATAGCTCTTTTTAAATCCTTCTAGACCTACAGACTAAATGGCTGGTCCGAATTATAAAAGACTTTGTACTAGGTGCAAGGTATTTTAAATTTGAAAATATAGAATTTTGGGCAAAAAACTGTGAACAATTATTAGAAATGGTGAAGTTTGAAAGGCTATGACTCTGACAGTTTTCAATAAATATGTCTTTTTTAACATTATGTAATGCTAAGGCCTTAAAATTTTACTTAATTTTTTCCAAGCATGTCTGGAACATATCTTTAAATTTAAAAAAAAATCTATTTTTTTAGGTTGATTTTTGCTTAAATTGCTTATACAAATTTTAAACCATCTATTTCGATAGAAAAAAGGGTAAAACTTTCAGATTCATCTTAGTTTTGGAGTTATACGAAAGTTGCTAGTGTGACCATTCTCTCAGGTACGAATGGTAAATTTAGTAGTATTTTCGAGCCAAATAATAAAACCCAATTCCAATAAATCGCTGTTTAAGGTTTTATTTTGCAACAAAATTCTCACATAAGCGCTAGTTGACAATTGGTTTTTGAAAAATTCGAAAAGAATTTTGAAGTAAAGTGTTCGTACTTCAGAATGACCATAGAATTTTTTCCAAAAAAGAGAAAGAGAATATAACCCCAAATTTGCATAAAGAAACTCTTTTTTTTTTATATCTTTAGATTCAAATATCTCAAAAACGTGACCCGCAATTTCAAGGCCAGATTCAAACTCAGCGCATAAAAGACCATCAGAAAAATATATTTTGGTTCATGTTACAGACAGAAAGTAAAATTTTTCAAATGAAGTAGAGTGTTTTATCAAAAACAGTAAAAATACGTTAATTTTAAACTAGCGCTTGGGTAAAAATGGGATGTCGCAGAAAAAACCTTGAACAAAAATTTATTGGAAATTGTGTAAGCTTCGAATGGTACTTTGATACATTTTTTGAATAGGTAGTTGGTAGTTTTCGAGCCATTAGTGAAAATCTCCTAAAATATTAATTTTGGCATCATTTTTTTGAATTTCTTTCCATGTTTGGTCACGAAATTTTAGTCGCAAGCCCCAGATTCGGATTCAGCATCACACAAAACTCAAAAGAGAGGTACAATCAAAACTACCCCACAATTTGCTCTCTAAAAGCCTTTTTGAGCACAAATTGACAAGACTATACGGTTAAAACAATTTGAATCTTGGAGCTCACAACCAAGTATGCCATTTGATTACTTATTTGATATTGGATGATGCACTTATAAGTGCAAAACTTATGAAAACAAATTTTAGATTTCTCAAACTTTTTTTAAGCCATAATGATTGATATCCTAGCTAAAGTTAATGCACTTCAAGTGTAAATTTAGGTTGCCCTTTAAGTGAAAATTTTTTGTACATATATTTTAAATTTCTAAAAAAGATATAGAACATTACAGTTTGATTTTTCGTTGAATTTTAACCAATTTTTTTCAAGGCCAAATCAAAATGCCTTCATGTCTATATACATAATATGTATATCGTTGGCTTAGAGTGAAAGCAGCTAACTCCTTTTTTAAATTTTTAGCAAAAAAAATATTTAAAAAAAGTGTTAGCATTTGTCGAATAAAACCAAAATTAAATTCATAATGTTTTTTTCTACACTCGTTATTACTAAATTTAGTGAAATTAAAAAATTTCGTAGATTTTTTTATTTCTTAGCAATTTTTGAAGTGGTGTATACAGGTTAAAAAAAAATGTGGGCTTAGCCGCTTTACTTTCTAAGCCAACGATATAACTTAAAGATGGTATCGGATAAGATTTTGTTTTTTTTTTTTACAATTTTTGACAGCAATCTTTCTAAACTGCAGGCTGAATACTTCCTTTGTGAACACTTTTTCTCGAATAGGCATTCAAATAAATTGATGTTAACATTTAACGTCAAATTTTACACCTGTTTGACAAGTGCTTATGTGGGCAGATACAAATATTTTCAACACTTCAATGACTGCCTTACAACCTTACGCAAATTACTTAACTTTTCATGTCGTTGGCTGTCGGTCTAGTAATTTTAAAATATGTAGCTACATATTGCTTGCCACTGTACTCAATTGAGTACACTTTTTTCGTAATTTTGAAATAAGCTTTTTTCAAAAAGCAAGAACCATTTTATGAAACTATTATTTTATTGGAAGTGTTGACATATGTTTACGAAGTTGAAAATATTCCCATGAAGATAAAAGTAGTTTTAGAGTTCTTTCTTGGTACATGGCAGTCTTGTTTGTTTCCCAATTTGACGAATTTTTTCGCCATACACCAATCAATAGTAATTTTTAAATACTAATCTTAATCAAACTGAGTTAATTCACGTTTTTTATTTAGCCTAGAACTCAATTAACTTATTTACTAAGAAAATTTAAATACAAAATTAACTCTTATCCATGGTAAATCATGTACAATGTTGTTGCGTACTCAAATGAGTACACTGGCTGAAACTATGTAAACAAAAATTGATAATAAAACCCATAAAGAATATACCTAAGACAATTAAATCCTTCAGTTCTTATAGCAGTTTTAAAAATGGCTGCTTTCTAAAATATCTCCTTTTGAGAGGGGGGTTGGGGTTGGCTATTAAAAATTTTGCTCACACATTTAGCTTGTAATTTAACAGTTACAAGAACAAATTTTAGTACGAATGAGCTGTGGCTTATATTCAAAATGTAGAGAAACTTGCGTAAGAAAAAACATACATCCACCGCAAAACATTTGCATACAAACAAAGGTGGTTGGAAGGGGCAAATGGGGGCTGTTCGCTGTTCCCCCCTGATGGCTCTAGAAAATACCACGTTACCAACATATTTTTAATTTTTATTATGGACTTTTCTCAAAAACTTGTTTTTCTTCTGCTGGAGTTTAAAACAAATCAACTACCTCCTTGAAAATTTTCTCTCCCCTCCACATGTTGGAAAACATCCTGGTTGGCACCTATCAGTGATGGGTTTCCACACTTACAACAATATCAATAAAGCCTCATTGCTATTCTCTGGTTATAGTTATTCATGGCATTGATGAACTCTATAATAAGCAGAGCAAATATGCTACTGATGAAGGAAAAATGAACTTTGGACAATACATGACAGTAAAATGATCAAGTATCAAACAAACGAGACTTAGAGATATTATATCTTTTCAAAGTTCTGTATCACCAACATTTTAGTTAAATTTTTCGTGAAAAGTGGGATGTGATATGCTTTTTCATTATAACGGGTGATTTTTTAAGAAGTTTAGAACTTTAAAAAAAAAAAAACACAAAAATTCGAAAAATTAATGAAATATTTATTTGAATCGATAGTTTGAACCTTGCAATTTAATGTTTAAAGATAATTTCATGCAAATGTTGACCGCGACTGCGTCTCAGGTAGCCCATCCGCTGAGTCCAATTTTGGCATACTCTTTCACACATATCGGCCGGTATCTCACGAATGAATGCATGGATGTTGGCTTCCAGTGCGTCAATCGAAGCGGGCTTGTCCCTATAGACATTAGCCTTGACATACCCCCACAAAAAATAATCTAATGGTGTCAAATCGCAATTGACCGGCCCGAAACGTGAAATTAACTGTTCACCAAACTCGCCTCGCAATTGCGCCATTGTTTCGCGTGCTGTGTGGCATGTGGCACCGTCTTGTTGAAACCACATATCATGCAAGTCAAGAACTTCCATTTCGGGCAAAAAAAAGTTTGTTATCATCGCTCGGTAGCGTTCACCATTGACAGTAACGCTGCGATTCGCATCATCTTTGAAGAAATATGGCCCAATAATGCCGCCGGCCCATAAACCGCACCAAACAGTGGCTTTTTCGGGATGCATTGGTAGCTGTTGCAATGCTTCTGGCTGATCTTCACTCCAAATGCGGCAATTATGCTTATTTACGTACCCATTCAACCAAAAATGAGCCTCATCGCTGAACACAATTTTTCGATAAAAAAGCGGATCCTCGGCCAGCTTTCCCAGAGCCCATTCACCAAAAATTCGGCGTTGTGGTAGGTCGGCTGGCTTTAGTTCTCGCACCAGCTGTATCTCAAAAGGCTTTACGCCCAAATCCTTCCGCAAAATTTTCCACGTAGTGCTGTAACAAAGGCCTAACTGCTGGGAACGGCGCCGAATCGACATTTCGCGGTCTTCTGTCACACTAGCTGATACGGCCGCAATATTTTCTTCACTACGCACAGTACGTAAACGTGTTGGTGGTTTAATGTCCAACAAAGTAAATTTGGTGCGAAATTTGGTCACAATCTTCCGAATAGACTGCTCAGAAGGTCGAGAATGCCGACCATAAAATGGAAGCAGCGCGCGATGAACATTTCGAACCAGGCACGAATTTTGATAGTAAAATTCAATAATTTGCAAGCGTTGTTCATTTGTAAGACGATCCATGGTTAAATTGCAAGCCAAACTGAAGCTGTTTGACAGTGACACAAGGTACTAAACACACGTCAGCTGTCAAAACCAGTGTTGCCAAAACCAAACCAGCTAAAAAATCACCCTTTACGTCCAGTGTTTTTTTTTAATACAATCTTAAAAAAAAAATCAATTTAGAAATCTTGAGTTCAAAATTTCTGAAAAAGATCTAAGACCACACTTTTTGCTCAAAACTATTTTTTACAAATAATTAATTTGTGTACTCATATCAGGCCAGTGTACTCATTTGAGTACACCATTTTATTTCCGAAAGTTACAAAAATATTTTTAATTTTTTAAACAACTATTAAAGTTTAAGTAATAAGCACGCATTTCAAATATTTTTAAATTATTTCTATTTTCCGAGTGGTTGGTCGCTAATGGGTTAAACAAAAATCTATACTTTTTAAGAAATTTGAAATTTATTTTCCTTCAAAATTTTGAACCTTTTGGATTAAATTTATGATTGAAATCGGTTGGACCGCTAATGAGAAAACCGAAAATAAAAAAAACTGTAATATGACAGGTTCAAAAAGTACAAAATACCTACAATAATACACTAATTTTTTTTTTATCAAAATTACATAGTTTGCAAAAATGAATTTTTTTGTCTTCAAATAACTTTTTGATATTATGACAGATTTGATTTTTGTTAATTTAAATCTGGCTTCAGAAAATTCTATCGCGTACAGTTTTTTTAAATTGATTTTTAAAAAATATGAATAAATAGAACAAAATAGCCAACTTAGATTAGGTTGACCTGGTAAAAAAACTTAACTATTCTGCCAAATTTGGAGGACTTGTTTTACATAGTATAAGCTTTCACATGAAACCAGATTTGTTTTTATTTATGAATGTTTACTCACGTTTTGAACTTTGAAGCGTGCATTGAGAAAAAATGCAGGAAATTTCAAAATTCGGTAGTTTTTATGAAATCATCTAATTTGGGAGATAGTGGAAATTTGGCTGAATATTCATTAAATCAAGTATATAAAGAATATTTTGATCAAAAGGCAAAGTTTTGAAAATTATTAATTTAATACCCGTGTAATTTTTTACCCGAGTGGTTTTGAAATCTTTACTGTCTTGCGAAGAAAAGTAGTTTAAAAAAAATTTAAATGATTTAGGAAAGCGAAATAAAGTTTTAAAATTTAATTAATTTAAAATTTTGTAGATCCTGTTAGTAAATATAAATTAAATTTGGTGGCTCAACAGCTCATGAAAAATCAGGGCCAAGTGACTTACAACTTTCAACCACTCCTGTGTGCGTGTTGTTGGCAGAAATGGAGGGGACCTACAATTTTTTGCCGAGTCCGAACGGATGAGATGAGAAGCACTTATTCATGACAAGTATACTCTTGGATGATTTGTCAGTTCCTCGCAAGAGGCAGTACCTCGGGAAAAATATTTCTGTTTCTTAGCTGGTAGCGGCTGGGAATCGAACCCAGTCCTTCGAACCCAGACCACGAGGTACCACGAGATCTTGTTTATAGTTTTGCAAAACAAAATTTATGGTACGAAATTCGACGGCAAAAAATGTTCCCAAAAAACGGGTTTTTGACATGTTTATATATACTTTCAGATCATCAATTTCAATTTTATTAAGATAAGAAAAGTAACACTGTACACACCATTTTCGCTTTTTTCAATGAATCACCAACACTGGAAGGTTGCAGGTTGATAATATTGTAAATAATGTAAATATAAACAAATTTCCGAAAAGGGCTTGTTGAATTTGAACATAATTCTCCTTGCCACTGATGAACTGTTACGAGTCGATGTTTTCTGCATTTCGAATTTTCGAAAGTCGACATTACAACAGTCGATTTTGTCAATCGACATTTTAAATTTGGCAAATTGTATCTTACCCGCCAAAGAACGATCCAAATTAAGGATGAGGTAGAGAAATGAGTAAAATTATTTCCTATTATAATATATTTTCCTTTTAATTTGTTTTTTTGGTTGAAATAATAAAAATAAAATATAAAAATATAAGTACTTAGTTTGAAATAATTTGTATCTTAAATGGTAAAATGGTATACAAAACTAGTCCAACTCGAATTAAGGTTTCGCTCCCATACAAAATGTTCTCCTAAATTTAGCAAAGCTGAAATTTAGCTTAGCTTTTTAGGCAAGAGGTATGTAGCTCCAGCTTAAAATAAAAATGTTCGTTTCTTACTGTACAGCACCTATCTGTCAAAATTACTCGGCACATTAATTTTCGATCTAAATTGTGACAGGTTCTTTTATTAGTGGTGAGATTTATTTTAATTTTACTCTTTGCAAATGAAAATTGAAAACGGAAAGTACTTAAAGACAAACGATTTATCTTTTTCCAAAGGAAAAATCTATTTTATTTGATTCACTGAAATACCGATATAAAATTCTTTGAAATTGTTAAAAAAAATTTCTTTTCAGAGAACAGCTGTTTTCTGTGATGTATTCTCCACAAAAACCCTTTTGTCAAAATTTAAATAGGATTTTAGCTGGTGTTTGGAGAGAAATGTGGGAGCGAGATTTTAACTCGATCTGCGTAGGTACTAGGCTTAGAGGTTGACTGTGAAATACAGATTGGAGTTCCATTGCCACATCTCATTTTATTTTATTTCATTTTCAGTATTTTTTAATGCACATGGATTTGAAATCCCTGTATGCTGCCGCCCGGGGCACAGGCAAAGGCTCACAGATCCGGCTGGTTTTTAAACCAAAGTTGAAATTTCTCCCTCCGAAAATCCTTATCTCATAAAAATACTCTGTACCTTTCATATATACATACATCTTTGAAGCAAACACTTGCGGACGTATTTATACCGCCGTATTACTCCAAAAAGTTATTAATAAACTTGGTTGGCTCTTGTATTAAAGTTTCCTAAATTGGACAACGGCATCAGCTGTCTAAGATTTATCTAACTTGAAATTTTAATAAATTAAATAAAGCATTCTTCAGACTATTAAGAACTTAAAAAAAAAAAACTAGTCAACCGTCTAAAAAGTCTAATAAATAATGCTTTTGTTGTTTAATTAACACTGGTGAATATTTTTATGTGGTGGGAAATCAAAATACCTACATACCTAGATTTGTTCAAACTTTTCGGCATTATTTGACGAATTTATAACACTGATATCTTGGTTTTTAAAATAATTCATCCCTTCTCAAGGCACTTGTTGTACCTATTTATAAATGTTGATGACAAACAAACAAACCCTGAAATCAATACATTATAATTTTACAAAAATTACCTACTGCACCAATGACCTAGATCAACTTATAATTTTAATTTACTAAAATGCTGACGTTGACTATGTTGTTTAATAACCATCATCATCATTGTCAACATAACCATTCAACCAATCAATGTAAACATATTCACTAACTAATCTACTTGTATATACTATGTCTACCGCCCGATGACCGCCATCAACATACAAATTAAACGCCCATTTTATTATTATTTTTTTTGTTTTCTATTTATTTCTGCTTTTATTTTTATCATTCACTTTTAATCAAACAAAAAACCAATTCCCTTCAGTGAGGACAATATAATTCCTATAAAGTCACCATTATAGAACGTAATATTATCAACAGAACATAGGACACGGTGTGGGATTTGGACTGAACAACTTTCATTATACACTCCTCCTACAAGTATGCTAATTAAAACCACAACAACTCGATTTCCATAGACAAAAATAATTACAGCGTCAATATGTAATTACAAAGCACCAAACCAATCACTTAAGTGCTATGCTGTTTGGTTGCACTTTTTTGTTTACTTTATTTAATTAATAAATTATTTAATATTCTCAACAAAAAAAAAAAAAACAACACTTTATGTTGCATGTGATGAGATCAATTTAAAAAAAAAATCTTTCCTAAAAGTATGCTACTCGTTATACAACTAAACTTACTTCCTAAAATTATGCATTGAATCCATTGGTCATATGCACTGAAATATGCAACAGTTAAGCGTTTCCCCAGAGTTATGCAACAAAAATGTATTTATTAATGATATGATTCGCCTAAGAATATGCACCTTTTAATTGTACAGGCACAGGGTGGTTCAGGCTAAATCAATGAAATAAAATCAACCAAACCGATAGTTTTTTACTTTAAAAAATATATAAAAAACGAAAATAAAAGTAAAGGTGTGCCATAAAATTTTGCCAAATAAATTTCCAAAATGGTATTTATGAGCAGAAAAAAAATAAACATAAATATTAAAGAGGTTCGTTCACATAAATTCCCCACCACCTTTAAATGTAATAAAAAAGGACACACAACAATTTTGTCGTCAGGATAAAAAAAACCGCCTAGTTCTTTTTTCCTGGGTATATGTCAGAGGATTTTGTGTGTAAGCTACCTCGCCCTTTCCATTAAAACAAGCCACAGTTAGGGAAATATAAGAAAGAATTTACCGAAAAAGTATGAACACGAAATTAAATACAAGAGAGTAAGAAAAAAGAAAGTAGAAAAAAACACCACATTATATATACATACAGGACGAAAAAAAAAAAAATTGCGAAATAGTAGGACGAACAGCAACTAGACGAAAAAAAAGACGAATATCCTTGTCAGGCTGCACATTCCAAGTTCAAGTCAAAATTTAAACTCAATAATTCATTTCATATGTACAAGAGCACCGCGAGAGAGTTTCAAAAAGGATATAAGCTCTCCGGAATAGTAATTTTTGGGTGGATGATGACGGTGAGGCAGAGAGATCCGGTTTTCAATCCACGCAGGTGCTTAGAGAGTGAGCGACGCCTAACCGCAGCTCCACAAATCCCCTCGGTGGTGGGAATTGGAACTAATTTCTCCAAGAGCAGCGGATATCCTGTGAGTTTCCTCCAGAGAGGAGAGTGGTGCTTCCTCTGGAAAATATAGGTTTTGGAAAAACTGCTGACTCAATAAACTTCTCAGTCGTTTTTCTGCCCTCAGCAAGGATATTTCACTATAAATAAGGTCTTTTGGGGGGTTTTGTCTAGCTGGTAGAGGCCCATATATACATATATCTATCTTTTCTTAGACATGACGCAATTACACTGCATTAGGTTTAAATTAATTATCCTTTTTTTTATGTGTGTTATTTGTCTTCTTTTGTTCGTCTTTCGTTCACATAATAAGTGCCTTTTGTTAGGCATAGGTATATACAGCTTACAACGTATCACAGATTCTAAGGAAGGACGTTGAAAAAAGAGGAATAGATTGGTTCCATTAATCATGCACAGATGACCAGGAAAATGGATTTTTTTCAATTCGTCCTTGTATGGAAGAAGATTACACTTTTTTTTGGTATTGTTGTTGTTGTTGGTTTTATTGTTGCCTCGATATATTGATTTTCACATTCATCCTTTTTGTGTCGTTCATAGGCTCCTAACTACATACCTTATGTAGATACTATACCTATTTTATTTATTTATTTATTTTGTGTTGTGTTGTGCTTCCATTCAGTTATGTATAATACTATCGGTACCTACCTATGTATAGTCATATAAAATTCAAGGAGCCGCGTAGTAATTTATTAATTTAAGTCTTTGCTAGGTATGGTTTCTGTCAATTGAGGTTGTGGACAAAATATTATATTAACCTTTGTGTTGTTGTTGTTTAAGTGGATAATTTTTTTGTTTGTTACTTGGGGGTGAAGAACTTTGAGTGTCGTCTTTATTATAAAAAAGTCCTTCAGAGTGTGTTTGCTGTAAAGCCCTTTGCTTATCATCAGTGTAGCAATAAAATATATGGAGCTTGAGTATAACTACTTATGTATATACCTCGCATATCCGTGTGTGTCAATTGGTCTCTCTAGTCACATTTATTTCTAATTAGTCTGCCATTAAAAGTCAATGATGGTTCCATATTGGACTTTTGGGAGTTGCCCTAGTTTTTTTTTTTTTGGAATCGGGCTAGTAGTTGAAATATTGATTGTTTTACCCTCCAACCTCCAGTAGGATACTGGTGGTGTTTTGGTGATGGTGTAACTATTATGAAAGTGTTTTTTTTTTTTTTTTTTTTTATTTTTTTTTTATGTAAGGTTAGTGTCAAATGGTGACATGTGTGTTTTATTTTTGTATAAAACACTTTTTTGTTTGTTTGTTTCATTTGGCTTAATAAATTGAAGGAGTGACGATGTTGATTGAGATAAGAAAAAGGTTTACGGCTTTGGGGATAATTGAACGATTGTATAGGTGTGTGTAGGTGAATTATATAATGATGGATGATAGAGATAACATAAATTGGTCAATGAACTCCATGTTATAATGCATGGTGGGAATAGATTAAGGTTTGTTTAACCTTGATATATTTTTTTTCAGATTCTTCCTTTGACCTTGTAGTTTTTTTTTTGGGTGTACCTATGGGCCTATATAAGTAACAAATTATGCTAAGTGTCACTTAGAATAGAGTAAGAAGAAGTTCAGTATTTGTTTGATGAATAACAAGTAGCTACTCTCTATCCTAAAGTTTTTAATGAAACAAAAAAAAAACAGAGAAAAAACCCTTTACAAATATGAATGAATAAACAAGAAGATTAGTATGTCTTCTAAGAAACAACATTTAAAAATTACAAAATCTCTTTGCTAGAGCTATTTCAATGCCCTTAGAGATTAAGATGATTGTTTTCTTTTCTTAAAAATTTCAACAAAAAAAAACTATAAAAGGGCACAAATATTAAAAGATAGTTGGATTGGCTAATTGGTTCATAAGCTTATATATTTGCCAAAGTTGGAAAATAAGCATTACTAAGCATACACGTAATTAGAGATTGAACTTTTTCTATTATAAATAAAATTACATATAATATTGTAATTGAAAAAAAAATAAAATGCACAACTGGGTCGCACAAACTTCCTCTTATGTTCAAGACGCTGAGAGTTTAAGAAAATTATATGTAAAGAAAGAGAAATTATGAGAGAAAAACGTTTAAAAACATGAAATACGAAATTTAAATTAGCTAAAAAGAACTTCGTTGAGAGTTTAAGATGAAAAAAAAAGAACACCATCGCAATCTTTATTGAATATGATTGTATAGACCGAAAAAATTAAAGGTAGGAGCGGTTTTCTTAAAAAAATAAGTTTTTGTAGGTTTATAAAGTTCTTAAAACATTTTTAACAAAAACTTTTGGGATGCAAATCATTAGTATTTATTTATATGCATAAGAAAATAAAATTTAAAAGAAATATGCTAACTCGTTTTTTGATTCAAAAACTTTTTTTTGGAAAATTTTATTTTTATTTTATCTTATTTAAAATTTGTATACAAAAAATTTCCTAAATCCGTTAAGCCGATAGTGAGAAAATTAAAAAAAAAAAACACGTTCTATGACAAATACTTTTAATAATTGCTAAGTGTAATTTTGTATACATTTTTATTTTTGTATGTATTGGGTTTTTCAATGAGAGTGCTACAAAAGTTTTTTTTTAATAAAACAAAAACGGCTTTGGATATCAATAAAATTCTTTATTCCTGTGAAAGTACGTTCGATGCCATTATGTACGGAACTCGATTTCTTTTGCATTGCCACCACGGGCACGCTTGTAGAAGTCCAGACGCTGAACCCAATTTTCGACGGTTTTCAAGCATAAATCGGCCGGTACTGCTGCAATTTCACGTTTGATATTCGTACGAAGTTCATCAATCGTCGCTGGCTTCTTGGCATAGACCATAGACTTGACGTAGCCCCACAGGAAACAGTCTAACGGCGTCAAATCGCACGACCGAGGCGGTCAAGCGACTGGACCATTTCGTGAGATAACACCTTCTCCAAACTTGGTTTCCCATAAATTGATTGTGACATTCGCTGGGTGGCTTGTGGCACCATCCTGTTGGAACCACATGTCATCCAAGTCCATATCATCAATTGGGGCCAGAAATATTTGGTTTTCATTGAACGGTCGCGATCCCCATTCACAGTAACGTGCCGGTCTTGATCGTCACGGAAGAAGTACGGCCCAATGACGCCGCCGGCCGGCCCATAAACCACACCAAACCGTAATTTTTTCGGGATGCAATGATGACTCATGGAGTACTTGTGGATTGCTGCCTGACCAATACCGCACATTTTGTTTTTTTCACGAAGCCATTCACCCAGAAATGAGCCTCATCGCTGAAGATGATTTCGATGAAAATCCGAATCATTCTCAAGTTGTTGCTCAGCCCAATTCACGAACATACGACGCTTCTGGTGGTCAAGCGGCTTCAGTTCTTGAGTCAATTTAATCTTGTAAGGATGTAGGCCAAGATCTTTTTGCAAAATTCGACACAACGACGAGTGAGAGGCAAATTTGGACTTTCTGCAACTGAAGCCTCAGCGGCAGCAATATTCTCGACACTACGAGCTCTTCTTTGTCTCACTGGGATGGGCACATTTTGCACTGTGTCTGTGGATTCAAATTGGACGTAGCGCTCTTAACGTTGAGGCCACTGACTCCGACTTTCGGTATTAAATTTTAATAATTTCGACTTGTTATTGGCTCGTTTATCTTTCCATCATGACATAGCAAACCTTACTGAAGAGAAACGTCAAACGAGCGGCAAGAAATATGGCGTCGTTTGCTGTCCCTGTCGGTCTACTTTTGTAGCGCCCCTGTTGAAAAACCCTTTACATATATGTAAGTTTATTTCTTGAAATATTTTAGATAGTACTAAAAACTCTTAATATCATTTTCGAGATATTTGATCAAAAAAAAAATTATACATTTTTAAAAAATTCATATATATTTTTAAATTTAAATACACACAAGTATTTATAGTTTTTGGAAAAAAATAATTATTGATATCAATATTGAAGAAAATTGAAAATTTAAAAAATGGTTCTTTAAGAGAGTTAATAGCAATTTTTTGAAAAATGGTTTTCCATCCAAAAGAAGCCTTTACTAAAAGTAATTTATTTTTTTTTTAATGAAAAGATGTGGAGGCATTTTTGAGAAAATTACGATTGTGTAAAATTGCTAAAAAAAAATTGTATACCTCGTAAACGAGTGAGAAAAGGGTGTTAAAGAAGTCGTAGATTGGATATTTTATGGCCCCTTAAAATTTTTTTCAAGAGGGAGGATTGAAAATGATGCCATTGCAAATATCTAGCTCCACAAATAATATTAATATAGGGATTTCCTTAATTAAGGTAGGGCAGTGATTTGAAATCCCATAAGAAAACATATGAAAAACGTCATTCAAAAATTTTTTGTTTTCGGAAACCAGGCAACACTAACTTTTTGTTAGTTGCATTTTGAATTTAACTCAAAAAATTTAATGATTAAAAAAATTCGGGCTACAAAAATTTCCTATCATTTCTGTTTTCTAAATTTTAATTTGTTTTTATAAGCCTTATGGAGGAAAAATAACAACAAAAAAGATCAGATAACTAAAAATAATCATCGCATTTTTGTTGCTTCAAAATCACTTAAATTTCATTAATCCCTTAGAAATTGATTTCATAAACAAATCCTGATTGTTATACTTCAATTTGTACTTGATCAAACTGAAAAATATTTAACAGCTGGATAAAATGATTTTTGTCCACCCCTGAACCACCGTTACGTCTGTGCGCTATGCGTCCAGTAGGCTATATCCTAATAGAGTTAAGCAATTTACTTCAAATTCAAATCATTGTTAGATCATTAAGATAATCATCTTAGACGGGAACTTGCCGTTTATCAAAGACATTATTCAAGGATTTTGTTTAAAATTCGAACATGTTATCTTCTGAAGATTTTTGAAGGTCTTTTTTATAGTTTATTTCTATAATAGACGAAAGTTTTTATTCAAAAATTTGTATTCAAGTCAAACGAGAAGTTTTTCTCAAAAAAAAAAAAGAAAATCATGTCAGTGACCATAACCAGCAATTCGGTCAAAATTTTTTCCAGATTAGGTACATTTTCATCGCTGCCCTACATTAAATTCGACTGTAGCTACGGCCCTGAACACGCGCCTTGCTGATTTCCAGAGTGTAGGTATTATTTTAAATATTTTTTTCCACTTTATGTGAGTTTTTCAGGTTTTCAATGACAACTTTCTTTTAAAATAATTAGATTTACAAATCTTAAAAATAGTCTTAACTTAAGATTAAGGTGTAAGTAGAGATTTTAGTTCTACAATTTTACCAAACATACAAAAGTTATGATTTTTTTTAAATTTCTTCTTTTAAATTATTTAGTACAGGTCAAATACTACAGAAAGGCCTTCTAATAAAAAAAATAAAATGCACAATTGGATCGCACGTACTTGCTCTTATGTTCAAGTTGCTAGGAATTAAGAACTTTTAAAATATGAAAGTAGTTATAAAAAATTATAAAAATAAATAAATAATAGGGCGGGTCAATAAGTCCGTGGCTTTTGGAATAAAACACAGATTTTTTGATAAGAAAATAATTTTATTTTTCAACGTAGTCTCCCTTGAGCTCTATACACATTGTCCAACGCTTCTCCAATTTTTTTATCCCTTCAAAAAAAAATGATTTGTCGAGGTCCTCAAAATAGGCCTTTGTTTGCGAGATGACTTCATCATTGGAGTCAAATCTTTTTCCACCAAGCCATTTCTTCAGGTTTGGGAACACGAAGTAGTCGCTCGGAGCCAAATCTGGAGAATTGGGTGGATGAGGGAGCAATTCATAGCCCAATTCATGGATTTTTGCCATGGCAACTGAACATGTGTGCACCCTTGCATTGTCTTGGTGGAAAAGAACTTTTTTCTTGGTCAAATGAGGTCGGTTTTTTTTCAAATCGTCATTATTCAATGACGGTCCAATAAGTTGGCATAATATTCTCCATTGATTGTTCTTCCCTTTTGAAGGTAGTCAATGTGGATTATCCCGCGTGCATCCCAAAAAACAGTCGCCATAACTTTATTGGCTGACAAACCCACCTTGGCCTTCTTTGAACCCGATTCACCCTTAGAAACCCACTGTTTTGACTGTTGTTTGGTCTCTGGTGTGTTGTGATGGATCCATGTTTCGTCCACGGTTACAAAACGGCGCAAAAACTCCTCCATATTGCGATTAAGCAACGCCAAACCTTCCTGTGAAGTTGTTACACGATTGCGTTTGTGGTCGACTGTGAGCAAACGCGGCACCCATCTTGCGGAAAGCTTTCTCATGCCTAAGTGATCATTCAAAATTGAAACCACTGAGCCATGCGAGATCCCTACGGCTTCCACAATCTCTCGCACTTTCAATCTTCGGTCGGCCAACACCATATCGTGAATTTTTTCGATTGTTTCGGGTGTAGAGACCTCAACTGGGCGTCCAGGACGTTCGGCATCTTCAGTGCTTGTACGGCCACAACGAAATTCAGTAAACCACTTTTTTACCATTGAAATCGATGGTGCAGTCCCCATAGTATTTATCAAGCCTAGCCTTGGTCTCGGCAATGGTTTTTTTCGCAAGAAATAATGCTTAATAAGCACACGAAATTCACTTTTTTCCATTTTCTCCTCAAATTAGTGAGTAGTCTGATAAAAATAGCTGTCAAACACAAACTAACTGACGCAGCAAGTTTAAATTTTGACAGGAGTCAACTGACAGATGCCTGTTGACAGGAGCAGTTGCTATTTCAGTAAAGAAGTCAGAAATTCAAAAAGTCACGGACTTATTGACCCGCCCTTAAATGCATTTAAATCGTTCTTTTAATCTAAAAACTTATAATTAAAAAATTAGAGCTCAAAAACAAGTATGTAAGTAAGTAAGTATAATATGTGAAAAAAATAAAAAATAAAATTTTAATAACATTTTCAAAAAAAGTTTTGGTATGCCAATTTTGAGAATGTATCAAAATACATTTTAAAACCTAGTTTAAAAAAAAAACTCATCAACTTAATTTTAAAATATTGAATTTTCAACAAAAAAAAAATTTTAAGTTTTTTTTTTAAATCTAAAATTTATTTTTTTCTAAATTTTGATATGCAATATATTATTGACTTTTTACAAGACCTTTTGTATAAAAATTTTGACCAAAAACTAAAGTTCACAATTTGAAGAAAACTGCTTCAGTGATTTAGGTTGTAGGTAGAGTAAGTAAATCGCAAGTAAAAATGGTACCACTATGACACCACCCTCCATCCCCACCAACAACATGCACACAAGAATAGCTGAGAGTTGTAAGTCATTAGGCCTTGGTTCTCCACGAGCTGTTGCGCCACCAAATTTAATTTATTCATCAAAAGAGTCTATACAAATATTTCATATGGAAGGATGTTTTTTTATGGGTAGAGGGGGGGAAGTTTTGGTATACCAAACGGAAAAATATACCTTGGTACAACTTAAGCATATGACACATGTTTTTAGAGTAGTTTTAAATGCTGAATCAAATGACATAAAAACAAAATCGATCCAGTCTCCTTGAAAAAAGTTATTACCATTTTTATGTAAATATGACTATAAGTAGATATATGTATTTTTGATATAAAAGTTAAATAGTACCGAATGCCAATTGGAAATACTGTCCCATTGATGAAACTTGGCATCAATGGTTTATTTGTCATAAAAAAAAACAATAATCAGAAGAACATATAAAAATATTTTTTGGTGAAAGGGTGTTTTTTGGGTGGGTGGGGTTACAGTGGGATTATTACCATAAAATATATAACAAAAATGGTACTTGGTGAAAATGCTTTATGGACTAACAAAATGAAGAATCAAAAGAGTCTATAAAAATATTTTACATGGAAGGGTGTTTTTTTTTTATTTTTTGAAGAACTCAGAAACTCTGGTGTTGTTTTTCAAAATTCCTCTAATATCCCCTTCTCTCCCCCCCTCCCCATGAAACATCCTTCCATATGAAATATTTGTAAGGGGTTTTTCAACAGGGACACTACAAAAGTAGAGCAACAGGGACAGCAAACGACACCATATTTCTTGCCGCTCTTTTGACATTTCTCTTCAGTAAGGTTTGCCATTTTATGATGGAAAGATATACGTTGGGCATCTCTGTGACGTCGTTGTGGCGAATTTTGCGAAAAGATCTTCGCTTACATCCTTACAAGATTAAATTGACGCAAGAACTGAAGCCGCTTGACCACCAGAGCGTCGTATGTTCGTGAATTGGGCTGAGCAACAACTTGAAAATGATTCGGATTTTCATCGAAAAATCATCTTCAGCGATTAGGCTCAATTCTGGCTGACTGGCTTCGTCAATAAACAAAATATGCAGTATTGGTCAGGCAGCAATCTCCATGAGTCATCATTGCTTCCCGAAAAAATTACGGTTTGGTGTGGTTTATGGGCCGGCGGCGTCATTGGGCCGTACCTCTTCCGTGATGATCAAGACCGGCACGTTACTGTGAATGGGGATCGCTACCGTTCAATGATAACCGAATATTTTTGGCTCCAATTGGATGATATGGACTTGGAAGACATGTGATTCCAACAGGACGTCGCCACAAGCCACACAGCGAATGTCACAATCAATTTATTGGAAACCAAGTTTGGAGAACGTATTATCTCACGAAATGGTCCAGTCGCTTGGCCATCTCGGTCGTGCGATTTGACGCCGTTAGACTATTTCCTGTGGGGCTACGTCAAGTCTATGGTCTATGCCAACAAGCCAGCGACGATTGATGAACTTCGTACGAATATCGAACTTGAAATTGCAGCAGTATCGGCCGATTTATGCTTGAAAACCGTCGAAAGTTGGGTTCAGTGTCTGGACTTCTGCAAGCGTGCCCGTGGTGGCCATGCAAAAGAAATCGAATTCCATACACAATGGCATCAAACTTACTTTCACAGGAATAAAGAATTTTATTGATATCCAAAACCGTTTTTGTTTTATTTAAAAAAAAAACTTTTGTAGCGCTCTTATTGAAAAACCCGATATAGACTCTTTCTTTTCATGGTACATGAAACGTTTTCACCAAGTTTCATGATGGTACCTACTAATTTTTTTGTTTTTTTTTATCCTATCTTACATGTAGGTAATAATTACTTTTAAAGGAAATTTTTTTTATAATTGTGTACCAAGACTCCACAAGCTACAGTGGATTCATATTTTAAATAACCCGTCCTCTTCCAATCATTTATCTTGCCTCACTCATGTCCATATTTGCTATTAAAACCCATGGTGACAACATAAATAACATTCAGCCACATCTACTTAAGCCCTCTCAAAATACTTAAACAAATATTTTTTTTTTTCCATAATTAGCTTTGTTCATGACAGCATACCCAATAAATTGCCTTCAAAAAAGTTGGATATTTATTCGTAAAAGGAAAAAAATAAACAAATTAAAAATTTCAACTTGATAAAGGTTGTCATTTTTATTATTTAAGGTTTTAAGGTTACACATCAGCTGCATTATGAACTTCTATTTAAATATTGTCTAGAGTCTAGACACTTTGCGTGACTACGATCAAGATTTCTTGTCTTTGCCCTTGAGACAGAAAACCAATGACATTCGATTTCTAACGCCTCAAATAATTCTGATTGCATTCTTTTTCTAGATTCCTTCTGCCAGCATGCTGTCTCGTCCTTTTCAAAATGTCATATTCAACAAAAATTTTGACATCGAATTAATATAATTCCAATAAATAACGACAAGATTAAACCACCATGCCCCCTCCCCACCTCTACCATCAAAAACCAATAAAAAAAATCGAAAATCTCACATATCAAGTCCTTTGTTCTGATTTCAATCAAAATGATCTTGGTGCCGATACAATATAAGGATTAAATATGTAAATTCAATTGCAAGGATTAGGTTGCTCTTATTTGCGCATAATTTGTGTGACATCTAAAAACCAATTGAGGTTCAATGAAGTGAAATAATTCACGCTTCGCAGAGGATAATAGAATAAATAAGCAAGAGCAACTGTATAAAAACCTTAACAAAGAGACAGCTTGTGTATTTGTATAATGTATAAGGACCCCTGACCAGCGCGCGGCGTCGGTGGCGGCGCGGCGGGCGCCTCATTGGTAATAAATTCCAGAAAACGTATTAGCATTAGATTAATCTTACTCGCACAAGATTGCCGCTATTTCCGTTTTATTTTTATAGTAAGTCTCCTGGGTTAGGTAAATGGAAGATAAAGAGATGAAGGGGAGCAAAGAGGGCATAGTGAGTTTCTTGGGAAGTTTTTTTGTGACCCAACAAATAGCTTTTTCAACGCCATATGCGACAAAAAGGATAACACCAAAACAACTTTCCGTATCCCATATTTTCATGCTTATGCGGGCATACAATGGGGACACTATATAGGTAGGTAGGTATATTGCAACATTGAATCCTTTTTCGGTTGAATGCACAGATACACTCGGCATAGTATAATTCCTTTGCCCGGCCATATACTATCACCACAATGCGGTGCACCATAATGTTTTTGCTCGGGAAGAAGCGAAAGTCCTCGCGGCATCATCAAATTCTCGTTAGCCCCAAACGGTGGCGACGCGGTGAAGAAAAATCGAAACAAATGTATGCACGGTCTATTTGGAATGCTATATACTCGAGGTTCGAGGTTTGCAGAGAGACATCGCAAAAGGACATCCCTTCGGGAATGATAAATAACTTTCTTTCCTTACGTTCAGTACTTTGTTCCTGTTCCTGTTTTCTTTTTTTTTTTCTTATTGTTGTTCTCTTTTATTTCTTATATCAATGTTTTTATTTTGTTGGTTTGTTAGGAGGACATTAAAATTGTGTGTTAGAGTCCTTTAGGAGTGAGTTCACTATTGAAATATAGCTACATATTACAATAACTGAATTTTGAACACATTCAACAAACGACGAATAATATTTAAATTTATTTAGCGCACCATCATCACACCATCCTTTCTTATTTGTGTGTGTGTAAAAAAAGGCATTTTTGATGTGCGTCATTTGCGGTTGGGAATTGCGATTATCCTGCCAACATAATGATGAAGTTTACGGAAATTTAAGCAAATACAAAAAAATTGATATCCTTTTTTGCTAATCGCTTGCTGCGCAGCGACATCTGTTTAAAAATTTTAAAAGGATTAAGTTTGTATATATACTTCTCTTTATCTATATAGAATAGTTACTATGTAATGGAGTATCTGTATAGATGTTTAGAAGCTTTCAAAATGGATTATTAATAGCGTTATTCTTTTCACATGACGACACACATTTTGGGGGAAGTGTGAGAGTTTATATTCGGATAATTAACTGCTAAGGAATTGAAAAAGTTTTTTTTTTTAATGTTATGCTCAAATCCAACGCATTAGATAACTTGCTTTAGAAAAAATTATTTACAAATTAAATTGAAATAATTTTGGATGTCATTACTGTCGAGAATGTTGAAAATTTCAAATAACACGCCTATGAGGATATTTAGTGATATTCGGTTGAATTGGAATAATTTATATTCATTACCTCCTTTGTGGCCTCGAATTTTGGATTGTTGATCTGTATCTCATTTTTAGTCCTCGTGATATTGTTTTTTTTAGTACCTCGTGGCATAATGGTTAGTGCGTAGGACTGTCATGCCAAAGGTCTGGGTTCGATTCCCGGCCACTGCCACCTAAAAACAAATGTTTTTTCCGAGGTACTGCCTCTTGCGAGGGACTGACAAATCCTCCAAGAGTATACTTGTCATGAATAAGTTCTTCTCATCTAGCCGTTCGGACTCGGCAAAAAAATTGTAGGTCCCCTCCATTCCTGCCAACAACACGCACACAGGAATGGTTGAGAGTTGTTAGTCACTAGGCCCTGGTTCTCCATGAGCTGTTGCGCCACAAAATTTATTTATTTTTTGATATTGTTTTTTGAGTGGCGCTATCCTAAAAAGTATAAAATGTAAATTAGGGTAGTCGATAAAAAAAATTTCAGTTTTAAGGAACCTAAATTGACTCAAATGAAGTAAAAAAGTTTCCCTAATTTTTTTTTTACAGATTTTTACTTTTATCTTCTATAGGTAGCCGCTGTAGGGGTAAATTATTTAATTTCCTTTTTTTCTGCATATGGTGATTCGGTTAAGATCTGCCAAGAAATTCAAATCATGTAGGTTCGAAGTAGAGACGAAGGGATGGGGAAATAATTCTTCCTGTTTAAAAGGAAGAGGCAATTTTATATGTATAACAAAACTACCAAAATTATTTATTAAAAACAACGGCAATACTTACAGTATTGCTTGGTAGGTTTTTGGAAGGTAAAATGACCATTGTTATAATTTTGTTTTACAAATTAAGTTCTTTTAATAAATAGATTCACCAAAAATTATTTTCCGGTGAAAAAAAACTAAAAAAAATAAAACTTTAATTTTGAAATAATATGTTTGCCAAAACTGTTCTTTAAAATAAAATTCTTAAAATAAAATATAAGAATAGACTTTTGGCTTTTAAAATTGCTGCAAAGAAATACTGTAAGTGTTGCCGTTGTTTTTTGATTTTTTTTTTCTAAATATTTTTTTTTGTTTTTAACTGACCCAAGCGGGAAAAATATTACCTCCAACCTATGGAATTTTTTTCTCGTCTACTTTTAACCAACATGTTCTCAACTTTTTGGAAGATTTAACGTGAATCACAAAAAAGAAAATCAATTAAATTAACCTCTACAGCGACAACAGAAGATGAAAATAAAAATCAAGAGAAATCGGGAATTTTTGTTTCTTCGTTTGGAGCTGATTTAGGCCCATTCAAATATAAAAACTAAAAAAATAAAATGCATGGCTGGATCGCACGTAATTGCTCTTATGTTCAAGTTGCTTGGAATTAATAACTTTTAAAATATGAAAGTAATTATAAAAAAATATAAAAATGTATAAAGCATTTAAATCGATCTCTTAACTGTATTTATAAACAAGTAGTTTAAAAACTTAGAGCTCAAAAACAAGCATGCATATATGCAAAAAAAAAATAATTCTTAAATTGTTGGAGCGGTTTTGTTAAAAATTAATTTTTTATGGATAAAATTTTAATAACATTCTTAAGAAAAAGTTTTGGTATGCCAATTTTGATTATAACGGGTGATTTTTTAGCTGGTTTGGTTTTGGCAACACTGGTTTTGACAGCTGACGTGTGTTTAGTACCTTGTGTCACTGTCAAACAGCTTCAGTTTGGTTTGCAATTTAACCATGGATCGTCTTTCAAATGAACAACGCTTGCAAATTATTGAATTTTACTATCAAAATTCGTGCTCGGTTCGAAATGTTCATCGCGCGCTGCTTCCATTTTATGGTCGGCATTCTCGACCTTCTGAGCAGTCTATTCGGAAGATTGTGACCAAATTTCGCACCAAATTTACTTTGTTGGACATTAAACCACCAACACGTTTACGTACTGTGCGTAGTGAAGAAAATATTGCGGCCGTATCAGCTAGTGTGACAGAAGACCGCGAAATGTCGATTCGGCGCCGTTCCCAGCAGTTAGGCCTTTGTTACAGCACTACGTGGAAAATTTTGCGGAAGGATTTGGGCGTAAAGCCTTTTAAGATACAGCTGGTGCAAGAACTAAAGCCAGCCGACCTACCACAACGCCGAATTTTTGGTGAATGGGCTCTTGGAAAGCTGGCCGAGGATCCGCTTTTTTATCGAAAAATTGTGTTCAGCGATGAGGCTCATTTTTGGTTGAATGGGTACGTAAATAAGAATAATTGCCGCATTTGGAGTGAAGATCAGCCAGAAGCATTGCAACAGCTACCAATGCATCCCGAAAAAGCCACTGTTTGGTGCGGTTTATGGGCCGGCGGCATTATTGGGCCATATTTCTTCAAAGATGATGCGAATCGCAGCGTTACTGTCAATGGTGAACGCTACCGAGCGATGATAACAACCCTTTTTTTTGCCCGAAATGGAAGTTCTTGACTTGCATGATATGTGGTTTCAACAAGACGGTGCCACATGCCACACAGCACGCGAAACAATGGCGCAATTGCGAGGCGAGTTTGGTGAACAGTTAATTTCACGTTTCGGGCCGGTCAATTGGCCGCCTAGATCGTGCGATTTGACACCATTAGATTATTTTTTGTGGGGGTATGTCAAGGCTAATGTCTATAGGGACAAGCCCGCTTCGATTGACGCACTGGAAGCCAACATCCATGCATTCATTCGTGAGATACCGGCCGATATGTGTGAAAGAGTATGCCAAAATTGGACTCAGCGGATGGGCTACCTGAGACGCAGCCGCGGTCAACATTTGCATAAAATTATCTTTAAACATTAAATTGCAAGGTTCAAACTATCGATTCAAATAAATATTTCATTCATTTTTTCGAATTTTTTGTGTTTTTTTTTTAAAAGTTCTAAACCTCTTAAAAAATCACCCGTTATAAAAAAAATATAAAAATGTATAAAGCATTTAAATCGATCTCTTAACTGTATTTATAAACAAGTTGTTTAAAAACTTAGAGCTCAAAAACAAGCATGCATATATTCAAAAAAAAAAAAAAAATTTAAATTGTTGGAGCGGTTTTGTTAAAAATTAATTTTGTATGCATACAATTTAATAACATTATTAAGAAATAGTTTTGGTATGCCAATTTTGATTATATTTTAAATTACATTTTTAAATTTAGTTTTAGAAAAATTAATGCATTTTTGAATTCATTTTTAAAAAAATGAAGCTTCAAAAAAATTTTTTATATTTTTTTCTAATTTTGATATGCAATATTATTAACATTTAGAAAAAAAAACTTTGGCATACAAATTTTGATTGAAATCGTTTGAGCCGTTAATGAAAAAATGGAAAATTAAAAAAAAACGTTATATGGCAGGTACCGTTAGTAACGATTACCGGTAAATTTTTACGAAAAGATCACCTTAACAACAGTAATATACTGATTTTGTTTATTAAAATCGTTAGAGCCACTTTTGGGATAAATTAGCTTTTCATTTACGGTTGTAGGGCAAGTACTGTTATTATTGGTGCTAAAAAAATTCAATTTCCCCTCTGGAGAGTTACAAGAAAACCTTAAGTTCAAAATTTAAAGATAATTCCTTCAGTGGTTTAGGCTGTTGTTCAATATACGGACAGACATATAGAATTTCGCCACCCACTTTTTTAGTGTTCTCTATCATCGTAATATCATGTTGGATTGTTATCTCAACATTTTTTTTGCACGAATCCAAAATTTGCTCTATACATAGTACCCATACCGCAAGTAAAAATTGTTACGAACACCCAAATGTACAGGGTGGTTAAAAAAAAAAACATATTTTTGAATAAAAATGTGATTTTTCTTACTAAAGTTGATGTTTTTTTTCCAAAATTTTGCGTAATTAAGTAACACTCTAATTTATTTTTAGTCAAGTATTGAAAACTAAATGCAAAACTCTTTTTTTAGCTTCTGAGAAATAAAAAAAAAACGGGATGAGACTTTTTCCCTAAATACCCAAAAAAAAAGGTTTAATTTTGAATGGAAATATTTTGGCGCTGTAAACATTACCAACAACAGCACGTAATGGGAATTATAAAAATATTTATTCAAAGGAAATCCTAAAGAAAACGATTTGACGTCATAAACATTACCAACCAAACAAGCTATAGGAAACAGTATCTTTTGTTTTTTTTTTTTTAATTTTTCAAAAACTTTAAGAGGTTTTTGCATTTAATTTTCAGTATTTGACTTAAAATAAATAAGAACATTGAAAAGTTAAAAAAAAAAACAGTGATACTTAACTACGTAAAATTTTGTAAAAAATCAGATTTAATAAAAAAAACTATATTTTTATTCAAATATACTAATTTTAAAATTAAATTTCTCAAAATTTCCCCCCTTACATTTTTTTTCTTAGAATGAAACCAGAAATCATCTTCAAAAACATCCAGAATAAATTTGGAAATACCCAGTTTACACGAAAATTAATATAAGAGATTTTCTAGCAAAACTTAAGAAAAGTAAGTCTCTTGAGCACCACCTTCCAGTACACCTAGGAGGTTGAAATTTTGTGACGACAACACAATTGATATAGGTAACAAGATTTTGTGGTGGGCGGGTCATTAAATATAAAAATTAAACTTTTTTGAACCACCCTAATGCATACCTAACCTAAAATTATGTTGAGCCAAATATAATTGCATTTGCGTATTCTGTGTCATGCTATTTTCTTGCGTTTGGAAATTTTAAAAGAGTTGTTAATTTTTAAAATTCTCGATGTTCTAAAGAAATCACATAAGAGTTTGGCATTCCTTCTATGAAGACAAGAAATAAACTGAGAAATTAGGTCTGAAAATTAAAAAAAATTAGACATAAGGGAACTCCACAAGAAATATTGACTACGACACATTTCTTGCAATCAGTTATTTAATATGCAATTAATTAAAATGTTAAAACTGATAGGTAAGTTACAGCGTTGAAAATAAAAAAATCTTCTATAATACACGCTACGTTAATAACGACCTGTCCTAAACTTAAATTTCCCTCTAGGTGCTCAAAGGAAGTTTGTGCCTACCTATACACATGTTTTTATTTGCGATATCAACTCGTATACCAGTATTTGTAAAAAATAATTGAAATCTAGATTAAAATCAGACTTATCGTTACGATGACCACGAAGCCGAAAAAAGAGGATCTCGCGATTCTTTCTGTTCTCCGTTCGGAAGTTGGTTATAAGGTGGTAAAATGTTGTTTTTTTTTTAACCAAAATTAACGGTACCTGCCAAATGATTTCTTAAGAATTTTATAAATCTTATTTTTCTCAAATCCGACTCAACTTTTCTTAATTTATTTTTATATCTAACTACATTAACCGTAGCAAAGACTATCTACTGAACAGAATGAAGACGGAGCTGCAATTGGTAATGCAACTGAAAGCTGTCAAAATGTTGAATAAATACAAAGTCAATGAAAAGCACGTTGTTGACCAACTTTTAACTTTTTCACACAGTTAATTTAGATTTAATTTCATCATTAACTATTCTTATTTTTGTTTTAATTTTTATTTTTGTGTTGAATCAAAATTAGCACAGCTGACTTCAAATGGCAATAATGTCAGAAAACTGTACAGCACATTGTGTGCGAGTAAACAAAATAACGTACGACATTTTTTTACAGCTATTCCAGCTTCAGCTGCAGTTCCAGTTGCAGCACTCTATTCTGGTCGGGCAGTATCTTCGCATATTGTATGGAAAAGGAAGCGGGTCAAAATTCTGTACGACCAAAATTCTGTTTGAAATTTTTCGAGACCAAAATTCTGTATTTCAGAATTCTGTTAAATTCAAAATTCTGTTATAAAAATGGTATATATCCAAAATGCTGTAAGTAAAAATTCTGTTTTCCAAAATCATGCTTATAGCCAAATTATTTGAAGAGAATTTCCATAACATAAAACAGCTTTGTTTTCTATTGATAAAGAATAACATTTTGTTATTAAAAAAAAAATGAGTTCAAACTATTTATTTATCACTTTGTCAAAAACAAAAGTCTGGCAAGTTTTTGCCTAAGCCTTTTGTGGGGTTAGGGGCTAAAACCGGCTTGCTTTCTTATTTAATTGCTAGGGCTATCAACAACGGCTGGATCTATTTTATTTAAACTTGACACATAAGTTTTTTGTGATTCAGCCAACACGATTTTTTAAATGTTTTAAGAACTGAAAATAACAGTAGCAGCCTAACAAACAGTACCACAAATTTTTTGTAGTAGTTTTACAAAATCTTATTTTCTCAAAAACGGCTCCACAACTTAAAAAAAAATAAATAAAATGCACGACTGGATCGCACGTACTTGCTCTTATGTTCAAGTTGCTTAGAATTAAGAACTTTTAAAATATAAAAGTTATTATAAAAAAATATAAAATACAGAAAAACATTTAAATTAGAGTTGGGCAGTTAAGTTCATTTGAGTGAGCGATCAATTTAGTTCAATCCACGCTACTGAACTAGTTCGTTTATTTTAGTTCAATAATTAACTAAAAACAAAATAACTTGGCATTTGAAATTAAAAAAAAAACACCAAGTTACTAAAAAGAAATACATTTTTCAAATTAAGTCGGAACATAAAGACGCGCTGCCGCGTGTGATTATTAAAAATTATTGAATTCCTTACCTCAAATCTGCTGTCTCGATTGTGACAATTGGAAGCGCTTTGTAATCTCGTTTCTAGCCAGCTTATTTGATTTGAAGTTTTGAATTTTTGTAGAAATGTTTTCAATATTCTTAAGCAGCTGTTTCATGGCGGTTGGCAAATGTCAAAAACTAATAAATTCATTCGGGCCATATCAAATTTAAAATAACGTTTTTGGCAGAAGTTTTAGTCTCAAAAATAGATAAACAAATGCCAGGTTCAAAGTCATGAAATAAATGTTTTTTAACGTTTGTGAATAGACAAGGAGAGATATGTTTCTATTCAGAACCTGTACCCAATAATAGTTCATAAAGAGTCGTAACGTTGTTGAAACTGACACTGAGGTTTTATGTTTTATTAAAGAAATCAGATATTCCAAAGAAAATATAAAACAAAAAGATAAATGAAATAGCTTTTCTCCTTCTTTGAGAAAAATTTAGCGAACTAAAATGAACTAGTGAACTAAGTGTCTGAACTAGTTGAACCAGTTCGTCCGCGAACTACACAAGTCTAATTTAAATCGTTCTTTTAATTACAGAAACAACTAGTTAAAAAACTTAGAGCCCAAAAATAAATATGACATTTGATTACTTGAAAAAAATTAATATTGACAAAAAAAAAATAAATTAAAATCGTTGGAGTGGTTTCCTAAGAAAGTAATTTTTAATAACATTTTTAAAAAAAATTTTGGTATGCCAATATTGAGTACGTATTAATGTATTAAAACATATTTTTGAACCTAGTTTCAAAAAAATTTATGAACTTATTTTTGAAATATTGAATTTTCAAAAAAAAAAAAATTTAATATTTTCTTAAAAACCCAAAATTTATTTTTTTTTTCAAAATTTTGATATGCAATATTATTAACATTTCAAAATAGCTTTTACACAAAAATTTTGATTGAAATCGTTTGATCCGTCAATGAGAAAATCGAAAATTAAAAAAAACGTTATATGGCAGGTACCGTTAATAACGGTTTTCGGTAATTTTTTTTTATCAAAAAGTACACTATACCTACGCTGATTTTTGTTTATCAATATCGTAAGAGTCGTTTTTGAGATAAATACGCTTTTCATTTACGGTTACCGGGCAAGTACCGTAATTTTTGGTGCTAAAAAAAATTCAGTTTCTCCTCTGGAGAGTTACAAAAAAACCATAAGCACAAAATTTGAAGAAAATTGCTTCACTGGTTAAGGCTGTAGGCCAATAAACAGATAGACACACAGACAGACAGACAGAAGTATGCCACCCACTTTGTTGGTGTTTTCTCTCATCGTAATGTCATGTTTGATTGTTATCTCAATTTTTTTTTGCATGAATTCAAAACCTGCCATATAGTGCCTATATCGCAAGTAAAAATCAATGAATTTCTTTTTAGTAATGACTATCTTTGGATGGAAAACCACTTTTCAAAAAATAGTTATTAATGTATCTCTCGAAGAACTATTTTCTTAAATCGATTTTGTTGAAAAACGTAGTTCTGAGTTCAATTATTTTTTTTTATGCAGAAGTTCCTAAGCAATATAATTTGTTATTTTTACCAAAATTTTCAAACAAAATTTTTTTTGGATTTTTAAAAATTTTCAAAATTTTTTTTTAAAAATCACATATTTTTAAAAAACTCGGCATTTAAGAGTTTTTTTTTTATATAACGGTTTTTTAACATTTGTATGGAAAGACTTATGTTAAAAAACATTTTTTTTTCTTAAAAACGGCTTTTACGATTTTGACAAAACTTTTTCCGTATGCTAAAATTTGTGCGAAGTACTTCCAAACACTATTAAAATTTAAAAATAGTTACAACTGCTATCAGAAGGATACAATAGTATCTAACTGATGAGCCCAACTGTTGTACCTGGGCGAAACGCATTTAGACTAAAGGTCGCAAAATCTTTATTATGAATACGACATAATCAATAGTCCACAAAAACAAAAACAAAAATAATTCTCTATTATTTTCGTTTTTACTTCTTATCATAGTAAATAGTACCTCTCATACTACCTTTTTTTTAATTTTGAATTTTTTCATTATCAACTGGAAAGATTTGGATTAATTTTTGTATAAACAATTTTTAAATAATATTAAATGATATTCTATGTTAAAATTTGCCAAATAAAATTTTAAGGGAAGTTTTAATTTTTTGATTGAAAAACGGGTTGAAATTTTTTTTTTTGAAATTTAATTATTATGTGCACATAAATAAATACTTAAGGTTGGAATACCAATAGTTTTCTTAAAAAATAGAAATGTTTTAATGATTTGATTTATATGAAACAATCTTGTTTTTACATTAAGGCTTTTATTTTGACTAATGTCACTGGTCAACATGGTTTTTGTTACAGAAACCAAATAATACTTTTCTGTATGTTTTTGGTGTGCTAAACTTAAATCTGAATTCAGAAAAATTTGATCCAGCTACGTTTTTGAGATATTCCTATTATAAAATCAAAATACAGGTTTTTTTTGCTGTTTTCAAAGTTGTATTGTAACGTGAAGTTAATTGTTTCAAGAAAATTTGTAATGTTGAACTAATTTTCCTCTTTTAAAAAATTAATTAAAAATAAAAATTGAAATTGTCCAACTTTCCTAATCGAAAAGTTGGACAATTTTCTCAAATTTTTTTATTTTATTTTCAAAAAGTGCAACCTATACAAATACTTAGCAGGTTGATGTAAACAGGTAAAGTTATATAAAGGGAAAGACATACATTTACGTAGACACGAAAAAGGAAAACGGAATTTTTTATGATAATGTAATATCAGGTTTGATAAAAATCTTGAGTTTGATTTTTTTTACCAAACGGAAAACTGTCCCTATGATAATGGCTGGCATTATCGCAAGTAAAAATTAACATGCTGCTCTTATTTGAGTATCAATGGTTACCATTAATATTTCACACTTATAACGGGTGATTTTTTAGCTGGTTTGGTTTTGGCAACACTGGTTTTGACAGCTGACGTGTGTTTAGTACCTTGTGTCACTGTCAAACAGCTTCAGTTTGGTTTGCAATTTAACCATGGATCGTCTTACAAATGAACAACGCTTGCAAATTATTGAATTTTACTATCAAAATTCGTGCTCGGTTCGAAATGTTCATCGCGCGCTGCTTCCATTTTATGGTCGGCATTCTCGACCTTCTGAGCAGTCTATTCGGAAGATTGTGACCAAATTTCGCACCAAATTTACTTTGTTGGACATTAAACCACCAACACGTTTACGTACTGTGCGTAGTGAAGAAAATATTGCGGCCGTATCAGCTAGTGTGACAGAAGACCGCGAAATGTCGATTCGGCGCCGTTCCCAGCAGTTAGGCCTTTGTTACAGCACTACGTGGAAAATTTTGCGGAAGGATTTGGGCGTAAAGCCTTTTAAGATACAGCTGGTGCAAGAACTAAAGCCAGCCGACCTACCACAACGCCGAATTTTTGGTGAATGGGCTCTTGGAAAGCTGGCCGAGGATCCGCTTTTTTATCGAAAAATTGTGTTCAGCGATGAGGCTCATTTTTGGTTGAATGGGTACGTAAATAAGCATAATTGCCGCATTTGGAGTGAAGATCAGCCAGAAGCATTGCAACAGCTACCAATGCATCCCGAAAAAGCCACTGTTTGGTGCGGTTTATGGGCCGGCGGCATTATTGGGCCATATTTCTTCAAAGATGATTCGAATCGCAGCGTTACTGTCAATGGTGAACGCTACCGAGCGATGATAACAAACTTTTTTTTGCCCGAAATGGAAGTTCTTGACTTGCATGATATGTGGTTTCAACAAGACGGTGCCACATGCCACACAGCACGCGAAACAATGGCGCAATTGCGAGGCGAGTTTGGTGAACAGTTAATTTCACGTTTCGGGCCGGTCAATTGGCCGCCTAGATCGTGCAATTTGACACCATTAGATTATTTTTTGTGGGGGTATGTCAAAGCTAATGTCTATAGGGACAAGCCCGCTTCGATTGACGCACTGGAAGCCAACATCCATGCATTCATTCGTGAGATACCGGCCGATATGTGTGAAAGAGTATGCCAAAATTGGACTCAGCGGATGGGCTACCTGAGACGTAGCCGCGGTCAACATTTGCATGAAATTATCTTTAAACATTAAATTGCAAGGTTCAAACTATCGATTCAAATAAATATTTCATTCATTTTTTTGAATTTTTTGTGTTTTTTTTTTTTTTTAAGTTCTAAACCTCTTAAGAAATCACCCGTTATATTTGTTAATTTTAATTGGCCCAGAGACAGTGACTGCTCCTTTAAAAGTTCACTTGTATGTCTGTTCTTGTTCAATGAAAATTCTACTGAAATTGATCACTATCCCCCACTCCAATCATTTATCAATTTCCAGAAGAATAACCACATCTTTGCCATTCATTGCAAGACTATCGCTTGTTGAATTTTTACAAAAGCTGTGGAGAAAAAATAAATATCAACTCACAGCTGACCACTTTTAGTTTTTTTTTTTTTTTTTTCATTTCGGTCAATGAATACATCTTGTTCCCTTGCCAACCATTTCTAACTCCTGCTTTTCACTTTTAACTTTCCAAGGAGCAGCAGTCAAACTTTTGAACATTTTTATCAAGTTTTCATTTGGAGGATTGTTTCACTGGTTGCAGCAGCAGCAGCAGCAGCAGAGCAGTAGTATAAGAAAAAATTCACCCAAACAAGGACAACACAAGCAACAGACCAGCAGTCAAGTGTATAGCAGGAAAAACAGATGGACAAAGTAAAGGAACATGAATACAAAAAAAAAAAATAATAATAATAGAAAACGAAAAAAAAAAACACATTATAAGGACACCATCAGGACAAACTTGAAAATTACTTTTGCTAGTGAAAAGTTTTTGTTTCTGTCCTTCTGTCTTGCACTAGAGATTTCTCACTTTATATTTGACCATCTCGACTCCTCGACAAGGAAGGCTAAAGGACATTTTCCAGTCTAAATTTGTTTCAAATTCTCTCGGCCACCAAATACTAATGCTCGCCGACGACGACGACGAAGAATACTACCCTCGATCTCTATATTCCTTTCCATAGCTTCACATCAGTTTGTTGTCTACTCTGTGTTCATATACAGAGTTGTGGGTACTAGTTTTATCTTGGTGTTGCTGCTGCTTCCTGAATTTATGCAAATATCTTTGTTATCCTTGTTGTCGGAGATGTCATGCTGTCATGAATTAAATTTTTCCCAATTTCTTTTCCAAGAGTGTCCTCTTGCCACTGGTTCGTTTTTAGAGTCATCATCATCATCGTCGCATCTATATTTGTTGCTGTAGGGACAATGGACATCTTCCGGGGTTAGAAAATGCAAAGAATAAAAAGCACCAAAATGATGAATTTTTTGTAAACGTCTTTCAAAGCGCATTGGCAGTCCCTGATTCCATAGCGAATTGCTGGTGAATTTCCCAGTTCTGTTTTTCATCGACCGATATGCGATGTCAAGTTGATTTTGTGATATTGAGCTGAAAGTCCTTATTACCGTTCCACGAGTATCATTGGTAAAAGCAAAAACCGGTAATTAATCTCTCTTCTCTTATCGCTGAATGGTTTAGTCCTGGAATCTGGAGCTGTGTTTTTCCATTCTCTTTCATTTAAGTGCATAATGCTATCCATTATTGTGTTGAGTATATAGACACAGAAATTACCCAGGATTTTTGATAACAATGACAAAGTGGATTGGATTGGGCATTTTGTTATTCTTTAGAAACGATAAATAACTCTCAGAGTCACGATGAGGCGATTATGAGTTGTGATATGAAAATGTTGATAAATTGAGTCTTAATATTTTTTGTTTGTAAATCTTATCTGAAACGATATTGATTTTTGTGTTTTTTGCTTATGTACTTGTAGTCACTATAAGTTCATTGAATACATTTATTTTACATGGGAAACACTATCAAAACCTACAAAAATTAAATGTATATCAACTTAACATTATTTACCTTTGCAATGCGAATTATAATTGCATTTTAAATGAATATGTAAATAAATAAATATGTTCTATAAAATGTTTAATATATTTAATTTGTAAATTAAAATACTCTTCTATATTTTCGAATGACTCTCCAAAGTACCTATAAAAAAATATTTGAGTATCATGTTACCAAAAAAAATATGAGACTGAATAAATTGAAGCGTGGATTTTTTGTTCCCATTATGCTAGACTTGAATTTAAGTTTTTATTTGAACTGGGCCTAAATATATGTATAATTAAAAAAGGTTCATAGGAACAAGCTTTAATCAGCAACAGAAACCCGAACGAAATGCTTTTTTAATTCAAATTCTGCTAATAATAAAGCAATGACTATCGCTATCGGAAATTAATGTTTTACTGCAATTATTTGATAGGTGTACATATTATGCTTTCTAGTTTGTGTTTAATGAAACACCAGTAGATTATATAATCACGTTTGCTCATTACTCAATTAGAGCTAATTTTTGTTGCCTATATCAATTATTTTTTATTGCTAACAGTTTTCATTTTATCATTTTTCATTTTATAATAAGAATTAAATAAAAATAAAATGCACGACAGGTTCACATGAATTATCTTCTATTTTTTAAGATGCTTAGAATTTTTTAAATTATAAAATATAAAAATATTCTGGATAGGAAATTAACATAAATTCGTTAAGCGGATGTTTAACTAGAAAATAATTCAAATAAAAAAACTTCAATGGGAGGTAGGGATAAGGGACTAGTTGACCCGGTTTTTGCTGCAATCAGCATTACTTTTCATTTATTTATAATTTAAAAATCAAACTGAAGGATTTTGGTATTTTTTTACCAAAAAGTACACTATATCTACAATGATACACTGATTTTTTTTTATCAAAATGTGGCCTTTCTTGTGATAAATAAGCTTTTCCTTAACGGTTATATGGCAAGAAGGTACAGTTATTTTTGAAGCTACAAAAAACTCCAATTTTCCCTGGAGAGTTTTCAGAAAACCTTAATTTAAAAATTTGAAGAAAATCGCTTTAGTGACTTAGATTTAAGGTACAGATTGATAGATAGATAGACAGACAGTATTTCGCTTTTCACTTTTTTGATGTTCTATTTTTATTTTACACGAATCCAAAACTTGCAATAAAGTTCCTATATATCGCAAGTAATAAATCAATTGCTGACCAATTTACTAAAACAAGATGACCTTTTAAATAGATCCAGGGATCCTGCAGATGGAACATTTTTCCAAGATTGTGTTTAAAAGCACACAAAAATTTCGTTGAGAGGCTGAGATGAAAAAAAAGAACGCCATCTTAATTCTTTATTAAATATGATTGTATAAACAAAAAAAAAAAATTAATCGTTGAAGCGGTTTTTGTTTTTAAAATAATTTCTTAGTTATTAAATTCTTAAAAAAATTTTAAGGAAGACTTTTGGTACGCAAATCTTAAATAGTTATTTTTGTGCATATTAAAATGAAATTAAAAAAAAAATAACAACTTACTTTTGAAATATCGAATAAGTATTCAAAAACAATTGTTGAAACTTTTTCTAAAAATTCAAAAACTTTTTTTTTTGAAAATTTTGATTTGCATTTTTTTTTAATCTTTTTAAAAGTTTGTATATAAAAAAAAATTAATCAAAATCTGTCAAGCCAATATTCAGAAAATTCAAATTAAAGGAAAACGTTTTATGAAAGGTACTTTTAATAGTTGCTATTTGTAAATTTTTGAATAAAATCGAAAATTAAAAAAAACGGTTATTTGGGAGGTATCATTATTTTTTTTTTTGTATTTATTTTCCCGTGGGTAGGTGCAAATCCTACATACAGGCTCTATGAAGACCGAAAAACGCGTGCTCATAGAAGTGTGAGGTTCTTACTACATTAAAAACACCTCCACTTTCCGGTGAAAGTTCCTGCTTAATCCGCAATTTTAAAGCGGTTTTCTGTGTACCGCACCAAGTCGGAATGTTTTGTTCTTCGCAGACGGCGTACTAAATTCGACTCAAGAATGTCAATAATCGTTGAATTAGCGTGTTCTAATAGTCGATTTCTATGTTTTCGCGCGAAACATTTGATTTCGTCCCGGACCGTAGGAATTCCCAGATCCCTGTGAAGATCTTCGTTTCTTATATATCACGGAGTATTTACAAATGACCTAAGCAATTTATTTTCAAACGTTTGTAAATTATTTAAGTTTGTATCGCAGGTACAACCCCAAAGTTGTATACCATAGGTCCAAACAGGTTTAAGAACCTGTCGGTATAAAATCAATTTATTTTCAATACTAAGCTTTGAATATTTACCGAGTAACCAGTTGATATCTCTTAATTTACTTTTTAGTTTTTCGCATTTCTTTTTCACGTGCGGCTTCCATTTTAATTTCGCGTCTAGAGTCATTCCCAGATACTTTGCCTCATTTGCAAATGGAACACGAGCGGTATTAAGAAAGACGGGTAATCTATTTATTTTTGTATACGTAAAGTCCACGTGGACTGACTTTTGTTCATTGAGCGATATTCGCCATGCTTTTGTCCACTCATTAACATTTTTAAGAGCATTTTGTAATTTAATTGTAGCTTCGCTAATCGTTTTGCCTACTGCTAGTATAGCAGTATCATCAGCAAACGTGGCTACGATAGTGTCTTCTGTTTGAGGTATATCACGTGTAAATAAAAGGTACCGAACTGGACCTAATACACTTCCTTGTGATACCTCAGCCACTATTTCTTTCAAATTAGAATATTCATTTCCGTGTGTAACACAAAAAAATCTGCTATCTACATATCCGTTTAGAATCTTATAAAGTCTGTGAGGCAGAATTTGTCTTAATTTAAATTTAAGGCCTTCGTGCCACATCTTGTCAAACGGCTGCGACACCTCCAAAAAGACAGTCAAACAGATTTTCTTTTCTTCAAGAGCTCTCTCAATTTAGTATTTAGTATTTATTTAATAGTATTCATAGTACATATAAGTTGTAGATTTTACATCTTTTAAATTGTACATGCTTAATTTATGTATGTATAATTCAGAAATGGAATTTAGATTTAATTTAAATTTTAATTACAATAAAAATTCAATATGACAAAGTTAAAAAAGAAGATAAAAATATGAAAAAAAAAGAAAAGGAGCGAAAAATTAAAAAGTTTTAGAAATGTACAGTACAATATTCAAAAGCTTTTTTCCTGAAAGCGCTCGTGTTGGTTATACACTTAATACTGGGGGGAATTTGGTTCCATAGTTTAATAGCGTGATCAAAAAATTGTCTTGATGTCACCATAAATGTATACTTCGGCAGAATTATTTGTAGTGTTCGGTTACTTCTAGCAAAATAGATATGATCAAATAGATATTTTGGTTCTCCAGATTGTATGATTTTATGCAATAGTAACAAAGCACGGTATTTCAAAAGGGCTGTTAATGAACAGCCTGATATTTGTTGGGTGAAGCCAGAAATATGATCATATCTCCTCAAATTAAAAATATACCTGGCACAACTATTGTATGCTACAGTTAATTTTCTGCTAGACTCATAGTCCATATTAGAAAATAGCTCACAGCTGTATAAAAAAAGAGGCAAAATAAAAGATTTTACTAATTTAAGCTTTACGTTAGTTGGCAAGTATTCAGAGGCAGGACTTAAACCACGGAGAGCACCATAAATTTTTGAACCTGTCTTATTAATATGTACATCCCAATCCAAGTTGTTCTTAAAGTAAAGGAAAAGATTTTTTATATTTTCAACATACTCAATTGGAGTCTGATTAAGAAAGAGAACAGGGAACTGTTCGCTATATCTGCTTCTTGTTAAAACCATGGCTTTTGTCTTTTTAGGATTAAGATTTAGCTCATTCTCGGTCGTCCAGGTAAATATTTTACATAATTCCTGATTAATTTTCTCAGTGCTCGGAGTTATACTCGATTTAGGAAACATTTTATAAATTTGGACATCATCCGCATATATATGATATTCACAGTCTGATACAATTACGTACAATTACGTGAAAAAAACGTAGGGGCATAATCACCAAAAACCACTATATACCAAGTTTGAAGAAAATCGATCGATCCGTTTAGGCTGTAGACAAACAGACAGACAGACAGAATTGTGCCACCCACTTTTTTAGTGTTCTCTATCATTGTTATGTCATGTTTGATTGTTATCTTAAATTGTTTATTCACACGAATCCAAAACTTGCCTTGTAGTAACTACTTATATCACAAGTAAAAATCTATAGCTGAGCTGAACTGAACTTTTAGAGATCTTTCAGATGGTATACAATTTTTGCAAATCTCTCATAAATGAGGTGCTAATCATTGCGCGCTACCTAGGGCCGACAAGTTGACCTTGCTGACCAATAAGATGACATTTTCTTTTTTCAAATTTTCCATATATGAGGTACCAAAGGTCCACAACCTCAATATATAGACTTAATTTTGTCCACCAAATTCGTAATAGAATCTGAAAATTCTATTTTTCTTCTTCAAAAATAATAATTTTGAGTCACTCCAATTCACTTGTTTTTCTTTTAAGCAGTAAAATTTAACAGATGAAATTTTGAAAAAATCATGCAAATCTATCTATCGTTCAAAAGTTATTGGACGATGTCCACTTTTTCAGCTTTTGGTCCGACTATTCGCCCGTATCACTTTTCTCAAAGATCTATCTTTATATAAAACAGTTCTAGCTGTATGTAAAAGTTCTTGAGAGTTGAGACTTCAAAACTCTATTAGCTTTCCAGTAGTTCCTTTTCTTACCCGTAGAATAAAAATGTAAAAAACTAAATTTCAGTACAAAACGTGTATTTTTTTTAAAATTCACCCAGGAAAGTCGCTCCACCTAACTCTATAATATTGAAAAAAATGCTTAAACCTATTCACTTTAACACTGCGGAATAATTAAATTTAATAACGAAACCCACTAGAATACCCTTCCATACCGTAAAGTTTTCATTTTCTTCGCAAGAACGTCATATAACTTGACAAGTTTTTTTTATTTTAAAAGAAACTGTCATGAAATGTGTATTTATAATTTTCCTTAATTGTTTGCATTTCAAAATTCCTGACTGACTTTTTTTTTATGAAAATATAAATGACCTGAACGTGTTTACTCTAAGAAAAATTGAATTTTTGAGCTCGGGAAAAATAGCTTATTTCTGTTGTTGTTTGCTTTTAAAAAAAGTGAAGGCAGCCTTTTTTTTTTTTTTTTAAGAGCAAAAACTTTTTCGTCTTACTTCTAACATATCAAAGAGTCAAATGTAGGTGCTTTTGTCACGTTTTCGCGGTCGATTTATTTTCCTTTTGTGATCCAGTTGCTCCCTGAGGTACTGTCACTTTGGAAATAGAAAATGCTCATTCCACGCTCAGGAATTGCTGCATTTAATATGATTAGTACTGCTGACCGCTAGCTCTAAAGCTATTAATTAGGTTAAATTTCAAGACAAGGATGATATCGCACTGAAAAATAAATTACTCAATATTGCATTCTTCTTTTTTCTTAAGCTGTTTTTACATCATCATTTCCTTTAAATTAATGAAAAGTACAAATAAAAGTAAAACAATTTACAGCAGACACGACAATATCTGGAAACAGAAAATGCGGCCATATCGGCATAAATTATTTAAAAAATGATTTAAAATACAAAAATGAAAAGAACGTAGGTACATTAACTCAAAAGCTCAAGTTCTTCCATATAATCTGGAAAACACAAATTTCAATGTGAATGTCTGATGCGATGGTAGAAGACATTAAATAGCAAGAAAATAACAAAAAACCAAACAAAAAAAACACTAAAAAAAACACGACTCTCAGGACTCACAAAAATAATTTTATTTATGTCGAATTGAAAGCAATCCTGCCATTGAATGCAAAATAACGGCGCACTCAGCGAAATCCTTTTTATTACAATCTCTGTCATGAATACTATATAATATACACAGACACACGACGACGTCGATGACTTTTCCAAATGTTCAAGGGACTGCTGCAAATAAACACAGTTGTTGTTGTTGTAGTTGCAGATATTCCTTGATGGTGTAAGCGTTGAACACAGACACTCCGGTTCAATTATTGCACGCTTATGGCAGATTCGAGTATAAGAATTTGAGATAACAGTATATATCTACGGCAATTCGTCGGACCCCCGCAAACGAACGGTAGGTATGGCCAGCTGGTAGTGACAGTGGTGCACTGTGGTTCAAGTGCGGACAAAAATCACCTAATCGACTGCTAAAAATTTAGGTTTTTGACATTGCAGTTTGATTAAGTAATAGTTGAAGCATTAGGATAGGGATTTTTAACTTCCCATAGTGGAAGTTATTGTTATTAGTCCGATTTGTCAAATCAAAAATTTTTACATGTCTTCACGTTTCGAGCTCCCTAAAATCGGAAACCATCATTTTGAGCGAGATGTCTGTATTTGTACTTACATTCGTAAGTTTATACTTTAAACTTTCGTAAGTTCATGCGTTCGAACGTTAATACGTTTTTTCGTTAATACGTTCGTACGTTCCTTCACTTTATTTTGTTTGTCGTATCTCAAGAACGAATAAAGACCTTTTTTTAACCTGTAATTAGGACAATCCGTTTTAGTTTCATAGAAATTAGTCAAAAAACTAAATTTTTGTTAAAAACACCCCCAAAAATGGGCGTGGAAAAAAGCCTTATGCGGATGAATTATTAAAAATAACGTTACCTGCAACTTTTCTTTGGACTACACCTCTCATTTGCATCAACTTGCGACAGTTAAATGAACTTTTTTAAAAAGTGGGTGTGTCAGTAGGCGGAAATTTTCTCAAAACGATTTTATGATATTTTTTGTCATGCCTGAAAATTTCATTTAAATCTGTTGATTGGCTCCAGATTAAATACATTTAAGAAAGCATACAACTTGAACCACTGTGTGACGCGGCGCTCGGTGGTCGAGGGGTGACCCCTATATGGAGTACCATTTAAAGGTTTTGCCCCGTTTTTTCCCAAGTCAAACATATCGGATTTCACAATTACGCTCTCAGTTCTTGGCACATACACATCCTTATAATAGGTGCCTTGCCTTTACCATAATGCGTTCGGAATTTTTCGAAACCCACTTTTCTGACAGGCTCTGCATAAGCTATACTCCCTCTCTATCTCCAAAGGATCGTTTTCAATAAAATGAAAAATTCTTGAAATTTATTTGTCTGAAATGCGCTTGGTGAGAAATAAAAATAAAGAATGGCAGTCGAGAGGCAGCAAAAAAAAAGGAAAGAACAATCATATCCCTTCGTCTACTTAAAATGGCGCCCAACAGAGAATGAAACACTGCTTCAGGGGCTGTTTGGCAAGTTATAGAAAGACTACGACGACGACGACGACGGGAGCCAAGTCAAATATGTGAAATAAGCAAAACTCAATTGATATCCTTATAACTTATCGATAACCGATTGAAAGTAAAAAGGATACCAAAGCCTCTGCCATCAAGGAAAAAAAAAAACAAACCAACCCAGCCCTCCCCAATTTCCAATCTTTGAAAATCGAGTGCGAACAAATTGTCTTTAAACTATGCCAAGTCTGGCATGTGAGTGTGTTTGGGTGCAGCAGGATGTTAAGGATGTAACGCATGAAGTATACCCCCACAGGAGCGAAAGATAAATGTAATCAAAACTATAAAAAGATTTGTGATTCTCTGTCGAAAGTGGTAAGCTGAATGTGAATAGAAAGGGAGAGAGTGCCCTTTCCGTGTGTGCGGGTGGTAAAAATCCTAGAATTATTGCATTTAAACGTTTTTCGTATTTTTTCCGTTGCTTCGTAGCTTCTACCCAACCTATTCTGTGTATGTGTGTTATTTTTTTTTTTGCGGTCGTTTGAATAATTTTCTCAAGAAGTAATAAATAAAATATTTGTTCCTCTCTCTGTCCGTCTGTCTAATACTAACTATAGTTGGTTGGAGCTTTATTGTAAATAGGTGGAATGTTGTTCTGGTGCATGTGTGTATGTAGTGAGGGTGTTTACTATGTTATTCTCAATAAATTATTCTTGTAGAGTGATGAGGGTTGCGCATACGGTTGTTTGCAAATTGGATAGTAATGTGAGTTTTATGCGTTTTTCCGATTGGAAATAATGGAAGTGATTTATGTGAATAGATGCTTGTAAGGTAATTGGTCAGGAAAATTACAAGTGTATTCTTACTGATGATATTATTTCAAACGGTTTGCTTTTTTAAAAAATCATGTATGTACGTATATATAAAGAAATAAACAAAGTGACGTCTAAAAAGAAGCTATGACCGTAATTGCTTTCGAAAAGTTTTTGAATTGAAAAGACGCAAATTTAGAACTGTCGGAAAAATGGTCGTCTAAAAGCTGGAACCAAAAGTTTCAAGTAGAGTATACTTAGAATTCTAAAAATTTAAAGATTTGAAAAAAATACTGAAAATAACCTCAAATATATCAATAAAGATTCTTTTTTTCATTTTCAACCAGGAATTTATCTACAAAGCTGAGTGAACTAGATAATACTTAATTTCCCGAAGATTTCTCAGAATTACTCTATCCTTTCAATAGAGCAATTCTGAGAAATCTTCGGGAAATTGGGTTTTATATAAAGGGTGATTTTTTAGCTGGTTTGGTTTTGGCAACACTGGTTTTGACAGCTGACGTGTGTTTAGTACCTTGTGTCACTGTCAAACAGCTTCAGTTTGGTTTGCAATTTAACAATGGATCGTCTTACAAATGAACAACGCTTGCAAATTATTGAATTTTACTATCAAAATTCGTACTCGGTTCGAAATGTTCATCGCGCGCTGCTTCCATTTTATGGTCGGCATTCTCGACCTTCTGAGCAGTCTATTCGGAAGATTGTGACCAAATTTCGCACCAAATTTACTTTGTTGGACATTAAACCACCAACACGTACTGTGCGTAGTGAAGAAAATATTGCGGCCGTATCAGCTAGTGTGACAGAAGACCGCGAAATGTCGATTCGGCGCCGTTCCCAGCAGTTAGACCTTTGTTACAGCACTACGTGGAAAATTTTGCGGAAGGATTTGGGCGTAAAGCCTTTTAAGATACAGCTGGTGCAAGAACTAAAGCCAGCCGACCTACCACAACGCCGAATTTTTGGTGAATGGGCTCTTGGAAAGCTGGCCGAGGATCCGCTTTTTTATCGAAAAATTGTGTTCAGCGATGAGGCTCATTTTTGGTTGAATGGGTACGTAAATAAGCATAATTGCCGCATTTGGAGTGAAGATTAGCCAGAAGCATTGCAACAGCTACCAATGCATCCCACCAATGATTTTGAGCATCAAAAGCCACTGTTTGGTGCGGTTTATGGGCCGGCGGCATTATTGGGCCATATTTCTTCAAAGATGATGCGAATCGCAGCGTTACTGTCAATGGTGAACGCTACCGAGCGATGATAACAAACTTTTTTTTGCCCGAAATGGAAGTTCTTGACTTGCATGATATGTGGTTTCAACAAGACGGTGCCACATGCCACACAGCACGCGAAACAATGGCGCAATTGCGAGGCGAGTTTGGTGAACAGTTAATTTCACGTTTCGGGCCGGTCAATTGGCCGCCTAGATCGTGCGATTTGACACCATTAGATTATTTTTTGTGGGGGTATGTCAAGGCTAATGTCTATAGGGACAAGCCCGCTTCGATTGACGCACTGGAAGCCAACATCCATGCATTCATTCGTGAGATACCGGCCGATATGTGTGAAAGAGTATGCCAAAATTGGACTCAGCGGATGGGCTACCTGAGACGCAGCCGCGGTCAACATTTGCATGAAATTATCTTTAAACATTAAATTGCAAAGTTCAAACTATCGATTCAAATAAATATTTCATTAATTTTTTCGAATTTTTTGTGTTTTTTTTTTTTTTTAAGTTCTAAAGCTCTTAAAAAATCACCCGTTAGTTCACTCAGCTTTATTGACTAGTTTAACTATTCCACCATTCATGTGGAACAACACAAGTCAACTATCAAAAAGGCACGACTTTGCTTCTAAACAAATCTTTTCTATTCTAATACAAAAAACACATCCTAAAGTTTTTCACCTGAAGTTGTGAGCTGGTTTCGTGGAAACTTTAGCGGCAAGCACACAAAACAGTTGAATACAGCTTTGTTTCAATCCTGTAACAAAAACATTTCTACTAAACATTCATTCCATCTTTTTTTATTTTTATTTTCTCTGATGGTTCCTCGTATGGTGTGGTTTCAGTTCCAGTACTCTAGAAATTTCAAATATAGAACGAACAAACCTGAAAGAACAGTCAATCAAATCAACGATAGAATTCTTCAATTTAAATAATAAAACACTTTCGTGTTTGTGAGTTGTAAGTTGTTGTAGATAACTTGTTGTTGTACATTCTGAAATGATTCTCTGGGCTAGAAAAAATCAATGGAGTGTCAAGGGAGCAACGATGAAATAACTTTAGAATTTGGTCGAATTTTTGTACTGCTTTTTGTACTTATTCGACCAACTTTAATCTTTATTTTTTGTGTGCTATATTTCCATCTCCTATAAACCTGATGGGAAAAATCTCTTTTTTAATAAGTACAAGTCCTATCCGCAAATATAATATAAGCCAATGGTTTGTAAATCTAGGTGATAAGTTACTATTCCATCAACATAACAGTAATATTTCTGCTCGTATGCGCGCTTTGGCATCGCGTGCCCAGTTTTTGTCCATTCGGAATTTTGTCTTTCGGGATTCTGGCGTTCGGGACATTGGGTTCATATATAACCTTTTCTTAAATTTCATGCTGACTTAAATGTTTATATTTATGCGAGGGGTATTGGTGGCTTAAGATTTTTTGATAAAGTTCAACGCTTATTTTGGACTTATTTCTGGTCTGAATTACTGTAAAATCTGTTGTAAGAAAAATGTATACTTTGTAGTGCCACTACTTTCAGCATTAACTTTAGTTAGTATAACAATCGTCGCACGTATGTCAATTAAACAGTTTGAGAAATCTATTGCATTTTGTTTCGTAAATTTTGCACTCACAGAAGTGGCTGTGTTGCCACTGAGGAATTTTAAAAGGTCGCAGAAAAAAAGGTATTGAGGAAAAAAAAGTTGCACAAGGAAATTTTGTTTGAAAAATAGCAAATCAATCAGAATACTTTTAAATTAAAAAAAAAAACAAAGTAAACAAATTTGATTGAAGATTTTTTTATTAAACAATTGACCATAGTATATCGAAAAGTCAGTGCTTACATTTATTCAAATTCTAGTAAAAATAAAATATGTATCGGGTTTTTCAATATGAGCGCTACAAATTTTTTTTTCAAATAAAACAAAAACGGTTTTGGATATCAATGAAATTCTTTATTCCTGTGAAAGTACGTTTGATGCCATTATGTATGGAATTCGATTTCTTCTGCATGGCCACCACGGGCACGCTTGCAGAAGTCCAGACGCTGAATCCAATTTTCGACGGTTTTCAAGCATAAATCGGCCGATCCAGCTGCAATTTCACGTTCGATATTCGTACGAAGTTCATCAATCGTCGCTGGCTTGTTGGCATAGACCATAGACTTGCATAGCCCACAGGAAATAGTCTAACGGCGTCAAATAGCACGACCGAGGCGGCCAAGCGACTGGACCATTTCGTGAGATAACACGTTCTCCAAACTTGGTTTCCAATAAATTATTTGTGACATTCGCTGTGTGGCTTGTGGTGCCGTCCTGTTGGAACCACATGTCTTCCAAGTCCATATCATCCAATTGGGGCCAAAAATATTCGGTTATCATTGAACGGTAGCGATCCCCATTCACAGTAACGTGCCGGTCTTGATCATCACGGAAGAAGTACGGCCCAATGACGCCGCCGGCCCATTAACCACACCAAACCGTTTCGGGATGCAATGGTGACTCATAGAGTACGTGTGGATTGCTGCCTGACCAATACCGCATATTTTGTTTATTGACGAAGCCATTCAGCCAGAAATGAGCCTCATCGCTGAAGATGATTTTTCGATGAAAATCCGAATCATTTTCAAGTTGTTGCTCAGTCCAATTCACGAGCATACGACGCTTCTGCTGGTCAAGCGGCTTCAGTTTTTGCGTCAATTTAATCTTGTAAGGATGTAGGCCAAGATCTTTTCGCAAAATTCGCCACAACGACGTCACAGAGATGCCCAACGCTTGAGAACGACGTGTGGGAGTCACATTTGGGCTTTCTGCAACTGAAGCCTCAGCGGCAGCTATATTCTCGACACTACGGGCAATTCTTTGTCTCACTGGCACGGGAATATTTTGTACTGTGCTTGTGGATTCAAATTTTTACACTAGACACTCAATTGTTGATCTGCTAGGACGATTATGACGACCATAAATTGGACGTAGCGCTCTTAACGTTGAGGCCACTGACTCCGAATTTCGGTAGTAAATTTTAATAATTTCGACTCGTTTTTGGCTCGTCTATCTTTCCATCATGAAATGGCAAGCCTTACTGAAGAAAAATGTCAAAAGAGCGGCAAGAAATATGGCGTCGTTTGCTGTCCTTGTCGCTCTACTTTTGTAGCGTCTCTGTTGAAAAACCCTTTAAAAGGAAAGTTGAGAAGTTTTGTTCTCCAAAAAAATAAGAACTCACTTATTCTTGCTAATTTATTTTCTAGAGATTGAGACAGAAAAGTCGTTTTTTAAAAAAGGGTACAAAATGCCAGTTTAAAAAAAAGTCGTTTCATGGTCGAATGAGGCAAAAAAGGGGTCAAAACGCGACAATGTCAACCATGGTTTGCGTAGAATCGTCGATCATCAAAGGATATTCATCTCTGTTGACTTTTCCATCCAGTCCAGTCAAGGGTGATGTCTCGCGTTGAAATCACCGTAAATGTTTTCATAAGTGCTTTGCTTCAGGATGTCGTTAAGGACATTAAAGTTCTTTGCACTAGATTCGGACTTTAAGTTGATGCTGATAACAAACTGTTAGAGTCTTACCTCTGCCTGACGTTACCATGATAACAAATGCTTCACTGGTCCGTAGTTGTCCTGAGATTATGACTTCACTGGTGGTGGATTTTCATCTCTCTGTTTGTCCTCCCGGAAGGTTTTTTATCCTGTGGCCGTGATATTGATGGGGTTGCACTTGTTCAGATTGGGCTCACTAATGAGCCGCACTGTTTTTCTTTATAAACATATTGAATGGCCTCAGCTTCTGTCGTCAGTGAGGTGTGCGAATTTTCTTCAATTGCTTATTTGGAATATGAAGTTCTGAATCATCTTCCTTGGGCAACACTTTTGGCTTTTTCGATGACGTGTGCATGTTGGGAGTAAAAATTTTACTATTTCATTCATGTTAGTCTATCTCAACTGGTGCTGTTCTTGCTGCAGTTGTCTTGGCTGCTGACAGAGGAATTCCTGTTCAAAGTACAACAGAGGTTAAAACAATTTTAATTTGTGTATCATGAGAACAATATTCCAAACAAAACCAAAATATACAATATGCGGTGGGCCGTTTTGTGAGTTTTGGCAAAGACCTTTGTATGTTGGTAATAGCACCCATAAGATTTGTCATTCGCTGAATTGTTCCCGAATCAAAGACATGCTGCTGTGTTTAATATTCTAAGTGTTATTACTTGGTCCTTTCCTTGAAAGGAATTGATATGCGGGTGAGTACAATTGTCTAGCCATGTAGAGGCAAGAAACTAAAATTTATTATGCTCTTATGCGGATGAAAAAGAATTCCAAAGTTAAAAGAGGTATTAAACTATTGGTACGTATTATTATTTTTGTAAGGAAAATCAATGGGTGGTCTTCTGCTGCAGGACCTTCAAATTCAATTTAATTTAAATTTCACTTTTTAAACATAAATCTCTTTTTGTATCGGTTTGGCGCAGATTTTTGAAAAAAAAAAATACCTAAAGATTATGGATATCCAAGGCAAAAGAAGACTCGTCTTTTCGTCGGTCGCTGCCTGTGTACAAAAACATGTACTTTTATACATCACTATATCGACCGGAAGTTAGTCGACGATGCGGCTGAAAGAAAAGAAAAAAAAACCTATGCACAGCGAAAACACACTCCAGGAAGGACACACCATGTCATCTATCGCTTGGGGATTATTTATTTCAGCATTTGTTGAATTTATAATCCTTTGAGTTGATTTACTCCACAAGGGGTTGTTATATGGTAGTAGGTATATGGAGGCAAAATTGACCTCCCACACCCTTTTCTTTCCGACCATCATGTCAACAGGAAGTCTACATAGTCTTAAACATCGTCTTGGGCTTAATGCAGTATGTAAGACATAGTATAACGTGACTGATATTGTATTTGGCTTTGTTATCCTTGATGTTGTTTTTTTTTTTTTACTTGTGCTGATCCAAATGTAGGTAGTGATTTTGAACAGAGGGTTTAACTCGCGCGACCAAGTCCATAAATAACTGTCACCCATGTGTCACAAGGTAAGAAACATGAATGTGGCAGCCAAAGAAAAGTAAAGGTAGCGGTATATCGTGACATAATTCAAGAGACAGCTTTTACAAGACATCAAGACATGGTTTCCCAAGCATTCATCCCCCCACCCCCCTCCATAGAGGAAAAAGGGTTAAATGAGGCTGTTTCCTTTTTTTGAATAGAAATGAAAACTTTCTTGAAGTTCCAATCTCCCCTGCTGTAACAAAACAAACAACAACAAAAAAAATAATATCCAAGCTAAACGTCCCTGAAAATCAGGACATGAGAACTTTATTGTTGCAGCATCGCTTGCTCGGCACGGCATTTGGTTCGCCCCAGTTTTCGGGGATTTCAAAACTTTGATTAATGACAAGAGAAGCTTTTTCGTGTTTTTTTTTTGTGCTCCTGGGTGTTCTGTGTGCCAGTGGGAATGTTATACTAGGTTGGATATGGGGGGGGGGGGGGGGGTGTATGATTAATTACATTGCGAGCAAGTTAATTCTTTGTGCCATTTTTAATCATACGCCATTTTAAAGTCTGTTGTTTTATGAAACGAAATCATTTGAAACATGAGCGTGTTGCTGCTGTGGCAAAGTTGGCAGCGTTTTTTTCCTTTTTCGCTAGTCAACGACGACGGCGGCTTGGTGATGCGACTATGCGATGGGACGTGGGGGTGATGATGATGTAGTGAGTAAGAAATGAGTATCGGTTGATATAGTGATGGTAGTAGATACACAAAAAAGGGGATTCCCCTTATATACTAAACTGGCAGGGTGAGAAAATTAAATGATTAAGTGTTGAGAGTTGCATAAGTAATTTTTCATTAAGTAATTTGTCTGAGTTTAGTAAGCCATGCAATGGTTTTATTATTTTGTTTTTTTTTTTTTGTTGTTGTAGGGGTGGGGGAGGGGGGTACTCGAGACTGAGTGTTATTTGTTTGGTTATTATTAGTTATACAGTTTCATGAGGGTTGCATAGATAGAAAAGCAACAGGATTTTATGTTGTTTTCGACTTCATTATTCAAAATTGCAAATTTACTTTTTTGGAATCTGAGGGAAATGAAGAATGAAATGTCAAAAGAACTAAATGTTAAAAGAAATTTATTTGGCATTTTGAGAAAATTAATGAAACAAGTCTCATTCAGCTTTAGGTATAAGGGAGTCCTATGTGAATGGAAAAAAACGACAGCGTCTTCATATTTGTTAATATGTAGGTAGGGAAGTAAGCCTGCCTTTTTACATTTTCGCAAAAAAATGGTGAATAAATAGGTAGGTAGTAAAAAAATAATTTTTGGATATACCTAAATTTTCATTTAAGAATATTTTCAATAAAATATTGGAAGTTTGAGAGTCTAAAGCAAATCAGGACCAAACTGGTAATAGGTATACGTAATAAATTCAAACGAAATCTCACTTTCCTTAAAAATCCCGAATAACGTAATTTTGCAAAATTTAAATCTTGTTTTCCAAACAAAATCTCACTTTTTACAATATCGTATTTGCACTTCACAATTTCAGTCAAATTCTCTCAAACTAAAATCTCGCACATTGAAATCTCAGAGCTCAGAGCACTCTAGGTTGCACACAAATAAAAATCCTGCAAGTGGAAAATTAAAACTCGATAACGAAAAACTTTTATGATGAAAACAATTTTTTTTGAAAACGCTTTGGTGCATGAGTGATGAGTTATTGATATTTCGTTTCAAATTTGATTTCAATTCGCTTTGAACTCAGCCAGCCTTATGGTATGCGTCGTGCTGAACGGACGTGTCAATGTCAATGTCAGTCAAGTCAGTCATAGGACAGCCGTCGGACTAGACGAACGCAGTTGTTGGAGAACCCCAGGCTACTACATTGGCGACGAGGATGGGATGTCCTATAGCAAAGATAAACAAAGCGAAGTAAAATAAAATAAAATAAAATAAAATAAAATAAAATAAAATAAAATAAAATAAAATAAAATAAAATAAAATAAAATAAAATAAAATAAAATAAAATAAAATAAAAAAAAATAAAATAAAATAAAATAAAATAAAATAAAATAAAATAAAATAAAATAAAATAAAATAAAATAAAATAAAATTAAATAAAATTAAATAAAACGAAATAAAAAAAAATAAAATAAAATAAAAAAATAAAGTTTTACTTCACTAAAAATAATAAAATGAAGTGAAGTGAAGTGAAGTGAAGTGAAGTGAAGTAAAATAAAATAAAATAAAATAAAATAAAATAAAATAAAATAAAATAAAATAACATAAAATAAAATAAAATAAAATAAAATAAAATAAAATAAAATAAAATAAAATAAAATAAAATAAAATAAAATAAAATAAAATAAAATAAAATAAAATAAAATAAAATAAAATAAAATAAAATAAAATAAAATAAAATAAAATAAAATAAAATAAAATAAAATAAAATAAAATAAAATAAAATAAAATAAAATAAAATAAAATAAAATAAAATAAAATAAAATAAAATAAAATAAAATAAAATAAAATAAAATAAAATAAAATAAAATAAAATAAAATAAAATAAAATAAAATAAAATAAAATAAAATAAAATAAAATAAAATAAAATAAAATAAAATAAAATAAAATAAAATAAAATAAAATAAAATAAAATAAAATAAAATAAAATAAAATAAAATAAAATAAAATAAAATAAAATAAAATAAAATAAAATAAAATAAAATAAAATAAAATAAAATAAAATAAAATAAAATAAAATAAAATAAAATAAAATAAAATAAAATAAAATAAAATAAAATAAAATAAAATAAAATAAAATAAAATAAAATAAAATAAAATAAAATAAAATAAAATAAAATAAAATAAAATAAAATAAAATAAAATAAAATAAAATAAAATAAAATAAAATAAAATAAAATAAAATAAAACTAGATAAAATAAAATAAAATAAAATAAAATAAAATAAAATAAAATAAAATAAAATAAAATAAAATAAAATAAGATAAAATAAAATAAAATAAAATAAAATAAAATAAAATAAAATAAAATAAAATAAAATAAAATAAAATAAAATAAAATAAAATAAAATAAAATAAAATAAAATAAAATAAAATAAAATAAAATAAAATAAAATAAAATAAAATAAAATAAAATAAAATAAAATAAAATTAAATTAAATTAAATTAAATTAAATTAAATTAGATTAATAAAAAAAAATAAAATAAAATAAAAAAATATAGTTTTACTTCACTAAAAATAATAAAATGAAGTGAAGTGAAGTGAAGTGAAGTAAAATAAAATAAAATGAAATAAAAAATTAAAATAAAATTGTATGAAGGGAAGTGATGTGAAATGAAATAAATAAAATAAAACAATACGAGGTGAAGTGAAATTCAATAAAATGAGAAAATGGAGGGGAGTAAAATGAAATACATAAAATAAAATAAAATATAATAAATTAATATAAAGTGAAATGAAATAAATCAAATTAAATGGATTCAAGTGAGTAAGTCAGGTGAAGTGGAATTACGTGAAATGATTAGATGGGTTGAATAGAATACGATTGAATTATGTAAAGTTAATAAAGAAAAAAAAGGCACATAAAATAAGGCAGACAAAATAAAAATAGAGACGCATAAAATTGTGCAGTCAAAAGAAAAAGAAAGGCACATAAATTCTGCAGAAAAGAAAAGAAAAAAATTGTGTAGAAAAAAAACATAAATCAGTAAGTAAATAAATAAAATAATAGAAAAGAAAATGCATATTAAAAGAGAATCAAATCAATAAATAAATAATTTAAAAAATGGTTAAAATTTTAAAAATTGGAAGGGATGTGCTGACCTGTCACTGCCAGTAAAGATCGGTTGGCTGAATTAAATAGATTACATTTTCTTCATTATTAACTACGCGTAGTTAATTGAATAAACTACACGTCAAATTTACTACAATTTATAAAATCTACTACATAAGTAGTTTGAACGAAAAAACAATAGAATTTCCTGTATAAATTCTTTAAAAAATCTTTAAAAAACATGAAAGTTTGGTAATACCCAAAATGGTGTAAGTTTTATCTTAATTAAGCTTTTTTTAGAAACTGTTTAAACAGTGCTTTCGTTTATTTGCTTATTAAAATTAATAACCGATAATTTGACTTAAGAATTAAATTTTCAAAGTGACAGGTGACAACTGACAACCTCACTGACAGATCATTTGACGTATCTTTCAGTCTCAAAATATCCGTTGAACTGAACGGACGTGTGTTAGTGTCAGTCAGTCATTGGACAGCCGTCAGACTAGAAGTGTTGCCCCTTTTAGTGATCAAAAATTTAGAGTTTTGGTACTTCAAAAATATAATATAAGATGTGTGTAAAAAGAGGCATCCATACCTAGTGCAGTAAAATTTCCATCGGTGAACAATAACAAAGGCACTTTAATACACATTTATTTCTCGACGCTTTCTGGGTTTTGTTGTTTACCAAGCGAAATTTTTCTACGGTAACTATTATATTTTCCAATAAAACACGCCTATTGTGTGATATTAATGTAGTAACACTGAATTGGATTATGAATTCAAAAACAAAACTGAAATTTTCAAACAAAACAAACATTCGAAAGAATTAAAATATGCACTGGATATTAAATTACTGAATACCCATCTCCCCAACTCCAAATCTGTGGTAGGTTTTTCTTAAAGAGAAGGATTTTTTTTAAACATGAAATTTTTCCATTTTGTGAAAATGTAGTGTTTTGCAAATATTTTACGAATGTATGTAGTGACTTTTTGAAGAAAATTATTGTAGCATAAATGCTACAGTTGTAGTACCGGGGCAACACTGGACTAGACGAACGCATCAGTTGGGGAAACCCAGGCTACTACAGAACACAATGAAGAATATACCGAGGATGAGGTTTCCGTGCAAAAACTGCGAAATATTATAAGAAACGAACATATTTATCTCTGTTGGTTTTGAACAAAAATGACTTCTTGAACTTGCCATACTATAAAATCCTGAGCTTTTACTTTGAATTTCGACATATCTTGAGCCTTTCTCTGCCCCAAAAAAGTTAGATGCAATTTATTATATTTAGAAATCTTGATTTTGATTTTTTTAGTAGGCATATTGTTAAATTTTCATGCTAAAACTAAGCCATTCATGCCGATAGCAAATTTTATTTTGAACAAAAAGCTTCAAGCGTAATATTATAAAATTCGGCTTAGTTTCTGAGTTAATTAAAAAATATTAAAAAGTGATGGCCAGTTTTGCGGGCAAGTGTGATTTTAGTCACATTTTGGGTTTTAGGCAGCCATATGTACCAAATAAACATTTATTTAATAATTAAAACCTTTGAACGTACATGGTTCTTTATTCAAATATTTATTTACTAGCCCATGTGTAATATTACATCACTAAGTTACATTTTAACAAAGATTTCATGAATCTGTACTTTTGAGAAGAAAACTAACTTAATCATGCTTTACATTTTCAGTCTCTTTATGCATCTAAATTGTTCCTAAACAGCACTCCTCCTGTTTTTACTGCAGTTCATTGTCATCGTACTTAAGTATGCTACATATACCTAAATACATACAAAGGTACATAAGGATCTTTATTTTAACAATTCGTTAGTGATGTTTTAATTAGATTTTTGTTTCCAACTCAATCCTTCAACATAATGAGTTGCAATTTGCAATCCTTTTTCTACTTCTTAACACCCAACATTCTATGAAATATACAACAACTCTTTCTCAACGCTTATGTCATTGTTCAGTTTTCAAATGAAAGCTTATACAAATTAAAGCTTATTTGTATGGGGGAAGGAGCAGGAAAAAAAAATTATTGCAACTATCAATCATATTGCACAAGTTTAAAAGTTCGATGAAAAAAATAAACAAAGAAATTACTTCATATATGTAGGTACTTCGTGTTTGTATATATCCTTTTCTAACGGAGTGTTAACTTCGCTTTTGTTGCACTTCCGAAACGGAAATCTCCATTTTGGGTTGAAAGTGCGAGAAGGATTTTTATCGTTACTCCTCCATTTATATAGTACAGACTGCCAAAGTCGTTATGATTTTATGATTTAAACTTTCTTTTTATACACTTTTTGTGAAGAAGTTAAAAAAGTAAGGGAGACTAAGATATTTTGGGAAATTGTGCAAATTTCAGTATAAAATTCTTAAATATACGTTCAGTTTTTGTATCAATTTTAGAAATTCGTAAAATATTTTAAAAGAACATTTTTGTTACGCAAATCTTAAGTATATCAAACCTGTCCACCCATTTTTGAGATATATTAAAAAAATTAAAGCTTTTATTGTAAATTCAAAAAATACTAGTTATTTTAAAAATTTGTATATACGAGGGCGTGACTTTTTGAATTTCTGACCTCTTTACTGAAACAGCATCACTGCTCCTGTCAACAGGCATCTGTCAGTTGACTCCTGTCAAAATTTAAACTTGCTGCGTCATTTAGTTTGTGTTTGACAGCTATTTTTATCAGACTACTCACTAATTTGAGGAGAAAATGGAAAAAAGTGAATTTCGTGTGCTTATTAAGCATTATTTCTTGCGAAAAAAAACCATTGCCGAGACCAAGGCTAGGCTTGATAAATACTATGGGGACTCTGCACCATCGATTTCAATGGTAAAAAAGTGGTTTACTGAACTTCGTTGTGGCCGTACAAGCACTGAAGATGCCGAACGTCCTGGACGTCCAGTTGAGGTCTCTACACCCGAAATAATCGAAAAAATTCACGATATGGTGTTGGCCGACCAAAGATTGAAAGTGCGAGAGATTGTGGAAGCCGTAGGGATCTCGCATGGCTCAGTGGTTTCAATTTTGAATGATCACTTGGGCATGAGAAAGCTTTCCGCAAGATGGTTGCCGCGTTTGCTCACAGTCGACGCGGGATAATCCACATTGACTACCTTCAAAAGGGAAGAACAATCAATGGGGAATATTATGCCAACTTATTGGACCGATTTAATGACGATTTGAAAAAAAACCGACCTCATTTGGCCAAGAAAAAAGTTCTTTTCCACCAAGACAATGCAAGGGTGCACACATGTTCAGTTGCCATGGCAAAAATCCATGAATTGGGCTATGAATTGCTCCCTCATCCACCCTATTCTCCAGATTTGGCTCCGAGCGACAATTTCTTGTTCCCAAACCTGAAGAAATTGCTTGGTGGAAAAAGATTTGACTCCAATGATGAAGTCATCTCGCAAACAAAGGCCTATTTTGAGGACCTCGACAAATCATTTTTTTTGGAAGGGATACAAAAATTGGAGAAGCGTTGGACAAAGTGTATAGAGCTCAAGGGAGACTACGTTGAAGAATAAAATTATTTTTTTATCAAAAAATCTGTGTTTTATTCCAAAAGTCTCGGACTTATTGACCCGCCCTTACAATACTATTTCAACTTTTTTAGAATTTATAGTTCAAAATTATTTTTTTTAAATTATTCCAAACATGTTTTCAGTTTTCCATAAAATAATTAAAAATATTTTTCTTAAATAAAAAAATCGAAAAATTGACACACTTTTATATTATTTAAAAGATTCTCCTTAAAAAAAGAAACTACTTAAAACCAGTCATCTCATATACCATTTTGAAGAAAATTGAAAATTAAAAAATTTGTCTTTGTTAGAAAGCTTTTCAGTAATTTACCATTTTAAAAAAATAGATTTCCCACCAAATTTAATCTCGGGCTAGATTTCTTCTTTGGCGAATTCAGAACTTGCCATACAGTGTCTTTAATAATATCCCAAGTAAAAATTATGTGAATCTTCTCCAAGTCTCCCCTAAACGAGTCTTTATTATAACGGGTGATTTTTTAAGAGGTTTAGAACATTAAAAAAAAAAAAAAACATAAAAAAATCGAAAAAATATTTATTTGAATCGATAGTTTGAACCTTGCAATTTAATGTTTAAAGATAATTTCATGCAAATGTTGACCGCGGCTGCGTCTCAGGTAGCCCATCCGCTGAGTCCAATTTTGGCATACTCTTTCACACATATCGGTCGGTATCTCACGAATGAATGCATGCATGTTGGCTTCCAGTGCGTCAATCGAAGCGGGCTTGTCCCTATAGACATTAGCCTTGACATACCCCCACAAAAAATAATCTAATGGTGTCAAATCGCACGATCTAGGCGGCCAATTGACCGGCCCGAAACGTGAAATTAACTGTTCACCAAACTCGCCTCGCAATTGCGCCATTGTTTCGCGTGCTGTGTGGCATGTGGCACCGTCTTGTTGAAACCACATATCATGCAAGTCAAGAACTTCCATTTCGGGCAAAAAAAAGTTTGTTATCATCGCTCGGTAGCGTTCACCATTGACAGTAACGCTGCGATTCGCATCATCTTTGAAGAAATATGGCCCAATAATGCCGCCGGCCCATAAACCGCACCAAACAGTGGCTTTTGATGCTCAAAATCATTGGTGGGATGCATTGGTAGCTGTTGCAATGCTTCTGGCTGATCTTCACTCCAAATGCGGCAATTATGCTTATTTACGTACCCATTCAACCAAAAATGAGCCTCATCGCTGAACACAATTTTTCGATAAAAAAGCGGATCCTCGGCCAGCTTTCCAAGAGCCCATTCACCAAAAATTCGGCGTTGTGGTAGGTCGGCTGGCTTTAGTTCTTGCACCAGCTGTATCTTAAAAGGCTTTACGCCCAAATCCTTCCGCAAAATTTTCCACGTAGTGCTGTAACAAAGGTCTAACTGCTGGGAACGGCGCCGAATCGACATTTCGCGGTCTTCTGTCACACTAGCTGATACGGCCGCAATATTTTCTTCACTACGCACAGTACGTGTTGGTGGTTTAATGTCCAACAAAGTAAATTTGGTGCGAAATTTGGTCACAATCTTCCGAATAGACTGCTCAGAAGGTCGAGAATGCCGACCATAAAATGGAAGCAGCGCGCGATGAACATTTCGAACCGAGCACGAATTTTGATAGTAAAATTCAATAATTTGCAAGCGTTGTTCATTTGTAAGACGATCCATGGTTAACTTGCAAACCAAACTGAAGCTGTTTGACAGTGACACAAGGTACTAAACACACGTCAGCTGTCAAAACCAGTGTTGCCAAAACCAAACCAGCTAAAAAATCACCCTTTACAAAAGGAGTACACAGTCAAATTGCAGATAAAGTTTTATTTTGAATAATTTTAGTGTAAGTAATATGCTGGCAATCAATGTGGTGTAGTCGAAATTTCTTTCGAGCATTTAATTTCGTGGGGAAAATCATAATATTTTAAAATTAATACACAGGAACACAGGGTCATCCCATGCTTTTTCTTATCTAACTTCTTGAGAATCTTTTTTTATTGAAACTATATCACTTTTGACACTTCATTGAAAATGTTTCTTTTTGGGTATTCGTTTAAAGCTAGGTACACATAATTTTAATTATTTAAAATAAATTCAATAAAATTTAATGCTCCATATATTCTGCAACACACTTATAGACCTCATATCCACATTCACAACGTTCTGTACTTATCGAGCTATTATGACATGCATCATATGCTGACAGCATATCCTTCCTCAGTCCATTATCAGTGACATATCTTTTGCCCGATTCAGGCTGAAAAGTGCAGCCATCTAATGCATTCATACCCTCAAGGCAACAAGCAGCATAGCACTTTAAATTCGGCATTGATTCAGCAAGAGTTAGGTTTTTGGTGAAAAATTCGACTGCATCATCGGCTGTGACATTTTCAGTTTTCAAGCATTCAACAGATGGATCGGTAGGGTCATCAACTGAATAAGACCGATAAAAAAACTATAAGTCGGGATTGATTTTTAGAGAGTTTAAATTTTGTTCACAAGTAATGGAAGGTATCCAAAAATATTTACCACAGAAAATAGAAAAAACAAGGTGAATAACATGTTCGCTTAAATTTATTTACTTATGAAAGTGTCATTTTATGTGAATAGGTGTGGAAGCTTATATACGAGTTTGTTTTGATAGAAAATAGTGACTTCAAAACAGGTAAGTATTGCATTCTATATTCTGTTTAAATGTTTAGATTACTCGATTGTGCTTATGATTATTTGCATCAATTATTATTATTTGTAATAATTATACCTACAAAGAACATACCAAGTTTCGAAAGTTTCGTGATAAAACTAATAACGGAAATGGAAAGATAAGTAAAGTTGTTTTGTCACTTGTACTCGTACTAACAACTTTTTTTTAGTTACCTACTATTAATTTTTTGTCATATTACTCCCTTACACAAGCTTAGGGGTTTATGCAGTTTTATTCTTTGTGTATTATACGCATGCTAAAGGGGTTAGAAAATGTTTTAATTTAATTAAATATATTTTTTTTATTCAATAAATTATATCAATTGCTTCACTGTATAACATGGAGTGGCAAAAATGAACGTGTTACACAGTGAACCACTGATACTTGCTTATCGTGATGATTAGGAAAAAATAATCAAAACTTAAAGATTATTCTAAACTCTAAACAAATTAAAATTAAAATCTTTCATTGAAAAAAAAAATATATTATTTTCACGAAAATAGAAAAAAGTAATAAAAAATGATATAAATACTATCTTCGATTTTACATGTCTTTATTTGTTGCTAAGTAAAAATCAAAACAATTTATTTCATAGAAACTATAAAAAATATATAAAACTTATATTAAAGTTAAATTTCGTTGGTTTCACCATGATACAAACACTGTGTGTCGATTGTATATCCCTTGTATATAAAAAATACAGGGTTGGTCCTAGGACACTTCCTTGTGGTACACCGGCTCAATTTTCTTCAGTTCCGAGTAATTTTGGTCGTACCGTACTCTAAAGAGTCGGTTCGTAACGTAGGATTGCAGTACTTCGTAGCACCTACTGCCTGGGAAGATCCCTATGCAGATTGTACTCAAGTCCAAAGAGCCAAACCTTGTCAAAGGCTTGAGCAACATCTAAGAATATAGCCGAGCATACTTGTTTTTCTTCAAGTGCCTTTTCCACAACATCCGTAATCAGATGCACTTGGTCTATCGTGGAATGTTTATTTCTAAATCAAAACTGATGGCTCGTAATTAGTTTTCTTTCTTGTCTTTTCAGAACCAGTTTTTCGAAAGCCCTCACTACGTCACTGATAAGTCCAAGTGAGTAAGCCGGATGAAACGCCAATTTGTAGGACTAAAGGCCATACAAAAATTCACTTTTCAAACAAAACTGTTTTAAATATAATAAAATAGAAATTTCACAAAATCCAACATAATGTTCACGCCCCCCGCCAAGCCCACTTTTGTATATAAACCATTTGTAAGATTTGAATAATGCTTCGGAAACTTTAATAAGGTAATGAGTTTAAGAAAACAAAACATTGTTAATTTTATTCGCCCCTGCCACACCTCATTTAAATTACGTTTTTTGCGTGAAAAATACATCAGAAATACATGATTTTAGAAAAGATTCGCAAATCTTCGTTTTTTCTTAAGCTTCAAAAAATATGGGTAATGGGGACTTCCCGACTAGTTCCTGGTTCATCAAGAGGCGATACATTTTGCAGTTATGTTGAAACACAACTCGAAAATGTTAAGAAAAGCCCCATGGCATCTCTCGAAGAGAGCATGATTCCTTGGACATTGCTTCTATCGTCGTTCAAGTTTTGAGTCAAAAAACTCAATTTTTGACTTTAAATAAATTCTTATTTTCAAGGGGTATTTATTTATCTTCAATTCATTCAAAACAAAAGTATTAAATTTGTGTAATTCGTGATTTTTTTATCAAAAAAAATCAATTTTGCATGAATTTGTTTATTTTTTAAGATTTGATCTTGTCCTATAGAAAGTTCTATATTTTGAAGGTTAGCAAAAAGTAGCATGAAAACTTTGCATTTTCCCAAAGTAAAATAATAAAAAGGAATATAATGGTACTAAAAATTCTGCTATAGCTTGCTGCACTTTTTTTAAAAGCTTAATCAAATTGAAAAAAATTCCTTTCAAATATGCTTTTTTCAATAATTCACTGAACTTACAAATTATTTCATAAACTAAATAAAACTTACCATACCAGCTCTTAATGAATCTTTTTTTAATAACCATTATTAAAAAAAATTGCTTCTATTACTTTTCTTTCACCAGCTATATCACTTCGCACAAAATCGCGTTTCCCAACAAAACTTTAATTTACTTCATATGCCTTGAACATTTCCGCTAATCTACATATAAAAACGCAAAAAAAAAAAACTTTAAATAACAATTATTCACCATATTATGAAAGACCCGTATCAAAGCCTAGTAGAACAAAATTTCATATTTAATTTTTTATTTTTGTCCACTGTTCAACGCACCGTGTGATGATCCATAGTGTAATTTGTGAAGTTGGTTCACTAATGGACATATTGTTTTTTTGCAAAAAAAAAATCTTTTAAATAGAGTAATGGACCTAATTTATTTAATCATTGTTTGAAATCTATAATACTACTATCTAAAAGTAAAAGATTTTTTTTTTCAGACGTGTGGTTTTCTATCTGGCAATACTTTTTTCGGAGCTGGGCTTTTTGACAGCTGTCACTTGATTTATGATCAGTTTGGTTTGCCGTTTCATAATGAATAGACTTACTCCTGAACAGATTTTAAAATGACTTAATATTTATTTAAAATGGACCATAATGTAATGGACTTTGAATGATGAACCATAGTGTTTCATATTAGGTTTGTTCGCTGAAGTTTACCCAGGGCTGACCCAGGTTTTCTTGACAACCACAAGAATTTTCAGAAAAAAACTCAGTTCTCAAAAAACACTAAGAGCAATGCAAATTTGACATTTTATTCTTAACCTCAACTCGAGCCAGCAAAAAAACTAGTTCTACTTCAGGGCGAGTTCAGGGTGACAGAGCGTCACCGGGTTTCAAAAAACACAGAATTGGCTCGTCAGGGTTAGTTCAGGGTTTTCAAAAAACGCCTAAGGGCAACTCCAAGGTGACTTCAGGGCTCAACAAACCTTTTAAAGAGTCCATAATGCCATGTTTATTCATTATTTAGGGAAGAGTGCACTTAAATATTTAAGTCGTTTAGCATGGTATGAAATCTCCCATATCAATGTCTCGCCATTGTAAAAACCGCTTAAACTTTCGCAAACCAAAATCTCAGGTGTGATTTGTATTTAAAAATTTATTTGTTGAAATGTAACTAAGGCCCTCATTATGAATAATGAATTGAACGTTCGCTTAAAACCGAATTATTTAGCGAATTCCCCCCATCACGGTATTATCGATAGCGAGCTTCCATATTCGCTTAAAAAATCAATGCTGCCAAAAATATTGCGATAATTACTCATAAACACAAGTTAAACGTCAAACCACTGCTAATTGGAAATTCTCAAAATTATCCGCTTTAAAGCGAGTGTTCCAGTCGTTAAATTTCCTTTTGTAAAATATGTAAATCCAGTGCCTACCTAATCTTAGACCACAATGTTATATTATCAATTTTTTATGTTTCAAACGTGGTCAAAAGAACTAGAACTAGAGAACATAGAGTTTGTATATCCATTTCTTACGAATTAAATGTTATGTGTAAATTGTGTTGATCGTATTTGGCCTTGAAAAATATTTTAAGTTCCAAAGATAGATTTTTGAAGATTACCTCGATAAACAATATAACGCCAAATTTGCATGAAAAACGCATTTTTCTTCAAAATTTAGATTCGAATATCTCAAAAATATGACATTTAACACAATGGTGGACTGAGGTATGTGCAGAGGGGGCGGTCCGCCTCCTGTGTCTGGGGGCCTGTGAGTCCAATTCAATTTCCATAAAATTCTTTCATAACTTTTTTTTGATTAATGAAACAAAATACATAATGTGTTGAATGGAAAGTATATTTTAAGAAAAATGTAAGTGGTATAATTTTCGTACATCACGCACGGAGTAAAATAGAATGGGGTCCTCCAACCTCAATTTTCTTAAAGTTTATTTAACACAAATATATAATTGTTTGAACACCAACGGCAGCATTCGCAGTCATATTAGGTTTTTTAAAATTTAGATTTAACAAGAAAAATAATCACTTCGGAATTAAGACCCATTCCCTTATTTTCTATTTGATCTTAACCACTTACCATTTACATACTTGTGGTCCTGGGCACCTTCAGAGATTATAACATTGAATTAAGGATTATCGAAACATAAACTTAAAAAAAAATTAATAAAACTGTCGAATGTATGCTCTTAATGACCCAAATAACGGTTTAACAATTTTAGCACACAAAATGGCTAGGGAGAGACAATGTACTCAACTGTAATAGATTATTTAAATTAATATATTAAATGTGCACTAAAATAAATTATGTATTCAAATCGGTGAAACCGAATCGCGCGGCTATGTACCGCACGTTTTTTTGCAATATAAATCCAAACGGAAAACGTTCTAACGCCACTGCTCATTCACACGGATTTAAACTGTGAAAAACGTGCGGTGCATTGCCGTGTGAAGTAAGGCGAACAATAATTTATTGTTTTTTTTTTAATAATAATCGACAGAACTCTTTTTGAGGTATACTAGTTACTAGTTTATGGCAAGAACCTAAAAAATTCAAATTCAAGGGAATTATATTATTTAGTTTTGTATTTATTATTTTTGTACATTCTACCTGTTATAGTTGCTTCGCCTAAAGCTGAGATATATTCTTAATTTCTGAGCACGTACGTGTATATAATAACTTTGAATAATTTTGTTTTCGTAAAAAGCTGACTTTATTAAAACTTAAAAAAATAATTGATCACACAAGGGGCCTCATTTAGCATTGCCACTCCGGGCCTCTAACAAGCTTAGTCCGCCACTGATTTAACAGTGACTCCGAGGCTAAATTTAAAGGCAACAAATCAAAATCCATCAAAAAAGTAGATATATTTTGGTTTATATTAAGGTCAAAAATTAAAACTTTATCATACAAAGATTGTATGTATAATAAATTAATGTTTCGAGTGGATTTTCGAAAACAGTAAAAAATAAGTCAATTTTCAACCAGCCCTCGAGTCAAAATGAGTTATCGCAGAAAGAACATACACAGGTATTTGTTGGAAATTGTGAATATTTTAATTTTACTTTGATAAAATTTACTAATGTTTTCGAGTCATAAGTGAAAAACTTAAAAAAATGCATTTTTTCATAATTAATTGTATTTTTTCCATGTTGCGTGACGTAATTTTAGTCGCTGAGCTTAGCACCCCCGAAAACATAAAACAGGGGAAAAAAAAACATAATTACCCCACTGAAAAAATGTATATCTTTCCAAATATCTTATCCTGGTGCAACTAATTTTCTTTTCCCGAAACAATCACATTATCTGATAGACACTTGAATACATTGTAGCCACATTCACATCGATTATTTCCTTTGGAACTATCCTTGCATTTATCCAATGGCTCCATTAAATCATTTATTCGTTTATCCATCGCATACTGTTTGCCTAGTTCCAATTGATAAGAACAACCATCAAGTACATTGATTTTTTCCAAAATACAAGCTGCATAACATTTAAGATTTTGATTGGTTTGTTTCTCAATGGCAGGTATTTTTGCATGCAAAATTGTTAAAGCTTCTTCGGGAGTTACTTGTTCGATTTCAAGACAAATTTTTTCTGGTTCATCGGGATCTGCGTTTGCCTGTAAGAAAAAAAAGACATAATTTGAATAAAATATGGTTTCATAAGATTTTAATAGCAATTCTAAGGAACATCGAAAAAAAATAGTTGAATTTGATTAAAATCAGTTAACCGAACAAAATTTTGAAAAAATAACACAATAATATTGATTATGGAATTGCATGAAAGTTTGGCTGCCACAAGTCCCAAAAATTTAAGTAGTATATATGACTTATGTTTAAAAAAACACACAGTTTTTTTGTCATAAATATTTGTATTGAATCATAAAGAGCACAGAATAGGGTCATGTAAAAAAACAGTACCAACGTCAGACAAATGGTTTCCGTAGCTTTACCAGTACATCCACAGTCGCACTTTATTTCGAAATTTTCAAACCTAATTTTGTCATTATTTTTTTAATATTGTTCAGCACTGAAAACGCGTAGTTCTTTCAATCCTTTTTTTTTAATCTTAAACTATCACCTATCAAATTGTTTTTTTTTTTTTTTTGGTGACAAATTCCAATCTTGGACGAATTTTGGGACATTCTTAAAATAAGTAAATATTTGTTTAAACTGTTTTGAAAAATTTTCAAGTTTTGGTTGCACAAATTCAGATATTTCCAAGAGAAAACTAAAGTTAAAAGTTTTAATAAAATTAAAGAATGGATTTCAAAACAAGCAGTTTCTAACGAATTTTATATACCTACAAGTATTATGATAAATCATAATATCTGCCATAAATTATTTTTGGGACCATAATTAAAAACGACGTTTAAAACCCGAAACTATACAGTCGACTCTCTCTAAGTCGAACTCCCTTTAATTTCAAACTCCCTCCACCTTGAGTTATTTTAGGCATTAGGTTTTTCTTAAAATAATTTTAAAACTATCTTACCTTAACTATTAAAGTTATTAAAATTGATATTAATATCTTCATCATGTTAATTTATAAAATAGTAAAGTATAACGTCAAGAGAATTGTTTTGACTGTGTTCTTAAACCAGTAGAATTCTAGCTTATATACCTACTACAAATCGCATACTTTACAAAATCTATTAATTTATATAAAAAAAAGCTTAATTAGCGTACTTTTGCCGTGAAATTTGTTGTTATTTGATGAATTGAATTTATGAATGAAAATGTATAAATTTTCTTTTTTTAGAATTCTATAATTTCTCTGCCTAATGATAGCTGGAATAATTAAAACTTTATAAAAATACCCTAAACTTCAATTTTCTATATCAATCAAATTAAATGACATTTTTTTCTCTTCCAATATCGAAAAGATTGAATCGCACAATTTTTATTCTGTTAGTGAAACACTAAGAAGATTTAGTTATTTTTATGGTCATTATAATTATTCAAATATTAACAAACATTCTATAGGCCTATTATTTATCGTGTTGTAAATAAATAAATTTATTGTGTTTAAGGTACGAACAGGTAGGTAAAACGTCTGTGATGTGAAATAAAACCGCCAACAAATGCTTCAACAAACGTATCGTATATACTTTTTGTTAGCAGCGTTATAAATGTCTGCAATGGTGGCGGGCGGTTTAGTGGAAAAATAATTAAGAAGTCAAGTCAAGTTGTAATTATGATTGAGAAGTGACTTAGCAGTCGTGTTTTAACAGGTTTGTAGATACAGTTTATGCGGCCCTCACGGCAAAGGCCACTGCACCGGTGGGTACCACCCATATTCTATTTCCAGTTGCGCGAATCCCAAACGTTTAAACAAAATACTGTAACGACTCTCACATTTCTACTATAACGACTCTCGAATGCTCGAATGAACTATAACGACTCTGGAATGAAGAAACGCCATCTTCCGGACTACAGCTAATACAATCCAGCCTACGGAGAGCTATAGTAAGCTTTAGAACTTTTAGTACTTAACGTCAGATTGAAAGCTTTGCAAAGGGAAATTTATGGGAAATTCCCCCATGGAGAGCTCTAGAAGCAAATACTAGAACCTTCAAGCCATTTCGGGAATCTGTGTGATGGGCATTGTTGTTCCTCTACGTGTCAACTTTATAAGTCAAAAAACGTCGAAAATTGTGTCAACTTTGTCGACAATGTCAACAACGGCAACAATAAAGTAGCATTTCTGATGCTTCTGAAAACGTTCGTTCGGCACTAGATGACAGTTCTTCTTTTGACAAGAAGAGAAAAACGATTCTGGATTTGAAGAAAGAATTAAAACCAGAAGCACGCCCACAATTGAAACGTCAAAATTGTTTAATGTAATTTTTTTGTTATTAAATTTTTTAATTGTTACTGAGTATTATACCAACAAATTTGGAGTTGAAAGGAAACTGTTGTGAAAAAAAAAATGGATAGACCAAACATAACATCCTTTTCATCATCATTGTCTTCATACCATGCTGTGGGATTTTTTCTAAAGTAATGGGTTTACTCAAAGTAAAATCCCAAATGGTGAGAAATATCAATATTCAGAGAAAACAACTGTATACGTTTCATAACCCAAGTGCACAAACAGAACCAAGCCCAAATTTCAGAATAAAGAAAAGGTTTACAACTTGTTTATCAGGCATTCTGGATCGGAGAGCTCCGAAGGGACCTTCCGGATAACCAAACAAAAACGCTATAAACAGGAAACGAGTTATTTTTTCACCATTGATTTCCTCCATGACGTAATCCATACGTAATTTTTTAATTTTGTCGGTATTGGGATTATCTACAGCACCGTTCAAAGCAAAGATTCAAAACGTGCGTTGTTTTATTCCATACAACACTGCGGTAAGGTTTTGGGAAAAGAAGAATCTGAATCCGAAATGAAGCTCTGGATTAACTGGCATTTGCTTTTGTGACTTAATTTTATTTTTGAAAAAATTCTAATATTTGTATTGAAATTTAATAATTTTTTTGGTTAGTTTTTAGTTTCATATATTTTCTACACCGTCTACATTTAATTAATTTTTCTTTAGTTTAAATCATTGATTATTTGTATTTATTTAATTAAGGTTTTTTTGCACTTCCTTATTGACCACAATAATTCAAAAATAGAACAGAAAAAAAAGCAAAGAAAAAAAATAAAAGAAAAGAAAAAAAAAGAAAAAAAACATGATTGACAATCTTATGTAAATTTACGATGTAAGATAGTAAACAAAAACAAAAGAAAATTTAAAAAAAAATTGCTTTTTGAGCAATAAAAACCAGTCTGCCAATCACTTGACTGACTGATGCCAATTAATGAAAAACCATGAAAATCTTTGGAAAAACTATTTATGTGAGTTTTTTTTATTTACAATTTATTTTAATAGTTTATATCGATTTTTATAGTTTTGTATTAAAAAAACATAGCTATACATAGATCCAAGCTAGCTTGTCATTCATAAAAAAAAATGCTAGCTAGTCATAGCTATTACTAGTAGCTAAAGCTAGATAGTTCTAGCCTTAGCTTTGTTCTATGTGAATAAAAAAAACATCACGCTAAACAGCTTTAGCTAGAAAATTCCAGTTTAAGCTTAATATTTTTAGTTTTTGTTTGTTTATTCACATGTTTTGGCTAATAAACTTTAGATAAAATTATTATTTTTGGCATCAGTCCATCTAGGACAGGTTGCTTCAATACAACGGTTCTCAATTGTTGTCGTAATTGTCTAATAATTTTTATTAAATTTTGTACCTGTAAGTTATTGGTAAAAAAATCACAAAACGGAAATAAAGTGTTTTATAAGTTTTTCGAGACTATTTGGATTATTTTGATTCAATTTTGGCACAAATAATCATTAGAACTATAGAATAATTTTGGATTCCAAAACAAACAAAATTTTTTGTATTTATAAGGAAAAAAGTATTTTTTTAAATATTTTTGACATTTTTACACTCTTAATCGATTAACACTTTAACTGTACCTATTCTTTAATTCCTAGCCACATTAAGACCGTGAACACACTACGACTAAAGAGAATTGCAAAAAATAAGAACTTGTCAAAGTTTTTCGGTTAGGGGCCAAAAATCTGGATAGTTTTGTAGCTTTAACCATAATGTTCTAGCTTAAGCTATTTTTAATCACACAAATTGGAGCTTAGGCTGGAAAAACAAGGTAAGGCTAGATGAATTTAGCTTTGGCTATTTTGAAATAGCTATTGAGGACACATCTTTTATTTGCTTAGCTTAAAGCTTGTTTTTATTCAAACAAAACCTAGATTTCACTTAAAAATGCAAGTCTTGTTTGTTTCCTTTTTTTTCACAAGACCCAATATGTGTGTTCATTTACTTTGAATTCCTGTGATTTTTAGTCCAAACTTGTGTCAAAACATTTTTCTTATATGAACTTTGACAAAATATTGGACTAAAATGCGCAAAAATGCACAGAAAATCACAAACATTCATAGTAAAGGAACAAGCCTAATATATATGTACATACTGATTTGTAGAATGAATATAGTATTAAATAAAAAAAATTAACTCTTTTGTACAATGAAATCCTAAATTTTAGTTTGGTGTAATTTTGATTATTAATTGCCATATTTTTTATATTCCACTGTACATCGGTCATATTAATATTAAATGCTATTAAATATTTTTTTTGCAATATCTCATTTTTGTAATATCCAGTGTTTTGTAATGTCTGTTCGCGTACCTCAAAAAACTACGAATTTCTATGAATTTAGCCCAAAGTTCTGTCAAAGCTCATATAAAAAAATAAAATTCGTAGAAATTCGTAGTTATAGGAACTACAGGTCGAGGTTATCTTTTAAGTTTTAACACGTATGTATAACAAAATCAGCATATTGAATCAAAAAATAACAATGCCTGCCATACAGGTTTTTAGCAATTTTACAAAATCTTATTCTTCTCAAAAAAGGCTCCACATTTTTTTTTAGAAAAAAATCAATAAATTTCTTTTACTAAAGGCCTTAAACTTTTGGATGGGAAACAATTTTTCAAAAAATGGTTAATATTGGTACCTACCTCCTAAAGAACCAATTATGTTCGAATATAAATAGTTTCATTTACCAAAATTTTCCAAAAATATTTTTTAGATATTTTTTAAATTTTCAGGAGTTTTTGTTTTAAAAATCAAATATTTCATATTTTAAAAACTACATAGTTGATTTTTATAAAAATCGGTATTGTAAGCTTTTTACACATTATAAAGTATTTTAAGAAAAAAAAAAAACACTTTTATAAAAAAAAAGGTACCTTCCATAGAAATGTTGGAAAACCGTTAAGGAAAATAGAAAAACGGCTCCTATATGATTTGTATTAAACTTTTTTGTATGCTCAAATAAACCCGATACACAACTTAAAAATATAAAAATTTGCAGATAGCAACTATTGACCCATTAGCTACCACTGTACAGTTTTTTTCATAATTTAAAAAAAAAATCAAAAAGTAAAAACAATTTTTATGAAATTATTATTTTAATAAAAGCGTAGACATGTTTCTACAAAGTTGAAAATATTCGGATGAAGATAAAAGTAGTCTTAGAGTTCTTTCTTGGAACATAAGTCTTGTGTGTTTTCGAATTTGAGCAATTTTTTGGCCATGCACCAATCAATAGTAATTTTTAAATACTAATTTTAATCTAACTGATATAATTCACAGCTTTTATTTAGCCCAGAAACCAATAAACTTATTTACTAAAAAATTTAAATACATAATAATTCACTCTTATTCGTGGTAAACTATGCACAATGTTGGCGTACTCAAATGAGTACACTGGCCGAAACTATGTAAACAAAAATTAAAAATAAAGCCGATAAAGAATATACCTTAGACAATGAAATCTTTCAGTACTTATCAGGTTTAAAAATGGCTGCTTGCTTAAAAATTTCCATTCGAGAGGGGGTTGGGTTGGCTTTTAAAAATTTGTCCCACACATTTAGATTGTAATTTAACAGTTACAAGAAAAATTTTTACTTCGTATGAACTTTTGCTAATATTGTAGGAAAACTTGCGTAAGAAGAAACAAACATATCCACCGTGAAACATTTGCATATAAGCATAGGCACTCGGAAGGGGCAAATGGGGCCTGTTCCCTCCTGGCTCTAGAAAATACCACGATACCAATATATTTTTAGTTTCTTTCTGTGGACTTTTGTCAATACTTGCTTTCTATCTGATGGAGTTACAACAAATCAAACATTTCCTGGAAGGCTTCCTTCCACACCTTGAAAAACATCCTATGGACACCTATGCATGCAATACATACAGGATTTTGCAAATCAGTGGCGGGCTTCCACACTTACAACAAAATCAATGAAGCCCTTTTGCTGTACTTATAACTATTGAATACTCTGGTGTTGCTTATAACGGGTGATTTTTTAGCTGGTTTGGTTTTGGCAACACTGGTTTTGACAGCTGACGTGTGTTTAGTACCTTGTGTCACTGTCAAACAGCTTCAGTTTGGTTTGCAATTTAACCATGGATCGTCTTACAAATGAACAACGCTTGCAAATTATTGAATTTTACTATCAAAATTCGTGCTCGGTTCGAAATGTGAAAAAAAAAATTGTGTTCAGCGATGAGGCTCATTTTTGGTTGAATGGGTACGTAAATAAGCATAATTGCCGCATTTGGAGTGAAGATCAGCCAGAAGCATTGCAACAGCTACCAATGCATCCCGAAAAAGCCACTGTTTGGTGCGGTTTATGGGCCGGCGGCATTATTGGGCCATATTTCTTCAAAGATGATGCGAATCGCAGCGTTACTGTCAATGGTGAACGCTACCGAGCGATGATAACAAACTTTTTTTGCCCGAAATGGAAGTTCTTGTCTTGCATGATATGTGGTTTCAACAAGACGGTGCCACATGCCACACAGCACGCGAAACAATGGCGCAATTGCGAGGCGAGTTTGGTGAACAGTTAATTTCACGTTTCGGGCCGGTCAATTGGCCGCCTAGATCGTGCGATTTGACACCATTAGATTATTTTTTGTGGGGGTATGTCAAGGCTAATGTCTATAGGGACAAGCCCGCTTCGATTGACGCACTGGAAGCCAACATCCATGCATTCATTCCTGAGATACCGGCCGCTATGTGTGAAAGAGTATGCCAAAATTGGACTCAGCGGATGGGCTACCTGAGACGCAGCCGCGGTCAACATTTGCATAAAATTATCTTTAAACATTAAATTGCAAGGTTCAAACTATCGATTCAAATAAATATTTCATTAATTTTTTCGAATTTTTTGTATTTTTTTTTAAAAGTTCTAAACCTCTTAAAAAATCACCCGTTAATAGCTATTCATGGCATTGATGAACTCTCTGATAAGCAGAGCAAACATGCAACTGATGAAGGAAAAAAGAACTTCAGACAATACAAGAGAGTAAAATGATCAAGCATCAAAAAATGAGTCTCAGAGATATTATCTTTTCAAAGTTCTGTATCACCAACATTTTAGTTAAATTTTTCGTGAAAATGGTATGTGATATGCTTTTTTAGTATACGTTCAGTATTTTTTTCAATAATAACTTCAAAAAAAGTTAATTTACAAATCTAGAGTTAAAAAAATCTGAAAAAGATTTGTCTACAAATAAATAATTTTTGTTCTCATATCAGGCCAGTGTACTCATTTGAGTACACCCCTTTATTTCCAAAATTTGTATTTTGTTTAAGCAATTTTTTAAGTTTCATAAATAATAGCCCGCTTTTCAAATATTTTTAATTTGTTTCTATTTTTGGAGTGCTTGGTCGCTAATGGGTTAATATTACTTCTCATAGAACGTTTTTTTTTTTTATTTTGTATTCTCTCATTATCGGCTCAACAGATCAAGATTATTTTTTTCATAAATAAATTTGAAAATTTAAAGAAAAAAGAAATTTGTAAAAAAGTTTCAAATTAATTTACTGGTTTTAATAAAAAGCAACCAAAACTCTATATTGTAGAAAAATATGAGGCCAGCAAGGGCGCAAGCACGATGCGATGGAACTGTTTCAATTCCCAGAATTTTATTGTTATTTTTTTTATTTATTGCAGCTGTTTGAACTCAAAAACCACATTTAAATCAAAAATGGAAATACTTCACTGTTACAATGAACGACACGAATATCAAAACGAACTTCAAGCTTAATTTTGTTTATAAGAAGGGTTAAGGTTGAACTTCTTAAATTACTTAGAAGCTCAAGACACTGAATACTGAAGTCAGTTAAATGTCTCGAAAATAAAAAAAATACTGATGTGAAGTGAAAAGAAAAGTAATTTTTTAGTTAGTTGGCGATTTTTTCTCTCCTTTTGTATTTATACCTACTCTAAAATATTAATTTAACCTCCATTGTTTCAATGCTTAGTACTTACCTACCTTAACTAAAATATTTATATTAAACATTTTGAAATTTTTTTTTCTTGTCTATATACCCTTTGGATAAGAACCTGAAATATCTATAGGTACTTATGCATAATTTAATTAAAAAGGATCTCTTCATTGTTAATCTCCTTGGATATCATCACAATCTACCCTTCAATAATAAAAAAAAAACAAAATGTTAACCACCTTTTTCAACTCTGCCGCGACTATGGAGATAAGCTGAAGCTGGACGAGAAAAAAGAATCCTTTCACTCGTCCTGCCAATTATACTTAACACTCATTAAACATTACTTTTAATGAAATAACATGCGAGACACTGCTGTTGGGATTGCAGTCTTCCTTGTTTGTAAAAATACTGTTGGTTAAGGATATAAATAAATAAAAAAGGCAAAATAACATTTAAAGAGTAAAAAATAGCGTTTTCAGAGATAAAAAAAAAATAATAAATGTCCATTGGCAGTTGTTGCTAAAAATATTGTGAAATAAATGTATGTGTGTAGTCTACTGAATACTTATTGTCATAGTTGCGCTCTTTTTGTTTTGTATAATATCCTTCTCCATTCAGAGGCAGATTTTGGAGACACTTCACTATAATTATTCAGTGCGTAAAGCACGTACAAACAAATTTATATCACACGGCTGTGAACACACAATGATGGTGTTGCTTTGCATGAAGATAGTAATTAAAATTAAATTCATTTCACGTTACAATACAAAGTATAATAAAGGACATGCACAAGAAAAAAAAAAAACATTTTTATTAATTTGTTAATTGTGTAAATTATTGTGTGTGGCTGGGTGTCCGTGATTCATGCCTCAGCAAGTCCCAACAGCAAGGATTGTTTTCTGATATAACTTTTGCTTGCGACATAGTAACTTTAAGGTCAAGTAATGAAATCATAGAAAGTTTTATTTTGTAGTTAGGTTAGGGTGGCTCTAATTTTGTATGATACAACGCTTATTTCCTTTCAAATAAATAAAAAAAAATCCTGCAAAATTTTGGTTCATTATGTTACGAAGAAGTTTTACATAATGGAAAAACATGTCATGTAAAACTTCAAACTTTGAATTTTTATAACTTTGGTAATGGTTGGTGGAAAAATTTAGATTTAAATATATGGCAACACACAGTCACTCACAAAATTATTCGGATTAAAAAAGTTTTTCTTCATTGTAACGATTCTATTATGAAAGAAAACTTAAAATAAGTTACAATTTAAGTGTTTTCTTGCTTTAATATTTTTTATTTTGTTACAAAATATAAAACAATAGTAAAAAAAAACTCATACTTAAAAAAAAATTTTTTAGCCGTATAATTTTGGGAGTGACCGTATATATGATTTGAAAAATAGTGTATTGAACGAAATTTAAGGCCAGTTATTTCCTTTTTTTCAATTTTCACTTATATTGAGGAATTTTTCGGTTTCGATTTTAATTAATTTTGTTCGGTCATATAAAAAAATTTTAACAACAATTTAAAAAAAAAAAAATTTGGTGTGCCAAAGAATGAAAATGTAATAAAATACATTTTTAAACTTAGTCTCAAAAAAATTCATCAACTCGTTTTTAAATTATTGAATTTTGAAAACATAAAAAAAATTTTGTATCAAAAAAAAATAATTTTTTTTTCAAAAATTTGATATACAATATTATTAATATTTTAAAAATTCGTTTGTATAAAAATTTGGGCTGAAATCGTTTGAAAATTAAAAAAAACTATTACATGGCAGGTACCGTTAATAACGGTTTTCAGTAAGTTTTTTCTTAATTAAAAAGAACATTATACCTGTAATAATACACAGATTTTTTTTCATCAAAATTGTTATAGCCGTTTTTGGGATAAATAAGTTTTCATTTACGGTTGTATTGTTATTTTCGGTACTAAAAAAAGTTCAATTTCACATCTAGAGAGTTACAAAAAAAAACCTCAAGTTCAAAATTTGAAGAAAATTGCTTCAGTGGCTTAGGCTGTAGGTCGATATAAGGACAGACAGACAGAGAACAAAATTGTGCCACCCACCTTTTTCGTGTTCTCTACTGTCGTAATGTCATGTTTGATTGTTATCTCGAATTTTTTTTGCAAGAATCCAAAGCTTGCCCTGTAATACCTTCATATATCGCAAGAAAAAAATTATTTTACATGACATTACGATGGTAGAGAACACTAAAAATGTGGTTGGAAGAATTGTGCCAGTCTGTCTGTTCAGAAACAGCCTAAACGGCTGGAATGACTTGGTACGTTATGGTTTTTGGGGACTCAGCCCATACGTTTTATTTATTTAATTTTTTTTAGAACTGAAAATAACGGTACTTGCCATGAATTTTTTAAATCAATTTTACAAAGTCCTATTTTTCTCAAAAACGAATCCACAACTTTTGTTTAAAAAAAATCAATAAATTTCTTTTGGTAAAAGCTATTTTTAGATGGGAAACCATTTTCAAAAAATGGTTAGGTATGAATGGTAACTCCCAAATAACCATTTTTAAATTCTTGATTTTTCTTAAAGCGATTTACTTGATTCAATAATTTTTCTATACAGAAGCTTTAAAGCAATGTAAATATAATTTTAATTACCAACATTTCCAAAAAAATATTTTTTGGATTTTTAAAAAAATGTTTGAATTTGAAAATTAGTAATATTAAAAGTAAATGGTCGATTTTTATTTAACTTGGTATTTAAGGGTTTTTATACTCTTTAAGGTATTTTAATCAAAAAAATTTAATTTTATGAAAAATAACGTTACTTTCCATGCAAATGTTTAAAAACCGTTTAGAAAATATTTTTATATAATAATAAAACTTTTCATTTAGTGCGATATGCTAACAAAAATTATAAAAATTTACAAATAGCAACTATTAATAGTACTTTTCATCGATTTTTTTTTAATTTAGAATTTTCTCATTATCGGCTGAACGGGTTAAGATCAATTTTTTTTTAACTACAAACTTCTAAAACGATTAGAAAAATTACAAATGATAATTTAAAAAAAAAAGTTTCTTGAATTTTTGAAAAAAAATCAGTTTTTGGAGGAACAAAATTCTTTTTTTTTTTTTGGAAAATTTGGTATCTCAAAAACGGGTTGACAATTTTTTGGAAATTTAATTTTTATATTTTTATATGCACATACTCGTAAATAAATACTTACGATTTGCATACCAAATATTTTCCTTAGAATTTTTTGAAGAATTTGAAACAAAAGCAATTATTTTCTTAAGAAAACCGCTCCAACGATTTTGAATATTTTTTTCCATGTGATCATAGTCAATGAAGAACTAAGAAGACATTTTTTTTATTTCAAAATGTTCAAAGAAGTGATTTTAGCTAATTTAAATAACGTTTCTTCTCATAATGTCCATATGTTAACTTATCGTCGGCTTAGAGTGTAAGGCAGCTAACTCCTATTTTGCATTTTTACAAACAAATATTTTAAAAGTGTTCGCATTACTTGAATAAAACCAAAATTACATTTAATATTTTTCAACACTCGTTATTGCCAAATTTCAGTGAAATTGAAAAGATTTGATAGACTTTTGTATTTTTTAGCAATTTTTGAATGGTAAAACAAATGTGGAGTTAGCCGCTTTACACTCTAAGCCGGCGTTATAATGTTCTTAAGCTGACCCTCAGCTTCTTAAACATAAGAACAAGTACGTGCGACCCAATCATGCATTTCATTTATATTATTTTAGAGCTTCACATCTTTTTTTCCTTGCGTGAACTTCAATTTTCATTCAGGGAGGGAGACTCTTTAGGAATTAGTTTTTTTTTTTTTTTAAAGTAATAAAATGGAATGCAAGACCATTTAAGTGTATAGTTTGCCCTACTCGACTGTTTAAAACAACCGTTTTTCAATTTGAATTTCTAACTTTCTTAACAGTCTGCATGGTCAACTACACACTCATATGTTCTCGGATTCCATGATATGTATGATCTACAATCTCACCAATATTATATTTCGATAACCTTCACGTTTCAAACCTATAGGCCAAAAACCAACTTTTTCGACACCTGACCTTAAATTACTTTTTATTCTCGAGCTGGATTGATGGGGACTTTTGGCAATAGATTTATTATGCCAAAAGGGAAGTCTAACCAATTTTCAGTCTTATCGGAATTTTGGCTAGGTTTGTACATTTTTATGTTTGTTTTGACTAAACTATAATATGGCTCTGGACCTTTGGCACCTCCTATATGGGAAAATTAATATTTGAAAATAAAATCTAATTGATTAGTAATTGGACAGAAAAGGTCAACTAGTCCTAGAAATTGGCCTGCCATAGATAACTTGTACTAAAGGCTTAAATTTTCTCAAGTTCATTCAAGGTCACGTGCGATTCCTGGCACCTCATTTAAGGGAAATTTACGAAAAAAAAGTATACCATCTGAAAGACCTACATTTTTAAAAGTTTTTTCAAGGTCACGAACGATTTTTGGCACCCAATTTGGGTAAATCAACAAAAGAAAAAATATATTCTCCGATATGTTGCTAGATCATTATAAAAGGTCAGTTAGTTTCAATAGTTGGTCAGCCATAGATTTGTTTTTTTATGAATTTTTGTCCTTATGCCAAAAAACGTTCGTGATCTTGAAAAAAAGCTTTACAAAATCGTAAAAAAGAATCTATGGCTTAGCTGACCAATTACTGAAACTAGCTTACCTTTAATGTAGATCTCAAAGCCTTTCCATTGGTATTAATTTTTTTTTTGGCAAATTTCCCATTATTGAGGTGCCAAACACCGCTATGACCTTGAAAAGTTTTAAAAATTCATTAAAAAAATCTATAGCTGACCAATAGTTTCTAAAACTAACTGACATTTTATAAAGGGTTTTTCAACAGGGACGCTACAAAAGTAGAACCACAGGGACAGCAAACGACGCCATATTTCTTGCCGCTAGTTTGACATTTCTCTTCAGTAAGGTTTGCTGTGTCATGATGGAAGGATATACGAGCCAACAACGAGTCGAAATTATTAAAATTTACTGCCGAAATTCGGAGTCAGTGGCCTCAACGTTAAGAGCGCTACGTCCAATTTATGGTCGTAATAATCGTCCTAGTAGATCAACAATTGAGCATCTAGTGGAAAAATTTGAATCCACAGGCACAGTACAAAATTTTCCCATGCCAGTGAGACAAAGAAGTGCCCGTAGTGTCGAGAATATTGCTGCCGCTGATGCTTCAGTTGCAGAAAGCCCAAATGTGTCTCTCACACGTCGTTGTGTCGAATTTTGCAAAAAGATCTTGGCCTACATCCTTACAAGATTAAACTGACACAAGAACTGAAGCCGCTTGACCACCAGAAGCGTCGTATGTTCGTGATTTGGGCTGAGTAACAACTTGAAAATGCTTCGGATTTTCATCGAAAAATCATCTTCAGCGATGAAGCTCATTTCTGGGTGAATGGTTTTTTTTTTTTTTTTTTTTTTTTTTCGTACTCGTACTCCATGAGTCATCATTACATCCCGAAAAAATGACGGTTAGGTGTGGTTTATGGGCCGGTGGCGTCATTGGGCCTTCTTCTTCTTCCATGATGATCCAGACCGCCACGTTGCTGTGAATGGGGATCGCTACCGTTCAATGATAACCGAATATTTTTGGCCCCTATTGGAGGATATGGTATTGGATATGATCTATGCTAACAAGCCAGCGACAATTGATGAACTTCGTACGAATATCGAAGGTGAAATTGTAGCAGTATCCGCCGATTTATCCTTGAAAACCGTCGAAAATTGGGTTCAGCGTCTGGACTTCTGCAAGCGTGCCCGTGGTGGCCATGCAAAAAAAAATTGAGTTCCATACATAATGGCATCGAAAGTACTTTCACAGGAATAAAGAATTTCATTGATATCCAAAACCGTTTTTGTTTTATTTAAAAAAAAAACTTTTGTAGCGCTCTTATTCGAAAATCCGATATAAATCAAGAGATCTTTCAGGTGGTAAGCAATTTTTGTAAATTTCCCAAGAAAAGCTATGACCTTGAACTTTTTTTTAAATTCATTAAAAATTCATAAAAAAAATATGTAAAGTTGACCAATTACTGAAAATAGCAGACCTTTTATGACCATGAAGTTGCCTTTCAAATGGCATACTTATTTTTTTGGAATGACCCACATAGGTGCGAAAAGCTTTGTTTTTGACCTTAAAACGAATTTTGAAAATTCATAGAAAAAATCTTTGGTTGACCAATTACTGAAAATAGTTGGCCTTTTATCACGACCTAAAAATCTTTCAGTTGATATACTTTTTTTGTAAATTTCCCATAAATGAGGTGCCAAAAATCACGTGTGACCTTGAGTGACCTGGAGAAACTTTAAGCCTTAATTACTAGTTATCTAAGGATGACCAATTTCTAGAACTAGGTTGACCTTTTCTGACCAATTATGGACCAATTATTAATGGCATTCTCAAACATCAAATTTCCCATATATGAGAGCAAGAATTAATAATAATGAAAATGTTATAAGTATTTTAATGCGACCCTACAGTGAGCATTCTCATTACTTAATATTATTCACTGAACTTTGTATATACCACGTGAAGGTATATAAATTCAGTGATGGACAGCACATCGGTTCGGAGCGCGTATACCTTTTGTTTTAAAATGTTAGCCTGATGTGAGCAAATTATTATTGGTTGAACATTATTATTTAAATTTAATAAATTAAATAAAAATAAAAAATTACATTTTGTTGAATTAACAATTAAAACATATAAATATACATATTTCGATATGTTGTGTGGTGGTGGTGGTATTATATGATTCTATACTGCTGATATGAGTGTTATTTCGACAATGCATGCAGTCAGAGACCACAATCAGCATCCTTTTGTTGATTTTTAATATTTTATGAAATAATCGTTTTAATTTTTAACGGAACTGTCATTCATTATTTTTTTATTGCATAATAAATATTTATTTTTTTTTTTTTTTTGTATAGGTATTACATATTTAATTCTTTGTTTAATTGTCAATGATGACTGCCATGCCGACCTCTATTAAATTCATGAAGGAACAAAGCTTTAATAATTGACAATTAATTGGATCAAAGGGCATTATATGAGTAAAATGTTTGCAATTGACAAACATGATGAATTGATTTTGTAAAACATAAGAATTCACTTAAACCGCAAGCTTTAAGGGAAGTATTTTTTTTTTTAATCTCAAATTAAAATAAATCGATATGCAAAAAAAAGTATTATTATTAATAAAGTATTATCATATACATATGAAAATGCAGAGGCCCTGTAGGCTCAAATTCAAAGCCTTTTGTTCATTTTTTGACTGCTGATCAACTATAAACTGATTAATTCTATTATGAGTATTGTGGACACAACGACAAGTGTTCGATGTTAATTAATCAACGCCACGCCGCTGCTTTATTAAAGCTGTTGGTACTTGTTGACTTTAAAATTCCACAGCAATTTAAGATAATTAACACCAAGCTAACTTTCTGATACTAGAAAAAGAATGCTGCGGAACGAGCGTCAAAAACGACCTCTTCATTGAGTAGGCTGATTGCGAACGAAGGTGATCCAACAGAAAGCAAGGCCTGATGTTAACAACATTCTCTTCTAGGGATGTGACATTGGGGCAGACGTGATTCGACAGGAAAAGATAGAAAGAAGATGGCAGACGTGTATAGGTAGAGACGCAGAGTTGAAGTTTTACGCATATGGCAAGCTCCTAGCTTTAGAGAGGAAGTACGTCTGCGATGCGAAGAAAAGATTGAAGTTGGAGTGCAAACAATAGCGGATTTGGCAAAAGAGTTCACAAAATATCAAGGACTTTGAAGTTCCAAAAGCAGAGGACGAAAGGCAACGAGATTGAAAAGGAACATGGCTGAGTGAAATGACCGGAAACACCGTTATGCAAACAACTTCGTCGCCCAATTACTCACCCGACAAGAATGCTGTGATGATTTTTTGTTTCCAGCTAGGGTTGATCCTCAGTTGCGTCCCGTTTCAGGCGTAGAAAATTATAAAACTTGGCATGCATACAGTGTTCGGAACCGCAACAGGTAATTAGGAATATATTATATGTATTTAAAAGTTCAATAATAACTAAATAGAGTATTTCATATAATTTAATATCAGCGTTTTCATACAATAAACAATTAATATATTTTATATACGCTGACGGTGGGATAAGTTCCCTAGTCTTGAACGAAAACTAAAGACTTAAAAGTTTGGGATAGAGTTTGTTAATCTAAAGGCAAAGACAAGACTATTAAAAGGCTGACAAAAGTCGCTGAAACAGCGAAAAATGGAAAGAGCCCCTAGGTTTTCCCAATAATAGAGTAAAGGAAGCGGTAAAAGATTAAGACAGCAAAGGTTGGGTTAGATTCTTAAGTCTTATCTCAACTAACGATAAATGAAGGGGAAACGAAAGGTTTACCGCCGGGTGTCAAAAAGAATAAGTTACTTCCTAGTCTTGGCATCGAGCAAGGTTGCCAGGTCAAGAAACACTTGTGTAGCCCAGTTTAAGAATTTTTGAAGTTCAAAATCACTACCCTAAATGTAACCTAGAAACTAGCTCGACTCAAAAATTTAAATTTCTAAATATTCCACATCTTGCTGTTGTTTTGCATAATTTCTAAGAAAAAATCCCTAAAATCTTGAAAAGTTTAGAGATATTGTTAGACTTATTTTACGATTTTTTTTTTTAAATAATAAGAAATAAATAGATTTGGTGGTACAACGGCTCAGCCAGGGCCTTGTGACTTTTACAATTTTCCACTATTGCTGTGTGCATTTTATTGGCAGGAATTATAGGTCACCTACAATTTTTTGCCGAGTCCTAAATGAGAAGCACTTATTCATGAAAGGTATATTCTTGGAGGATTTGTCAGTTCCTCGCAAGATGCAGTGCCTCGGAAAAGACATAATAAGAACTAATATCAAATTAGACAATTTTTTTTTAAATTTTTGTCGTAACACAAATTCAGGAAAAAGATAGCCCAATTTTTAATAAATAGCCCAATCTAAGCAACCCCGGAATCATCAGCTATAAGTGTATCAGTGAAATAGTGATACACTTATAGCTTATCCCAAGAAAAATAAAAAAATCATTGAGGAAAAACCCGCTTCTTCCTTGATGAATGGAAGCTGAACCTGCCACTTTTCAGGTGATTTCTGTGATGATAAATAATAGAATATGGTGGGCATGTCATTGGTGGGAAGAACAAGTCACTTTCTAGATGAAGATTCAACAAGGAAATCACTATTTCGTTGGAAGTTGTTTATTCGCCGACCCAGATGATGAAAAATACGATGATTGCGTTATTGATTAATAAATTCACTACATAAATGTATCTGAATTATTCATCACTCATCACTCATTTGTAGTACCTCGTGGCATGATGATTAGTGCGTAGGACTGTCATGCCAAAGTTCTGAGTTCGGTTCCCAGCCGCTGCTACCTAAAAACAGAAATGTTTTTTCCCGAGGTACTGCCTCTTGCGAGGAATTGACAAATCCTCCAAGAGTATACTTGTCATGAATAAGTGCTTCTCATCTAGCCGTTCGGACTCGGCAAAAAATTTTAGGTCCCTTCCATTCCTGCCAAAAACACGCACACAGGAATAGTTGAGAGTTGTAAGTCACTAGGCCTTGGTTCTTCACGAGCTGTTGTGCCACCAAATTTTATTTTATTTTTTCATCACTCATCGAGAGTGGAAAATCTAATAAAAATTCAACTTTGAAATCACAAGATTTATGGTAGTTACTTATTAATCACTTAATTACTCCCATTTGTATTGTTAAGTTCATCTTGGAATCCCCAGCTTTTTCCTCAAGGAATGGAAGCTACACACTCATTTAGTCATCTAGTAAGGCTATCAGCATCGATAATGAACCTTTTACTTTAGTAATTATAAAAACGAACCAAAAACCAGTTCTTTTTAAGTTTTTTTCCATTGTTTTTTCATCGCATAATTTTCCTTGTTAAAATTGCAATTTGTAATTCACCAAGAAAAAGCGTTGTTTCCTAAACACAAACAGAAAAGGGACTCAATGCTATAAACTGAGGAAACTTTGCATTACTCTTTTTCACTCACTTAATCATTGCTTGTTGCTTCTCTTATGGTGATTTGGCAAATGAATTTTTTGGTGATTTCAGCTAAAAAATTCATTGAGGACGTTATTTCCCGCTGGGATCTTGTAAGCTTAATTGATACTAAAGGGCCGATGTTGAATGTGAACAACACCTAAACGTCAAGTTTTGTTCTGCATTTAATTCGACATTTCTCAATTTCAGACTAACTCAATTTGAACCGTGGCAAGAAGTGGCAATAGTGGATGATCAATTTTCGAAAAAATTTCACCTCAGTAGATTCGTCAATAAGCAACATTTCAGCATTTGGGTGAATTATAATACAAGAGTGATTCTCAAAAAACCAATGTACCCACAAATAGTGACTGTTTGGTGCGGTTTATGGGCCGCCGTCATCATCGGGGGGTATTTTTTCCAAAATGAGGCCGGTCAGGCAGTTACTGTGATTGGTGTTCCCTATCGTGAGATAATAGCGCCCGCTAATAATAGTGAGATAATATGGCCCGAATTAGAAGATATGGAAGTGGACAATATGTGGGTTCAGCAGAACGGTGCCACTTGCCCTACAGCTAATGAAGCAATGGCACTTTTGGGCGACAAATTCAATGGCCGTGTTATCTCACCTGGTGGCGATGTCAATTGGCCGCCAAGATCATGTGATTTGACACCGTTGGACTTCTTTCTTTGGGGTTATTTGAAATAAAAGGTGAACGTCAATAAGCCAGCAACAATTCAAGAGCTAAAGGATGAGATAATTCGGCACATTAACGACATAGAACCTCAATTATGCCTCGGCTTCATCGAAAATTTGGACCATCGGATGGAGGTTTTGCCGATATTTTGTTCCATACATAATTGAATCATACCAATATTATCATAATAAACAAAAATGACAATAATTTCCTAAATAATTTGTGTTTTATTCAAAATCAACATCGGACCTTAAAATTTGACCACCCTTTAATAGACACTATGGCAAGAAGAATCTAATTGCCACTTTTCGTTATTGATTTTCTTGCAAAAACAAAGTGTGAATCGTAAGACGAACGAAATCCATTGCTGCCATATCACTAACTGCAAGTGTGTGCCCTCTTTTGAAATTTGCTAGGGAGCTTCTGCGATATGCAACGTTTGTTGGCCATTTCATTCTAACAAAGTGTAACTTTATTACAATGAACTCCAACGCCCTTTTCCACATAATCGGAGAAACGAACAATCCTGCCAGTGCGATCCTGGACACTCCAAAAAAGAAGACGTGTACTTTGCACCAAACCTTCTTCGCCTTCAGCAGATGGCAAGCCGTTGGAGGAGAACTGGAGAAAAATATCGGTACAATCACTTCAGATAACATAACCCAAGAAATGATGGTTTAGTTAGTAAGCATAATTGGAACCAAATCTGTACCTGCGAACCCCTATTAAGTAATCTGAGCCACGGTCTTGGAAGGTGGGTCAGAAACCGAAATGGTCGGATTAGTTTTTATTACGTTTGCCTTGAACAATGTGGAATCTTGGCCTCGTCAGGAACAAAAAATAAACAAAAGTTAGGAAAGGTACCTTTCATACGGGGTTAGGTGTGCCCTCTGTATGTAAGTAAATTATTCTACAAAGCATCCCCTTCAAGAGCAAAATTGATAAGATGATATTCTTAAATAAATCAAAAAATTACTTAAAATAATTAAATTCTAAGTCCTTAGCACAAAATAACAAAAAAATCTCCCGTTTTGTGTACTTTATTGAGCTTCAAAAAAAATTCCGAAATAAAAAAAAAGATACAATAAATCTCTCACCAATGACACGTGTCCTTGTGTCCTTAAGAAAATTAATTTAAAACTCAATTAAAGCAAAGCGTAAATTTAAATAACAAATCGTTCCCTGAAAGTAAACATCAGAGAAGGACTAAGAACACATCACACATAACGACCTCATCCTGGGATTCACTTAAAAAGTTGTTGGCAAACAAAGTCGCCGGGAGATATCTGTTTTGTCGTTTTATGCAAAGGTAAACTTTTAAACTTGAAGGTTTGTAGATATGGATGGACATCAGGACTTCATACATGTATTGTTTATTTATATTCCTTACTCGTTTTACTTGATGTTTCAATTAAACATTAATAAAGAGGATTCTGATTTGAAGGAGCGGAAAGGCGCTGATAACTTTGATGTTATCCTTACAAATAAAATAGCAACCACGGAAAGTGAAACCGACTGGCATCATCATCAACATAACCATCACAGAAGGTACAAATAGATCTGAGCGAAAAAGGAGGACTTAACCACAAGCAAGCTCCTACCACCATATCGTTGGCCACGGCCAGTGCATCAGAAGCAGCTAAAGTTGATGATGGCTCCTTTGCATGGCCCGTGTTTTCTACTCGAGAAAAATCTCTTGTTGGGGCATTCTCTGTGCCAGGATTCACTGTCCTATAGTCGTTGTCAAAATGAAAAGAGTGAAGCAACTCTTTATTTGCTTTTAATTTATTTTCCCTCAATATTTGCTTAGCCGGTGTGTTTATTCACTCTCATCTTGAAAATCCATTTCAATTGTTTTATTTTCTCCTGAAACTGAAAAACACATCCTGTCCTGTATATGCAGGTAAATATGTCTTGCCATTCCCATATGTGCGATATGCATTGGACTCGCTAAATCACCAACAACCAATTTACTAGGGAGCTATATGGTTCTGGTGGCGAGGTCTGGCTTGCTGAAGTGAATAAAGGATGCAGATGTCCAGATTGTTGTTTTTTTTTTTTTGCTCTCTCTCCTCAACATTTGAATGCATGTCTAGCATTAGATCCTGGTTCCTGGAATTCTTTTTTGCATTAAGTTCTGTTTTTGTTTTGTGATGCAACCCCTTTTCTCCCCCAAAACAATCTGTTGGATCTTTTAGCCAGAATCAACAGAACAACAAAACTGTCATTTGTCATTGAAAACATGTGTCCTTCCTCACTTCTGTAGGACTTTACCTATGTAGAAGGATTATTTTTTGTTGGCCTTTCCAACAAGAAGAACAATACCACTCAATAATATTTATTTACTTTTCAAATACCAATGCAGTGTTGATCGCCACTTGGGCTTCCATTTGCACAGAGGTAGAGAGAGAGAGAACTTTTTTGGGTAAAAGATGCTCGGATATCCTTCGGAAGCTATTGATGTTGCTCCTGCTGCTGTTGTTAATGCTGCTACTATACTGTTGGTGACACATTGAAAGTAGGATGTTAACAGAATAGAATTGCACTCTTCATTGCGCAGTTTTAGATGACGATGGGTCCTTGTGTATATATAGTATGGGAACATTGGTATTTGACAGATACTGATAAGTGTTTTGGTACTCCAGACACTTAAGTGGTAGTGCAAAGGTACTTCTTGTCTATGATGGGGATATGTCTTTTACGGTGTCCGGAAATTAAACAAATATCTTCTGTAAAAAAAAAAAAACAGAAGAGCTATTGTATGGAATGGATATTCTCTCATCAATATTTGATTTGCAAGAGATTGCAAAAGAAGGACGAACAATAGAAATTGAATAAATAAGGAAGATTAACAAATAAAAAGAAGAGATTTCATTTGGTTGGATGTATGGAAAAGTCTTTGAATTATTGAGGGTTTTGATATTTTTGTAAATTTTGTCAAGCAAATATACTTTTAGGCCTGGATTAAATTGTTAATTTCACTATTTATTATTATTTTTGTTTGTATCAAACAAATACGGCAACCAATTTTTAGATTTGTTATTATTGAAGGCAAAGGACATCATATAGGTATTGGATAGAAAAATCACATATTTTTGGAGTTGGTATCCTTAATTTGAAAGGAAATAATATTAGCTCACTACACATTCAGAAACATAAACAGCTCTTAATTTAAACAATACAAGTTTAAAAAAAATTTGAAGCCTACAGTTGCGGTTTTTTAAATAGAATTTTAAGTTCATTTTGATGAGTTCGATTTAAAAGGAAACATTTGAGCGTAAAAAAAAGGACTTTACCACTATTATATCTACCATTGGGCACTGTTGAAAGAACAGTTATACATATATGTATCATTTCATTATATAAGATGGTCAAAGATTTTCAAGTTTTCCTGAACTATTATACGCAATACATTTTAGCCAGTGGTTAAATAGGAGGAGGAGCGGAGAGGGGAAAAGTCCTATGACCTTTTCTTTTTAAAAAACCGACAACTTTCAAAAACGACACTTTTGCGTTTGTATGTAACCCAAACAGAGGGTGGCTTTGTTTCCAACGATCTTTTAAGGTTTTAACTTTTTCAATTTTATTTCAACGTATAAAAACAGTAGAAGCTCGATATAGCTTCTTTTTTGTTTTTTTTTTATCCGATGAAAAACTTAAAAAGATACTCGGTAAAAATCGTACTGAGTAGTGTGGGACTCTTACCATATTAAAACCACCGATGAATCAGGGCCAGTCTTTGAAAAATTGACAAATGATTTTTCTTTCTTAATTTATAAATCACATTGGAGGAAGTTTAAGCTATAACACTTTCCCATAGCTTTTAGACCATAAAAGCTCATGAGGCTTGGTTCTTCTTAATCGCTGAACATTGTCTCGTACATTTAAGAAGGTCTCCATTGTGGCATTGATATGACTTTGCAGTCACTGATTGCTTTTTACCACTTCTGTAACCATTTCAATTTGAAGGTCAGGATGTAGATCGCTTTTTCTTATATACCAAGGGGCATTTATTATTCCGTGAAGGACCTTGCTTTGGAATTTTTGGATGGGTTCAGCATTTGTTTTCTTTGTACAGCCCCATAGTTGGATGCCATATGTCCAAATGGGTTTCAGTACTTGCTTATATAACATTAGTTTGTTCTGGATAGATAGGCCAGAGTTCTTTCCTAGTAACCAGTACATTTTTCTGTACTTCAAGTTTAGTTCGTCTCTTTTCTTTTTGATGTGCTCTTTCCATTTAAGCTTTGCATCCAAAGTCATTCCAAGGTATTTGGCAATATTGGGGTAAGGTACTGTTGTACTGTTTATAAGAATTGGAACATTGTTTATTTTTTTGTTTGTAAAGTTTATATGCGTCGACTTTGTTTCAATTAGTTTGTTTGACCATTTTTGCATCCAATCACTAACTTTATCGACTGCAATTTCGCAGTTTTTGTGTAGCCAATATTGCAGTATCATCAGCGAAGATGGCCATGATAGCGTTGATGTCCACTGGAATATCCCTTGTATATAACAGATACAGGGTTGGTCCTAGGACACTTCCTTGTGGTACACCGGCTACAATTTTCTTTAGTTCCGAGTAATTTTGGTCGTACCGTACTTTAAAGAGTCGGTTCGTAACGTAGGATTTCAGTATTTCGTAGTACTGCCTGGGAAGTTCCCTTTGCAGTTTGTACTCAAGTCCCAAGCGCCAAATCTTGCCAAAGGCTTGAGCAACATCTAAGAATATAGCCGAGCATACTTGTTTTTCTTCAAGTGCCTTTTCCACAACATCCGTAATCCGATGCACTTGGTCTATCGTGGAATGTTTATTTCTAAATCCAAACTGATGGCTTGGAATTAGTCTTCTTTCTTCTCTTATTTTGCTTAGTCTTTTCAGAATAACCGAAATAGGTCTGTAAGATGTTACTTCTGTTGGTGGCTTACCTTGTTTAGGTATAACAATGACTTCTGCGATTTTCCAATGATGTGGCACATATCTTAGTTTAAGGCATGCATTTATTATAAATTGAAGTTTTTTGAAGGCTATTGAAGGCATTTCTTTCGAAACCTGAGCAGTAATTAGATCGGACCCTGGTGATTTTTTGTTAGAAAACTTATGTTGACACATACTTCTTACTTCTTTGAGCGTGACAAAAGGAATTTCACGCTTAGCTACTTTCTATAAGAAGTATTTTTCGTAGAAGCATCCACCGTCAGACTATTCAAAAATCTACTAAGTGAATAGTTCTTTAACTCACAGATTCTTTTCCTTAGTTCGTTTTTAAGACCGGGAAATCTAGTAGCTTGCCATTTTCTTCAAACTCTTCTTTTCTCCAAGATCAGCTCCTTTATTTCGACAGGATATTTTATTTCTTTTTCTCTTGAGTTCGAAATTCTTGGAGTACTTTCTTCTGCAGCCTGTTTTTTTAACTTCATGATCAATTTCCTTGATATAGTGAGGTTATAAGACCCAGGAGGTCAATTCAATGGGTTAATTAATCACAGAAAGAGTGTATTCATCTGTTATTTGATAATTTCGTTTGATAACAACTGTCCCCAATTATGGGTGTGTTCATTAGGCTTAGATTTATTTTCCTTCCTTATTTCATGCAAATGTGGTTAAAATTATCTCATTTCTATGTAAGGTGACGTTTGGATTTAAGTATATAAAGGGTTTTTCAACAGGGACGCTACAAAAGTAGAGCAGCAGGGACAGCAAACGACTTGCCGCTCTTTTGACAATTCTCTTGAGTAAGGTTTTCCATTTCATGATGGAAAGAAATACGAGCCAACAACGAGTCGAAATTATTAAAATTTACTACCGAAATTCGGAGTCAGTGGCCTCAACGTTAAGAGCGCTACGCCCAATTTATGGTCGTCATAATCGCCCTAGCAGTGACGTCAGTCACGTCAGTGAGACAAAGAAGTGCCCGTAGTGGCGATAATAATGCTGCCGCTGAGTTTTCAAGCGTTTAGCATCTCTGTGACGTGGTTGTGGAGAATTTTGCGAAAAGATCTTGGCCTACATCCTTACAAGATTAAATTGACACAAGAACTGAAGACGCTTGACCACCAGAAGCGTCGTATGTTCACGAATTGGGCTGAGCAACAACTTGAAAATGATTCGGATTTTCATCGAAAAACCATCTTGACCGATGAGGCTCATTTCTAGCTGAATGATGGCTTCGTCAATAAACAAACATTTCAAAATTCATTAGCATTGCTTACTGAAAAACGTCTTATAAAATTATTTTTTTTAAGTATTTACTGACTTTTCTTTTTAGATTTATAATATTGAACGGATAAATAAAATTGAAAAAATCTTATTCTTCATCACTATTTTCAATCGGCCAGTTCGGAATAAAGTTATAAAAATCTATATTTTAAGTAGGAATTGGCTTCATTTTGAAAAGGGTAGGAGTCCATAGGGACTTAGCATATTTTTAAAAATAAATATGTTCTTGTTAAGGATTAAATGGGTATGTTTAAAACTAAGAATGGGATTGGAGAACACATAGACCTGTATAAAACCATAAATAGTTCAATTTACCAAAAAAAGTGGACTTATCCCCTTTTCAAAATAACTGATTTATTATTTCTTGATTTTTGTGGAGTTTATGAATAAGATTCAATTACAAATGGTAATTGCCGCCTTTACTCCAAAATGCGGTTCGCCCAAACTTAATAGCATTTATACAACTCAATGTAAGTTCTTTCACTAAATTGTTATGTGCAGAAGTCGATATCCATCGAATAAACAATGCGTCCTAGATTGGATAAGGTGGCACTTAACTGTAACTGATGAGTCCATCAGCCATGTCAGGCCTTTTAAAATTGAATCTTATTCATGAACTCCACACAAATTAATTAATAGATAAATTAATTTGTTTTATTGCTTATAGTCTTTGACTGTAAATAATTTTATATTTATTTTATCATTATTTATTTAAAGTGGAGGTTACTTGTTCCAACTTAAAACCATTTAAGTTCCCGCGCGAAAAAAAAGTATGCAAATATTTTTGCAGTTTGCTTGCAACAAGTTTATTTGAATTGTTAACATATCAAAACAAAACAGGTGGACCTTAGGCATTATTTTCTTGCACATGGTTTTTGCATCCAAAAATAATTGCTTTGCCTTTAAACGCCTATAGTTTATTAATTAAGGATAATTTAATGATTCAATTAGTGGCTTAGATCAAGGCAAACATTTTTCACTTTTAATATTATAGAAAATGGTGCAGAGAATAAAGTGGAAAAATGTTTTGAAATTTTTGATTTTTTTCTCATTTGAATCTGGTGAAAACCAAACTCAAAGTGAGATTCAACAAGGTGAACATAAACTACTCACTGCCCCACACCAAAATACATATATGGAGTCAATCTGGATCAAACGCTGTCACCTTACAAACTCTGCAGCTTAACTAAAAACCTAACACAAAACCATCCAGAAGCTAGTTTTAGCGTCAACTATATGGAGATCAACTGAAATACATTCTGTATAAGTGAAAAGTTATGAAATTTCAAATAAAAAGTGTCCCAGCTAACTGAGCTGATGCATGCACACTACCAGGACATCTCCTCGATACTTGAAGAGTTCCACAGGTAGGCCATCCGAGCCGGCAGATTTGTTGCTCTTAAGCTTGTGGATGGCTTTCTTAATCTCTTCAGTACTGGGCACTGGGAAGGGATCCTGTCGCTTCCTCTACAGATTGCTCACTGAGAAGCTGCCGAAAATGCTGTTTAAACACGCCTACAACTCCCTGTGCTTTGGTAAATAGGTTCCCTTTGCTGTTTCGAAGAGCTTGCGTGCCGGTTTTATAACCACATGCCAGTTGCTTGGCTGTTTTGTAGAACCGGCGGATGTTGGTGACGGTGCTAGACTCCTCGAGATACCTGAGCTGAGAGGCTGCGGATGCTCTTTCTTTCAACGCAGTGTTTTCTTCTCTTTCCATCTCTTTTCACAGTACTCCTCTCTTGCTGTTCTTGTTTTCCGTTTTAGCATTTGCAACGTGCAGGAGGTCGTAAAAATCCTCCTTGTTAGACTCCTCAGCTTCATCGGTAGGGGCGTGTGCACATATTAGGTTGATGTTTGGATGGTAGCTTTGATGCGAATCACAGCCAGGCGATCGATGATCGGCTTAGAATCGATGACTCTCGATCTAAGTCAATTTCCCACGACGAATCCGCATCCTTACATGTGCAGTCTTTTGATGACAGCTGTAATAAATGTCGCATTTTTTTCTTTTCATAATCCCGATCCTATCCATCGTATTTCCTGGATCGCGGTAGTATTTGCCTTGTACCGCGTGAGGACAGATTCAAGTTTTTGAGTAGCACCTGGCGTATAGAGTGTCCTCACATTCCAGGTGTAGCTCGAGGCCCCCAGTTCCTCCAACATCCAACCACCCAACAAGTGCTGCCCTATGCTGTTAACATTTTTAAAAAAATAGCAAATTTGATAATTTTATGCGAATAAATTCTTTTTTTGAATGTGTGCAATTTCTCAAACATACAAATTGTGCTGTTTTGTATTCAGTCTGTGTAGCAAAATATCGAAGAGACAAAAACATTTCGATACACATATTTGCAACTTTTACAATGATTTTGCGAAATGGTTAGTTAACAGCGCCATTTTTGATTTTCAAAAAAAAATGGAAAATTTGATAAACTTTTTTCGAAATTTTGTAGTTTTGTAAAAATTTGAGTTGTTTTGTTTGTGTTGCCAATTGCCATGCAAATGTGTAAGACCTCAAAAAACTGAAATTATTTGAATTTTTCTCTTGGGGCATACGGCAGCACAAACGGAGTACTAACAAAAAAGTACAATTTTCATTATTACAGGTATTTACAAAATTTTAATCGATACAATTTGCAGATTTTTGAATTTTTATTTAATATTTATGGCAAAAAGCAGCAGTTGGGCACAATTCAGTAGAAATTTAAATTTTTTTGAAGGTCAAAAGAGTGGCTATTGCTTCGCATTTTTTTCTTTTGCTGTAAAAGTTTCGAATATGCCATTTTTCTTATGTATTCAGCAAGTATGGCAGAATAAGTAGAGAACTAAATAGCACAACAACTTTAATTTTCATCCTTAAAATCTGAAAAATTGCAAATATTTAAATATTTTTGACCTTACTTCGATATATGACATCATTAATTAAGTACAAAACAGAACAATTAAGTATTTGAGAAAGATTTTAGACTTAAAAAAAAAAACATTTGCTACTAACATAAAATTTGCAATTATGTACTTGATTTCTTATCACTTCTATTTTTTGCAGAATTTCAAAAATATTTTATTCGCAAATTTACAATTTTTTTAAAAATATTTACGGCAGAAGGCTGCACAAGTTTTTTACAATTTTGTTTGGGTGCTAACTTTTTTATCTTTTCAACTTATGGCTGCACAAACTGAACACAATAAAGCACAACTGTCATTTTTAGGAAATATAAATTAAAAAAAAAAACATTTTTAATTTTTTAGTCAGTAGGAGTACCTAGTGGAAATATTCTCTATAAACTGAGAGAAATATAATAATCCAGATGAAATCGACGGTGCTGTCTTCAGTATAGTTAGGTCAAACTATGTACTGGTTTCTACCTTCAGCCTCCAGGTCCAAAGAAGACCGAAAATCCTGTTCAAGGACCAAACACTCTCTAGTATGCCAAAGATTGCATGGCTTGATATAGAAGACTGGATGTAGCTGGCTCGGGATTGTAAGGGATTGTAGGTCACTGTGTCTCGTCAGATAGTGACGTTCATGGATTGTATTTTTATCCGCATAACAAGAGCCAGCGGAATAGTAAAGAGAGATGCTTACATTTATTTGTATGATAAAATTAATCGCGCTTAACAAGAATGTGTATAAAATTAACACTAAATTACTTCTATAATTATTGCTTTCACTATCTGGTTTAAAAGTAAATTACTTTTGATAATTTATTATTTATCAAAATTTTAACAAGCACGCAATTTCAAATGAATCCATCCAAGTTAAGTGAAATAGAAATTGCCATTTTCGTTTGTGTGTTATATAAATGACCCAAAATTGTTTACATAAATTTAACAAAAGAATATTTGCTTCAGCACAAAAGAATATTATTTCCATTCAATTTAAAATTCAATTAATAACAAACAACTTCACTTGGTTCTGCGTAATTTCATTGCAACAATAGATCAGCCATATTGGCATGACAAAGCAACTTCTCTATACATCAAGATATGGGTATAGCCTGTGCCTGTGCCTTCCCGATGCCAAAACGAAAACCCATTAATTAATAATTCATCGAGAAAGTTGTTTTGCCAAAGCCTTAGCTTGTAACACAAAAGACTATACTCGTATCTACAAAAATGAATTAAAAAAAAAAAATAATATTATCCAAACGCAAAAGCGAATCTAATTTAACCCCATGTGGGGGTTTGTCCTTTAAGCCGCAAGCTGCGTTCGTTTGTCACACAAAGCACTCAACTCAACTCCTCCGATAAAAAAAAAATATGTGTATAAACTGGAAGTGCGTCATTTTATTCGAATTTCGTCTCACATCCATATCCTTGCAGATTTTGCAGTTGAAAATGTAAACATTCGAAAGTTCTCATTCCCTTCAGTCAGATGTGTCGTCCTGCGGAGTAAATCAACCTTAATCCTAGGAAAGAAGTGCGGGATGGTACGTGTGGTAGGGTAGAGGTGGACTTTATTTGCGGCTTAATGAATGTTTAATGATTTGTTAATTGGATTTTCGGTTTTGAGCATTTATAAAAGTGTGTGTGTGTGTAGTTGTCCTGCATTTCAGTTCCTGATGGTATAGCTTACTCAAAGGCACCATCGAAATAATAAATCATGGTCCTGTGTTAACTTTTGGAAAACTTTCAAGCAAGCAGGGACTGTTTAGGATTTTTTTTTCTTGATAGCTTTACTGCCCCACCACTCGCTTGGGAGATATTTTGAAATGCAAAACAATCACGATGGGGTTGCTGCAAAAACGCATAAGGATACAAACTGAAAGTAATTTCAATTTGTTGTTTGGTTTGGTGTTGATTTTTACAATGGTGACTTGATTGGTTTCAAGGATAATTGACGTAAAACATAGGGGAGGAGAACAACTGGGTTGTGGAGTGGTATTTTGTTACAAATTCCCAAAAGGCTTGTCAATTTTTTCAAAGGATTATGAACAATCTTGATATTTATAATGCATTCATACATATGAATCTACATTATGTGTGAATTTTTGAATATAATTATGAGCTTCGACTATCCTGTCTTTCTTATTTTAAACAAGCCGCACCGAGTGAAAACTTTACGTGACCTGTAGTGTCAACAAGAGGGATTATCGTCACCAAATCCAGGCAGGACCAGAAAACATCGACACCATACTTAAACAAGGGGGCTCTACAATTAAATCAGAAAAAGCGTTCGAGAAAAACATTTAACACATGTATCTATAATATACATATAACGGGTGATTTTTTAAGAGGTTTAGAACTTAAAAAAAAAAACAAAACAGAAAAAATTCGAAAAAATTAATGAAATATTTATTTGAATCGATAGTTTGAACCTTGCAATTCAATGTTTAAAGATAATTTCATGCAAATAATGACCGCGGCTGCGTCTCAGGTAGCCCATCCGCTGAGTCCAATTTTGGCATACTCTTTCACACATATCGGCCGGTATCTCACGAATGAATGCATGGATGTTGGCTTCCAGTGCGTCAATCGAAGCGGGCTTGTCCCTATAGACATTAGCTTTGACATATACCCACAAAAAATAATCTAATGGTGTCAAATCGCACGATCTAGGCGGCCAATTGACCGGCCCGAAACGTGAAATTAACTGTTCACCAAACTCGCCTCGCAATTGCGCCATTGTTTCGCGTGCTGTGTGGCATGTGGCACCGTCTTGTTGAAACCACATATCATGCAAGTCAAGAACTTCCATTTCGGGCAAAAAAAAGTTTGTTATCATCGCTCGGTAGCGTTCACCATTGACAGTAAGGCTGCGATTCGCATCATCTTTGAAGAAATATAACCCAATAATGCCGCCGGCCCATAAACCGCACCAAACAGTGGCTTTTTCGGGATGCATTGGTAGCTGTTGCAATGCTTCTGGCTGATCTTCACTCCAAATGCGGCAATTATGCTTATTTACGTACCCATTCAACCAAAAATGAGCCTCATCGCTGAACACAATTTTGTCGATAAAAAAGCGGATCCTCGGCCAGCTTTCCAAGAGCCCATTCACCAAAAATTCGGCGTTGTGGTAGGTCGGCTGGCTTTAGTTCTTGCACCAGCTGTATCTTAAAAGGCTTTACGCCCAAATCCTTCCGCAAAATTTTCCACGTAGTGCTGTAACAAAGGCCTAACTGCTGGGAACGGCGCCGAATCGACATTTCGCGGTCTTCTGTCACACTAGCTGATACGGCCGCAATATTTTAAGCTGTTTGACAGTGACTCAAGGCACTAAACACACGTCAGCTGTCAAAACCAGTGCTGCCAAAACCAAACCAGCTAAAAAATCACCCGTTATATATACATTGTATATGGTAAGGCAATATCATAGACGCTACAACTAAGTATGGAGCTTATTTGGCCTACGTCAGAGCAAATAGCATCATCACAATTTGCATCCAAAAAGGTTCTTCATCAATCAAGCCTTGACCCCGCTTAATTTTCCAACTTAAATGGATTACACTCACTGTCGAGAAGGTGAAGTAAGCTACAATGGGAATAGAACTTTCAAGATTGAGCTCCAAACCTTACAGTCAAACTAGCTTTTGGTACTCGTATCACAAAATTTTGTACCCCACTGGAATTGCATTTTACTGTTTTTCAAAGTCGAAGGAACACCACAATAACTTTGGAGTATTTCTCCTCACAGCGTTTCTTCACCATTTTACACATCCAATATTTAAAACAAATATTTATTTCAATTTCTATATTGATCTGGAATTTTTTTCAACTTGTCCAAAAGTGAGGCATTTTAAACAGTAAACCACTAAGGTTTTTTGCTTTCCTGTGCATTAAAAAAAATTAATTAACTCATATTTTGATCTTTTCTGAACTTAACCAAAAGTTGAAGTTGTCAATTGTTCTTATTTGTCACAATCCAATATTCAAAGTCCTTAGCATTGCGCCGTCCATCGCACAGTGGTTCGTTTATTGAATTTTGACGACACAAATCATTTCCCTCACCAATAAATTCTTAATATAAATTATTGAAATTTGGTACACTTGATGATTTGCGGATGCTGAATTCAGTGATACTGCTTATTTTTTTGATTTGATAGGAAAGATTTTCAATGGGTTTTTCATGAAATAAGTGAAAGATATTTTTTTAAATAGTAAGTGTTTTTAAGTTATTTAAAATAATATCTTTTAGGTATTAATTTGTTTTTTTTTTGTCTACTTCAAACAGAGGCTTCACAATTTACGTCTCAACATGGTCTAAGACTTCAAAATTTTAAATAAGGTAATGTCGAAGTTAGGAGCTAAGTGAAGTTTTTGTTTGAAGTCCTAAAGTATGCGTTTGAATGATTGCTTCCACATAAAAATGACACCTATACTGATTTGTATCGAATTGAAAGAAGATGCTCCAAAATGCTCAGAAATGTTCCCATGGATAAGAAATTATTTTAGTGCTTATTTTTAAAAAATATTTTGTATTTGAAATTATTTTTAGACCTAATCTGATTGAATCTGAACAGAAATTGACAAATTTGAAGTAGTTGGAAGCAGCGAATTAAATTTTAGGTCAACTGCTCAGAAACTGGAAAATATCAAAAATAATCTTAAGTAATAGTTTTAATAATGTTGATATTTTTTCTGCTCTCATTATTTAAATCTGACATCAAGCAAAGAATTCTGATACTTGATAGTTGGGAAAACCCGTTAACCTACCATTATTTTTTAAATATAAGAATATTTAAATTAAATTAAACGGTTTTTCAAAATTTCAAAATTAGGTCTTAAAATAATTTCTAATGCAAACATTTTTAAGAATTAGCACTTAAATTAGTTCTTATCTCTTGGGAACATTTCTGACCATTTTATACCATCTTTTCTATAATTTAAAAATTTAACAAGAAATTGGAAGTTTTTTTTTAAATTATCCGAATATAAAATTTGATTGTCATGGCAAAAATATCCATAAGGATGACAAACTTAAACAAAAAAAAAATAAAAATAAATAATGTTTGTCTCGTGTCATTTCCTGCTGTAAGGCAATAACAAAATGCTGTAACACAAAATTTGCAAGCAAACCTAAAAACATAAGGCTGAAGAATGCTTTTTGTTTCAACTCTATACGAGCAAGAGCACTAAAAATAAAATGGACGACTGGGTCGCACGTACTTGTTCTTATGTCCAAGACGCTGAGGGCTTACGAAAAGTATATTGAAGGACATGATGTTATGAGAGAAAAACAACTTCTTTGAGAGTTTGGAATAAAAAAAAGAATGCCATCTTAATTCTTGACTGAATATTATTAGGTATATGGAAAAAAAATTTAAATCTTTTCTTAAAAAAGAATTTTCTTATATTTCAAATTCTTAAAGCATTTGTAGGGTAACTTTTGGTATGCAGATCTTATAAGTATTTATTTATCTGCATTTAAAAATAAATTTTCAAAAAAAAATGTTTTTGAGATATTGAATCTTCACAGAAACAATTTCTTTTAAAAAATTCAAAAACTTATTTTTTTTTTTGAAAATTTTTATGTGGCAAATTTTTTTTTTTTTTTTTTTTGGAACTCGTACATAAAAGATAATTTTTATCTGTTTAGCCGATAGTGAGAAAATTTAAAATTAAAAAAATAACATTATGAGAGCTACTTTTAACTGCTGCTATTTCTTATTTGTATAGTAGTCGGTAAGCATCGATACAATTTTTGAGTCTTAGAAGGGTACGATAGTCATCTAATTAATGAGCCTAAATATCGTACCTGGGCGAAAAGCAAATTGGAGTTGAGCTCACTTGAACTTTTAATTTGAATTATATTCAGTCACTCCACTTAAAAAGAAGAATTTTCTTTTCAAATTCTTTTTGGAAAATATAGAGAAAGCTTAATACAAATTGTAGGAGCCGTTTTTAAGAAAAAAATATTTTTCTTATCGGTTTTTGAACATTTCTATGAAGGTTAGAGGTTTTTTTTTCCATAAAATTTAAATTTTAAATTCCTTAAAAGTGTAAAAAAAACTCTTAAACATCGAGTTTCATAAATATCGAACATGAAGTTTCCAAAATATTTGATTTTCAAAATTAACATTTAAAAAAAATTTTTTTTTGAAAATTTTGGTAAGAAAACTATTGAAATCAAAATTATCATTTTGAAGAATATCGAAAATAGATAAAATGGTTCTATCAACAAGTAAGTAATCAGTTTTTGGAAAATAGTTTTCCATTCAAAGATAGTCTCCGTTGAAAAAAATTTATAGAACTTTTCTTTTAAGAAAATTTATTGAGCCATTTTTGAGAAAAATTTGATTTTGTAAAATTTCTACAAAAAATCGTACACCGTTATTTTTTTTTTATTTGTTAACAAAGAATGAATAAAAGGTTTAAAGAAAATCGATTCAGCCGTATTGGCTGTTGCCGAATAGACTGAGAGACCCTTTTTTCGTCTTTTCTATCATCGTTATTACAAGTCTGTTAAAAATTTCGAGTTAAATTTTTATGACTTGTGTATACAATGCTATAAATGCCTTACATTGTTTGGTATTCATCTTAACCGTTACTTTTAAATAACTTATTTTTTATAAAAAAGTGATCAAAAAATCCTGGTTATTTTTTTTTCTTTCTAGGAGCAACAGATTTTGAGAAAATGTGCCGGAGCGTTAATATCGGGTTATTCAATAAGAGCGCTACAAAAGTTTTTTTAAATAAAACAAAAACGGTTTTGGATATCAATGAAATTCTTTCAATCAATTTAACTTTCGATATTCGTCGCTGGCTTGTTGGCATAGACCAAAGACTTGACGTAGCCCCACAGGAAATAGTCTAACGGCGTCAAATCGCACGACCGAGGCAGCCAAGCAACTGGACTATTTCGTGAGATAACACGTTCTCCAAACTTGGTTTCCAATTAATTGATTGTGACATTTGCTGTGTGGCTTGTGGCGCCGGCGCCGTCCTGTTAGAACCACATGTCGTTCAAGTCCATATCATCCAATTGGGGCCAAAAATATTCGGTTATCATTGAACGGTAGCGATCAATGACGCCGTCGGCCCATAAACCACACCAAACCGTAATTTTTTCGGGATGTAATGATGACTCATGGAGTACGTGTGGATTGCTGCCTGACCAATATCGCATATTTTGTTTATTGACGAAGCCATTCAGCCAGAAATGAGCCTCATCGCTGAAGATGATTTTTCGATGAAAATCCGAATCATTTTCAAGTTGTTGTTCAGCCCAATTCACGAACATACGACGCTTCTGGTGGTCAAGCGGCTTCAGCAGTTCTAGCGTCAATTTAATCTTGTAAGGATGTAGGACAACGACGTCAAAGAGATGCCCAACGCTTGAGAACGACGTGTGAGAAATACATTTGGGCTTTCTGCAACTGAAGACTCAGCGACAGCAATATTCTCGACACTACGGGCACTTCTTTGTCTCATTGGCACGGGAACATTTTGTACTGTGCCTGTGGATTCAAATTTTTCCACTAGACGCTCAATTGCTGATCTGCTAGGACAATTATGACGACCATAAATTTGACGTAGCACTCTTAACGTTGAGGCCACTGACTCCGAATGTCGGTAATAAATTTTAATAATTTCGACTCGTTGTTGGCTCGTATATCTTTCCATCACGAAATGGCAAACCTGACTGAAGAGAAATGTCAAAAGAACGGCAAGAAATATGGCGTCGTTTGCTGTCCCTGTCGCTCTACTTTTGTAGTGTCCATTTTGAAAAACCCTTTATAAGAGCTTTGTTCTGTAATGAAATTTGTTCATCGTCTTGTTTAGGCTAGTTTTTCTCAAAATCTGCTGCTCCTACCGACTACCGACTTTTTTGTGTAGAATTTTATGAGCAATAATATAAATTTATTAATTTAAACAAAAAAAATATACATTTTATGAGTTATTTACAGAAAACTGTTATCTATAACTTTTACAGTACCAAATCAAAAATTTACTTTGACACGCTATAACTTCAAGATTAATAAACCAACCGAGTTTGTTAATAACTCATTTTTTGACAAAATTTGCATGATTTTCTCTGAATTATTGATTCTATGCAAAAAGTATGTTTTGCCATTTTGTTTTCTAATTTTAATAGGCTAATAGTGAATTAAATAGCATTTTAGGTTTAAAACATATTTGATGATGTGGTACTTTGTGGCATGATGGTAAGTGACTGTCATGCCGAAGGCCTAACTCCCAGCCGCTGCCACGTACAAACAGAAATGTTTTTCCCAAGGTACTTCCTCTTGTGAGGAACTGACAAATTCTCCAAGAGTATTCCTTTCATGAATCAGCGCTTCTCATCTAGCCGTTCGGACTCGGCAAAAAATTCCTGCCAATAACACGCACACAGGAATATTTGAGAGTTGTAAGTCACTAGGCCCTGGTTCTCCACGAGCTGTTGTACCACCGAATTTAATTTAATTTGATGATGCCCTAAATAAACAAATATTTTCAATAATAAAATCCTTGAATGTAATATTGCTCCTTATTAGAAGGAATATTTAATGCATTTTCATCTTGATTATTTCAGGCAGCAGTAACCTAGTTCAATTGTTTGAGTTTGGGCGGTGACTTCAACTTTCACTTAAACTTCATTTTTTTAAAATTTTTTTTAAAGAATATTTAAAGAATTTTTGAAAAGCTCTCTATTGTTTGCAAATATAACCCGTACAACAACTTCCATTAAATAAGTCTAAAAATCTACTATTTTTTCCTAAGTGTGTATAAATACCTAACCTATCTATATCAAAGGACTAGCTCCCACCAATTTGAACTAATAATTCAATTTAACACTCTTTTCCTCTTTGTTTTTGGGCGACTTTGCCTAATAAACTAAAAACAAACCTTTAGTCTATTAATTTGCCATAAATTAGCAGACAAGGACACAAAAGCGTCAACACTTTGCAGAGTTTCTCCATCCAGAGAGAGGTGAGAATGTTGGGCAAAATTTAATTAAAAGTTAGTAGTGTATCGTCGTTCGTCGCATAACCCGAACATCCAACGAATATGGCAAAGGCAAGGCATCTTACTAGCCTCAAAAAATTGGTGAACTCTTTACTCTATAACATAACATCGTGACAAAAAGAGGAAATCAATCGCACTTTAAGAGGTCGTTATTCAGGGAAAATGGAAAGACGATTTTCCTCTTAAACGGAAGTGCATGTTTCATACCTGCCACGATAAAAGTTAAAAGCTTGGATTCTTTTATCCCTCCTTCTGCTTAGGGACTGATTGACTAAAGACTTTTTAACGGGTGCAGTTTTTCCAATAAATGAATGGCAATCGCTCTTATTTTCTTTAAGTCCGGCATTTATAGAATTTTCTATTCAAGTTTAACTATCAGGGCTAAATCCTTGAAGACGACAAAAATTTCTTGAAAGTCTACCCGATTCGACATAATAATGAATTAACTTTTTGACAGATGATCAACTGACAGCCGAGGAAGACGTCGACAAACAATAACCTTGAATCAGCTGCTGCCCATGATCAACCCTGACTTTGATACTCCGACAAAAACCATTGACATATTTCCAATTTGTGTGCGAACGTTTGTGTTTTGTTTTGGGTTCTTTCTCGGGATTTACTTTTCAACATAAAAATTGAGTTCCCTTACCCGACCCCGTGTCGAAGTGTTCAGATAGAAGTGACAACTATTCACGCATCTAATTCCCCACTCTCGCCGTCTATGGTTGCTCCTTTCATGCTGGGTCTATGTGTCTGCTCCATTCCATACGTCAAATAATTGGCAAAATATCCTACGATGTTGGCGCAAAAAATGGAAGAAAATTGAAGTCGCAAAAAAAAAATCGATTTCTTTATAGGAAAGGACACGTCGTCGTCGCGTCGTCCACGTCGTCTCTGCTGGAAAGAACTTCTGCTCCTGCTGTTTTAGCGATGATGAGATACTCGCACATAATCACCCTCACCGTGGTGTTGTCGTCGTCATTTTAGTCGAGACAATTGACAGACAAAAGCACACAACATCACGGAAGACGCTTTCTTTTGATGCAGACTATGTATACTATAAAGCTGCAAGATAAAGCCTGCGGGGGAGGGTGAAAACCATGATGAAATAATTCATTTTGTCGCTTCCGCTATTTGTTTAGAGATTTTTTTCTTGTTCGTTTGTCTTTTTTTGATGGTATTGTAGGCAGCCAAGCAAGGACGGCCGGCCGGATGTCTTGGTCGAATAGATCCTCCCTTATACAGTGTTTCTTCCGGTCTTCACATTCATGTAAGATATTTCTCATTTAGTTTGTGGCCAGATTTTATTTTGTTGATGAGAGTGAGACAAATCATAAAGGGACATGGACAAAATATCCTCGACACATTACTTTAATTATCGTAAATGGATTTCTTCCTTAATTTTTTGCCCATCCAGGAAATGCGCTGAATTGTGGGGTTGTATAGGTATACATTCCCATTTTCCTTTGATTTAGTTAAGGATATTTTGTGTTTGTTTTTTTTGTTTATCGTATCATGATTTAGGGTTTGGATTGTTTTTGTTTCCTCTTGAATGAAAGAACTTTTATATTTTTGTATTAGGTATTTTTTGAACAACCAAATTATCATGATTGACATTCTCCTTATTAGGTGTAAGAAAGAAAGACCCCGACTAGGTAACAAGCTCTTGTTCTTGCATAATATATTTTGAAAAAATTTCAAAAGAATGAAACAAATTCTTTCATAACAAGTTCTTTGATAATTTAAGTTAAGACACAGAATTGGATCCGAAGTTTTGAACAAAAAATCATACAAAATAAAAGTATAAAAATGAATAAGACTAATTACAAAATTTTCAAAAATAAATTTTGTTTTTTTTTTAATCCTTAAGTCCGAAGTTAGCACCGCAATTTTTGATTTTCGAAAAAAAAATGTTGTGCTGTATTTTGCTCAACTTGTACTGGCTTACGCCGTAATTTTTTTTGCAAAATTCGCAAATTTGCAAATTTTGCGAATGAAATTTTTGAGAAATTTCAAAATTTCTTTAAAAAGCAAGTTGTGCTGCTTTGTGCTCGAAAATTCCTACTAAGAACCAAAAAGAGAAATATAACACATCGCATAATTGCAACTTTTATGGCCAAAACAACTTTGCGAAGTGCTGTAGGTTGAAGTTAGCACCGCCATTTACGATTTTCAACGAAACAAATGTTGCTGCATTGTACTCAACCTAAATCGCAAATTTGCAAAATTTACACATGAAAATTTTTCAAATTTTGAAATTTAGCAAAAAATTAGAGTTGTGCTGTTTTGTTCTCACTTTGTGTTGCCATATTCCGAAAAGATTAAAAATCGCAATTTTGTAACTTTTACTACAGCACAACTTTTTTTTTGAAAATCCAAAATGGTGAAAAATGAAACTTTCAAGAAGTTTTTGCCATTTTAAAAAATGAATATGAAGAAATAAAAATTAAATAAAACAGATTTGAAAGTAGTCTTTGAAAAGATAAAACTCTTCTTGCCTAGAATATAGGAGCCTCCAATATACTAGGAGATCCGTAAAGGCTCTTACATGGCTTAGAACAGCTCATAATATACTTATCAAAAAAGAAAACAATTTATTCAACAGATGCTCTTAATCCTTTTCGTACTCATCAAGAAGTTTAATAAAAAATCCTTCTTAAAAAACAAATAACTGGTAGGTGAACATAGGTACAAAAAGAAAAGTAAAGAGACAAAGGGTACAGAACTTGTTAGGAAAAGTTCGAATTAAACAAGCAAAATCTAAATTGAAAAGTGATTACTGACACATCGTCCCTGTCTTTGTATGTAACTTATAAGTATTCATTGTTCAGAGCAGCAAATGAAAAAAGTAGTGAAAGGAAATCAAATTTTTTTATTTGCTCAATTCTGCAAAACCAAGCAATTGTCTCGAACTCATTGTCGTCGTCAACCTAGGTTAGGAAAAGATAACAGATGACATTTTTGATATGGTCGACAAAGAATAAAGTAACTGAGAAAAATGAAACCTTTTGAAGTTCTGTTTGTTCCTTCAGAATCAATAAATTGATATAAGTTGTGACGTTTTGCTTGTGTTTGATTACGAGTTTAAAAGACAGTGGCACCATTATTATTTCGTGTATAAGCACTTCGACTTTTTTTTAAGCTTCTTTTCGTACCCAAAAAATTAAATTGAATTATTTGAAAATTCCCCATAGTTTTTCAAAAAAATGTAGTTCTGTTTGATTTTCACTAAAGGCCTTCAAAAATGGGAGCCATATCAATTTTTGAAATACGCGCTTCGAAAAAATTTTTTTAGATTATTAGTAACAGACATACAAAAATTAATATTTAAACTCAAATTTCAATTTATTAATAAAAATTAGCTGTTCGTTAATCCCCTGAGACTTCAAAAACTTACCAATAGACTTAGAGATCTCCAACCATAGTTTAGAGAAAAACAAATTGAATTGAGAAGTCCATACAACTCGTATTGCAAAAAACTAAAATTGTTTATGAAAGAATGGCATTTTAATTTAAGAAATCTCAGGCCACCTTTTTATTATTTTATTTAATTTTAGTATTCCTCTTTTAGAAAATTTTCCTAAAATGATTATAAGAATTTTCCATTTTTTTAGAGATTAAAGTGGAAAACACATAATATCGTCGGCTTAGAGTGTAAAGCGGCTATAACTCCACTTTTTTGTTGACCATTATAGACCACTTCAAAAATTGCTAAAAAATGCCAAAGTCTATCTAATCTTTTCAATTTCACTGAATTTGGCAATAACGAGTGTTGAAAAATATTTAATGTGATTTTGCTTTTATTCAAGTAATGCGAACACTTTGTTTAAAATACTTGTTTGTAAAAAATGTAAAATAGGAGTTAGCTGCTTAACACTCTAAGCTGACGATATGTATGTAAAATTGACGAAGTGGATTTATACGTTTGAGTTAATAATTAAAAAAAATTATCTCTTGAAAACATCAAAATTGCTTATTTTGAAAATCATTGTTGGATATGTTTATAACTTTCTAAGAATAACACATACGCAACCAATTAAAATTGAATTAGCTGAAAATTATACAATGCATTTGTTCAGAAGTGAGTAGTGCTACTCGTATTTCAATTTTCCTACAGATGGCCCTGAAAAACTAATAGTTGGATTCTGTTAAAAATGCACCATATTATGGGGTATTTCATTTGGAATTGCGTTGAATATTAAAACCCAAAATTGGCTAAAGGCATTGACTTATTATATATGGACTGCCAGTCGTTTGTTTTTTTCATACAAAAGCTCAATTGAAAAGGGTTCAGCTTCTCCTTAACATCATAAGAGCTCCCGTCGAACATGCGGCGAACAAAACAACTATCCTAACGTCTGTATGTCGATCATTCTATCATACTTGTCAATCAAAGTCAAAATTTATTACTATTTTTATTGAAAAGTCGTTATTTCTTTAATTAAAAAAAATAACTTAAAAACAATCATGGAGCAGTTCGAACATACAGGATAGGTATTTAACCTTTCAACTAATATTAATCACCAATCATCAACATGATACAATATGGAATTGCCAAACGGTAAGTCAAAAACGAACTTAAAAATCAAGTGGTAGATAAATAAAAAGCTCTTGAAACAATCTTATTCTTCTTCAGAATTCAGAGGGGTGGTGACTGACTGGCAAATCCAATTAAAAAGAAACAAATTTCAGCGGATAAAGGAAGCTCTTCTTAAGTTTTTTTCGCAAAAGAAAAGGCGAATTAAAAAAAAAAAACTATGCCAGTGTCAAGCTGCAATAAATGATTATTCAGAGAAGAAAAAAGAGACTTCAAATATGTGCTTAAATAAGTCGATTAATCTTTAAATAAATGGTTTCAACACTTTTTAAAAACTCAATTCATTTGTTTGTTGTTATTGTTTTTCAAAATGAAATAAAAAACAAAAGAAACTCTCAATTCATTTGTCAAAAATTACACCATGTCTGCCGCCTATTCGACGGCAGCGCTAGTGGCGTATAGTAATAGATTGAACAGAAGTGAAGTTGGCTCCTGGCAGTCCATATATAGTAGGTCAATGGCTAAAGGTATAGTTAACAGTTTCCATGCGAAAAAAATGCACTACTGCTTTTTTATTAAAGAAAATTATATGTAATATTTATTTAATCTTAATATTTAATATTTTTCATATATAAAATTCTTAAAACATTTGGTAGGTATGCAAATCGTAGGTTATTATTTATTTGCATGTAAAAATAAAATTAAAAAGTCGTCGAAATTTTAAAAAAAATATTTGGAATTTGTTTTTTTAAACCAAAAACCTTTTTAGAAATCTGAATTTTCAAAACAATTTTCCACTTATTCTATGCACTATATTGTATAATATTTAAGGCGAAAAAGATTTTCCTTTAGCCAAGCTATTCATCAGTCATAGGTTTACCCTTAATTAATAAACTATAATAGTTTTGAATGCAAAAACCATTTGTTTATAAATAATGCCCTGAAGTAAATATATATTTTGTTTTGGAAGTCTTAACATACTGTAGTATTTGCTCAGGTTTGTTACTAAAACTTATTTACTTTACAAAATTAAACACTTTAATATTCTTAAAACAAAACAATTTATTGTTCACCACTGATATTAATTCACCAACTTTACATTTATTGCAACAAACTTTACTCATTCACGATTAAAAATAAATAAATAAATTGTGTCATGTCTAATCTGGGATTCGGTGTTTGTTCTTTTTTTCGAGAGTGGTTATAGTTCATTCTATTTTATACCCACCACATTTTATGTTCGCATGCATAATAATTGACGGTCCATTTTTTGTATAACATTTCATGACAGCAATGTTTTTTTTATGCATGAAACTTTAAATCAATCAAGTACAATATATTTTTTTATTTCATCTCAATAATTTTTGACATGCCTAAATATGTGCATACATTAATTTTGCGCATTAGAATTGTAAACTTGGCTTAAAAAAAGAAAAAAGACTCTGCTATATACTTACATATTTTATGCATTAATAAAGCCAGTTTCAAAGGTTTTGGTTAAGGCTGCGAATTATTTTTCAAAACAACGCTTCCCAGCAGGCACAAAGTGCCCAAATTTTTGTTTTTGGTTTTATCATCAAAGTCTAAGATAAGCTTATTTATAAATTTACAAGCCCCTTACAGTTAGAAAACAAGATTTTTGTTGTAAAAACTGAAAGCCCTTGTCGTTTTTATGTAAAATGTCACTGATTATTTTTAAGGGGTTGGGGTCAGAATCCCAAAAACCCAGAATCCCGAAAACCCAGAATCCCGAAAACCCAAAAATCACAAAATACCGATATCGAAATACCGAAAAATTATATAAAATGAAAAATTTGCGTAAATTTTTCATTTTACATGATTTTTAAGGATTTCGTGTGAAATGTTTAGTGATTATGCTTTTATTCCAACTCATGCTTTCACGCTTTGTTTATAATTTACTTTTAATTTTGAAATGTAGATGGAATGCAACTACTTCCAATTACTTCAAAATTAAGTTCTTCTATACTTCGTTATTAATGTATTAAAACTATTTGATTTCATTTCTATAAGGGCAGATCTACACCATTTTTCCTATACCGATACGCTATTGCTACATTAATATATTTTTACACAAGAAAAACTGAAAAGAGCGAAAGCGAATCAGGAATCAATGATGTGAATGTATTCATTATTTTCTGTCTTAAAATACTTTATTATATCAAGGCTTACCTTAATTCAATACAGCCAAATACCTTGGAATGACTTTAGATGCAAAGCTTAAATGAACACATCAAAAAGAATAGAGAAGAACTAAACTTGAAGTACAGAAAAATGTCCAGAACAAACTATTGTTATTGAGCAAGTATTGAAACCAGTTCAGACATATGGGCAGCGTTGCCATATTGGCATTATAAATGCTATTTCTAGCATAATGCAGGAGTGAAAAGCATTTTGAAATTTTAAAATAATGTATAATTATCTATCTCTGTTTAGCATTCTGTAATGCTAAATTTGATTTTAAAAAATATTACACTATATATATGATCTAGATCTGAACTTTAGATCTAAATTGGTAACTTACTTAATATTTTGAGCTTGTAAATTTCAAATTTGATAACATCACGGCTGATTTGTGGTTTATAAGTTATTATTGCTATATTAGTTGAATTATGAAATAAATTCATCGACACAATGAAAAACTTGTTAATTACGTAATGGCACCGGTCCAATTTAATACATAATCCCATCTCATCGACTGAATTCAAATTTACGTAGAGATTTGGTTCTGTGCAATCAAAAACATGTCGAATATCAAACATTAAAATACTCAGGTCAATATTTGAACAAATCATTTTTTTTATTCAGTTAAAAGCTCATATTTCTTAAAAAATGATTTATGTAACTTTATCAATAGGTATTTTTTGAATCATTTATTTAAAATATTTTTGCAAGAAAAATAGGTACAAACAATAAATTTTGAAATCTAGCATTCTGTTTTTTTTTGATTTAGCATGAACTTTGAAACATAGCATATTGAAATTTTTAATTATATGGCAACACTGCATATGGGTAATCAACTAGGGGGCTGTACGAAGTGCTGAAACCATCCAAAAATTCCAAAGCAAAGCCCTTCGTGGAATAATAAAAGCCCCTTGGTTTATAAGAAATATAGCGATCCACATCTTGACCTTTAAATTGAAATGGTTACAGAAGTGCTTAAAAAAAGAGACCATCTTCAATGTACGAGACAATGTTCGGAGATTAAGAAAAACCAAGCCTCATAAGCTGATTAACTAAAAGATATGGGAAAGTGTTATAACTTTAAACTTCCTACAATGTGATTTATAAATTAAGAAAGAAAAATCATTTGCCGATCTTTCATAGATTGGTCCTGATTCACCGGTGGTTTTAGTCCGGTAAGAGTCCCACACTACGTGGTACCGATTCTTACCGAGTGTCTTTTGAAGATTTCTATCGGATACAAACAAAAAATCAAAAAATCGAGACTTTATCGATAAAAAAACTTTGATGTGATTTTGCCGTTAAAGTTCGTTAGAGAGGTCGCGGAATTTTTTTTTCAATTATTGTATATTTTTATAATTTGCTCGTTTTTTTCAAATATGGTTTCGGGATATTGGCTTTTCTGGATTTTGGGTTTTCGCGATTCTGGGGTTTTGGGATTCCGGATTTTCGGGATTTTGGGGTTTCGGGATTCAGAATTTCGGGGCTGTGTCCGATTTTTAAGTAATACATTAATTCAAAATAAGATAATGGAAACTCATAGCAGTTAGGCATTTCATAAATCCTTCAAAAACCCAGGTTGTAAAAGAATGCTACTCTCCTGTGAATGCATTTAAAATTGTTTAATGAATTCAATCAAAAGATTGCATTCACTGACGTCACTTTGAAAATGCGACTATTAATTCTACAATCATCATTCATTTGACATTAAAATAATTGTTATCATAGGTTCCCACTTTTATTTTACAGCAATCAATTTAATGCAGTCTTTTAGGAAACAATACATTCATTTTGTATTTTTAGCATTCATCTGCGTTGTGAATTTTCTTACAATATTTAAAATTACATAAACGGCCCCACCAATTTTTATCAAAATTTTGTTTAAAAAATTTTAAGAGTGTGATGAAGTTATCTTGATTAAACCTGATAAAAAAACATGTCTCTATTTTTCATTGCGTAGTTTCGCTTTGAATGGAGAAGTACCGTGAACCAACAGGGTCCTATTTGCCTATATTCATCATTTGGGAAAATAATAGCAATTCACCTTGTAGGTACCTACTTACACTTCATATCTTTTCATCCAGGTAAACAAAAACTTAAACAAAATTGTTTGGGGACTCAAAATCAACATGCTTTTACGCACTTGTTTCTTTGACATTGCACATTAGAACATTGTTATAGAATTAATTTTGAATTATTTATTAAATATTTGTTTATTTATAAAACAATTTTCTTCAGTTTAAGCATCAAATCATCAAGACAAGTCTCTTGTTTTCTGAAATGTCTCCTCTTTAAACAACAAACGACCCCCATGTGCGCTGTCACATTCTGCAAGCGTTGTTCTTCTCTTTTTAAAATGAAGTTCGGGGTCGCATTAATAAAACCTAGACAGCCACCTCATACCATCTACAAATACATACGCACAACATATATCCAAATTCTAACTCCCCAAAATCAGATGGTGTTGGTGTGTGACATCCAAGGACATGACAAAAAAAAAGTAAGAAAATGACTTTCTGCTGTCATTCTAAGGATAAAAAGATTACAACTGGAGGAGAATAATAGGATTTTTATGCCACTTCTCGAAAGCGCACAGAAAACACCAAAAGCCAATGCGAAATCGAAGGAGAGAAACATAATAAAACCAAACGAGAAGAAAAACCCGGCAACAAGCTTGAAGGAAAGAATACAGTTAAAAAAAAAAGTACTTTTCTGACAAAGTTGACAATCAAAACGAAATTAAGTTTCACTCGTCGTATCCGTCGTCAGCGTCACCATCGTCGTCGTCTTAAAAAGGAGTCGCCCAAAATGTCCTTTCGCTTCGCCTTTTTCATACCCAGCCCAGCCCATCCATTTTTCTCGACGGATGACATTTGGTTTATGTTCGCACAGTCTTGAGTTTTATTTTCCGTTTTATTTGCTTTTGTCTTTATCCCTGGACAAAAAAAAAAACCAAAAGAAAATCTTCTTCATCTGATGCCCTTCTACTGTAGGCACAGCAGTACATACATATAGAGGAGACAAGGATAATCAGATAAGAACGACAGACCATAGTTCGTTCTTAATATGTGTGTTCGAATGATAATGATATGAACCCCAAATTTGACACTTTGTCCTTTAACTCGTGTATCTCCGAGCTTTTCTCGTCGTGCCATATGGTCTCTGTTGATAGTCAATTTAAAAGAGACAAGAAAATCTTGGAATTTCATTAGATAATCCTGGTAGCCTACAAATGGGACTATTGGGACCCACAAACTACATGGACCGGTGCGTCTAATAGGCTTGTTGTACTCCTTCGTATAGTCATAGTAAGTAAAGCAGGAAAATTGTTTTCGTTTGTATAGTTTCAGATTTTGGTTTGTGGCTGAGATTGGGATATTTTCAGGATCAAGGAAAGGAGAAAAAAAAATTACTTTCATGTTCCTCTCTGATGTTGCTGTCGTATGTTAAGGATGAAAAGCTCTTTAATTAGACAATCTTTGGCAGTTGTTGGCTTGGCCAAATTGAATGGGCGACACTGTTAGGTATGTAATTTGTATATAACCTGATTAGAAAGTAAGAAAGAAAGAAAATGACCATACTAGGGTAGGTATATGTTTGTTCAGAAGAAATAAAGTTCCAACAAAGCCTTATTTATGTCGGAATTATCCAGATGGCTTACTATATTTTTATAGGTACATAACAGCCTAAAACTAAGTTTGGAGAAAATTAAACCAGAATTTTCATATTCATGAAGTAAAAATACAAATATGAAAAAAAATGTCCTGCTTGTCATATAACTGTTAGTCCCGTTCTAAACTAAGTTAGCTCTAGTACCTAAAAGTTAATATAATTATTCACTTTGGCCTCAAATCCTCTTATTTTTGAAAACACAGCTCAACAAAATAAAATTATATTTGTGGGTCTAGATCTATTTTATGGCTTTTGAACTCGTCATGCTACAAAGTGATGGAAAAATACCAAATATCAAAAATAGATTTGCCATAGCTTTCAAAGAAACAATAAATGTTTTTTTTAGTTTGTTTTTTAAGAAGAGAGGACAGAAGAACTGTTTCACTTATGTGGTATTTGTAGAGTTCACTTGCGTCAAAGACTGCACGTTTATTTTTTCATTTTATGGGCTCAACAATGTTATTTTAACTAAGCATTAACGCAAATGCATTTTTCGATAATGTGGTAAGTTTACCGAGATTCACAATATTATCATGACTGGAAACTTCCCATTGGTGCCCTCGGAAGGTAGAGGCCCAATATTATTTTGTTATTAAAAAATCGCTAATTCAAGATCTTCGAAAACGTTTTCAGGTGATCAATTTGCAAAATGCAATCAAGTGAAGACCAAATACAGAGACCAAAACATTGTATAACTAGTAAGTAGGGAAGAAAAAATTTGTTTAACAATTTTTGGTAATGTTTCTTGTAGTTTTTCGCTTTAGAAAAACACTTTTTGTTGAATTATTTTAAAAAAACCTATCAAATATCAATGATAGACTAATGTACAGAATTTAAAGAACCCAAAGCCAATATCATTGTTTATTCTAAAGATATTGGAGACTAAAAAAAATCTACAATTTTTGGTAAAATTTACTGTAGTTTTTTTTCACTTTTAAAAGTAGAATAAAACTAGCACGAAGTCGATAGCAGCATTTGTTCACGAGACATTAGAAACTAAAGTCATTTAACAACGTTTTTTTAAATGGCTTTACCTAATAAATAAAATGCACGACTATGTCACACGCACTTTGCTCTTATATTCAAGACGCTGAGGGCTTGAATAAAATTTATGAATTTTATGTAAAGACATGGAAATAATGAGAGAAAAATGTTCAAATATTATTTTTTAATAAGTCAAAATAACTTCTTTGAGCGTTTCAAATGAAAAAAGCAGCCATCTTAATTATTCTTCATTGACTATGATCAGGGCTGTACCTATAGTCGCCTCGATGTGAAAGACGCCACGCCCCCGTACCGCGAATGGTTTGCCACGTTCCATGAAAAGCGTCATCATGTCGTGAAGGCTGACACGAGGCGAGCTAACGTAGAAAAAATTGATAAATTATTCCTGCTATCATATTTACCAAAAACTGAAATTTACTTGGGTACGATATGTTGATAAGCTCAATTTTTATAATCCCGGTAGCAAAAACTTCTAGTTTCTTAAAGACCGAATGAACAAAAATAGAATTTCACCAAAATTTCGACTGTGATCGACGTTTGCAGAATATTCTTAACCGCAAACTGTAAGTTTTCTGCTTGAAAACCAAAATTTTACTGTGTTAGCATCACAGTACTCAAATTTTAATTTCAATTTGTTGCAGTGCTAACATGTGTTTTTGTCCTCACGTTTACAGCCATTTTTGAATTTCTGAAAATCCGAATTCCAATTTTTACAAACGCCGGAAAATAATACCCCTCTTTCTTATGTCTTTTTTTAAGCCGTTTCACAGTTAGAGATCGCCAGATTTAGTGCGGGCCAGTACAATATTCCATTTGTGGAACGGGTTTGCACTAATCTGGGTGTCTGAAATTTGTGAACTCATGTTTGCTAAAGTCACATGTTTGAATTCATTGTCTACGGTGCAGTAAAAAATCGAGGTGACGAATATTGAAAAAAAATGTTTGTAAACGTCAAATGCGTTTACAAGTAATAGACTGGCGTTGATCAAACAAATTTTTTGCAAACAGGATGGTTATATACTACTTGTCATGACGCAATATCTGCTACAAAAAAAAACCGACGATCATTTGACGATCAATTTGATTTTGAGTCGCTGTTTTCAAAAACGGCACGCTTAACTTGCTTTGGATTGTAATCAATCAAATAAGGCGATCGGAACAAAATGTATTTTAAACAATATCTAAAATTTTCGATAGCATCAAATAACTGTTAAATTCATGTTATTAAGTTACACAAGAATGTATGATTTGAGTTTCTGCTGATTCCATGCAATCATTCCAAGCAGAGCATTGTATTTTAAGTTACGTTGGAATGAACGCCAGAAAATATGTCGAATTGTTAAAATGTCGATTTTATACCGACTTTTTTGTATGTACTAAGTATTTCGAAAAAATATCGACAGGTCGATAGAGCTTACTATTTGTATAAACGAAGGTTAACATTTTATGGAAAAAAAAAAACAAAAAAGTCGATATAAACCGACATTTCGACTGGTTAAATCGCCTTTTTTTCCGGTAATTCCTATAGTTTTTTTCCGGTAACCTATAGTAAAATATGTTGGTACTTGTTTTTTCATTAATTCTGTTTTATTTGTAGCGAAAAAGGCGGTTTCTTTGAGCTAGAAATGGCCCTGACTATGATTGAATTGAAAAAAATATTTAATATCGTTGGATCAGTTTCTCAATTATTTTGTATGCACAGGGTATTTTTGTAGACGTGTGGTTTTCAATCTGGCAATTCTTTTTTCGGAGTTTAGTTTGTCATTTCATAATGAATAGACTTACTCCTGAACAACTTTTGCAAATCGTCCAAATTTTTTACCAAAATAATGGTTCGGTTCGCACGACGCATCGGGAAACAAACAATCGTTGCCTCCAAGATCGTGCGCTTTAACACCGCTGGACTATTTTTGTAGGGTTTATGAAGTCGCTCATCTACGATGATAAGCCCGATACGATGGACGCCTTGAAAAAGAATATTCGGCGAGTTATTACTGATTAACGACCCCTATTGCTGCAAAAAGCGGTCGAAAATTGGACCCCTCGGCTGGAATTTATTCGAACCACCCGCGGCGGCCACTTGCCTGAAATCATTTTTAAAATATAGTGGCAAGCCCTTACCATTTTAATTAAGCTAAAATCTTGGACATAACATTAAATAATATGCGTTTTATTTCTTCTTGAAAAACACACTTTTAAAAAATACATCCGTATTAAAAATTCTGGAAACATTTTAAAGTAAAATATTAGTTATGCAAATAATAAGCATTTACTTATGTGCATATAAAAAGGAAACTTCGAAGTAAACTGTCAACCCATTTAAGAGATATTAAATTTTCAACAAAAAAAAATTTTTTTTTTTAAATTCAAAAACTTTTTTTTGAAAGTTTTAATACGCAATATATTTAAATCTAATTTGAAATTTGTACGTACAAAAAATTAACCTTAATCCGTTCAGCCGATGAGAAGTACTATTAATAGTTGCTATTTGTAATTTTCTATATTTTTTAGTATATCTTATTTAAGCATAAGGAAAATGTTTTACAAGTATGGTAGGAGATGTTCTTAAGAAAAAAATATTTTCCCTTACGGTTTTTAATATTTGATTGGAAGGTACCGTTATTTTTTTCATAAAAATACTTTTTTCCTTAAAATACTTAAAATAAAATAGTATAAAAACATTTAAATACCAAATTTTAGAATAGAATCGACCTTAAGTTTTTATTATATTTGATTTTCAAAAAAAATAAAGTAAACATTTTTTAAAAATTCAAAAATATTTTATGTAAATTTTGTTAAAAAAAAGACTATTAACATTGTCTAGAAGCTTCTGTTTAAAAAAAAAATATTTAAATAAAAATAACCGTTTTGAAAAAATCGAAAATAAAAAATTGTTCTGTTGGGAGGTACCATTAATAATAAATTTTTGAAAAATGGTTTTGAATCCAATGGTAGCTTTTACCAAAAGAAATTTATTGATTTTTTTTGTAAGAAAAGTTGTGGAGCTGTTTTTGAGAAAAATAAGATTTTGCTACCTATATTGCTAAAAAATGTAGCTCGAATCCAAAACTTGACTTATAAGGCATTTTTTCTTTTTAATTCAGAATAGAGCTCTGAACAGAGTCCGAGCATGTCGAGCATGTTCTGAACATCCACTGGTCTGAACCAAGCGTGCTCTGAGCCCTCTGCGTTATTTTGGAAACACCACCCGAACAGAACACTAGCTGTCAAATGCTTGTGTTCAGCATTAAATCTGCCTGCTCAGTCATTTTATTCTGAGCTCATAGAGCTCATGCTATGAACAAACTCAGAACACACTCTGAACGAAAAAAGAAACACGAATTTTTAGCTTTGAACGCTCAGAGCTTAAAAAGAAACACAATTTTTGGTTTGACAGTTCGGGCTCTACTCTGAACTAAAAAAGAAAAATGCCTATAGTACCTATATTGCAAGTAAAAATACTCCATGATCTTCTTGGTGTTTGCCGTTGTTTTTGATATTCTATCTATGGTTATTTTTTAATGAAAATTGCCCCTCCTGCTGTCAATAAAAAAAAAACTTTTTCAATCGAACCTAGCTACATTTTATTTAATAATTGAGGGGTATAGTTTCAAAAAAAACTCTTCTATTCTAGATCATACTCACAATACAATAAAACCGATGTTTGAGTACAAAAAATCTAAATTCACATAAAACTTATATGAAATTAACTGGGTCCTTTTGTAAATAGGAAATAAAACATATTTCTTCTGAATAAATAAGTAGCAAGTTTTGTACCATTTTGAAATCTTGATGAAAAGGAACAATTTTTTAAAGAACTTGCCAAGGTTTTTTTATTTGAAAAATGACTCAGTTTGTAAATAAATAATAAAGTTTGATTTTTCCCGCAGTAATATCATGACCATTTGAAAATAATGCAAGAAATATTTCTCTAATACTCATTTTAGTAAAAAAACAAGCATGGAAGCTGTACATAATCATTGAATTTTGGCTCATCTAAGTGGTCCAAAATTCCATAAATGGTGGGCCTCTCAATCTTCGCATATTTTTCGTCTCATCCTTAATTTGAACTAAAAATATTTTTTAATTTTCGGTTGTTGTTTTAAACAATCTGTACCCCTGCTTCATAGTTAGTTTCCGACTGACAGATTTAGAACGGGACAAACCCCTTCATTCTGTCTAGTAATCTCATCTCGTTTAATATCATTTGGAAGATTATGATTAATATTTGCAAGACTTTTCGGTGTGTAATACAAATTGTCAAAAGCGAGAGTTTATAATTGCGAAATTATGAAAAGCATTATTAATTTGGCATGATCTCGTTCCTTTGAAATTAAAACGAAAAATATTTAAAATTTTGGTTTGCGGAATGTCCTACCGTCCTCAAATTCAATTTCAATTTCAGAATTGATCCCTCAAGTAAGTTTTTGGATATATTCTAACCTAATAGTGTTTTTGGTATAATTACCTTGCCGAAATAATTTGTAACGGGTGATTTTTTAAGAGATTTAGAACTTAAAAAAAAAAAAACACAAAAAATTCGAAAAAATTAATGAAATATTTATTTGAATCGATAGTTTGAACCTTGCAATTTAATGTTTAAAGATAATTTCATGCAAATGTTGACCGCGGCTGCGTCTCAGGTAGCCCATCCGCTGAGTCCAATTTTGGCATACTCTTTCACACATATCGGCCGGTATCTCACGAATGAATGCATGGATGTTGGCTTCCAGTGCGTCAATCGAAGCGGGCTTGTCCCTATAGACATTAGCCTTGACATACCCCCACAAAAAATTAAAAAATTATCTAATGGTGTCAAATCGCACGATCTAGGCGGCCAATTGACCGGCCCGAAACGTGAAATTAACTGTTCACCAAACTCGCCTCGCAATTGCGCCATTGTTTCGCGTGCTGTGTGGCATGTGGCACCGTCTTGTTGAAACCACATATCATGCAAGTCAAGAACTTCCATTTCGGGCAAAAAAAAGTTTGTTATCATCGCTCGGTAGCGTTCACCATTGACAGTAACGCTGCGATTCGCATCATCTTTGAAGAAATATGACCCAATAATGCCGCCGGCCCATAAACCGCACCAAACAGTGGCTTTTTCGGGATGCATTGGTAGCTGTTGCAATGCTTCTGGCTGATCTTCACTCCAAATGCGGCAATTATGCTTATTTACGTACCCATTCAACCAAAAATGAGCCTCATCGCTGAACACAATTTCCAACATTTTGAACATTTCGAACCGAGCACGAATTTTGATAGTAAAATTCAATAATTTGCAAGCGTTGTTTATTTGTAAGACGATCCATGGTTAAATTGCAAACCAAACTGAAGCTGTTTGACAGTGACACAAGGTACTAAACACACGTCAGCTGTCAAAACCAGTGTTGCCAAAACCAAACCAGCTAAAAAATCACCCTTTAGAAGTGGCACCTTCGGATACCTTAAGATAAATAAACAAAAGTATACGTATTGTAAGTATATAGTTTAAAAATCCTTTCCAAAATTATAATAATCAACTTTTCGGAGAATTATTTTTGTACCAACCTGATATTTTTCCGAATGCGATAAAGGGGTTAGGTCTTAGTTTGTTATCGTGGAATCTTCGTTATAGCCACAGAAAGTTAAAAAATAAACTATAATTAAATTCTCTTTAATTGAAACAAACTAAAGTTATAAAAAAAGTACAGGCATTCCTTTCACTCGAAATAGAAGTATTTATGTCGTGCTTTATTATATCCTTTCCCTAAGACCCCATTGGCTGCTGTTAAAAAACACATGAATAAAAGTTTATAAAAAACAGAAAAACTGTAGGTACCTACTCCACTAAATGTAATTTTTCACTCACTTACAGAAAAAATTAAAACAATTCTAATACATGATGCAGATGCAGATGTGCCATACAGCAAAAAAAAAAAACTTTCGTTAAAAGATGAAATGCCATACAAAGTGAGAAACGCTTCTGAAAAAGCATAGAAAGTAAAAAAAAAATATATAGGTATAAAACCACAGCAATTAAGAATCCTTAACGCCACATTATAAATCCTGCTTAAGAGTGTTTCCTAGCTAGTTAACTATATGCACTCGGTATTATTCTTCTAACGCTATACACTCACACATACTCATGCTCTTTTGTATTCTCTTTTGCAAGTAAGGATGTGAAAAATTACGTCTAGACGCTTGAAATGGTAGGTTACTTGGGCTTTATATATCTATGTTGGTTTAAATTTATAAAAAATCCTAACCTATAGCATAGGAAGCAAAAAAAATTGTTTTAAGAATGCCAACTACTCTGTTTAAGGATTCGTAAATAGTTGAAGTGGGTAATAATAATCACACATGGGACTTCTTTAATCCAAGGCAAAAAGTATTAATGGCTCATACAAAAACATAGCTACATATACTCGCAGGTATACTTGTTTAATATTTTTTTTTTTGTAAACAACTCAAATAACAAGAAGAATTTCCTAAAGATGCATCCTTGTTAGTTATGGACAGGATAATGTTGCAAATATAAAATTTGCTATACACCGAAATATCCAGCCAATAATAAATTGTCGGGACTTATTATGTACGTTATCAATATATGTAAACACTTTTCAATATTTCCCTTTCTAAATGACTTAATGTCATCGTATTTTCATATTTTTTTTTATTTGAAAGGTGTAGATATAGCCAATCCCTCTGACAGAATCTTATTTTTATATTTATAGAGGGTGATTGGTATAAGGTGCATAAAAAAGCTAGAGTGAGTAGGATCGGTTAAGGCAAACAAATCGTATAGGAAGTCGAGTCTTTTTCCCCTCGTTCAGGCAGTAGTGGTAAGTAAAAAAAGTAACTTAATACAGAAAAAGTATTTAAAAACAACAGTAAGACTTACATGCCATGCCATTCGTTTTTGAAAAGCCCCAAAAATCTGTTGTTTTAATTTTCATTTATAGTTGAGTTGTGTCAGTGAAATTTTTTGGCAAAAATACTTTTCAAAAAAAAAAAAATTATCAAACATTCAAAATAATTTTCTTTAATATTTTATGTAACTATAAGTACCTATAATATTTGTTTTAAAAATTCAATGCTCCTATTAATAAAATAAAATAAAAACAGAAAACTAGATGCTAAAATGTACCTTATAGCTTTTGAGAAATTAAAAGTACTATTTTCCAAGAAAAACACTTTTTTGGTATCCCCAAGTTTTTTTCTCGTTTTTTTAATGCATTCCATGTAGCCCAGGATAGTAAGACTTTTACTTAGAAAAAATTCCGACAAAGCTGAGTTTTGGTATAGAGCTTGGTTTTGACGTCTTAAGCATTTCCTGAAAAGTTCTGTAAATTTTAGCCGGTTTTAAGGGGGGTTAAGGGGGATACAATTAAGTTTTTTCTTAATTTCTCGAAATGTATAACTATTTTTGGAAAATAGATGAAGATTTTTTCAAAAAACTAAGATTTTAAATTAATGCTCATAAAATTCTGGACAAAAAAGATTATAACACTTTTTTTCGTAGGAAAAATAGATTTTGAGAAAAACGTGCAGGGTTAACTCTCAGTTAAATGAGAGTAACCTAATCTTGAAAATAATTTAACCCCAATGTAAACCAGGAACAGTTTTTCAGATGAGGAAAAACTTTATCTTTTAGCTATCAAAACTCTCAAAAGTCTATTGTCATCAATGTGCGAACTATGGATATCACCTCTGAACGATTTGGCACCACAATTGAATTGCACTTTCAATGACGATGACACCACATTCAATTGACTGAAAAATTCGTTTATGGAGTTATCTGAGGTTTAAATTCGATGTTAGGATAATCTTGATCTGAAAAATTGGCCCTAAATGACTGACTTGGTAACGCTGCAAAATATTTTTAATATGAAAAAAAAAATGGCAGAAACTTTTCCACACTCAGAGAAAAAAGTCTGGTTAATAATTAACCTGGGCCCTGTTAAATTTACAAGGTACATAATCCCATATAAAGTTACAGACCTTTCAGATATTAACCTGATTTTAATAACCTTTAATTAGGTGCTAAATTAACCTGGAGGCCTTTATTACCATATTCAAGTTTATTTAAGAAAATTACCTGTTATTTTAACACTTAATTCTGGTAAACAAAAAATTTTTTAAGAATTTAACATTAATTTCAATTGAAATCGTATTTTTCAACACTGTATGTTATAAATTTCTATTTTACCAAAAATCAGATTGAAGTACCCTGTTAAATAGTTATTTTTATAATGTTAACTTCTTCAATTTAACCTGGACTCATAATAAACTAACACTCTTCCACTTAATTTCAACGGGACACCAGAGTTAAAGCACATACATTCACATGCCATCCAAACAAAATCAGTTTCAACTTATTGATATCATCAGGTGATGCGTGCTATCTCCATGTGTGAGAGGTTTCCAGTTCAAAACCAAATAAGTATCACGAAGGATCTTTAAAATAAAATAATATACATAGTACTAAATTTCTATACTTTCAGAACAATGCAAAATGAATTGGACGGTAAGCAGCGTTAGAGATGCAAGACATAATAATTACCAGATACAGGATTGATTCAACATTGAATCATGTTAAATTAGCTAGATCTTCATGCTAAATTTAGAGGACTTTGAATATTTTAATAGATGCATGTTAACTAGATTTACATGTAAAGTTAACTAGATTAACAGGTAAAATTCGAAAGATTTTCGAGGAAAACTTAAAGTTTCACTATTTTAAGGCAGTGTAAAATGTACATCATGTCATGCAGATATTACCTGAAACCTACGTTGATCTAACACGACATTAAAATCAGGTATCTTCTTTTTTCTCTGAGTGCAGATGCCAAAAGCGTATTAGAAAAATAGCAGTTGATGCTTTAAAAGATTGGTAATAGCTTTGTATGGCATTTAGTTCTACAAATTAGCGCTCACTCACTCACTTGGTCTCATCAGTGACGTTGTTTGTGAAAGCATTTGTCATAAGCAATTTCTTCTAAGCTCAGTTTAACTTACATGAATTCTTTGACAAAAATCTACTATAAACTATATCCAATAAGATTGGAATTCTTAATCATTAAGTTAGAAGTTTTTGCCCGAGACCAGGAATAGTTTCTATAAGAAGGTTTATTTTATAATACAAATTCTATATACTACTGAAATAAATCAACCAAGTTGAAGACTTAGCATCAATAATTCAACAAGTCTAACGCATAATATGCTTAGTCTTCTACATGGCTGATTTATTTCAGTAGTATATAGAATTTTTATTATAAAAAAAACAGCAGGGAGCGGTCAATTCGCCGATTCTATTCAGCATTTACACCAGCGATCTGATAAGTAGTCTCAGGCAATTGCGTATGCCGACGATCTAATTGCGTACAGAACAGCTCCGAAAGTCGAGGTCATCATGATTCTTTTGCAGCGCGACTTCGAGAAGATTCAGCAATATTGCGATGACTGGAAGTTGAAAATCAACTTTCACAAATCAGAAACTATCTTGTTTAGGACTCCGTTGCGTGGAGCCCAAAGGGATACGAGAAAGAACTGGCGCAAGCTGGTGATCGTAGGGCCAAATGGACATCCACTGGCGAGTAAAAGTGTAGTATCTGGATGGATCAGTATTTGTATTTCGACGGATATATAATAAAATATAATAAAATACATAAATACAAAATATATATATACTCGTAAAATATACAAAAACACATAAACCCAAAAAAAAAAACTATAAACAACAAAAATGCTTGCTGCGGCTGTTCTACTTTGTTAGTGGTGTTTAAGTAGTCTGTAAGAAATTTTTTTTAGTAGCTTTAATAAACTTTTGTGTAGATTATAAGTCTTATATAAAACCATCAAAAATAAAACACACATCAGGTACCGATTTTTTTTTTGTAAATTAAGATAGCATTAAGGCTGAAAGGCATTAACATTAAGTTGTTATAGTTTAACTTTAAGCGCCCGATTGGCGCCAATTAATAATTTTTAAGATATTGATAAGTAGGCTAGTTTTTTATGAATTTTTGTCTAGTTTCAAGATAATGGAAAAAATAAAAATGAATTAAAAAAAATTAATTAAAAAAAACACACTTAAGAACGACAACCAATAAAAATTGAAATTGTCAGAAATAAAAATGGTAAATAAACGTAAGCACAACAGCAACAAATATTGGCAATTGACACTAATTTTGTTATTATCGCAGAACTGAACAAATTCAAAACTCTTATTTTTTTATGGTTATTTTCCCGTGGGTAGGTGCAAAACCTGCTATTCAGGCTCTATGAGGACCGAAAAATGCGTGCTCATAGAAGTGTGAGATTCTTACTACACTAAAACCACCTCCACTTCCTGATTGCAACTAAGTTGAAACTTATCTAGCAATTTATTTTTAACGAAGTTAAGTAACGTGTTGCAGGTTACTTTCCGGTGAAAGTTCCTGCTTAATCCGCGATTTTAAAGCGGTTTTCTGTTCACCGCACCAAGTCGGAAGGCTTTGTTCTTCGCAGACGGCGTACTAAATTCGACTCGTCAAGAATATCAATAATCGTTGAATTAGCGTGTTCTAATAGTCGATTTCTATGTTTTCGCGTGAAACTTTTCATTTCCTCCCGCACCGTAGGCATCCCGAGATCCCTATGATGATCTTCGTTTCTTATATACCACGGAGCATTTACAAATGACCTAAGCAATTTATTTTCAAACGTTTGTAAGTTATTTAAGTTTGTATCGCAGGCACAACCCCAAAGTTGTATACCATAAGTCCTGGTTTAAGAACCTGTCGATATAAAATCAATTTATTTTCAATACTAAGCTTTGAATATTTACCGAGTAACCAGTTCATATCTCTTAAATTACTTTTTAGTTCTTCGCATTTCTTTTTCACGTGCGGCTTCCATTTTAATTTCGCGTCTAGAGTTATTCCCAGATACTTATGAAAACTCTTATGATATTACCTTTAATTTGTGAGCTGTGGAGTAGACCCACCCTAGGATAAAATATCAGTGTTGCTAATTTTTGGGAATATACTTCTTTTTAAAAAAACTGTGAAAACGCCAGACGCAAGTCAATGTGAACTACGACAATATAAAAAAAACTATCAGTAACCTCATGTGGTTTTAGCTCAAACAACATCTGGTTCCGTCTTTCCTGTATTCCTTATAATGCGTCATGGTATTAAATCAACCCAGCGCAGCGTTCGGGGCAGTTAGGATCAAGGAATGGTGAATAATTAATTATTTTGAAATGAAAAAGTGTAGCTTCGTTGTATCATATCGAAAACCGTCATAAAAACCAAAAATTTGCTGTTTCGAGATTATACGTTTGAAAATTTCGTTTAAGTGAAAAATACATAGTTACATATTTCATATGCCAGGTCTTGCTATGGTATTTTGTCTGCATAAATACCAATTCATATTTCATTTAATTTGGTTCAAATTATTAAAATCAAATAAAAATTTTAAGATGAATTCATAATGAAATCCTATTACCATTTGCTTTTAGCAAAATATACCAACCTTTTATCATACTCGTAGCATCTCTTCCCGTTCCCATTTCACTGAAAATGAAAAATATTATTTATTACTTTCTCTTGGAACTCTTTTGTCTTCTGAACAAGAATATTATCTTATATCATACCAACACTAAACACACTCCCTTATTGTAAGTAACTCTTTCATTACAAAACAAAAACAAAACAAAAAAAAAAATCAAAACTCAAACAAAACAAGACAAAATGAAAATTAACGACAATTTAATTATCCTTCTTATTGGCAAAGTGCGAAGGAGTACAAGTCCTTTGCAAATGAAAATTATCTAACAACTAAATTACAACCATTTCAGCATTCACATTCACATTCACATGTACACTTGTAGATAATATGCAAAAGAAAGTATAAAGTCAGGATGAATTTTACTAAGAACAGAGCTTTAGTTGTTTTACTATACCATGGGTGTACGTGTGTATATGTACAAAGTGATGTTTCAGCGGTTTGGGGAGGATGACAGGAGAATGCTTTTGTTGCATCGCTATATGTATAATTGTTCAGAGCGGGGACAACAACCCTATCGTTTTGTATGCCATATTTTGTAAGACGTCGAAATCCTTTTTATTTTCTCGACTTTAACATGACTCCCCCGAGGATGTTATGTCATGATGGTGTGTATTTAGCACACGCAGTACGCGAACGATGCTCATTATTTGCCATTTAGGTGGTAGAGGGTATTATAATATAAAAGTAAAGTATAAGCATGTGTGTTTGCGTGTGTGTATAGTGGGGAGTTGGTAGGTACTTTTGTAATTTATGAGATATAAACTGATATGACAGGTCCTTGTTGCTGTGTAAACTGTTGTCAGACAACCGAGTTGGTATAATTGATTTATAATTTTCTGTGTTTGTTTTAAGAATAATGTTAAACAAAATAATAAAGGGAGATTTTATGGATGCTTTTAAGCTTTACGTCCATATTTTTATGAAGGTTTCTTTATGCAATTCGTTCACAAAGGAAACATTTAAAGTATACTTTTGCCTACCTAACACTTTTCACGAAAACATGAGATTTGTGTAGAAGCAAAATTAAATGTGGGCAGTAAAAAGATATTCAATACATAGCTAGATCTCTTATACATAGGTTTATTTAATACATACCTATAATAAATTCATCTTGATGTAGTTTGTTTAAACATGTGGGTGTTTTCATCGTCAAGGGTTCTACACCACCTTTACTTATGATTTTATAAATAAGTGACACAATATTTTAATTTAACAAAAACATGTTTAAAAAAAAACAAACATTCGTAGCTATACATAAGTGTGATGAATTTAAAAAAAAAATTATGTCCTTTGGCAACAAAAAAAAATGCCATCTAAATGGTCAGTAATTGGTCAGAAATAGTCAACTTGTCTCAAGAATTTGGTCAGCCCTGGATAACTTGTAATCAAGGCTTATAGTTTCCAAGGGTCTCGTAAGGGTCATTAAAAAGAAGTTTGTCAAAAAAGGTCAGCTATTTTCAGGAATTCTTCACCCATAAAATTTTGCTTATAAATTTTTAAAAATAAAATGTAAAATTGGTGGAACAACAATTTAGTGAGTCCAAACGGCTAGATGAGAAGCACTTATTTATGACAAGTTTACTCTTGGAGGATTTGTCAATTCCTTATGCAAGAGGCAGTACCTCGTGAAAATCAATTCTAATTTTAGGTGAAAGTTGAATTCAGACTTTCGGCATGACATTCCAACGCACTTACCATTATGCCACGAAGTACTAATAAATTATTGACTTATGATTTTTTTATGAATTAAAAAAAAAATCAAGGTCATAGCGAATTTTGGCTCCCTCATTAAAGGGAGCCATTTGGAAATGTTTCCCTAAAAACCCTTAGATCTTTTTGAGCTAGTTTCAGTTATTTGTCAGCTATAGATTCTTATTAAAGATTCTTAAAGTTTTATTTTTCAAGGTCACCAAAGATTTTTGGCATAAGGATACACAATTATTACAAAAAATCTTTGGCTTAACAATTACTAAAACTATGTAAATGACCTCTTATAATGATCTAGTAACGCGCCAGATGGTATAATTTTTGTTTGTAAAATTATCCGAATAAGGTGCCCAAACTTTTTCGTGACCTTGAAAAAAAAAACTTTAAAAGATCGCCAGAAAGAATCAATAACTGAGCAATAACTGAGTGATGATAATCGTCAAGTGTATGCTGAGACACATTTACATCCATAAAAACTGACCGTTTGGTGTGCTTTTTGGGTTGGTGGAATAATTGTTCCGAACTTCCTTAAGAACGATGCTAGCCAGAACGTAACAGTCAATGGTGACCGCTATAGAGCCATGATTACGGACTTTTTCGTTCATCAATTGAACAACCATAGTGTGCAGGATCTGTGGTTTTAACAAGACTGCACAATATGTCACACTGCTAGTGCCATAATTGAAAAATTGAGGGAAATTTTTGGTAACCACATAAAGTTTCTCATTATGAACCCGTAAACTGGCCTCCAAGATTGTGCGATTTAACGCCGCTTGACTGTTTTCTGTGACAATATGTGAGGTCACTTGTCTACACGCATAAACCTAAAGTGATTGAGCACTTGGAAGACAACGCATTCACCGCATTATTTAACCATGTCTTGGCATCTCACCCTGCCAACTCCGATGTGACTGAGAGTGACCAACTGCTATCTACTCTTGATCAATTCCATCCACCCTTGTTAACTTCTTTCTCTTATGACGCATCCTTCAGTAATATTACCCCAGAATACAATTTCAATTATCGTAAAGGCTGATTTTAATTTTCTTAATTTCCTTCTTAGCCAAATCAACTTGAATATTTCCCAAAGATCGATTGAAGACGAGCTGTCAACCTTTTATTCCTAAATTTTCAATTGTTTTTCTCAATCAGTCCCTTTTCAGCCTCGTAGAAACTATTCTTCTTCCCCACCATGGTTTAATAAAGATATTCGGTCTCTTCGCAACATCAGGAACAATTTGTTGAAAAACTATTTGAAACCTAAATCTTACTACAATTACCAAGTTTTCTCTAACGTTTTTAAGTAATTCTCTGTTCTGTCTGAACAATTTTATAATGAATACGTTATATGCATGAAATCCTCCATAACTTCCAATCCTGAATGTTTCTATGAATTCATAAATGTGACAAAAAAAATCCAATGGCTACCCTTCTTCGCTATTGTACTTGAACAACTCTTCATCGGATCCATCAACAATAGGTAATTTCTTTGGCAATTTTTTCAAACAGTCGTTCTCGGATTGTGATACTGAGCCTGATACACAATATTTCGAGCACCTATTTAAAAAAATTCTCCACAAAATCTTTTTCACACTTTAATTTTCTCCCTGTCCCTACTATGGTTAGTGAAAAAATTAACTAGTTAAAAGATGACTACTCTACAGACCCTGACGGTATCCCGGCAGTTGTTCTTAAAAAATGCTCAAATGCTTTTATTGACCCACTGACCTCTCTCTTTAGACTATCTATTTCTTAAGGTGTTTTTTCTCATTCTTGGAATGAGTCGATCATAGTTCTAATCCATAAAAAAGGACCAGCAAAAATGTGTCTAATTATTGCCCAATTGCAAAACTTTTTTGTATACCGAAAATTTTTTTTTTTACTGTAAAACCTTTTTTATCTCCTGTTTAACGCAGTTTCATAACTGTTTTTTTTTCTGTAAAATTACCAGAAGAAGGTGCCAAAAATCATTCGTGACCTTGAAAAAAAACTTTAAAAAATCGTCAGAAAGAATCTTTAACTGACCAATTACTGAGTGATGATAATCTTGATAATGTTTTTTTCGGAGGTACTGCCTCATGCGAGGAACTGACAAATCCTCCAAGAGTATACTTGTCATGAATAAGTGCTTTCTCATACAGCCGTTCGGACTCGGCAAAAAATTGTAGGTCCCCTCCATTCCTGCCAAAAATGCGCACACAGGAATGGTTGAGAGTTGTAAGTCACTTGGTTCCTTGGCCTTGGTTCTCCACGAGCTGTTGTCCCACCACATTTATTTTATTTATGATAATCCTCCAGACACCTTGCATCCATAAAAACTGACTGTTTGGTGTGCTTTTTTGGTTGGTGGAATAATAAAACCTTTTTTATCTCCTGTTTAACACAGTTTCATAGCCGGCAGATCAACAACAACAAACTTTGTTGAATTTGTGTCTCATACGCCGTGCACTATGGAAAAATGGGACTAAGTTGATGTTATATTCACTGATTTTAGCAAAGCTTCAACAAAATGTCTCACAAAATTATAAGTTTCAAATTAAAAAACCTTGGCTTTCCTTAATTTTTCATCTCATAGATTGACTCCTATTTGTCTAACAGAAATTACATTGTTCGTTTCAGATCATCATTTTCCTTTCAGCGCACCATCCGGTGTTCCACAAGGTAGTCATCTGGGCCCAATGCTATTTATTTTAGCAGTCAATGATGTCACCAACATTTTTGAGTGTGATATTTTGATTATGCAGACGATATGAAAATATTGAAACGTATATCAACCTTGATAGATTTTTCTTTGGTGCCATAAAACTTTCTCGAATTGAATGTTAACAAATAGTGTCATAGCATTACTTATTCTAGAAAATGCCAAACTGGGCTACTTCGACCCTTTTTAATTCACGGAGACCCAGTGCCATATACTACTTCTTCTTATGATTTGGGATGCCTTCCGTGGGATAATAATTATAATCTCCCTCCTTATGTTGATCGTTTGCAACTTATTAATCTAAATTCCCTAAAAAAACGACGCGAAACCTCAGACATTATCTTTAGGTACATATGTATGCATATTAGGGTGGTCCTTATTTTGGGATTTTCTTAAATTCTGAGATGGATAGGCATCAAATGGTTCTGCATAGACAAAAAAATATTTCCTAATTTTTTCAGATTTTTATTTCAGCCCCCTGGTCTTCCTACTTTCACTTTAAGGTACTAACTATGGGATTAGTATGTTCTTATTAAACGTGAAAAAAACAGCCTGAGGGTATAGATTAGATTTAGGTGAGAAAGAAATGGTATCGGAGGGGGGCTCTATTTTCCCCCGTTTAGGCGGGAGGGAAGTTTTCTCAAAATTTGGATCAAAACAGAAAAAAATTATTTGAAAAAAACGGGAACACTTAAAATGCCACGCCTTAGCTGTTTTTAAAGCCACGTTTCCATTCTATAATATGCTTCCTAAATAAAGTTTTTAATTCAAATAGTTATTAAAAAAATAATTTTTAAACTTAAAAATTAAAAAAACAAAAAACTATTACTATTTAAGATAAAAATTATTTTTTCAAAAACTATTTAAAATAAAAACTTTATTTAGAAGCATATTATAGAATAGAATCGTGGCTTTAAAAAAAGCTAAAGCGTGGCATTGTAAGTGTTCCCGTTTTTTAAAATTTTTTTTTTCTGTTTTTGGTCCAAATTTCCCTCCCGCCTGTACGGGGGGAAATAGACCTCCCCTCCTGTACATTTTTTTTTCTCGTCTGAATCTAATCTATACATTCTGATTTATTTTCGCGTTTTATAAGAATAATCCCTTACCCATAATTAGTACCTTAAAGTGAAAATAGGGTGACCAGGGGGTGAAATAAAAATCTGAAAAAATTAGGGAAATTGTTTTTCAATGTTGTGAATCGAATGAGGGCTATCCAAGACTACGTCCAATTTAAGGACCACCCTAATGTTTGTAATGGTAACCTTGTATTTATTGTTATTTAGTTTTTTAAGCTCTGCTTGTATTAAGCATTAAATAAACTAAACTTGAATTTTTTTTAAATTAAGAATTGGTAAAAATGTGAAAACATTTAAACTTGCCTACTGTCTCAAAAACATGACATGCTACAGCATTTTCAATATCAGATTCGAACTCAACGCGTCTAAGACCATCAGAAAAGTATATCTTGGTTCATGTTACAGACAAAATTAAAAAAATTTCACATAAAGTAGTTATTGAGTGCTTTCAAGTGGTTTTTGGAAAACAATAAAAATACGTCAATTTCCAACTAGTGTTTGAGCCCAAATGGATTGTTGTAGAAAAAAACCCTGAACTGAGATTTATTTAGAATTATTTATGCTTTCAATAGTGCTTTGATGTTATTTTCGAATAATTGGTAGTTTTCGAGCAATTAGTGAAAAACTCCCAAAAAAAGGCATTTTTGCATTTGTTTCCATGTTACGTCACTTTTTTACGCTAAATAATCATTTTCAGTTTGGAGACTTATATTTTATGCCTTTTTGGGGTTTATTTCATCTAAGAATTTGGGATTTTATTTCAAAATGCAAACACGAATTTGGGCAGTTATTTAATTTTCAGTTAGGGGAGTTAAATTAATTGGCGGGAGTTATTTCACGGAGCCATCTTGATTCTACTTTCTAAATAAACAGTTTTTAAGTCTTTGGTCTTCACTTGATTGCATATTGAACACTTGATTACGTTTTCGAAGATCTTAATTTTCAAAAATCTTCCGAGAGCATCAATGGGGAGGTTAATAGTGTGGGTTGCACCCAGCCTCTTTTTTCCTTAAAATTGAATGCAACTATAGTTTTAAAATCTACTTTGTCAGACCCTAGGTACTGTTAAGTATTTTTATTTGACATCAATTAAAAGGAAACTTTTATTAAGCCCATCAAGACTTAATATCTAATTTTATTTTGGCATTATAATCAAAATGAGTCTTACTATGAGTAAAAAAACAATTTTACTGAGAAATTAAGTTATTAAAAAATCTTCGCTAATAAAAGCTATAATAATTGTCATGTCAACTGATGGTGTCAGTCAAAACCAATAAACATAATAATTACCTAACAATTCAATCGCAGTTACAGAAGTAATGACTTTTATGAGAACTTATTAGTGGCTAATTTTTAATTCTGATTTGGGAAAATATTTTCCTTATCGGTAAAGCAATTGACTTATTGCATGTTAAATCAGTTCTTCTCATTAAAACCTCAATAAAACTTGACACTCATTCGAAAGTATAAAAAGATGCTTGAATCCAAACAGCCCAAGTAGTAAGAAGCTAAAAGCCAAAAAATGAAGTTTGTTCTATCAGTTGCTATTGTCATTGCTTGTATTGGTGTTCAGGTAAATTAAAAAAAAATTGTTAATACAATTTATGTTTAAACTAATGGTTAAATTAAAACTAAGGTTTGGGCATCTGAAGATGATGAGGCTCTTATGCTTGCAGCATCTGAAAAATGCAAAGATCAAGAAGGTATCTCTGCTGAGGAGTTAGAAAATCTTAAAAATGGCGAATTTCATGATGGAAATGCTGAAAAACATGTTATGTGCTACGTAAAATGCATATTGGATGAATTCGATGTGCTCGATGGTGATGTCTTGAAGGAAGATGTTTTCCTTGGATATTTCGAATCTCATTTGGGTGAGCCAAAGGCTAAGGAATTTTATGATTTATGCAAAGGTGAAGTTGGTGAGGGCGAGTGCGAGACACCATTCAAGATTGCCATGTGCTTGAGCAAGAGTGATGATATTTTTAAAATTTAGAAAGTGCTAATGATATGCTTATAGATGTTGGACAACATTTTCCTATTTATTTTATTATTTAATCAAATTTTTATGTTTCTTTGAGCAAAATAAAATGATTTTAAATCGATAAATTTTTTTTTGGAGTACCTACATACCTTCGTGTATGTGTAGAAACAGTATATTCAAGTTCAAGTGTCCATCAATAAACTCTGTCCTTATAAGATATAAAGAACTGCAGCTAAGTAAAACATCATTGCAGAGTAGCTAAATTGTTCCCGAAAGCATCTCTCATCGGGACGATAAAGCGATTTTCTGTGCTCTTATCTTTCACAAGGACATACACCGCCGTTAAAAAATATAAAATTAAATAAAAACAAACTAAAGTAAAACTACAAAAAAAATGTTTATGTCTAGGTATAGGTATAGATTTTTAGAAGTTTTCCCTTTTGGCTAAGAAACTTTTGGTCGTCATCGTCATAAAAGTCACAAAAGAGAAAAACTTGTCACTTTTAAATAACTTATCCCATTGGTGATATGGACTCAGGACTATAGAAAAAAAAAAAAAAAAAAACCCTATGCCCTCTCTCCATTCTATATACCTACCACATAGCACTTAAAAAATAAAGTAGCATTACAAACATATATTTATACATACTGTGACACTACACTCATACATAATACACAATTACCACCCACAAGAAAACGTAGTAGATCGCAGTACATAGCTGGTTGTAAAAGTTTTGTGTTTGAAGTAAAACTTTTCTGTTGAATTCTCAATGCGCGCCATCTCGATGTCCTTTCTTCGTTCAAATGACATCTCAGCAAACAGTTTATCTAATTTCCTTAAACAGTTTTTGCAAACACACCAAACACCAACCCATAGCAGAGTAGTTATGCTGTAAAACGAAAAAGAAGGACGAGCAAGATGAGCTGCCAGCACATTTGCCATCAGTGAGAAAAATAGTTTCATATAGCTAAGTTCTTTTTTTTCTTTTTTTGTTCGAGCAGCAGCTCACAATTTTAGGGTCCTTTTGGCACTCTTACAACACACTGATACTGCAACAACTTTTGCACTATACTATTCTTCTTCTCGTACATTCAAGGACTATCGCCCTAGATAAGAACTTGCATTCGCATGAGAGGAACATGCTTCACAAAGTGATGACTTTTAGGTACCAACTACTCTCAACTATAGAAGAAAAAAAAAGGACGAAACGACAAAATTTGAAAAAATCCCAACACCAACACCGGAGTGCCATGAGATAAGACCTCGAATTCTGGATTTGGATATGGAAGAAATGTCCTTTCGTTTGCTGTATGAGGAAACTTTAAGTCGCTCCAGAGTTCGACAGTTCAAAGTGTAACTTTGATAGCAAAAGAGAGAAAACTAACAATAAAAAAAAAAAAATTGTCCCCAAAGAAAGTTCCCATCGCATCGCCAAAATCTTATTCCCTGGCTGTGTCCTTTGACAGTGAAGTACGACGACGACGACGATGGTGCAGCGGCAAAGGCAGAAAGAGCGAGTGGTGCAGTGTGGAGGGTGCTAACATGAAACTATACGGCTAATGTGAAATCCATTAAAAGTTTAGTCCTGGAGCGAAAATATAACACGCGGGTTAAATTGAAAATCTGTCATCACGAAAGTGTGAGCGTGTGTATGTGCGTTCAACATTCGCAAAAAGTCCATTTGCTAATCTTTTGGGATAGATATGGCTTTACTCTATAAATGTGGGTATGTGTGGCCCCCATATATAGTTGTCGTGTGTCGCAATCCCACTGTGCATGCGGTTGAATTTTAGAAAAGGACTCGTTTATTTTATTTGGGAATGTGTAAGTGTGGATGTGTGTATGGATGTTTGCTTTACGGTACATGGGCGAAAAAGTTTTAAGGACAAACAAACGTCAGAATATAAACTCGTATATGAGATTTAAATTTATTTGATTTGAAATTAATTGAGTTGAGTTTATAAAGACGACGACGACGACGATGACGATGACGACAACTATGACAACGACAACAGCAACTATATGGAGAAGCCGGAAAGTAAAGATAAAGATAGAAAACCGGATGCTGGGGGTTGTGTTTCCGGTCGTCATATATAGTCCTCTCAAAGGGATATCTATATCTCTTCAGTTTTAGTTTCAGTGACAACTTTCTTTTCAATATTGGGATGCAATTTGGTTAAGTAAATTGTTGGCACAAGCATATCTTATCTTGGTATCTCTAATGGTGGAAACTTATTTTATTTACTTGTCTATCAACTGTATTGGATAGATTTTGGTAAGTGATTGAGTGTTAAGGGAAAATATAAAGCTAGCTTTGTGCTTGTTTGATGATGTTGTTTTTTTTTCTAAATGTGTGGTTTATAAGTAAGTTCATAGTTTTTCAAAGAGTATTAAATTAAAAAAAAAAACAGGAATATTATGCAAATAAACTTTTGACCAAATTGCCAAATTCGAAGTTAAATTTTAATTGGAGTATAGGTACATAATATATTTGTACAAAAAAGCAGAGAGTCAAATTTCCATCAACATACATTCATAAAGGGTGATTTTTTAAGAGGCTTAGAACTTTAAGAAAAAAAAAAAACACAAAAAATTCAAAAAAATGAATAAAATATTTATTTGAATCGATAGGTTGAACCTTGCAATTTAATGTTTAAAGATAATTTCATGCAAATGTTGACCGCGGCTGCGTCTCAGGTAGCCCATCCGCTGAGTCCAATTTTGGCATACTCTTTCACACATATCGGCCGGTATCTCACGAATGAATGCATGGATGTTGGCTTCCAGTGCGTCAATCGAAGCGGGCTTGTCCCTATAGACATTAGCCTTGACATACCCCCACAAAAAATAATCTAATGGTGTCAAATCGCACGATCTAGGCGGCCAATTGACCGGCCCGAAACGTGAAATTAACTGTTCACCAAACTCGCCTCGCAATTGCGCCATTGTTTCGCGTGCTGTGTGGCATGTGGCACCGTCTTGTTGAAACCACATATCATGCAAGTCAAGAACTTCCATTTCGGGCAAAAAAAAGTTTGTTATCATCGCTCGGTAGCGTTCACCATTGACAGTAACGCTGCGATTCACATCATCTTTGAAGAAATATGGCCCAATAATTCCGCCGGCCCATAAACCGCACCAAACAGTGGCTTTTTCGAGATGCATTGGTAGCTGTTGCAATGCTTCTGGCTGATCTTCACTCCAAATGCGGCAATTATGCTTATTTACGTACCCATTCAACCAAAAATGAGCCTCATCGCTGAACACAATTTTTCGATAAAAAAGCGGATGCTCGGCCAGCTTTCCAAGAGCCCATTCACCAAAAATTCGGCGTTGTGGTAGGTCGGCTGGCTTTAGTTCTTGCACCAGCTGTATCTTAAAAGGCTTTACGCCCAAATCCTTCCGCAAAATTTTCCACGTAGTGCTGTAACAAAGGCCTAACTGCTGGGAACGGCGCCGAATCGACATTTCGCGGTCTTCTGTCACACTAGCTGATACGGCCGCAATATTTTCTTCACTACGCCCAGTACGTAAACGTGTTGGTGGTTTAATGTCCAACAAAGTAAATTTGGTGCGAAATTTGGTCACAATCTTCCAAATAGACTGCTCAGAAGGTAGAGAATGCCGACCATAAAATGGAAGCAGCGCGCGATGAACATTTCGAACCGAGCACGAATTTTGATAGTAAAATTCAACAATTTGCAAGCGTTGTTCATTTGTAAGACGGTCCATGGTCAAATTGCAAACCAAACTGAAGCTGTTTGACAGTGACACAAGGTACTTAACACACGTCAGCTGTCTAAACCAGTGTTGCCAAAACCAAACCAGCTAAAAAATCACCCGTTATATACTCGTATAAAGAGTTGGGTGAATTGGGTGCAACCTTATGCGCTCTACAGTAATACAAAAACCTTACCCGAGAGAGAAAGATGTGTTTGACAGCTATAGTGGTTGTGATTTTGAATGAAGTCTATTTGTTGCCATTTAATGATGGACAGAATGATCATATGTGCTCTTATTAACGACGTTGCGAATACGAAAGGTTCTAGAAAATTTGCTAATTTTGTCTTTAATTTTTCGTCTTAATAACATAATGGACCTATAGGTACATTATTTCACTTAATTTTTTAATAATTGATATTATCCTTACAAATGTACATAATTATTAACATTATCGATAAAAAACATTTAATGATAGGAAACCAAATCTAATCTTTAAAATTTTTTTAGTTTTAGCCTGTTTTATAGTTTTGAATAAAAGAAAGAATACGCCCTAGTGTCCCACAGCAATTTCTTTTTTTTCTCTGTAACGTCGTCATGACGAGGCCTACTTCGGTAGACTATTTGATCATCATAGTTCTAGATTTGGTAGTACCTCGTGGCATGATGGTTAGTGCGTTGGACTGTCATGCTAAAGGTCTAGGTTCGATTCCCAGCCGCTGCCACCTCTTGCGAGGAACAGACAAATCCTCCAAGTGTATACTTGTCATGAATAAGTGCGGCAAAAAATTGTAGGTCCCCACCATTCCTCCCATCAACACGCACACAGGAATAGTTGAGAGTTGTAAGTGACTAGGCCCTGGTTCTCTATGAGCTGTTGCGCCATCAAATTTGTGGTTTTTTGATGTTAGATTTGATAAAAACCTTGTTTTTTTTTAACAATAGCAATGCCTGGTCTACTTATAGAAAAATTAGGAGTTACTCATATTATTTAACTTTTGTCCAGTTGTTCCAAGATGCTCCAAAGTGGTTTTTCTTTAATGCTATAAAATCATTCAGGATTGTTAACTAATAAGGGTTGCTTCAATTCTATTTTAAGTAAGACCAGCAACAGATGTTATAGATTATGTTCATTCAAACAAAATTAAATGCACGACTGGGTCACACTAACTTGCTCACATGTTCAAGACTCTGATGATAAATTAGCTTAAACAACTACATTAAAAGCTTGAGAAAAGAACGCCATCTTAATTCTTGATTGAATAATGTTTGGATGGGAAAAAACAAATTCTAAATGGTGGAAAGGTTTAAAAAAAAATATTCTTATATAAATAATAAAATTCTTTTACATTTTTAATGAAAATTTTTGGTATAAAAATTTAAAGTTTTTTTTTTAATTTTGTATCGATTTTTCAAAAAAAAATTTATTTTAATACGCAATATTATTAAATCTTATTTGAATATAAAAATGTAATTTAAATCCGTGAAGCCAGTAATGAGAAAATTCACAATAAGAAAATTGTTTTATAAAAAATCGGTACTATAATACTTCTTTTCATAGAAGGATTTAAAGTGAATAGTTGTTAAGGTTAATTTTTTATAAGTTTTGGTACTAAATCAAATATATTTTAGTATAAAGAAAAAGTTTTATATCTCTAAGTCACAGTTTTTAAGATAAAAAAATATTTTTTTTAATGGTTTTTTATTATTTGAATGGGAAGTACCGTTTTTTTTTCATAAAGGTATTTTTTTTTAAGAAAGTGTTTAAAAAACGACATTGTAAGTTTCAAAATATTAGATTTTCAAATAAATAAAGTTTAAATTTTTTTTTTTTTAATTTTGGTAAATAATAACTTACCAATATTTAAGACACTTAAAATTAATAAAATCAGAAAGGAGATACCATTAATAATCATTTTTCGAAAAATTGTTTCCTATCCAAAGGAAGCTTTTACTTAAAGAACTTTATTTTTTTTAAGAAAAGTTGTGGGGCTATTTTGGAAAAAAAACAGGATTTTGTAAGATTGCTAAACAAATTATTACAGGAGGTAGGTACCTTTGTTTTTGGTTCTTAAAAAATTTAAAAAAAAGTGTGGGAAAAAGCACCAAAAATCACATGTATGTACCAAGTTGAGGAAAATTGATAAAGTCGTTGAAACTTTGACAGACAGATAGAATTATGAGATACACTTTTTCTCGTCTTTCCTATCTTCGTTATGACAAGTTTAATCAAAATTTTCGAGTTCGAGAGAACAAATTGGTTTATAAAGCTCTTCTTGCACGAGCATACAATAGTTCCATATACTCTTCCAAATCATTCTTTGGTCAAATGTAAAAGGTCAAGTTATTGGCAGCCGGTGATAGTTGTTTCTCTACGAGTTAAATTTCAACTGGCTGGGCTGCAACTTCTCAAATAAATACGGCTATTATTTTGACAATTTATCACAGATTTTCTCTTAAGTCGGGAGAAGGGGTAGGCAATGATCTAAATTAGAACCTACCAACCGCAACACCTATTTTCTTATGCTTTGTTTTCCTGAAACCAACAATTTGGATCAAACATTTAAGACTTGTTTTTTTTAATCTGGAGAAATTGTTTCGGCTGTCAGATCCCCAATCGGAACTATACTCAGACACTGTGAAACAAGTCCTTAAAATTTGTTCAGTCAACAAAATAACGCTTTAGTTACAAAAATCGTCTTTAATTTATTATGAATATTTTTACTTGCGATATATGTTAAATGGTACTATACAAAAAGTTTTTGATTAATGCAAAAAAAAACATTTCGAGATAACAATAAAATATGACATAACGAAGATAAATAACATAAAAACAAAAAAGTTGTTCGGTTACAGCCTAAAAGTTGTTACATAGAGAGTTTTGTTTAGTGGTTCTGCCCACACGTTTTTTTTTATTGTTCTTAGAACTTAAAATAACGGAACCTGGATTACAATTTTTTGTTAACAATTTTACAAAATCATTTTTCAAAAAATTGTTATTTTATAAATGGTACCTCCCAAAGCACCGTTGTTTTTATTTTTGATTTTCTTCAAAACATTTATTTTGATTTCAATAATTTTTCTACATATATACAGATGTTTTTAAGCAATGTAAATAGTTTTTTTTTTTAAATATAAAAATATTTTTGGGATTTTTAAGAAATGTTCAAAAATTTTCGTTGAAGAATCAAATTCAAATGAAATCTTAATGGTCAATTTTTATAAAACTTGGTATTAAGGGTTTTTTTTTACACTCTGAAAAGTATTTTAAGAACACACTTAGGAAAATTGAGAAAAATATTTTTTTCTTAAAAACGGCTCCTACGATTTTTTATTAACTTCTTCTTTATGCTAAAATTAGTGTGAAGAGATTTCGAGTAATTTTCTTACCTAAATTAAATTAAGTTTGGTGGCGCAACAGCTCCTGGAGAACCAGGGCCTAGTGACTTACAACTCTAAACCATTCCTGTGTGCGTGTTTTTGGCAGGAATGAAGGGGACCTATATAATTTTTTTGCCAAGTCCGAACGGCTAGATGAGGAGCACTTCATGACAAGTATACTCTTGGAGGATTTGTCAGTTCTACGCAAGAGGCAGTACCTCGGGAAAAACACTTCTGTTTTTAGGTTGCAGCGGTTGGGGATCGAACGCAGACCTTCGGCATGACAGTCCAACGCAACAGCCATCATGCCACGAGGTACTTCAATTCTCTTACATACAAACTTTAAATAAAATAAAAAAATATTGTATATAAACATTTTCAAAAAAAGTTTTTGAATTTAAAAAAAGTTCAATTTCTTAAGTCTCGAATATCTCAAGAACGAATGATGCTATCGACTTCGAGTTTTTTTATCCATGCATATTGACGTAATTAAGAATTGGTGAAAATATGAAAACATATTAATTTCCAGTTTTTTAAATACAAAAAAAAAAACTGCTAAAAATTGTTGAAAATAGTAGTATATTGGCTTCGGGGTAATTTTATTACTATTCACTGGTTTATAATAAATAATTGGTAAAATTTGTTAAAATATTGAGTGAACAATTTTTTTAAAGTGAGAAATCTTAAGAGAAATTTTACCAACATTTTTTCGTTTTCAAATAATAAAATATCATCGGGCCTCTAGCTTCCGAGGGCACCAATAGAAAGTTACTAGTGCTTGTCGCACCCAGCCTCTTTTTTATTTTTTTTTTGTTAAAATTTTCAAAAATACGAATCGAGTTCAACTGCATGTTGAAAATATGTACCTAAGCCATAAATTTTAATTTTATTTACGACAGAGACCAGACAAAAACAAGACGAGACCGATTCCGATACCGGGAGTTCAACGAAACTTTTGTCATTGTTTTTCTAGAAAATTTTGCATCGCATAGGTGTGCCTGCTATTATTTATCCGCATGTAATTCTGACGGATGAAAGTTTCGTTGCCTTTGCAAATTGCTGGGTTTGGTTTGGATAAACCTTTATACTTTTTAACTGCACTTGTCGCAAATAACGAAAACCAAGTAAATTCAAGCTTAGTCAAGACTTGCATTTGTAATCACTATTTAAATTGTTTATGGAAACCACAATACTTCCTGAACATTTCATACAAACCCCTCAATAATCATAATCATAAAGCGACATTGACACTGAACTCTGAAACTATCCAACCGAATAATCATTTGTTTACTTTGTAACAAAAATTATTCAAATGACTGTGATAACAAAAACTGATTGGAAATATTTCAATAATTTGGCACTTATCATTGCAATTAATCAAAAAATCCGAAAAATATAAAACCAATACCAAATTGGAGCAACAATCGAACAGTCTGATTTTCCTTTCTAATTCACAATGTCAATTCTCAGTATAATATCCATTTTAACGCTCCTAATTTATGTCCAGGAAGCATTTGTGAGTAAATAGTCAAATACAAACCTCTTGTTAATATCAAATTCATGAAATTTAATTATTTATTCAACATAGTCTCGATATGCCTCACTCAATATTGGCCTTAATATCTCAGCTCACTTTTCCGACGAAAATAATCAACAACTCACCGAACAATTTGTCCGCATCTGTATGAAAGAAGCCCAATTGTCAATGGCTGATTTGAACAGATTCAAGACCAATGAGATTCTAGAGACTGAAGTCAATGAATCCACTCAATGCTTTGCCCATTGCATCTACGAGCAGATGGGATTAACGAGGAATGGACTCTTCATAGACAACGATGATTCCCAAAAACTGGCCATTAATACCACTGACAGTGGCACTGCTGGAGATGATTTTGTCGTGTGTAAGTCAATCCGTGGAAAGAATAAGTGTGAAACTGCATACAAAATTCATCAGTGCATTCAGAAGGTTAAATTTGGTAGTGGCACTGGCAACCATGACCTGAACCAAGAGCTCTCAATGAACTCGGACACAAAAAACAACAGTCGAAATGATGACAACGATGAAGATGAATCTACTGAAAGTTAAAATGGACAACAAAACAATTTAGAGAAATAGCACTGATGCATGAGACTGTGAATTAACTAAAACAGCATCATGGCTGACTGACTCAATGACTTTGGAAAACAATTATAAATGATAAATGTATTTTTTTTTTTTTTGATTAAATTTAATTTGTGATATTTCATTCGTTATTCTCATGAATGCAGTAAAATAAATTGACAGGCCTTATGACTACACAACATTCAACAAAACGATTGAAGCGTGTATATTTTTTTTGCACTTTAATTCTCACATTCAGAAAAGGCAGTAGTTAACTAGACTAATTATTTCATGAGAATGATATCATTGCTTTAAAATTAACAAAAAGAGACGTCTGCCAACATTTTTTCTGGGGAGTCTTTATTTTTAACAAACAGTAAAATATTTGTAGTACCTCGTGGCATGATGGTTAGTGCGTTGGACTGTCATGCTGAAGGTCTGGGTTCGATTCCTAGCCCACAGCCACCCAAAAACACCGAGGTGCTGCTCCTTGCGAGAAACTGATAAATCCTCTAAGAGTATACTTTTCATCTGGCTTTTCGAACTCCGCAAAAAATTGCAGGTCCTCTGCCTCTCCGGTCTTGCCAACTAAATTGGCTTTGGTTTTCCACTAATTGTCAAGCAACCAAATTTTTGTTTTAATGTTTGGATAGGCCCGGATCAGTTTCCTAGGATTGTTGATTTCTTGGTCTTCCAATCCCTTGAGCACCACCCTGAGGATTCCTGTTTTTGCCAAAAGTCGACCAGCAAATCGCCATTTCCATTCCGTGACTCGAAGCCATGTTTTCCCATCACGCGTTCCTTGTTGAATTTCTGTAAACCAAGTGAAGATGAGTGTAGAACGTGGTTTTTTTCTTCTTTGATTGATTAATTTGTGGGAGCACAGTGATTCTTTTGTTGAATTTAGCGACAAAAATCATTTCTCACGCCACTTCTAAATATAAATCATTGAAATGCACAAGTACACTTGATGACTTGGAGAAGCTGAATTTAGTGGTACTGATTTGTAAAAAAAATTTAGGCAGATGGTTCAAAATGTTCAGAAATGTTCCAACAGATTACAACAAATTTAAGTTTCAATTTTTTAAAATGTTTGTATTGGAAATTATTTTTGGACCTAATCTGATTGAATCTGAAAAAAAATTGACAAATTTGACGGCTATCAGTAGCAAATCAACTACCCAAAAACTGGAAAAAAAAACAAAAATAATCTAAAGTAATAGTTTTAATAATGTTGATATTTTTTCTGGTTGCATTATTTCTAATAAGAATTAATAAGAATAGTTGAAAAAAACGTTATATAACCATTATTTTTTATATACAACAATATTTAAATTGCTTCGTAAATAATGATAGTTTAATGATTTTTCCAACTATCAACTATCAGAATTCTAAGTCTGATGTCAGTTTAAAATAATGCAACCAGAAAAAAATCAACATTATTAAAACTAATACTTACTGGGTAGTTGACCTAAAATTCAATTCGCTACTTAATATTCAATCAGCAGATTTGGTCAAAAAATTATTATAAAACTTGTACTTTATGTAATTATAGTTCCAATCCCTTGGGACCACTTCAGAACATTTAAGAGCATCTTCCTTAAATTGTTTACATATCAGTATTGGAGACATTTATATGTGGAAGTATACATGTGAAGTAAAAAAAGGAAGTAGCACTGAATTCTGCATCCCCAAATCATCAATTTGTATAATTAGTTTGGCGTGGAAAATTATTTTTGTCACCAAAATTCAACAAACGGACCACTGTGGGGCATCGCACTGAATTATTGTGACGCTAGAATATTAAATGGAATATTGCTTTTATTAGGTATTCTTTCAAAAATGGGAGCCCAAAAAATAAGATTACGATTTGCTTCTTCGTTCAACATAATTCTAAGACCATGCAGTCTTTGGCCACTCTCTCTCTTATCTCTCTTCGCTGTACGAGGATAAAACGTTTCATGCTCTGATTTTCGTATGCTTTAGCCAAAAGTACCATTTGCTCTTCTTGAAAAACTTCTTCTATTTGTTTACCATTCATTTAATTGATGCTGGTACATGAAAGATGTCACAGCCCCAAATCTAATGTGTGGTTAGTGGTTTTCTGCATCCGAAGGTGTTATAGGCTTTCAAAAACTGCTCCCCTCCCTCCACTACCGGCAGTTCTTCCTCCATCTAGGGGCTTTTTACTATCCCAAGGATAAGTTTGTACCCTGGTGCCCAGTTCCGCAAGAGTGAGTTTTTTCTGTGTATACAGATATTTACATGTATACGTCAATTTTTGCGATTTTGCAAGAGTGAGTTTTAAGTTTTTGACAAATATCGTATGCACAATTAGTCAAATTTATTCACACTTGTTTTGGGCGTGAACAGAATGTATGGACGGAAAATCATTCACACTTACGGAATTGGGCCCTGACCAGCGCTGCTGCATATTTTAGCATTTATTTGGTCACATCGAATGAAAATCTAGATTTCGAGCCGAAATCCTGAAATCTCATCAAAATCAACGCGATTTCCCATACATTTTAAGATTTCGTAATTCGTAGTAGATTTCCACCAAATTTTCTTAAAATCTAATTGGCGTATTCACAGTCACACCTTATTACTCATTTTTTCTCGCCCGTATAACAGTTTGCCCATAGAAGAGAGAAAATAGAAAAAAGAGATTTTATATTTATGAGTACAGTGTAAGCAGATTGTGGTTCTTTTTATGTTTTATTCGAAGAAAAAGCTAAATATGTACAACTGTGTCGTGGGATTTTAACTGATTGCCAGGGATTTTTTTTAGAATCCCTATGAGCACTTAAATTATTTTGAAATGTCAGACAGAATCAAGATCTAGAGAACCGATTGGTACCCATCTGGCCTAAAACACCCGCGAGTTTTATTTCAGCACATTACTTCTTACTGACTTTTTGTTGTCAAAATACCTTTAGCCCAGTCAGATTAGACAAAAAAATGAACTGAAATACAAAAAATTAGATTAGGGTTTTGTGTGATCTTAATGGTTAGACGGGTTCATTAAGAGTCTAAGAAAAAGTTTTCGACCTCCTAGCTCCATTGCGTTAGCCGACATCTTGAATTTAACGAAAATCGGTTTTTGGGAATTAACTCGCCTATTTTCAACTTTTGAGCAAAAATGAACTTAACAAAAGCTGTTCAAATTTTAATTATCTACAACTTTGGTCATAACCTTTTTTTGGCTACGATTGATATTTTTCAACTAAATCAAAAAAACCTATTTTAAAATTTTGTTCTCGTTTTAAACGCAAAATAAACATTTTTCAAGTAAAAAACAAGTTATATATTTTTTTGACTCATTAGAAGAGGATAACATAAGGAGTTTGAAAACAAGTTTTTGACCACCCACCTCTTTAAGGTTGGCCGCCATCTTGTTTTTAAGGAAAATCAATTTTTGTGGAATAGCTCGCCTAATTTTTACTTTTGAATAAAAATTAACTCAACAAAAGTTGTTCAAAATTCAATTCACTACAACTTTTAAAAAAATATCAGCCGTAGTCAAACACGATAATAACCAAAGTTGTAGATAATTGAACTTTGAACAACTTTTGTTGAGTTAATTTTTACTCAAAAGTTAAAATTAAGCGAGTTATTTCACAAAAATCGATTTTTTTTTGATGAGTCGAAAAAAATTTATACATTTTTTTTTTTTTACTTGAAAAATGTAAATAATGCGTTTTAAACGAGAACAAAATTTTAAATTAGGTTTTTTTGATTTAGTCGAAAAATATCAATCGTAGCCAAAAAAAGAATTATGACCAAAGTTGAAAATAATTAAATCTTAAACAACTTTTGTAAAGTTCATTTTTGATCAAAAGTTGAAAATAGGCGAGTTATATGCCAAAAACCGATTTTCGTTAAATTCAAGATGGCGGCTAATGGCAATGGAGCTAGGAAGTAAAAAACTTCTTTTTAGACTCTTAATGATCCCCTCTATCGATTAAAATAAAAAAACCCTATTTAATTTTTTGCATTTAAAATGCTATCCCGACTGGGCTACATGTGAAAAACTGGGCTACGAAGTTTGGTAGATGAAAAAACATAAAAAAAGTAATTTTACAATAAACTACTATTATTTTTCAGTTTTTGAATTCAACGGATTCATTTTTTGAATATCCAATTTATTTAAGCAAAACTGAGCCAAACTCCATATAATGTTCATATGTGGTTCATGGTGTGGTTCCATTTAAAGTGCATTGGGCAGCTACCACATGCTCAGCCTTGTGGAGGAAATCCTCTCAGTGCAGCTTGAAGGGTGAAAGAGCAAAAGCACTGAAGTCGGTTCTCAAGATAATATAGGTACTCTATGATCTAGATTATGTGTTATTTCTTTTTATTATGACAATCACATAATCTTGGTGACCAACTGATATCACCAAAATGTGAGATAACAAGGCCATTGAACCTGTCTCGCAAAAGAGCCATTGTTTCGTTAGCTGTGTGGCAAGTGGCACTGTCCTGTTGAAACACATATCATCCACATCCATATCTTCCACTTCGGGCCACTAAAAGTTCGTTATCATCTCACTATAGCGAACACCATGATACCGATGATGCAGCCAGCCCATAAACCGCACCAAACAGTCACTCTTTGTAGGTGTATTGGTTTTTTAACAATCACTCTTGGATTATCATTCGCCCAAATGCGGCAATTCTGCTTAGTGACGAATCCACTGAGATGAAAATGTGCCTCATCACTGAAGTTGATTTTCTTCGAAAATTGATCATCCACTGTTGCCATTTCTTGACACCATTTTCCCCATTGACAACGCTTGAAGTGGTCAAGAGGCTTTAGTTCTTGAGTCAATTGCACCTTGTAAACGTGTAAATGCAAGTTTGTATGCAAAATGTTCATCAACGACGAGCGTGAGAAGTGCAATTGTTGGGCACGACGACGAGTAGAGATGAACAGAAAAAGACTTGACGTTTAGGTGCGGTTCACATTCAACATTTGCCCCAACTACCCTTTATAACGACTTCATTTTCATTCAAAGCTTGAGTAAAATTCTCAGGTGCTCCTTAAACCTTTTTATAAATTAGTTGGTTGGTATTCATCAACTCCAGCATCTGGGAAAAACGCATTTGGACCAAAGGTTCCAAAAAAAGTTTTACTTGAATTATATTCAACAAAATAATATTTACAAATTTTTATCTTATTAAAATTTACTAAGCTAAGACTAAATATATTATTATATTAAAAATAAATAATGCATTTATATGAAAATAAAAAAAAAGTAAGAAAATTTATTTACAAAATGTCATTTATTTTAAACCTAAACCAATATTATTGATTTTAGTCATTGAAAAAAAAAAAATAAAAACAATTTCTCTTCTAAAAAATTCGATTCAAACCTTTCCAACATTCCTATGATGTTTTTTTTTTTTTTTTTGATAAATCCCTCGCTAAAATTTTCGTGTTTAGTATATTACCCTTCTTATTATAAAATAATATAAGGGCAGGTGAAGACTAACAACAACCTAAGGATTTCTCCACGACTAAAACAGATTTTAATAAGATTGAACCTAAATTTTTAAGAAGAAAAGCACTTTTAGAATTCATAGTTAAAAAAAAATTCCATTTAATAAGGCAAATATCTCAAAAGTCATAGCTGATGGCGGAAAATGTTCCAAAAATATTATCTTATTCCAGCCCATGTAAATCTATGTTATCATCAAAATCCAATATTTTCTTAAGACACTTAAATAGTAAAAATCCACTTTTGCATGAGTCTCCTAAAACATCACCTTCATCATGACAATAAAAGTAAACATCATTAACATCCTCGGAGTCTACACCATTCCGTTTAGCTGTACCTAAACTTTTCAAATAATGCTTGTCCATAATACCATTTTTTTCTAATATGCACTGTACATAACATTGGAGCTCGTGTTTTATTTCAGCAAATTCAATATCTTCTTTAAAAAATGCATCAATTTCATTTAGTGTAACATTTGATTTAATCATGCAGTAATAAAAAGGATCGCTTAGAATATTTGCGTTAGAATATTGCCAGACCTTAAAGAAAAATTATAGAAATAAAATTTTATTAACAAAAATTGAACATTTTTTGTTTAAAAATTAAAAATATGGCCGATTAAATTTGACATTATAGCTGCTAACCTAACAAGTTTTGAGCCCAAATACATGAATTTTTAAAAAATCTTCCCATGGATTTTGAAAGTTACTTTTATTTTTAATTAAATTATTTTAAATTTAATTTAATTTTTGAAACTTACTTCTGTTAAAAACAAGTAAAAGAGTAAGGCGATACATAGAAATGCACGTAACATTGTTAACAAACACTTGCAATGCTTTGACTGTGACAAAGTGATTATATTTTATAGAGGATTCTTTTGTAGTTTTAATTATTCTTTTGTTCAACAAAAAAATAAAGAATTTTTGTTTTAAATTAAATTGCTATTCCTAAACCTATAATAATAAATACTTTGCTAAGCTCCAAAACTTTTATCAAGTAATCTTGTGCAAACAATTCCAAGATAAACACTTGATAGGGAAATTGAATTATAATAATGTAGGGTAATTAAGGTAGAGATGCCGCTTCAGAATTTGTTCCATCACTCAAAAATCCTATTATTTGTAAATTACCCGCATGAAATTATTCCTAAAAGTTTTTGTTCATGTGGTTTTGGTTTAATATTTTCATAATAGGTAGCCTGATGGCAAACACAAATTTTTTTTCTTTTTCTCAAATTTTCCCAAAAACGGATTACAAAAAGGAGGCACAAATTAAGAGGTGATGGCAACATTAATTTTATAGAAAAGAGTGTTGGGAACGAGAAGGGTACAAAATCCAGAATGGCAAAATCCCAAATGGACAAAAGACCAAATGGACAAAATCTCTCATAGAAAAAAATCCCGAAAGCCAAAAGCCCGAATGGACAAAAGACAAGGACAATTAATTTCAAATATTTTCGGAGTTTAATTCAAAAAATCTCACATGCGATTTTTTTTCGAGATTTTCGCAGGCGGGATTTTGGCATTCTGAATTTTGTACCCAACCCACTGAGAACCTTAAAAAAGTTGACAGCTGAAAAAAAAGATTAGCCTAGTATGGGTATGATATGTTTTGCCAGAATTGTTCGGCAAATTGACGTTTTGCGGGGGTTCATATCGACATTTTTTGTTTCGATTTTTTTTTTTAATTTAGCATTTCGGTTTTCCGCATTTTACGTTTGGCGAAGAACGTTTTGTTTTCTAAACGAATTTTCACAATTTTCACTAAGTATTTTAATTGATTGTGTTATGAAGATTGGCAAATATTTTCTTTAGCATTTTGTTGTTTTGACTTTTTTATTTAGCATCTTGCTGATTCGCTTTTTCTTATTTAGTATTTTGCTGTTAAGCTTTTTTCTATTTGGCGAGTTTTTGACTTTCATTAAATTAAATGCCTTGAAATTTTGCGCGAAATTTTAAGGGATGGAATTTAATGGAAGTCAAAAACTCACAAAACCATTGAATGTAGAAATAAAACAACTAAGAAAAATGCCGAATGTCACATTTTTATCTAGAGTTGTGTGTTTTAAAATCAAAAAAAAATCCATCGATCAGATCTTTGATAATAATCGACTAAAAAGTCTCATAAGTTTTGTCAAAATATTCCGTTATCAAAACTGAGTAAAACAATTAAAGGACAAAACCACCAAACATAGTAATAGCTGCAAGACAACAAATTAAAATAATATTAAAAACACAATTTATTGAGCAGCGCTTCAGAAAAAAAGTAAGGTAATCTAAACAAGCTAATGATAATGAAGGGTCAAACAATGAAGCAGCTTGATGATATTTCGCAAAATAATAAAATGGCGAAACTTTACTTCGCGAGAAAAACTCTTAACCAAATAAAAAACAATTAAACAATAAAAGCTAAACAAAAAATTGCCAAATGAAGTTTAGCCCAGTAGCCTTGTAGTTTCATAGGACTGAGACCTTGCGTCAAATCCGGTAGTTCTGATTTTTTGCTGAGTTTTTATAATGTTCACCTAGTGACAAATACAATTTTTTGACCTCGAGCGTCGAATGCTTCAATTAGAAAAATAGGCGTGGCAGGAAGCCTATGTTAAAAGAACTTTTAAAGCAACTTTATTTTATATTTCTTTATTTTTTTCAAACTAGTTTTGTATTAATACAAAAAAATTAATTTGTTGTTTTTGCACTTTTTCGGACGTTTCAAATGTAGTTGTATTGAAAAAAAAACAAGTACATCTAAACTTTCACATTCAATGTCAAGTCAGGTTATAATTTTTAACCACAACAAAAAGTACGCATGATAGTTGTAACTATAAGTATCTACATTTTATTTTGTTAATCCCTTTGATCCTTTTGAGCAATTTAAAATATATCAAGATGGCCTGATTACCGCAAATGACAGTATTTTATAATTTTACCTCAAAGCCCTGGTAGGTAGAGCTCAAATTTGTTCTATTGATTATATAATTTATTAATTTTTCAATAAAATTAAAATTATAATAATTAATAATTATAACAATTTAATTTTCCTCCTGCAGTGAAATATCAATTATGTTCTTGATACATTTTAAAGCTTCAAAACCACATTCACAGCGATCCAATCCCCCATAATCATCCATCATAGCATGGCATCTTTTATAAACTTGATATCGAATTTTAAAATCTATTTTGTTCCTTATTCCACTACGTAAGAAAATACATCCTTTAACGAAATTGAATTTTTCTAATAAACACTGAATGTAGCATTTTATATTGTAAGTCTTTTCAGCGAAATTCATGCCATCTTCATCGGATATAACAAGTTCATTAACTTCGTCTCTCGATACGTTTGTGCTGATCATACAGGAATAAAAAGGATCACCCATAACATTGCCCCTGCAAATTGCAAACTGTTTACCCAATGTCAATAAAATTAAAATTGTATCAATTATAAAATAATACAAACCGTATATGGCAAATTTGACAGAGAAAATATTAAAATGCAAACTATAAGCATTGCTTGACTTTATTGAGTATCCACAGGCAATACAAAACTGAGAACATTAAGCTCTATAACAATGAATTTTGTTTAATTAATACAAAAGAAAAAAAAAACAAGTAGGTATGTAATTAAGAAACCTGAAGGTTAATTAATAAATCAGATTTAAAGGTGACTTTTTTGTATGAAATATTAAAAGCAAATTAAAATATGTAATCGCCTATAAATTCTATTAAAAATCAGCATTTAACTATGTTTGAGATCCCACGATTTCATTAAGAATATAAGTCCATTATAAAATTGCTGAGTTAAGCTTTAAAGTTAAGATGGATCCCTTCCTTTACTGACATTTTTATCAGTGATCGACTGTATCGATTTTAGTTGTCAATGGTGTTCTTATTACGTATGTAAGTAAATATTTTTTCCACAAATATAGTGAAGTAATAAAAACCAGGCATGTTCACTCATTCGAGATTGCTCACTTATTCGAGCGGGAGTTTTAAAAGGTTTTCTAAAGATAAATTTGCGCAAAAAAACACATTTTGTTCAATGTGAATATTTAAGCATTTATTAAAGCGTCAAATAAAAGCTTTCAATTAGGTTTAAAAAACAGAAATATTAAATGCTTGCGAAACATTTTTATAAAAAAAATCCATTTTTATCTAAGATTTTGTGTGTTCATACTATTGTGGATAGTTCACTATTTCGAGATTCACTAAATTGAGAGTCTACTGTATGTAGTAATCAAAGAATAATTTCTAATCGCACAGGCTTACACGATTTGGGACACGAAAACTTTAAAGCCATTCTAAATGTTATTTTTAGTCTTACATTCAATCGTCATCCGTCTTCCGGCATTAACTTGGGATTTTGATGTAAACCCATTAGAAAATGAAAAAAATACGTTTTTTTAGCTAGTTTTGACGCAATGTCACAACGTGATTAAGTATTAAAAAAAAAAAACTAGCAACGATTTCTGAAAATACCTACTTATCTCTTTTTTAAATCAGTTTAAATCATTCAGGTTCTGCAAATCTTTTACTCCCCGAGAAATCTTTTCTTAGTTCTTAGTTCTCACTTAACCTTATACATAATTTAAAAATTAAAGCGGATAATTATAAGTCCAGTCAATTTGTGCCCTTGGAAATTAAATTTTAGGGTACCATTGATTTTACTCCTGATTTATGTTTTGGGGGGTGCTGAATCGGAGTCTGATGGTTGCGACTTAAATTTCGTGGCACAACATGAACAAAATGAAAAAAATTATTAAAAATATGCATTTTGTGGGAGTTTTTCACTTAAGTATGGCTCGAAACTATACCTACCTAAATTATTCGTAAATTAATTCACTGGAAATATACCTACATAATTTTCAACATTTAAGATTTAATTTAAGATTTGATTCTGCAGCAATCCATTTGGACCTAAGCGCTAGATGAAAATTCACGTATTTTTACCTTTTCCAGAAAATCACTCCAAAAAACTAATTAATTAATTTGTATGACAAGATTTGAATTTTTGTCCATAACATGATAACAGAGATATAATTTTCTGATGGCCTTTTTAGTAGACTTCTCTTATGCTGATTTCGAATCTGGACTCTGAATTGCTCTGGCACATCAATCTTTTGAGATGTTTCAATCTATAATTAAAAAAAAAAATGTTATTTTATGCAGATTTGGGGTTATATTAGGTATTTGATCGATGTATTTTTTGGCAACATGAAAGTAGAATAGGACCAGAGGCGGTGGAAGGCGTGTGCGATGTGTGCCACCACACACGCTTCGAAGGGCCCGCAAGGCCACGAAAGGTCTTCGCACTTCAAAAATATGTTTTAGTTGGGCAGCATAATTTTCCTTTGGATTTTTTTTCAATTAATTTTCGAGCAATGTAAAGAAAAATCATTTCTTGAAAAAATCGCTTAAATGGTCTTTGAAATTTCATTTACAAAAATTACTTTCTTTTAAGAATTCAGATATTATTTTTTTCAATCAAAATGTTAAGTTATTTTAGAGTTCTGCAAATGTGTTTCAAACTTGTGTCTGATGTTCAGCAGTTAACTGGTTCAGTTGTGGGTCAGTTGTAATAATAATTAATCCATGAGACAGAAATTTTAGCTCCCCTACTTTGGCGAACTCACTGAAATTCAACAATGGTTCAAGGATAAAATTGAACCATCGTTAAACCTAAGTAACTACACCGAAATCAGCCAGTAAAAATTTTTGGACCACGGATCAAAATTTGGACTAAGATTGTACAATAACCGGTCCTTAGCAATTTAAGTAAAAACAAGTTTAATGTTTTTGAAAACGCTTCGAAGAAAACATGTCATTTCATTTTAAATTGAGTCGTTTGACGTTTGATACCACAATGCCTCAAATCACTAGAAACAAATAAGAAAGGAGAAATCTAAAAAGAGCGATTTTTTTTTCTTTTTAATCAAACTGTCAAGTATTCAACAAAAATCAAAAATTCCCGTATTATATACTTTACATTTTGGAAGGGAATTGATCATGAACGAAAACTCCCCACTTTTGTATCCGCAATGCTTCACGAGCATGTTCACCGGTGAACGATCAAAAATACTAATTTTAAGGATTCACAAAAAACACCTCAAAACGTGTGATAAGTACCCGGGTATCTTTATATAAATTTATATGCAAAATATCTGTTTGCAAAAATAATATAAGCCTCCCTTTACATGGACACCATAAGATAAGTCATATATCAGTGCAAAAATGGCTCGATTTTTTAACTGATCTTAAAAAAGCAGGTTATCATTGCGACCGGTATGAATGTGATATGGTTAGAATTGAGTAGTATTCACATCCATATGGTAGTCTTTCCTACGGCTTCTAAACGAATATCAAATTTTATGAGTGTATGTTATGTTTGTTTCAAATTTCTTTGAAACGACTGATCGATCGCATTATAATTAAATAATCGGGTTTTGGCGAACAAAAATGTCTCAAAATCAGCTTAGTAGCTTAAAAGATAAGACCAAAATGTTTTATAATTCGGATTATATTTTATTTTGCAATTTCGACTTTCTTAAAATTATTGTTGCCTTCAGTTTAAATGAATGAATAAAATTTATTACCCAAGAAATATTTTTTTGTATTTAAAAACAAATACACAGTTATTATATAAGGCCACAAAACGAACAAGTTTTTCTTACGGATACGAAGAATAAATCAAATCTTTTCCGAGAATATTCAAGTCTAGTGACTACCTACGAGTATACAATATTTTTCTTAGCACTTTTTCCGCAAAATTTTTAATTAATTTAAATAAATTTACTTATAGATATATAGCAGCACAAACCTTGTGTTCTATAGAAATCATAGCCAATCCATATTATCTTTGAACATGACACAAGTAGACCAAAGACATTTTTTCTTTAAATTTTTATTTAGAAAAGAACTTTTAAACTTTTACTCGTAAATTCAAGAGGATCCTGAGCCCAATACTGATATATGGACCAAATCTTAATTCTTCTATAAATTTTTATACGATTGGAGGAGAAAAATGACTATAAAAAATATAAGACCGACATCCCATTTGAAAGTTCAAATCCATGTATGTCAGATGAGTCGTATAATGGGTTAAAATAATACCGAGATAACAATGGGTGCGTTCATCGGCAGAAATCTGAAAATTCAGTACTGAAACGTAACGTTGAACGCACAAGAAATCTGAAATTTCAGTCAGATGACATATATTTTTTTTCTGCCATAATCTTGTGTTAACCTGCTGATTTTACTGTAAGTAATATAAGGAAGAACTTTTTTTGTCACATAATAAGTGTCTCTGAGGAGGAAGTTACTATGTAAGTTGACTGGAAAAAGCTTGTTCGTTGTTTTTACTTGGATTATAATACTTAAGAAAATAGTTGAAGCCACATTTATCACTGGCAACCAAACAATCTTAACAGTTATTACTCCCAAATGCACGTCTTATTCGCGTTTTTCCACCAAATGTAATTATTTTAAATAAAAATGGGGATAACTTTCACTTCTTGTTAAGGAAAAACTGAAGCCAAAATGCCATGGAAAAACTACTTCTCAATCTTATTTGTTTATTTTATTCACTTACAAGAAAACAAAACTTAAAAAAACCAACAAGTCGCACCAAACCGACAACAGAACACAAAATAGCTGCATCTACTATTAAGTTCAGCTTCTATGTGCAGATTCTTATTTTTTGTCTTGTTTATTAGCTGTCATCTGAAGTTTCAGATGGAAATTTTTATCTGAAAAACGTAAGTAAACGTAACGAAAGGTCATCTGAATTTTCAGATTTTTTTTGACAGCTGACCAATCAGAAGCCCCAAAAATTCAGATTTCTGGATCCTTGAACGCAGGTAATGTTTTAACAATAATTATCAAAATAATTTTTTTTTTTCTTTCATGTTTCAGCTTCATGAACAGTTGCATAGTTTATTTAATAAAAAGTTTTTAACTAGTCTTTTTATTATTAGCTATAGAGGAGTAATTATGTTTTATGTATGTAGGATTTTTAATTAATTCAATTTATTTCAAAGCAAAATGAGACAATTTTATTTACTTTAATATCTAAGAATAGTTTTAAGCAGATTAAAGCAAATTCAAAAAGTTAATTTAGAAAGTTAATTCAATTGGTAGAGTTTAACAAAAAGGTTATTTAAGTTGGAGTGACACGGACGTCTTGGTGGCTAAGCTTTGTATCATCCTCATATGGGCATCTTAGTTTCTTTCGTCGTTATCATCATCATGTGTGGTTTTGGCTTTTTAAGAAAGCTTTTGGGCAAACACGTAACAGGGTGAAACCATATGTATGCCAATTTTGCCGCCCTTAATATTGCCATCCGGGGCAAAATGCCCGGCTCGCCCCCCCATAGATCGGGCCCTTACTACAATAGTAAGTGTGCCAAATTATTTCAAATCACTATATGAAAAAAGTTTTTCGCTGTTATTACCCACGTCACATATACATTTTCTACAAAAATTCACCGAAACAGCAATTAATTTTTTCCACACAGTGATTCTAAGTAAATTGTTATAGTGAATATTATTGTTCATAAAAATACCTTTTCAACGATATACGTTTTACGTATTCGTTAGCCCAATTTTCATCCTTTTTTGCCTTACTGAAATGCACAAAATAAAAACCTTGGCTAGTGAATAACTTTTCTCACACAGTGAATTGAAATTAGCTGTCATAGTGACCATTGTAGCACATGCAAATATCTTTCCAACGACATATGTCTCGTTGGTATTGGTTCCTAGACCTCCTTCCATATATTTTTGCCGGGTGTCCTTTTCTACTATAAAAAAAAATTTAAAAAAAAAACTACGTGTACTTCACATATCAACATATATTTAGACCAACTTGGCGGCAGGTGTACATATTTTTTTTTTTTAATTTTAACAATAACTCGGCAAAAACGGTATTATTTTGTACAATTTTCAACACTTTTCTTCTAATTTTTGTCTACCATTAAAAAATATAAGATATTTATGAAGTTTGAGAAACATAAAAATTAAACTTTCCCTAGTTCTCTGGTATCTCCAAAATTTTAAAAAATGGAGTTACCTAGTTCTTGCAATCAAGGGACGATATTATCTGTGTCTATAAGTAACGTTAGTTTTGGTTTAGAAATCGTAACTGAGTGTGAACCAAGAAGTAAACTCCTTTTTGTCAGTGGCGTCAAGTAAACTTAGTCAGCAAAAAGATCATTTTAAACGAGTGCCTAATAATGCGTATGGACATATAAGTTACATGCTATTGTTGGGTCCCTTTATAAGAAGGTAGTTAGTCAAACGTTCGACTTTTGGACATTGTGCCTTGCGGAAACGTTTGGCAGTATAGCGACCATCCGAATGGGGCAAATAACGAGCATACTACTTGTCCTTAACTGCTATGCAATCTTACAGGGATATGTAGCTTATGGTCACACCATCATAACTCCAACTACCAAAGAACTTGATATTGGGAATTTCGGACGGTTGTGGCACTGAGGTTATATCCAAAACTGCTAGTGGCTCTGCCTCAACGTCAGCTATTAATTTTAATTTATGAAAAATTAGCCCACGCAGCAATGGCGTTCGCCAAGAAAAGGTAAAAAGTAGAATCGCCAAATTTAAAAATTTCCACTTCATAATTTGTTTTGTTTGTATTTATTTTCCCCGTGGGTAGATGCAAAACCGCATAAGACTCTATGAGGACCGAAACGCGTGCTCATAGGTGTGTGATCAGCGTTGCCACAATGTTACAAGTGTAACAAAAGTGTTACACTTTTCTTAATTTTTTTGTATTTGTTACTATGTTACTTTTTTTTCTTTTTGTTACACTTTTTTCTCCAAACTTTTTTTTCTTTAAAAATTTACTTTATGATTTTTTTAATCAGTGTGAAGTACGCTTAAACAACACTTCCACCTATTTGTACACCTACGTCCTAAATTCAGTTGAAATCACCTTCATTCGACTCGATCGAACTCGTTCAGTTACAGTTTAGTCGAAATCTTGCTATCTTTCACTTCAAATTCAAACTCGATCTCTCGATCCAGCATATAAACATGGTTAGATATCCATTCCTCAAAGTATTCCAGTTTCCACATTCCAAAAAACAAAATTATATGTATCTGTCAAAGTCCATTCTCTTTCTTTTCTTGTCGCTGTTAAAAAAGAAAAACAATTGGTCAGTTTATATTTCTTGAGCGCTCAGTATTTTTCCTCAATTTTTAGACAGAGCAGGAGAATAAAATATAAACACTATTTCTCACATAGAAGTCAAAACAACTCTCTTTTTCTTTTCTTCTTATGTAATTTACTGCGACAAAAAATAATTGAGCAAGCGAATCCAAAAAATTTCAGTCTCAGTTTTTAAGGGGAAAAGTGAGGAATTTTTGAGAGGAATCCTGTTTATATTTCTGAGCGCTCTGAGTCCTCTGAGATCTCAGAAATATAAACTGGCTAAATATTACTTTTCGCTGCTTGCGTTGTTCGTTCGTCCATTGTTTGGTTGTTTTTATCTGTTTTTGTGATGAGTACATAATGGACAAGTAAGTAACTCAATAACAAAAAACTATTTAAAGTGAATCTAGTGAAGAATCGGACGGAAAATGCAAAAAGAATTAAAATAATTATTTATTTAAAAACTATTTTAGTGTAATTATGGATATTCCACCACCAACTTTGAACAAAAAAAGAGTTTTCAGGACAATATGGAAAGAAATATATTTTTGGCTTGATGAACGCGACGGAGTTGCATATTGTGTTTAATGCAACAAGTATTTAGTCAACTTTAAAACTCACATTCAACGCCACAGTACGTCTGCTCTTCATAAAAAAAGTCGAGGCCAAACAAAATCAAGCCACCATAGACACAATTATATCGGCGAATAAAGAAAGCAGTTTGGCAAGCAAAACAAAATTTGCCGAATATTGTCTGGTGATGTTTTGCATCGTCCACCATCTTCCAATGTCAATTTTGGATACGTTGCCAGAAGTGTTTAGAAAATGCTTCCCGGACTCCTTAATTGTTAAAATATTAAATACGCGAGAACCAAGGCCACTGGAATTGTAAAAAATCATTTTTAAGTAGAAGCAAAAAAGGAATTGGCAGACGTCCTTCAGAAAACACCATTCTCATTGATTGCCGACGAAACAACGGATGTAAGTAGCGAAAAGGCGTTGGCATTAGTAGCTCGATTCTATTGCCAACAAGAAAAAAACACGCGTGATAAATTTTTCGGACTTCTGAAGCTGGATCGGTCAGATGCGCAATCTATTTTTGATTGCATAAAAGAGCATTTACAAAACATGCAAATACCAATTTCAAATATAATCGGCCTAGCAACCGATAATGCATCTGTAATGGCAAGTGAATTAAGGGGGCGAGCAGCAAAGTTTAGAAGCTATCATTCTGATATATTTTACGTAAGGTGTGTTTGCCATTCTCTGCACTTGTGTGCCTCAAGCGCATGTAAGAAATTACCAATTCAAGTTGAAAAGGTGGTTCGCGATATTTATATTTTTTTTCGCATAGTCCTAAAAGAATTTTTGAGTTTAAAGAATTTCAAGATTATGTCGGAATAAAAAAACCATAAAATTTTAAGAATAGCTGGAACGCGGTGGCTGTCACTTAAGAAAGTAGTAGATAGAATTTTAAGTCAGTGGACAGCGCTTCAACTGTTTTTTGTTTCTTCAGCAGCAGAGGATGGATTAAACACGTCAAAAGAAATAGCTGAAAAAATTGGAAATCCAAATTATAAAAATTATTTATATTTTCTTTCCCATATACCTACTTGACATTGTTACAACTATGAATGTAGAGTTTCAAGCTGAAGGTTTTCGGCTCCATAAAATGTATCACACCTTTGAAGACAATTTTAAATTGATTCTTTCGTTTTTTATCAAAAAAGACATTAATTTTAATACAGAACACATATCTGAAATAGATGTTTCTGAAGATTCTAACTATTTACCATTAAATGAAATTTAAATTGGCACAAATGCAGAAACATATATCAATAATCTCAATTTAAGCAGTGAAGATGAAGGAAACATTAAACTGAAAATGCTGGAGTTTTATGTAGAATTATGCTTGCAGATTAAAAAAAGATTTGATTTTAACAGTGTTGCATTACAAAACATTTCACTGGTAGATCCAGAAAAAATAGTAAATGAAAATGTTTCCATCTTACCTTTACTGACTAATTTCCCAAATTTGTATAATTTTGAAAAAAAAAGAAAAAATTTGTACTGAATTCAGAAAGCTACAAATACAAAAAAAAACTTAAAATATACAGAAGATGTTGAGAAATATTAACTTATTATTTAATGTATAGTTTTGTACTGAATTTAAAAACTGTGATGAAGAAAACTTATGTTCCTATTAAAAACAAAAAATTGAGTTCAAGAGCATTCTTTGATTTAAATCATTTTTTTTAATGTGTTACATTTTTTTCGCTTTTGTTACGTTTTTTAAAAAAATGTGTTACACTTTTGTGAAACCCAGCGGCAACGTTGTGTGTGATATTCTTACTTCACTTAAACCACCACCACTTCCCGATTGCAACTAAGTTGACTCTCATCTAGCAATTTATTTTTGACGAAGTTTAATAACGTGTGCGTGCAGGTTACTTACCGGTGAAAGTTCCTACTTATTCCACGATTTTAAAGCGGTTTTGTGTTCACTGTTTGTTCTTCCCAGATGGCGTTCTGAATTCGACTCGTCAAGAATGTCAAAAATCGTTGAATTAGCGTGTTCTAATAGTCGATTTCTATTTTTTCACACGAAACTTTTTATTTCGTCCCGAACCGTAGGAATCCCGAGATTTCTGTGAAGATTTCTGTTTCTTATGTACCACGGAGCATTTACAAATGACCTAAGCAATTTATTTTTAAACGTTTGAAAGTTATTTATGTTTGTATCGCAGGTACAACTCCAAAGTTCTATACCATCAGTCGTATTTATAAACATTGTCTAACTTTAGACACCCGTCCAACTCCAAAAAGATATTAATAAACTTCATTTAGTGTTGGCTTAAGGTCGTCTTACTTGAAAAATGGCATCGCTTGTCAAAGATTTGTCTAACTTGATATTTTATTCAATTTAATAAGGCATAGCTTTATCCAACTATTGAGGTCTTTTAAAAAACTGTCTAACTAGTCAACCGCCTAAAAAATCTAATAAATAAGGCTTTATAAGTCCAAGCAGGTTTGAGAACCTGACTGTAAACTTAACGGTTAATATATTTTTTGATGAAAAAAAAAAAACAAGGAATGAAAAATCCCGCTCCCTTTGGTATTTTATCAAACGGACCCTCCTTTTATTAAACAAAAAAAAAATGCAGCTAAATTTAGATAACATCAGAAACAAACCCATTTATTTTTTTTTTTTTATTTTGAATGTTTTTCTCTTTCAAAGAAAAAATTAGTTTTTGAGAATATTAAATTTGTTTTAAATTTTTATTTTTTAAATATTTTTTTTTATATTTTAAAAATATGGAGTTATCTGGATTTTTGCATCCAATGCTTCAATTAGAAAAATAGGTGTGGAAGGAAGCCGATTATGTGAAAAGAACTTTTAAAGCAATTTTAACGTTTTAAAATGTTTTTCAAACTAATTTCGTATTAATAAAAAAATAATTATTTGTTGTTTTTTGCACTTTTTCGCACGTTAAAGATGCTGCTGTATTGAAGAAAAAACAAGTACATATAAACTTTCACATTCAATGTCAAGTCAAGTTATAATTTTTAACTACAAACAAAAAGTACGCATGACAGTTGTATAAGTATCTACAATTTTTTTTGTTGAGGAATCCCTTTGATCCTTTTGAGCAATTTAAAATACCTAAAGATTGCCTGATTACCTCAAATGACAATATTTTATAATTTTAGCTCAAAGCCCTGGTAGGTAGAGCTCAAATTGTGTGTTATTGATCATGTAATTTATTTATTTGTTAAAAAAGTTATAATAATTATAATAAATAATTACAACAATTTATTTTTCCTTCCGCAGTAAAATATCAGTTATGTTCTTAATACATTTTAAAGCTTCAAAGCCACAATCACAGTCATCCAATCCGTCATAATCATCCATCAAAGCATGGCATCTTTTAAAAATTCGATTTCTAATTCTATATTCTACTTTATTCTGCAATCCACCACGTACAAATATGCATCCTCTAACGAAACCGAATCTTTCTAATAAACACTGAATGTAGCATTTTATTTTGTAAGTCTTTTCAGCAAAATTCATGCCATGTTCATCGGATACAAGAAGCTCATTAACTTCGTCTCTTGTTACGTTTGTGTTGATCATACACGAATAAAAGGGATCACCCATATTATTCTCCATGCAAATTGCAAACTATTTACCAAATGTCAATAAAAATAAAAATATATCAATTGTTAAATAATAATACAAACCGTATATGGAAAATTTAACAGAGAAAACATTAAAATGCAAACTATAAGCATTGCTTGACTTTATTAAGTGCCCACAGATAATACAAAACTGAGAACATTTAGCCCTATAACAATCAATTCTGTTTAATTAATACAAAAGAAAAAAAAACAAGTAGGTATGTAATTAAGAAGCCTGAAGGTCAATTAATAAATCAGATTTAAAGGCGAGTTCTTTGTGTAAAATATAAAATAAGCCAATTATAATATTAAATCACCTACAGATTCTATGAAAAATCAGCATTTTACTGTGATGTATGTAGATCCTATGATTTCTTTAAAAATATAAGTCCATTATAACATAAAGCTTTAAATTTTTTTATATCTTCCCATCGGAAGTTATTGTAATTGGTCGGACTCGTGGAATCAAAAATTTTGACATATCATCACGTTTCGAGCTCTCTACAATCGGAATCCATCTTTTTTAAAGAAATGGAACGTACGTTCGTACGTTCCTTCGCTTTTTTGATTCACCATACCTCAAGAATGAATGAAGATATTGACTTCAAATAAATATAATTTTGTAAATAGAAGTTTCAATACGTGCAGAAACGACTTTCAAAAATGTATGCACTATTTTACTAATAAAAATTGGCAACATTTTTAAAAATATAAATTCAATAGTTTTTTTTAAAGCAAATAAAACTGTAATTTAATTAATTAATGTAATTTTACCTATAATTGTTGAAATTTTTTTTACCTCAAATATCCTGAGAACAGACAACGATATTGGCTCCCGGTTGATTTATCCTACATATTAGTTAATAATTGACATTTGATAGGGTTTGTAAACAAATTCAACAAAAAGTTTTTGTTTTTAAAGGAAAAAATCTACAAGCAACCTTACGAACAATTGTTGAAAATTGTTTTTCGTCTTAAATATCTTGAGAACAAACAATGATGTTTGCTTTGGGTTACTTTTAATTTAACAGACTTATGTTTATAATTAATGATTTATAGGATTTGCAAGACAAAAAATCGACAAATAGTTTTTTTAAACCAAAACAAAAAAAACAACGAGAAACTGTACTAAAATTGTTGAATTTTTGTCTTCTAAATATTCTGAGATCTCACAAATGGTTTTGGCTTCGGATTAATTAAATTCTTTAAACTAGTTCATAACCAAATTTTTATTTTGCTTTGTAAAATAATTCAATATTGTTTTTTTTAAGTGAAAAAAAAAACTACTGTAAACTTTACCAAAAATTATTAAACTTTTTTCTTCTCAAATATCTTGTGAACAACCAATGATCTTGGCTTTGGTTTAGTTCTATAATTCTCACTTATCTTCATATTGAATATCTAAGAAGTTTTTCGAAGATCTTTAATGGGCGATTTTTTGAAAATAGAATAACATCGGGTCTTTAGCTTCCGAAAACCCTAATGGGAAGTTACCAGTGTGGGTCGCATCCAGCCTCTTTTTGACATTTTCATCAGTCATCAACAGTTTAGATTTTTGTTCTTAATGCTGTTCTAACTACCTATATAAATAATTTTTCCACAAATTGATTTACATTAAACGCTCGATAAAGTGAAGTTTTACCAGTTAAACCAGGCCTGTTCACTTTTTCTTGATTGTTCACTTTTTTATACTATTGTGGATAGTTCAATGTTTCGAGATTCACTTAATCGAGCGTCCACTGTATGTAGTAATAAAGGAATAATTTTTAATTGCACAGGCTTAGACGGTTTCGGAACTGGAAAATTAAAAGCCATTTAAAATGTTATTTTAGGTCCTGAATTCAAATTCGTCATCCGTTTACCGCCAATAGCTTGGGATTTTGATGTAAACCCATTATAGAAATTGAAAAAAAACCACTTATTTTTGCTCATGCAAATACCTTTCCAACGACATACGTCTCGTTGTTATTGGTTCCTTGACCACCTCTCATAAATCTTTTGCCAATTGTCCTTTGCTACTATCGGGTTTTTCAATTAGTGCGCTACAAAAGTTTTTTTAGATAAAACAAAAACGGTTTTGCATATCAATAAATTCCTTATTCCTGTCAAAGCACGTTCGATGCCATTATGTATGGAACTCGATTTCTTTTGCATGGCCACCACGGACAGCCTGCTGCAATTTTACGTTCGATATTCGTACGAAGTTCATCAATCGTTGCTGGCTTGTTGGCATAGACCATAGACTTGACGTAGTCCCACAGGAAATAGTGTAAAGGCGAGATAACCACGTTCTCCAAACTTGGTTTCCAATAAATTGATTGTGACATTCACTGTGTGGCTTGTGGCACCGTCCAGTTGGAACCACATGTCCTCCAAGTTCATCTCATCCAATTGCCAAAAATATTCGGTTATCATTGAACGGTAGCGATCCCCATTCACAGTAACATGCCGGTCTTGATCATCACGGAAGAAGTACGGTCCAATGACGCCGCCGGCCCATAAACCACACAAAACCGTAATTTTTTCGGAATGCAATGATGACTCATGGAGTACGTGTGGATTGCTGCCTGACCGATACCGCATATTTTGTTTATTGACGAAGCCATTCAGCCAGAAATGAGCCTCATCGCTGAAGATGATTTTTCGATGAAAATCCGAATCATTTTCAAGTTGTGTTGCTCCGCCCAATTCACGAGCATACGACGCTTTTAATGGTCAAGCGGCTTCAGTTCTTGCGTCAATTTAATTTTGTAAGGATGTAGGCCAAGATCTTTTCGCAAAATTCGCTACAACGACGTCACAGAGATGCCCAACGAGAGATACATTTGGGCTTTCTGCAACTGAAGCCTCAGCGGCAGCAATATTCTCTACACTACGGGCAATTCTTTATCTCACTGGCACGGGAACATTTTGTACTGTGCCTGTGAATTCAAATTTTTCCACTAGACGCTCAATTGTTGATCTGCTAGGACGATTATGACGACCATAAATTGGACGTAGGGCTCTTAACGTTGAGGCCACTGTATCCGATTTTGGGTGGTAAATTTTAATAATGTGGACTCGTTGTTGGCTCGTATATCTTTCCATCATGAAATGGCAAACCTTGCTGAAGAGAAATGTCAAAAGAGCGGCAAGAAATATGGCGTCGTTTGCTGTCCCTGTCGCTCTACTTTTGTAGCATCCCTGTTGAAAAACCCTTTATAAACATCATTCCCTAAACAATGATCAGATCAAAATATCGACTGTTAAAATGTCAACTGAATGTCAACTGTTAAAATATCGACTGTTGAAATGTCGATTGATAAAATGTCAATAAATGCATCGAAATTTTAACAATCGATATTTTAAAAAGTCGACATTTAAAGAATCGGTAAAATTTTTGTCTAGATTTTGATTGATCGGTCTTTTAAACAGTCAAAATTTTTTTAGTCGCGAATATAAAAATCGACCTTATGTAGTCGATATGAAAGAAGTCGAGATATCGTACCCAATCCGATTCCGATTCAGCACCCCCAAAATATAGATCAGAGTAAAATCAAAAGTATCCTTAAATTTGATGTCCAAGGGCACAAATTGACTGGGCTAATAACTATCCACTTTAATTTTTAAATTATGTATTATGTTAAGTGAAAACTAAGAACTAAGAAAAGATTTCTCGGGGAGTAAAAGATGTGCAAAACCTGAAAGATTTAAACTGAATTAAAGAAAAAAGATAAGTGGGTCCTTTTAAAAATCGTTGCTATTTTTTGTTTTAATATTTTTATCACGTTGTTATGCATTACATTTTACATTACATTATATTTTAATTGAAATCACAGCATCTAAATCTCAGGCACACTATTAAATGTTGATTTTTCATAGAATTTGTATTATAATTTGCTTTTAATATTTCATACAAAAAAGTCACCTTTAAATCTGATTTATTAATTGACCTTCGGGTTTGTAAATTACATACCTACTTTTTTTTTGTATTAATTAAACAAAAATCATTGTTTTAGGGCTTAATGTTCTCAGTATTGTTTTGCCTGTTGATACTTAATATAGTCAAGCAATGTTCGTAGTTTGCATTTTAATATTTTCTCTGTCAAATATGCCATATACGGTTTGTATTATTTTATAATTGATGCATTTTTTTTTTTCTAATTGACATTTGGTAAACAGTTTGCGATTTGCAGGGGGAATGTTATGGGTGATCCTTTTTATTCGTGTATGATCAACACAAACGTAACAAGAGGACAGGTTAATGAGCTTCTTGTATCCGATGAACATGGCATGAATTTCGCTGAAAAGACTTACAAAATAAAATGCTACATTCAGTGTTTATTACAAAGATTCAAAATCGTTAATGGATGCACATTTTTAAGTAGTGGAATACAGAACAAAGTAGATTTTAGAATTAGATATCGAATTTTTAAAAGATGCCATGCTGTGCTGGATAATTATGAAGATATGGATGAATGTGAATGTGGTTTTCAAGCTTTAAAATGTATAAAGAACATAACTGATGTTTCACTGCAAACCAAAAATAAATTGTTGTAATTATTAACTATTATTATTGTAAATTTATTAAAACATAAATAAATTATATGATCAATAAAACAAATTTAAGCTCTACCTAGCAAGGCTATACTACTGAAATAAATCAGCCACGTAGAAGGCTAAGCATTAAGGATTGGACTTGTTGAATTATTGGTTCAAAATTGCTTTTAATGACCCTTAGTCCTACAAATTGGCGTTTCGTCCAGCTTACTCACTTGGACTCATCAGTGACGTTTTATAAGCCTCAATATAGCTTTCGTCTTATGCGCTTAATTTTTGGTTAACTTTCACACCCAAAAATTTGGTGTGGGCTCTTGGTCTAAAGATGGAGCTGCAATGGTGTGATCGTAAGCTACATTTTCCTGTAAGATTAAATTGCAGTTAAGGAAAAGTTTGCTCGTTATTTACAAACATTCAGCTGGTCGCTATACTACCAAACTTTTTCGCAAAACAAAATGTCCAATCGTCGAACGTTTGACTAACTCGCTGATGGTAAGGGGACGCAACGATGGCAAGAAACTTATAAGCCCAGTCGGATTAGACAAAAACATGAGCTGAAATGCAAAAAATTTGATAGGGGTTTCTTGTAATCTTAATGGATCGTAGCCAAAAAAAGATTATACCCAAATTTGTAGATAATTAAATTTTGAACAACTTTTGTTAAGTTAATTTTTGGCTCAAAAGTTGAAAATAGGCCAGTTATTTCCCAAAACCCGATTTTCGTTGAATTCAAGATGGTCTAAATATTTTGATATTTGGAGTTCAAGCAGTTATTTTTTCTATTTTTTTTTATAAATAAAGGGTTTCTCAACAGGGACGCTACAAAAGTAGAGCGACAGGGACAGCAAACAACGCCATATTTCTTGCCACTCATTCGACATTTCTCTTCAGTAAGGTTTGCCATTTCATGATGAAAAGATATACGAGCCAACAAGTCAAAATTATTAAAATTTACTACCGAAATTCGGAGTCAGTGGCCTCAACATTAAGAGCGCTACGTCCAATTTATGGTCGTCATAATCGTCCTTGCAGATCAACAATTGAGCGTCTAGTGGAAAAATCTGAATCCACAGGCACAGTACGAAATGTTCCCGTGCCAGTGAGACAAAGAAGTGCCCGTTTTGTCGAGAATATTGCTGCCACTGAGGCTTCAGTTGCAGAAAGCCCAAATGTGTCTCTCACACGTCGTTCTCTAGCGTTGGGCATCTCTTTGACGTCGTGGTGGCGAATTTTGCGAAAAAATATTGGCTTACATCCTTACAAGAACTGAAGCTGCTTGGCCACCAGAAGCGTCGTATGTTCGTGAATTGGGCAGAGCAACAACTTGAAAATGATTCGGATTTTCACCGAAAAATCATCTTCAGCGATGAGGCTCATTTCTGGCTGAATGGCTTCGTCAATAAACAAAATATGCGGTATTGGTCAGGAAGCAATCCACACGTACTCCATGAGTCATCGTTGCATTCCGAATAAATTACGGTTTGGTGTGGTGTGGTTTATAGGCTGGCGGCGTCATTGGGCCGTACTTCTTCCGTGATGATCAAGACCGGCACGTTACTGTGAATGGGGATCGCTACCGTTCAATGATAACCGAATATTTTTGGCCCCAATTGGATGATATGGACTTGAAGGACTTGTGGTTCCAACAGGACGGCACCACAAGCCACACAGCAAATGTCACAATCAATTTATTGGAAACCAAGTTTGGAGAACGTGGTTATCTCACGAAATGGTCCAGTCGCTTGACCGCCTCGGTCGTGCGATTTGACGCTGTTAGACTATTTTCTGTGGTGCAACGTCAAGTCTGTGGTCTATGCCAACAAGCCAGCGACGATTGATGAACTTCGTACGAATATCGAACGTGAAATTGTAGCTTCCGTGATGATCAAGACCGGCACGTTACTGTGAATGGGGATCGCTACCGTTCAATGATAACCGAATATTTTTGGCCCCAATTGGATGATATGGACTTGAAGGACTTGTGGTTCCAACAGGACGGCACCACAAGCCACACAGCAAATGTCACAATCAATTTATTGGAAACCAAGTTTGGAGAACGTGGTTATCTCACGAAATGGTCCAGTCGCTTGACCGCCTCGGTCGTGCGATTTGACGCTGTTAGACTATTTTCTGTGGTGCAACGTCAAGTCTGTGGTCTATGCCAACAAGCCAGCGACGATTGATGAACTTCGTACGAATATCGAACGTGAAATTGTAGCAGAATCGGCCGATTTATGCTTGAAAACTGTCGAAAATTGGGTTCAGTGTCTGGACTTCTGCAAGCGTGCCCGTGGTGGCCATGCAAAAGAAATCGAGTTCCATACATAATGGCATCGAACGTACTTTCACAGGAATAATGAATTTCATTGATATCGAAAACCATTTTTGTTTTATTAAAAAAAGCTTTTATAGCGCTCTTATTGAACAACCCGATATAATGGATTGGCTACGTTTTCCCGAATAAAGTTTTCCCGAATAACGATCCATTTAAATTAAAGTCTTTATCGACACTTTCGCTATAAAATGAAAATTGTTTTTCCCGAACAAAAAGCCGAAAAGGGATTGAACTATTTTTGCTTGTGGTCGCATTAAATTAAATATAGAGAAAGGAAAGAACCTTATTGACCACAAAAAATTTTAAAAAGTTAAAAAGAAAAAACAAAATAAAAAATGTTTTTTAATTTAAAATTATTATTTAACTTTTTATTTAAATTGAATGCATTTCGAGTCTGATGTGACTCATCTTCAGCAATACACTAATTGGTATGGGAAAAATACAACAAAATTACATAAGACAAATAGAATAAAAAAATGTTAACAAAATAGCTTTACAAAATTAACAAATCAAAGGAAGTTAAAGAGTGAGAGAGAGGGTTATATTGAGTTGAAGAGCGGTGAAATTATATTCCCGTCGTCACTGTTCATCAAGTTGTTGTGTATGTGTAAGCTTTCATACGCATCAAGTCGTCTGGGGTTTGTGACGTGTTTAAGCAACCTCCCTGCTCGGGCTCATTATAGGATTTGTGGTAGGTGCGAGGCTGGGTGTATGCAAAGTTTCTTTTGCATTTAAAGAATCTGCACTTAAGGAAACTTTGAATTTATCCTTTATATCCCACAATAATTGCAACTGTATCATTTTGATATCTTTATATAAAAGAGTATTCAAAAGCAGAAGTATGGATCATACTTTTGCAGTTCTAATAACATTAAAGACTATATGTTATACAAAAATACCTCCTAAGAACGAATCAAAGAAAAAGAAGTGAAATTGATTCTCATACCAAGTGGGCAAAAACTCCACTTTCCGAGTGGAGATTGCTCTCACTAAAAAGTGCAATTAATTCCCTCTCTCGGTGAGAATAAACTGCACTTTGAAAAGTGGAACAGATTCCCACTTAAGGTGGAATAAATTCCCATGTGGAGCAGATGCCCGTGGAATTATTTCCCTGTACCAATTGGAAGGGGTTATTGCAACATTGTAATAGACTATTTGCGAAAATGTTAAAAGCTACTTTACTACACAAATGACAAATTTTCTTACTTATTTTATTTATACACAAGCTTGTGTTATACCATTTTGGAAAATACATTAAATAAAAAACCTTATAAGCCATTCATGTTATCATAAAATTTTTATTTTTTAAAATGGTTAATCTTTTTTTAAATTAAATATTTGTAAGAAAAATTTATTCTAAAAATTACTCGTAAATATAATTAAAAAATTCTTTACAATATTAAAACAATTAAAAAAAAACAATAGGAATTGTTCATCCATGGACGTAATGGTGTTCACGTATTTGAGAAAAGTAGCACTTGTCAACAATTTTTGACCATAACAAAGTAACCACTGGAAAAACAATCTGTTTATATTTTTTTCTGGAAAGTTCATAAGTTGTGCCTTAACCAATTTTAAAATTGCTTTGAAAATAAATAATACGTAAAATCATTTTAATTTACAGATTTTTTCACTCACCTAAAATAAGAATTAAATCGAAATAAATAACAAATTATTTATATAACAAAAAAAAAATACAGTATTCGGATCCGTGTCTTTGTCAACAATAATTAAAAATATTTAAGCATCTTTCTCTTTGTTCGTCATACACTTAATCAATTGATATCCGCATTCACAACGATCAGTTCCTGTGACAACATTCTTACAACTTTCCATTAATTTCACAAATGCATCCTTCTTCGCACCCGTAAGTTCATCTGAATTTTTGTCATACACCACCGCACATCCATCCAATATTTTGCCATATTCCATCAAACAAGATGCGAAACATTTTAATTTTGGATTTTTTTCAGCTAATTCCATTTTATCTTGCAGAGCGAATTCCACAACATCGGCAAATACGAGATTTTCTTCTATTAGACATTTGCTGTCCTCAATAAACTTGGTCGTATCCATTGCTTCAGATGATTCGGCCTTTTGAAAATATAGAAAAAAGAATGACAGCAGGAAATCAGCCCTCTAAGGATATGATTAAAACAAAATTATTACCTGAACATGAACACCCAAAATGGCTATCAGTAAACCGATCAATATTCTCTTCATTGTATGATTTTGGAATGTGAATAAGTTAGGTAGTTTTTTCTGACTGTTGATGTCGGTAGATTTTTGTTGGCCATTTATATATCCAAAACCAAATTGCAATTTGTCTAATTTTTGGTAAATTTGTAATCAACATTGGTTTTGATTGTTCTCTGGCTTCACGCTTCACATAAGTTTATGATTTCGGGATTTCATTTTAACAAGTTAGCGAAAGTGATATCTCCTAATTTTGCAGGCCCGGAGTAAGACATAAATGTGAGTTTCGACTTAATGCAAGTTTTGGGCACTGTTTCTTTGTATCCTCTTCCTCTTCTATGTAGGACCAGTGATCCGATGCGGTTAGCTTAAATATAATATTAAATTTAATTTTAAATATATTTTTAAGTGACATTTTCTCGGCTTTTATCTGTCGTATAGTAAGACTATTGAATACATTTACCTTTTAAAAAGGAACAATTTACATGCAAAAGTTTCTCTTAATGAATATGTTTGTTTGGCCAATAAACATGCTTAAAACCAAAAATTCTTCTAAATTCATAAGCCTTACTGAGAGATTGGTCTCATTGGCCACTTTTCAATATTTTTGGTAAACTTAACTCTCAACTAATTTGACAGTTTAAAACTTAAAACTTTTTGTTCTAAATTAAATCCTAAGCCCGTTTATACATCCATGCGAAGTGTAGTTTTCATATAAGAAATTTTCTTTTTTTTTTCCTAATTGTGAAAAACTGTCAAATACTAAATGCAATTATCTTGGCAATAAGGAGAAACTAATTTGTCCCGAAAAAAATTCAACTCAATAGGCTTTTCCAAACCAAATTTTCTGACAAAAAACTATTTTTTTTTAAACTTTTTGGTGCATAAATTAACCAGGGTTTATTTCAAAATTAACGGGACTTTATAAGGAAATTTAAGCCACTTCATGGTCAAAAAAAAAAAATCAGCTATTTTTGCAGAAATTGGTCACCCATAACTTTTTCCTTGCGAGATTAAGTAGGTATACTATAGAGCAAGTTTTAGATTTGTGCAAAAAGAAATTTGAGACATTACAGTGATAGAGTACGCGCAATAAGTGTGTGGCAAAACTCTATCAGTCTATTCGTTGACCTACAGCCTAAGCCACTAAGCTTGTTTTGAACTTAAGGTTTTTTGTGACTCTCCAGAGGGGAAATTGAATTTTTTTAGCTCCAAAATAACGGTACTTGCCATTCAACCATTAAGGAAAAGTTTATTTATCTCAAAAACGACTCCAAAGATTTTAATACAAAAATCGGTGGATTACATCAGTAGGTAAAGTGTGCACTTTTGTATATGAAAATAAACGAAAAACTGTTAATTTTTATTATTTTCGATTTTTATTCTACGATAAATTCAGTCAAAATTTGTATGTAAAAAAAATATTGCATATCAAAATTTTGAAAAGAATGGACTTGAAAAAAATATTATTTTTTTAAATTTTTTTGAAACACCTAGTTTCACCTAGTATTTTAATAGAATACCCAAACTTTGACATACCAATCCTCTTTTAAAATGTAACCAAAATTGTATATATTTTAGAGCTTAGACACTTGGTATAAGGAAGTAATAAAAACCAGGCCGGTTCACTCTTTCGAGATTTTTCACTTTTTCGAGTGGTAGTTTTTAAAGGTTTTCTTAAGTTGAATTAGGGCCAAAATGCGCATTTTGTTCGATGTGAATGTTTTTGCATTTAACAAAGTTTTCGGTCAGGTTAAAAAAAAAAAAAAACAATTGCTCATTGCTTTTAAGCAATGTTAACTGCTTGCGAGACATTTTTTTTATACAAAAATCCATCTTTATATAAAATTTTGTGTGTTTACTTTTGTGGATTGTTCACTATTTCGAGATTCACTAAATCGAGCGAGAAGATTTTTTGCATATAAAGATTGAAATTTTTTTTAAGTATTCAATGGCGTAGCATTGCTTCATCATCATCGGCTCGACAACCGGGGTCCGGTCCTGGCCTCTTTCAACAAGTCTCTCCACCTATCCCGGTCTCGAGCCGACGCCATCCAGTTGCGCACCCCAAGGCTTCGGGCGTCCTGGTCTACGCCATCTCTCCAGCGCAAGCATGGTCTACCACGCTGCCGTCTAACATAGAATGTACCACAAAAGACTTTCCGAGCAGGTTCCTCTTCGCTCATTCGAGCTAGGTGCCCTGCCCACCGGAGTCTACCGAGCTTAATTTTTGTCACTATGTCTGCTGTCATATTATAAAACGGCAAACACGAATTTTGTGTCTACAAAAGCCGAAGGCATATAAATTATATAATGTTGGAAAGTTTTTTTCCACAGAAGTGCAGTATGCAAACATTCAACAAATAACTACACCCCACAAACTAAAAAACGATGAAATAAAATTAGGTCATAAGTGCGAGCAGGAGCGAGAGCGAGACCGAACCATTATTTGTTTTTATTTGTCGTAACCTAAATGTGATGTTTTGCTATTTTCCATCCACCAACCAACCAATTTTCCAGCACTGACTGGAAATATAACTGGAATGTCTGATGACAGCGTTTAGTGCTGCAGAAAATAATAATAAGTAGCTCATACTACGTTTACATGAGTGGATGGAAGGATCGGATTCAATGCGGATCGAAATTTCGACCCAGGTTTATGACAACGAGCTGGATTGGATCGAGTAATTAGGAACCAAACCCGATCCAGGTCTACATAGACCTAAATCCTGATTAAGTTCGGATTCAGTTCTCCTTACATGGAGAACTTAAGGTAACTACAAGGTACAAGGTATCAGTTTTTATCAACGCTAAGGACAGCTTTTGTTAACAAATAATGTTATTAGCTTTCGAGTTTCGAGGGTTGGACATACTATAGTACAGTTATCAAAAGAAAAAGATTTAATATCTTTTTAATATTTTTCTATATTTATTTCACATTCTTTTATTTTTTTAAAGTTCTTAATTCTAAGCAACTAAAACGTAAGCGCAAGTACGTGCAATGCAGTCAAGCATTTATTTCCTTTTTCTTGGAACGAAAAATAACGGACCTATTTTACAATCTAACAGAAACTTAATTTTCTCAAAAAGGGTCCTTAAATTTTTATTTTAAATATCTTTTAGAAAATTTAAAAAAAATAACTTTGCTTTTGTTAAAATATGACAGTATGGTAACGGAAAACATTTCTTTTCTTAAGAACAGTATGTTAAGAACATTGCAATCTACCACCAAAAATTATAAAAATTTACGTTTTCAGCAACTATGATAGTAGGTAACTCTCATATAGAATATTTGTTTTTATTTTATTTTGTATTTTCTCGTTATAGCAGAACCGATTAGATTATTTTTATTAAAAGGAATAAGATTCGAAATAAGATTTAAAAATATAACATATAAGCATTTTCTAAATTTTTTTATTTTTAAAAAAGTTCAAAAAAATTTTAAAATGTTTTTAATTGTTTTTTAATAAAATGACTACAACGATTTAAATTTTGTTTTCCATACAAATATTATGATCAAGAATTCAGATGATATTCTCTTTTTTCACCTCAAGCTATTTAAGGAATTGTATAAGCTAATTTAAATAACATAAATTTCATAATTTTAAACTTTTCTCTCATAATTTGTATGCGTTTTTTTTTAATCCTGAGCTTCTTGAACATAAGAGAACTTATGTGCGACCCAGTCGTGATCTTATTTTTTTTTTATGATTTTATTTCCCTTTTTTTTATATTAAAAAAAGGATATTTATGTATTTGTTTTTTTAATTAATTTTTCTATAGGTGCACTTTACACATATTCATACACACATAAAAAATATTTTCTTATCAATAAATGTGTTCAATAATTAGAAATCGTTCCTTTCTAACCTTAAATTTGTCAAAAAATTAAAAATTATCAGTAAAGCATCGAAAACAAAAATTGATACTGTCGAATGTCAATCACTGATAAGCCTTTTAAGCATAGGGCCCATTATTGACAGTGGCCCACCCTCACTTGAAAGCTTAACCCAGCAGTGTTATAATGGACTTATATTTTAAATGAAATCATAGCATCTACATCTCAGATGTAGATCAAGCAAAGTGGGTGATTTTTCATAGAATTTGTAGGTCATTATTATAATTGGCTTTTAATATTCGATAGAAAAAGTCACATTTATATTTGATTTATTAATTTACCTTTCTATTCATGAGGTTTGTCATTATAATAAATTACTTTTTTTTCTTCTGATTAATTAAACAAAATTCATTGTTAGGGGGCTTAAGGTTTTCAGTTTTGTTTCGCCTGTACCTATACTAAAATCAAGCAATGCTTTTTTGCATTTTAATATTTTCTATGTCAATTTTGACACATACGTTTTGTATTATTTTATAATTGTTGTGGCTTTTTTTTCTTATTGACATTTGCTCAACAGTTTTCAAATGTCCAGGAAGGTAAAAGAAGTTGCAGGCGATCATTTTTATCCATGTACGGTGAGTGCCAATGTAACAAGATGGGATATTAATGAACTTGTTGTAACTGAAGAAAATGGCATACATTTAGCTGAAAAAAAACTTACAACATAAAATGCTACATCCAGTGTATATTAGAAAAAATTCAGCATCGTTTATGGATGCATATTTTCACATTTTGGAAATTGAATTTATAATTAGTGACCGAATTTATAGAAATTGCCATACTATGATGGATGAATATGAAGGAACCGATGAATGTGAATTTGGTTTTCGAGCTTTTAAATGTATCCATCAAATAATTGGTAACTCACGTCAAGGGGAAAAATAAAATTTTGCTATTAAGGAAACAAATGCAAAAATAAGAAAATTTTCATAAAAAAAACAAAATAAAGGAAAAACATGATTGAAGTTAGCTATGTGAATTTTTCACCAAAAATAAAAATACAATTTTATTACCGATTTCAAACCGATCTCCAACGGATCTCAAACCGATCTGAAACCGATCTCAAACCGATCTCAAACCGATCTCAAACCGATCTCAAACCAATCTGAAACCGATTTCAAACCGATCTCAAACCGATCCCAAACCGATCACAAACCGGTTTGAGATCAGTTTGAGATCTTTTTGAGATTGGACTGAGATCGGTTTGAGATCGGTTTGAGATTGGTTTGAGATCGGTTTGAAGTCGGTTTGAGATCGGTTTGAGAACATTGAACATCGACTATCGAACTTGGTATTGGATCGGTTTGAGATAGTGACGTCAGCGCGAGTTGACTCGGTTTAAGTTGTTTTATATTCGAGTTACATCTTACCTGAGTCCAAAGACAACTCGGTATAGTTTTAAGGAAATACTTATCGCATTAATCAACTCGGTTTTTCTTTTGGCATCGATGTAAGATTTATGTCTACCGAGTTGTATTTGGTTTGTTATTGTTTTGTTTTAAAAGTCGAATTGAAAATGAAGCCCAAGCCCAGTAAATTATTGAAACGAAATTGAAATTAAACTCAAATTTAAACCGAGTTGCAAACTGCAAAGATGTTAGTTGATGGAATGATGGACCTTAAAAAACCCACATCTTGAATTTGAAATTGAAATTGAATATTGTCCTTCTTTCACCCTCCTCGCATATTGGACCAAATATTCGCCGTCGAATATTTCTCTTGAAAGTGCCCAGTATCAATTTTCCTTTTATACTTATCGTCCAGCACTCGTGGCCGTAGAGTAGAACTGGTAAAATTAGCGTTTTGTATAGCGTGCATTTGCATGAATTCTTTTACAAAATTCCACTATAAACTATAAAATAATTTCCAGCTTAAGGAATTCTAATCTTGTTGGATATAGTTAACAGTGGATTTTTGTAAAAGATTTCATGTAAGTTGAACTGAACTTAATACAAAAGGGCCTTAGACAGGGCCCTCACTACATCACTGATGAGCTCAAGTGAGTAACCCGGACGAAACGCCAATTTGTAGGACTAAAGGCCATAATAAGCTATTTGGAATCAATATTTTTTTTAATATGCAGTTTTTGGGCTTATCGTGGAAATGCAAAAAAAGTGAATATTTGGAGCCTTATGGCAAGTTCCTAACATGCTTGGTTCCAGAAATAAAACTAAGTGACCTGCTTACTTCACTATGAAGTTGGCAGGACACTCAATTATACCCTTATTTGACGAGCTGCTAAATCGGGAAAAGAAATGCCAACAAATTGCAAATACTTGTCAAAATCCCATTTGCATGGGTGAAAGTTGCCCTGCTCACTTCTCAGACTTCATAAAATGGATAAATTTCCCAATCCATGCACATCCGCTACAAGTGGAAGTGGCGAACGCAAGGCAAAACAGAAAAAAATGGACTTTATGACGACAATTACAATTACAATTACTCTTTGACTGCTCTGAAGCTGGAAATCAAAATGGGCTATCTTGAAGGGTACTTAAAATATGTGCATTTTTTCTTTCGGTATACTTTTTTTCACTTACTTTACGTTTTTGACTACCACGACTAGAAATGGATTAGTTCTATCGACTTTCTTTTGCAGCAATTTTCTATATTGTTTTTGCCAAAACATAATTGGTTGAAAATTTTAATAGCTCTTGGACTTATTTTGTTAAAATAATTAAATTTGTTTTAAGTAAAAAAAAAAAACAATGAAAAAGTGGTATAAGTATAAGTGGTATATAAAATTCGTATGGAGACCCTGTTGCGAACTTTTTAAAAAATTCACGCTGAAATAATTTACTTCGTTACATTGTTTTAGTTTTTGAATCTTTTTTTGAAAAATACTCTTTATAATTTCAGCCAAGGTACAAGTTGTAAAAAAATTAACTAAACTGACCACACAAAACAAAAACAACACAGATAATTATTGTAAAATTTTTTAGGGAGGGTTATGGAAATCCACACAAGTACAAAACATGCTGTGAAGTATACATATGTACATCAATTTAAATTGAATAATTTTTGAGTGAACAACAATAACTTGTGTGCATTACCACCCAGTATTATAGGCTGCAGTAATAGCTAATTCACGAGTGCTTCCTCGATCATCAGACTCATTTAGTGGTATTTTTTTAATTATTTAAATTTTCAAAGCAAATGTTCAAACTGCTATTTACCCATTCTAATGCACAATGTGATGGTCTAAATGCTTCTCCTAAATTCAGCTCGGTAAATTCCATATTTGTTTCAAGAAATCAAATGGCTTACGCATGGTTTTAACCTCTAAGCTATTTTACGCATTGTACATACAATTTAAAGAATTTTTTGAATGCTTTTTTCACAGTTTTTATATTTTTCTATAATTATTTGCATATTTTAAATATTCTTGAACTCTAAGCAACTTAAACACAAGAGCAAGCACGTGCGATCCAGCCACACATTCTGTTTTGTTTCAGATTTGTTTTGTTTTTAATGTTTTTTAACGAATTTTTTATTGAATTTGAATTAACTTAGTAGATTAGTGCTTAGTACATATAATTTATCCTTAATTTAAATTATTGGTACCTATAGGCTTTAGGTGCGGTCAAGGGCGGATCCAGACTTTGCCCCAGGGTGGGGGGGTCACGTTTCTTAAAACTTAAGTAAAGTAATGCACCCAAAAAAAAATTTTACTTACGATATAAGGTAAGTTTTGTATTCGAGCAAAGTGGGTGGCACAATTCTGTCTGGTTGACTGTCTGTCTATTCCTTGGCCTACAGCTATAGCCTAAACCACTGAAGCGATTTTCTTCAAATTTTTAAATTATTTTTTTCAATTCTTCGGAGGGGATATTTTTTACCTTCTAAAATTATACCAAGAAAATACCATTACGAAAAAGCTTTACTTATCTGAAAAACGGCTTCAACGAATTTAATAAAACCAGTGGATTACTGTAGGTATGGTGAACATTCTAGAAAAAAATCCGAAAAACTGTAAATAACAATACCTGCCATTTAAGGCTTTTTGAACTTCGATTTGTTCAAAGAATTTCAATCAAAATATGCATGCAAAAGGTCCATAAAAATCTCAATAAAATTGTATATCAAAATAAAAAATAAATGTTGCCATTTTAAGAAGATATTTTTTTTTAAATTCAATATTTCAAGAACGCGTTGGTGAATTGTTTTGAAACTAGTTTATAAATGTATTTTAAAATTAATTATTATTTAATTTAATATAAAAAATAGCTTTTTAAGAAAATCGCTACAAGGTTTTTTTTTGTGCTTTTATTCATATTTCTTCAAGTTATCAAATTGGTTTTAAGCCTTTAGCTATCTGAAAAGTTGTTAAACAATTAAAAGAACAATTTAAATACCCTCATTTTATATATTTTTATATTCTTTATATATGTAATTACTGGCATATTTTAAAAGTTCTTAATTACAGGCAACTTGAACATCAGAGCAAGTACCTGCAATACAGTCGTACATTTTATTTCCATTGAAAATATTTTTTTTAAATAAATTATTTAATTAAGGAATTGAAGCCAGAACCATCATCCCTCTAGATACTAAAAATATTGTTTAGGAAAAGTTTATTTTTGCCCTTAAAACCTTAACTCATTTACAATAAGATCGTATTTATTCTAAAAGATCTATTTTGATATTTTGATCTTTTGCCTGGCAACTAGAAGTTACTTTTGTTATACTTACCACTTTCCTTAATGACATCCCCCGAACAAAACAAATTCATGAAACGTTAAAATTACAAAATAAAAATCTTTGTATTCCCAAAATGGTGCACCCAAGTTAGAGGGAAAGCGTAAGCAATTACACTCTTGGGAAAACGAAGTAAAATGAGGTAGTTTTTCCATAAAAAAAGGCTTGCTACCACACATGTCTTCGAGTTGCTCTATGCTTTAAGTTACTTCATAGTGCCAGAAACTAAAAGTTGATCGCAATTAACAACTTAGTGGCCTAATGGTTGCTTGACCTTGATTTTGAGATTAAGCAAACGATATGTCATTTAGGATATTTGTAAAGAGTGTATGCGATCAGTAAAAAGTCCAAAAAGTTTAATTTTATAAATTTGTTGAGTTGAAAATTTTGAATCAACTGTAAAAGTTTTTCCAAGTACCGCCCAATTTTTTGCACTTCATGTGAGAAATTTGCAAGACACCAAAATCTAAAATATCGAAACTGCATTAGTTATAGATCTTGAAAAATGATATCTCACACTAAGTAAAAATAAAACATAGCATTCTCACTTTACAATCTTGCAAATGTCAACCAAAATCTCGAAAATTAAAATCTCGAATACCTGCTCAAAATTGAGTGGCCACATAATTAGCGGGATTTTATTTGCAAGATCTCGAATGCGAGTTTTTCATTTGCACGCTTTTGTAATTTGTGCCCAATTCAAAAGGCCGTTGATAAGGTCAACTAGCTACATCAATTGGTTGTGGATTTGTTCTAATGGGATTTTAAAGTTTTTTTTTTTAAGTTATTCCAGGTCACTGAACAAAATTGTTAGGTACCTTATTAAGGTTATCTTAAGAAACAAATATTTCTTTTCAAAGGTCACTAAATTGTTATTAAAGGTCACCTAGATTCATTGGTGACATACATTTTCTTAAATGAATTTTCAAAGTTTTTTCATGGTTCAGTATTACTTTTTGAAAATTCCATGCCTGAAAAATTATCAACTGTTACTACCTGCTCTTTTATGACCAGTAACCTTTCGAAGAGAACACATACGGAATGCCATGAAATTTGTCATCTGATTCGGTGTACGGTGTCAGAAATGTTCACAAAATCATCAAATCAATTTCAAATTATTTTTACGGTAAAACAAAAAGTAGAGTTCTGAATTATTCTTGAAATGAAAACTTTTATTGTTTTTCTGGCAGAAGACCCCATGACCCCCCCCCCCCTTGTATCCGCCAATGGGTGCGGTGATGGTGACCATATTTCTGGAAGCAAAACCCAGGACAAACTGTTAAAAACAAGTGAAATTTGTATATAATTTTCAATAATTTTTATTTATAAAAATATTTACATAAGGCCTATATAGGGTTAGTCTTGGGCATAAAAGATTTTAGAGATATGAATATCTGAACGTATAAGCTTTCTAGTAAAAAAACAACAACAAAATTCACAATAAAACACAGGCAGGGAATTTTTAGCATTAAGTGCGCAAATACGTTGCCTTGACCTAATTATATATTTTGTACTTACATTATGTAGGTACATTACTGACAAAGGTGGTACGTACCTACATACCTACTCGTATATAATATAGAATTGGTGAAAACACCAAATCTAAAGAGTTCCTAATATACCACGAATAAAGGTTCAAATAAATTTATTTGAAGCCATCAATTTTGAGTTCACATCGTGTCTTCCATAAGAAATGAGTTTCAAATATTTCACCCTCTCCCTCCGCCGCCGCGCGCGCCGTCCCCCAAAACGCAATTCAACCCTTTCTAACTTCGAAGAAAAATTAATGTATCTTCTGGTCAAATCAATTCACGATTTCACTTTATTTCCTTAAATTTGTCGACGACGAAATAAATTCGTATACACGCCGAGACGCTTTTATGTAAGACCGAAAAATCCAAATCCGCAGAAAATTACAGATAATTGCGGGAGAGATTAACCATTAACCCCTCACCCCTCACCCAAACACACACCCACTCCCATCTCTGCAACATTTTCTATCCAAAGTTATTGCTAAATGATTCGAATGATGAGAACTCCAGTTGGAGCTGTGGGTGGCAGGCACACCGGCTAAGGGGTCAGCTGTCGGGATGTAGTAAGTTAGTACTTTATGCTTATCTGTTAGTCCAGGCACGTTTCAAACAAATAAATTGTTTTAAATTCAACACACCAGCATCATCAACGCTTTACCTTTTAAATCGTTTTTTTTTTTGTGAGTTCTTTTTAAATTTGGTGGTGGGAAGAGGAACCGGAGCGGTGGGTGGTGGTATACCAAAACGTGATCCCGCGAAGGGGTTGGCCACGGCTTTTTTGTAGGTAGGTTAGGTATATATGCCACACCACCTCCATACGTGGAGCGAGCATTAAATTGAAAAATTCACGTCTGCAAATTAATTTCAAATTCAGTTGCAGAATGAATCCCAATCCCAAAGCGAGCATCCACATCCCGGGTATATAGATCCCTTTTCTTTTGATTCCCATATCACGGGGTGGTGTGATGGTGATGGGGGTGCCGCAGCGCAGAGTTGTTTGGCAATTTGTTTGCTTTTCGATTTGCAACAATTAACATCAAACAAATTCATGCGGGAAGAAGGAGGAGTCGAGGAAGTGTTTTTTTGTTTTTATAAAATGGTCTTAAAAATTTATATATTTTGGTTAGTGGACAGATGAAAAATGAAGAGCGTTTTTTTTTTATTTTATCTCCCTGCTAGCCCGTTCTATACCAATATTATTGAGCTTGCAGGAGCGATGTTTACCCTTGTGAGACCAGATGTTGTTATATTTTTTTGTTTTTATTTGTTATATAAAAGAAAGGATTTTAGCTAAAATTTTTATACCAGACGAATGAATTAAAAAACTATTAAGTCCAACGACTCCTTCGTGATGAACTTTTATTATTTCTATTATTTTTAGCTTTTCATATTTGTTGAGGAAAATATAATAATGATAATGGTGAGTTTATGAAAAGATGTCTATTGAAGATAAAAATGTCATTGCGTTATAAGGTTATTGCAGGTTGAATAAATTGATTTCATTTTTCTGTTTTCTCTTAAAATCAATTTGAGGTGAAGCATAAGTCACAAGTTACATAAACATGAGACCATCAAGTAATATGCGTTTACTTTTGTTGTTACTTAAGAGACTTTGTTACTGATTGTACAAGACTGGTATAAATTAAA